>OZ010793.1:261866395-263066395 GCA_963932465.1 Maratus speciosus
ATATATATATATATATGTGTGTGTGTGTGTGTGTGTGTGTATGTGTGTGTGTGTGTGTGTGTGTGGAATTGCTCATATATGAGGGACTCTCACAACCATAGTAGACGAGTCCATTTTGAAAAAAAAAAAAAAAAAAAGAGATAGTCCATTGAGAAGATGCATAAAATCTGTTTTATCCACTTCCACAGTAAACAAAGTCTGTAAACAGATACATATAAACAAAAAAGTAATAAAAAAAAAGATAACAAAATAAAGATGAAAATGGAGTAAAAAATAAAGTGATTTTTGTTTATATGACACTGGTTTCAATAAGAAAATTGTAGTGTGCTGTACTAAATTTGTCGTTTTTTTGTGGGTAGGTGGGGGGGGGGGGATCACCAAATACTGATACAGTGAAAAGTTCGAGTACTGCAACATATCAGCTAGCAACCCCCTTCCCCAAAGTATGAAAATTTGTTTCACGCTACTTTAAGATTTTTCTACAAGTAACTCACCGAATTAAACAAGCAACTGTGAACGAAAGACTTGGGTAAACGATCATTCTGTTAAAGCTAATGACATATATTTTGCTAATTTGAACGCAATTGTATATAAACGTTTGTCAATTATTTACTATTTATCAATTAAAAATATTTCCCAATTAATTATCTTTAATTAATAATAAAATCAATTAAGTCCTATTTTAATTAGCTATGGCAAATCATTGAGAATGAACAATCATAACACTTTCCATTGCAAAAAATAAAATAAATTTTCGAAAAATTTTCACCAGCAGATACTCTCCTCACGCCCCCCCCCACCTCACCTCTCTTCCCCCAGGGACTGCACTAAAATTCTAAAGCATTTGCTAGGTTTTCCTGGGTGGCCATCCTCATCCTCCTCGCCCCTCCCCTCCACCCCCCAATACGAAACATGTTTTAACGTTGTGTAAAAAGATATATTTCTACAACTAACGCACCGAATTGAACAAGTAACTGTTTTCAAAAGATCTTAGCTAAAAAACTACTTAGTTACCGCTAATGAAACATATTTTAATATTTTTAACAAAATTAAATATTTTTCACAAAATTTACATAAAGAAATAGATTTTAATTTACAGAGGACAATAATTAAATAATATTTATAAATGTTTAAATAACCGCAATCAATTATTCAATGGTTTACTATTTGTAAATAATAGTCATCAATTAATGTTCATCAACTAATAATAGCGTCAGTTAAGTACTATTTTAATTAGCATTAGCAAATGATTAAGCATTAACATCGCTAATCGTAACGCTTTCATCTCCATTGCTTAAAATAACTTTTCAAAAAATTGGCATGGTATCTTAAAATGCATCAATAACATTATACACTTTGTCGGGCAATTCATTGAATAATAGAGTAACCACCCAGAACATCTTAGTTCGAGATTAAGTTACTCGGGTTGAGTGTGTAAAATTTCAAAACGAGTAACACCCGAGTTACTCTAAATAATGGTACTGTACTCCCACAAACTTTTTGTTCTAAAAAATACAAATTTTCTTCGATTGAAATTTTTTTGGTGTTCATATATATATATTGCATATCTTGACATTCTATAACAATATTTAAATGATATTAATAAAATTTCGATGGGTATTCCAAACGTCGGTAAAAAGTTTGGTTACTGATGAGGGCGGGTAGGACGGTATTGGTGTGTGTGTATGTGTGTGCATGATGAGAAATAAAAATTTAATTGAAAGTTTTGTGCTAATGCTTTCATCTGAAAACTAAAACTGCGAGCAATTTTATCTAAAAGCAGATCAACATAAGAACACGTAAGCAGTTAATAGCTTATTAATGGAATAATTCCGCAATTAAATTCGAATGATAAAATCTAAGATTAATCGAATTGTTTTTAAATACTTCTTGTTTACATTACTAAAAATAAAATAAAAGAAATTTTAAATAAACTTAACCATCTTAATGCGAAGTAATTAACCACTTCTAGTTAAATACATAAAATATTTTTTTCATTTAGATAAATTTTAACTTTAAATTAATTATTCATCTTGAGTCGATCTTTAAGTAAGACCAAACTAGCAATTAAATTAAAGCTATTATCTCTACTTTAGAAGAGTCAATGTTTTGATTTTAGGAATGCCTATCATTAACATTAATCTAAAGGGGCTTTTCAATTATAATTACAGAAAAATAATAATGTCGGATTTCCGTCAATCACATTTTTGTATATTATATAATAGCTTTATTTATTTCATTATTTATTTTAATTATATATTTTTTAACCCATTTGCGCGTGAATTTTTGTTTTCTCAAATGTGTTGGTAAAATTACTTTAAAATGTTGCAAAATGAACTGGAAAAATACTAAAAAAAAAGTACGCTAAACAATTTTGGTATTTATTTGACAAAATGTAAACGTACTAAATATGGGAATATGCATAATATTTGTAATAGTATAAAATGCATAAATATATCTTTTGTCTAAATTTATATAAAATAAGCTTTTAAATTGTATATTATATACTATAACTACTAAAAAACATATATTTATTTCTTCACAGAGACTAATAACATTATAAGTATTAGTAATAATAAACTAAAAATAATCGTATTTGCGGCTTAAAAACAATTTGTTTCATAATCCTCCTGAAAAGGACTTTACGTAAATAACTGTCCCCTAAATGGCTAATAAAAATGTGTACCCATTCGTGCCTAGCGCCCTATATTTTGTACATTCCAAAAATGCAAAAAAATAGGCTTGAACATATAATTTCACAATTTAAAAAAATACGTATTTTAAAGCAGTGTACAAGCTAAGGTTGCAACTTATTTATTTGGATCCTTTGTAGAAAAGACAGAAGTAAACTTTACTTTTCACATTTCGCCATCTTGAAAAATAAAAATCTATAAACTCCGAAAAAAGCCTTCATTTAAGCAAATAAAAAACCATCTTATGCAGTAATACTTCGATAACAGATACAGGCATTTATAGATAATTATTTCATACAATTTTCATGTTATAAAGAAGAAGAAAATTATACACATTTATTAAAATTCGAAGCGCTCCAAAAATGCCACACCAGGCATAAATGGGTTAAATTAAGAAGAATAAAAAGTTATTTTGAAAGTTATTTAATAAAGGTATCCGAATATTTTTGGTGTTCATCTCAAAAAAGAAAGTAAATATATTGTAATCATATTCATAGTTGGAGTAGTACAGTTGAGGTTTATTCCAACTGAGTGAAAAAATTCTAGACCAGAACCCGAAGCTGTATACCTTGGTGTGTCGTACCAATCTCTACAATTTAAGCTATTTAGACGGTACCTGGCTGACATAATTCACTCTTATTTCATTGGACATAGCTGCGAACTGCAGTGCTAGTTTCATTCATCCAATCTATAACTAGTATAGCATTTAGGGGAGACTGATGAGGGTTTACACGTTTTTTACGAAATGTTGTTTTATTATTTAAATATTGAACCTAGAATAAAGTTTTATGTAAAATTTTATTGGTTATAGAACCAGTTATCAAAATAAATTTGCAATATAAGTGTGATATATAATAAACTTGAAAAATTATTGCTTTTAATAATGAGAAAATAACGGTTTAATGCTCTCCACATATGGGAGGCTTGAGAAATAAAATCAGTTTTAAATAAGGCAGAATAACTGTATGCTACATGGTTTTATTGTTATGAAAAATTATTTGGAAAATGTGTTGTGTAAACAACACTGCTTAGACAGAATACAAGGCACAGGAGAAAAATTCCGTTTTAAGCATCCACGTTTTGTGACAATCGACCTGGCAACACTAGATGCCACATAGTTAGGCTTCATCTCATTGTGTTCATCTTCGTGAAATTTTTCTGCATACCTTCCTAAAGTGTTTTGGCCAATGTTGCGCTCTTTCGCAGAGGCATGAACACTTAAAATTTCTTAAGACTGCTGCTTTCATCCATTCTTGTCTTTTCCATTCTTTTTATTTACCTACTATGATCATAATTGGAAAAGGGATTATATAGTACAACCATTTACTGAGTGTAATTAAACTGCCTTCACCATAGTAAATATAATATTATAAGTAAATTTTAATTGCATTCTAATTTAACTTGGTTTATATATGTAACGATGGAATTTTACAATTAATTTTGCACTATCTGGTGTGCCAGAATAACACAAAATATGTACACAAATGTGTTTCCAATGATAGTACATCATTTTAATATTCTGATAACTTAATTTTAAATTAATACATTTTTAAGGCATTTTTCCATTAGCCGGCAACAGGTGATAAACTGATAAATTGCCAATATTGTTTAGGCTGGGTTCGTAAATATTATAATATTTTTTTTAAATATAAAAAATATCTTTTGCTGATACATATTATACTTTGTACGAATTAGAAACTAAAACATATTGCAGATAACATGAAAACTTAATAAAACACTATTCTGGATGACTTTATTTTTCAATTACATAACAAAATTGAATATCATATCTAATTCAAAACAGAAAAAAAAAACATTTACTCCAACTCAAATCGCGGTTTATATTTATCAATTCTAATTGATAGAAAATTATTTCTATCTCTAATTTTTTTTTAATTTATAAACTTCAATAATAAAATTCTTTTAAGAAATTAGATTAGATTAACCAAATGAATACTATTAATGAAGAGTTTCAGAACTTTACCAAAAAGCTAATATATAAATCCACTTTCATTTGAGCTTACCACGTGTAAATAAAAATGTAACAAGCTAACACACATAAGAATATTATAATTGGAAACGTCATATAAATTAAATTAAGATCACATAAAGTAACAAGCAGATAAATAAATACCTGAATAGGTCCAGTAATTGTACAGGCAGGATGCTTTGATGGTATTACTTCGTATTCGTTCTGGTAGACACACAAGCGACGCTACAGAAGGAGAGGTAAACAAAACAAGCATGACGATGACAGGCGTTGCCATTCTTCAAAATCTAATGGTAGCGGTCTATCCAAATCAGATACAAGGACCCAAATTGCAAGGACCCCTTTTTTGTACTATAGTTACAAAAAATCAATATATTATCAACTTTCCAAAGGTACTGTATATTTTAAGATTTTACCATGCACCATGCTTTAGAATACCATACAATATATGTGAGTTGTGGTTTTAGATTCCCATAAAACTCTATGCCTAGCAACAGGATATGATCAGCGTTTTCAATGAGAACTTGTAACCGCAGAGCAGCAGATGGATTGAATTTGCTGATGTGCAGCTTCGCATTTTCTTAGCTTGGAAACAAGTAACAACAAAAGGGCAGATTTCAATCCGAAGCGGCTGAGGTTGGACCTATTTTTCGCTCTAGACGAGAGCAGAGGCCTATATGGAGTCTCCGATGCTGCGAGCGCGTATGCCGCAGAAATCCCCCCCTACCCTCCCGTACTTGTAAATATAATGTCGACTTAATATGTAAAACTATAATCCAGAACCATTAAATTCCTTTTTTTCATTAACTACGGCCTTATCCTTATATCATCCTTATATCACATGGGGGTCGGCCTATCCTAGTAGAAACTAGTTAAATTCTTAAATTCCCCTAGTCCCACCTGCCACTGGAGTTCAAGCAACTAACTCAACGACGTTTTTTTTTCTTTCAACTCTGAAGACGTACAAGAAGTGTTTCACTGTGAATCATCGAAGAAAGATACCGATTTCTTTTTCTTATCAGTAAAGACTCCTCATGAAATTTTCTTTCCATGTTGAAATATCTCAAGAAGAACGTAGATTACTTGGACAGAGCTGTGAAGTTCATCGGATGCAACGATTTTATTTTTCTTCTGTTAGTTACGAATGATTCAAGATTTTTTTTTCTCTTCTCCCGCGCGGTGCGCAGTCAGCCGGAAAGCGAAAGTACTTCAATTATCCAGCGTGCTTATGAGTTCACGTTAATCCAGGCTATGATTTTTTTTTCCTTCATAACGGATTACCATAAAAGGAAGTATGTGGTATATTTATATTACTTTCGATAATGATGTTAAAAGATATTCGCGTGGTAGTTAGCCAGATTAATTCAGCGAGGACCGATCGTATTAAATTGTTACATAATTTAATTTTTAAAACAGACAATGGACAGTTGAATAGGAAAGATTTAAGAGAATTCACGGGATTTAATTTTAAAGAAGGTGATGATCAATTTAAAGCTAAATTAGGGGAAATTCTGGGCGAATTTTCCCAGGTTCAGTTAGTTTGTATGGCGAATTTATTACACTTAGACGTTCATGGAAGTGAATCTGATATGGCGACACGCATACTGCAAGCTTTAACTAACTTAGAAGCCTTTCGGGATTCCCTTACTTCACATACAGATTCAGAAACCGAAACTGAATATGAAAACACATTAAATGACACCGTAAAATCGGACCACACACAAGCTCCTGCAAATAATACTCCGACGAGTACTCAATTTGCACCACGCCACACGATTGCATTTTCCCACATTGAAAATTTGTTACAACCGTTTTCGGGAAAACATCCCGACAATATTCTAAAGTGAATTTGAAGGTTTAGCAGACAGCTTCGCGTTAACCGAGATTCAAAAATTCATCTTCGTTGAGAGAGCGCGTACAGAAACAGCTCTATTATTCGCGCGTAGTGAGTCAAATATTACCTCCTATAGCACGCTGAAGCACGCCTTGATTAATGAATTCAAACACATCTCATCGCCGGCACTGATACATGAGACGTTGGGATCACGCAGCTGTAAAACCAATGAAAAATTTTCTGAATATTTCCTCATCATGAAGGAAATAGCCCAAAAGGGTAATGTCGACGACGCGTCCTTGATGCATTATGTTATTCATGGCATACAAAACACGCCTACCAATAAAGCTATATTATTCGGGTGCACCACGCTTGCCGAATTTAAAAACAAGCTCCAAATTTTCGAACGAATTTGTGAACAGAGCTCTAAATTTTATCAATCAAAGTCGCCGACTACACCCAACACTCCTAAGGTTAACCAGACGGAAAAAAAAATTGCAAAATTAACGTGTTATAATTGTTTAGCCCCCGGTCACCGGTCTAACCAGTGTGTGCATTGAAATAAAGGAAAAAGTGTATGAAATGTGCACGTTTTGGTCATGTTTCCAACCAGTGTACAGAGTAAACTCCGGAGTGTAAGCGTTCGATTCAAGGCACCTCCCCTTCACGCAAGACGTCGCCACGCAGAAACGAACGAATTAACGTAGTCGAAATGTGTCATTTTCATCCACGTATGGAGAAACCAGTAAAAATTTCTAATTTACAAATCAATTCAATCTTCGACACCGGAAGCCCACTGACGATACTGAGAGAAGACACTTATGAACAAATTGCCCCCCCCCCCTCACAGAAGCTCCTGTACAATTGTCGGGCATCGGTAACCGTGTTATTCAACCTATAGGATCGTTTTTTACCGATATAGAGATAGACGATAACACTTCTTCTACTTCTGTTTACGTAGTTAAGTCTTCTCATATGGCCATGCCACTTATCATAGCGACAGATGTCATATTTCAGGGTACTCTCACATGCGACAAAAACGACGCTACTTTAACTAAATCTCCACCCCCGAACGTTTTTATAAGCTGCATTACTGTCTCTGGCGATGTCTCTGCAACGAAATCTCAAGATAAATCCGATGTACATCCATTTTCTGATGCAAGATGTACGACAAAAACATTTCTTTCAAATTCTTCCCCCCAAGATCTGAAAACACCGAATGTAATTAAAAATCTTTCGAATGAAAATATTCCCAGTATCATCGAAATTGACCCAGTGACTGACTCAGCACATCTGACGCATCTCGCAACAGGGCCAGAGTTTTTTTTTTCAATTCAAATTTCCTTTCGTACAAGCTTTTCATGATTGTGTTTATCTCCTTTATCATCTATTTATCACTGTTTAACTCCACTAACGGGCTCAATCCTTCTGCACTACAAAAGTACCAACCATTTCCTGATTTGAGTGACGTTATTAATTGGAACGAAATCCGGCAGATCCTTATCATTTCTTGTTTATTTATTATACGCCGAAACTGTGTGAGATCAATAAAGAAAAAGAAAAAAACGTGGAATTATATCCTTGAAAAGAAAGATGCTTAACGTATATAGGTCACTAGTGCAACCACCGAATTTATCATAAATGTGTTTTTTTATTACTACTATTTTTTTTCAACTGTGTTTTTATATATTCTGTGTTTTACACCTATATGTGCTTATTTAAGCGGACATTTATATCGTACAGACTATAGACTGCTACTATCTGTGACTTTCTTAGTAACTTTATTTCAATATCTTCGTTTTTTTTACGGTTACTGCAAGCATTATTTTTTTTTTCGGACGAAACATTAAAATGAGGTGTTTACAACTTTGACTCACCATCTCACAGCTAAGATTCTAATTAGTGATGGAAACCTTCTACATACGACGTTTCATTTTCTGATTATTGTGTTTTATGCCATTCTACAGTGCGATAAACTTCAAGTGCTTTTTTTTAAAGAAGTTATCGCGTGACAAGCATTTTTTTTAATCAACAGTGCTTATTATTATTATTATTATTATTATTATTATTTGTTTGTGAGATATGCAACAGATTCTTCATTTTTTCAGCTTACAGAGTTGCCAAGTCTCCGGCTTTTTGCACACCACTAAAATTTCAGAAAAAATCTGGTTATTTTAAATCGCCCAAATGTTCCAATTAAATAAAACGGCATTTTCTGTATTAAAGTACTGGTATCCAAAAAGCCGGAGACTTGGCAGCTGTGAGCTTATATTAACAGGATTTATGTGCCTTCTTTTTTTCGAAGTTCTGTTCAACATTTTTTTTTTAAATCTCTGAGCGACATATATCTGCTCAAAACTTTTTTATTGAAACCATGCGATGATTTTTTTTTTTTTCGTATGGCAAGTTATCTTTATCTCGGACTGCAAAAGGTGCTTTATTTTTTTCATTTGCCTGTTCGCAACACGTGCCTTTTTTATGTTGCGTAAATAACTTTATTTAAAATGAGTATCTATACAGGACTTTATTTTTTTCTATTTGACATTTTACAAGAAGAAAAAAGAAAATTGTTGTATTTGTATTTCTAAAAATGTATTTATATTTCTAAAACTGTGTTTTATGTGTAAACTTTTTATTGAATTGCTATATGTATGTATGTGTTTTACCCCCTCCCCCTCGCATATTTTTTTTACAGAAGTAATAGCTGGCTGTCGAAAAAAAACCTTTTGGTGGGAAATCCCTTTTTTTTTATACTTAAACGAGGCAAACTTCTTTTTATTTTTTTCTTCCCGAATGACGTTCGGATAAAGATGTTTTTTTTTTTTTTTTTTTTTTTTTTTTTTTTTTTTTTTACGAAATTCTACCTAAGATGAGGCAGATTTTAGTATGTTTTCTTGACGATAATATAATGGGCAGATTATATTTTTCATTCCTGATGATGGCTAATGAGAAAGACGGTCTCATGACGCAAATTGATGTTATCCTGAAAATTTTTTTTTATTCTTTTGCTTCCTTTTTTTTTTGGAGACATCCCACGACAGCTCAGCATAAATTTACATAAAATGTAGACTTATTTTTTTTATTTAGCTCAATTTTCTTAATTATTTAATGACAGTTTTGTTTCCTCTGGATTTTAATTATTTTTACATAGTTTTTTTTTTGTTTCTTGACGTATTTTGTTGCTTATTTAACACGCTGTCGAGGACGACAAGCGGACAAAATGACCGAGTGTGAGTTGTGGTTTTAGATTCAAATAAAACTCTATGCCTAGCAACAGGATATGATCAGCGTTTTCCATGAGAACTTGTAACCGCAGAGCAGCAGATGGATTGAATTTGCTGATGTGCAGCTTCGCATTTTCTTAGCTTGGAAACAAGTAACAACAAAAGGGCAGATTTCATTCCTAAGCGGCTGAGGTTGGACCTATTTTTCGCTCTAGACGAGAGCAGAGGCCGATATGGAGTCTCCAATGCTGCGAGCGCGTATGCCGCAGAAAACCCGCCTACCCTCCCGTAATTGTAAATATAATGTCGACTTAATATGTAAAACTATAATCCAGAACCATTAAATTCCTTTTTTCATTAACTACGGCCTTATCCTTATATCATCCTTATATCACATATATGGTACAAGTAATTACCAGTTTCAGTTTTAGTTTCAGTTTCAGTTTCAGGCCAGGCGGGAAGGCATGCCAATATGGTTTTAGCTCAACAAGACCCGCCCAGCAGAATAACTACCATCATCACGGGCCGCTGCCGGAATCAGGGCCCGGAAATACCTTCGTTGAATAAGACCCCTATATATAAAAACTTACAAAATTATACAAAAATATTACAAGTGGCAGCCCAGTTATATCCCAGGCGTGCTGGACTTATCATTATACAATCTTATGTACATTACAGATTTTGAAGGGGAAAAAAACTTATAATGCAGAATTAAACATTGGTGAACAAGTGAAAAACAATAAAAATACACTAAACAAAAGAAGTCCAGTTGTGATCCAAATGTGGAAAATCCACTTAATAGGACTTACAGATACAACAAAAACAATGGGAGTTAAAAGAAGTTTTTCCCATTTTTTCATATAATTATACAATGCTGGATTACAGTATTATACATTGGCCCAGCTGCCAAGTCTCCGGCTTTTTGGATACCAGTACTTTAATACAGAAAATGCCGTTTTATTTAATTGGAACATTTGGGCGATTTAAAATAACCAGATTTTTTCTGAAATTTTAGTGGTGTGCAAAAAGCCGGAGACTTGGCAACTCTGCATTGGTGAACAAGTAAAAAAACAATAAAAATACACTAAACAAAAGAAGTCCAGATGTGAACCAAATGTGGAAAATCCACTTAATAGGACTTACAGATACAACAAAAACAATGGGAGTTAAAAGAAGTTTTTCCCATTTTTTTCATATAAGGTACAATTCTGGATTACACTATTACGCATAAAAAAAAATAAAAAAAAAATAAAATAAAACAATATATAAGTTCTGACACAGGAGACTATTTACAGAAAAGCACGATGCTAGATAACAAATAACACTATTAATATATACGTTTTTAATGATAGAGCTCGTTTTGAAGTGAGTTTTAATTCTTATTTTGACGCCAAAACCCATATGCAAGTAAGAATTAAACCAAGAATTATATGCAAATGCTAATAAAAAGAAAAATAAATAAATAAATAAATAATAATAATAATAATAATAATAATAAGTTGATACTTTACAAATTAAAATTGATGCAATAGACTATTATTTACAAATGAAACACGGTGCAAGAGAAGACTTTAACTCTAAGTAGATTAAATTTGGCGCTAATGAGTACTGTAATGATGCCAACAATAAGAATGTCAAATAGGACAAACATGATGCAAATACTAATAATAATACACGATAGAAGTACCAATAACAATTACCATATGATTTTACCACAACATCATGTTATAGTATACCATACAGTTTATGGTACAAGCAATTATCATATGATTTTACCATACATCATGCTATGGAACACCATTGAATATAAGGTGAATTTCACTATCCTATAAATTTTTCCAATACACCTTGCTATGGAATACCATTGAAAGAAGAATGTTTACCATATAATGAGATAAATTTTTTATGATTTTCCATATAAAACCATATGTTTCCATAAAAAATCCCATTTCATTTTTTGCTAAGGGTACTGATGTGGGTCCGGAGAAAGGATTTCGAAAACGATGTTTACGTTTTTAATAACTTTTTAAAATGTATTTCCTGATGGCGTGTAAAAATTTTAATTGAAGTTTTCATCAATAGAACATCGACTTGTGTATATTTGTGCTGCACTTCACTTCTATGAGGTTCTTAAATATGTTTCTTCGAGTGGAATAAATCTTTTTATCGGCTAAAGAATTAATTTAAACCGGTGACCACCGGGTGAAGGCCTTTTCTTCTTTTCTGAAATAATATTAAATAAAAGTGTTGATTTCTCATTAAAAGTCCTCTCATCATTTTATTACAGCAGACACCATTCAAGTAAGATCCTTTCGTTTTATTCTTACAACTGCTTGACCTCAAAAAACGAATTGGGTCATATAAATACAACGCAAAATATTGTTTTACAGCACAATAGTTTTTCCTCTTGTTATTATCACCACCTAAATAAGTTTAAACCACCAACACTCTTATTTAATTACACCACACTCTCCTTCAACAAGTGAACGTTATATTGACTGTTCTGTAAGTAATGAGAAAACTTCCATAATCTGACTGAGAAAAACTTGAAAAATAAACATTTAAATAAAAAAAAATATCATAGTTGAAGAATTCTAAAAATTTTTTTAACAATGCTTTTTGAACAAACAAAAATAATAACTACTCTGTCATTAAAAAAACAAACAGTCCTGTCATTTTAGGCTTTTTCAAATCACTCGGAATCTTAAAAATATTATTACGTGTATTATCTGGATTATGAAAGAAAATAATAATAAATATAAATTGAAATAAATAAGAAATAATAATAAGAAAAAAAAACTCGCAAATCTCAAACATTTTTAAATCGATCAAAAGACATTAAATCCTAAAAGTATCTTTTGTTAAGCAAAAAAATCTATCTGATTTCAATGATTTGAAAATGAGATTTATACAATAATTTTTATTTCGTAAAGGCTTGGTTTGAAAATTCGATTTTATCACTCAGCAACACATTTAAAACAGCCTCAGGCTAACAATTTGCAGCTTCGCAGCTTCTGACAATTACAGTTTGTATGAGGATTAAATTACTAAGGTAAAAAGTATTGTTCGGATCTAGAAGATGTTCTTAAATTACCATGCACGCTTGTAAAAAATTTGCTGACCAAACTCATTTTTTTAATAAAGAAATTTTGCAGTTTTTTCAGCTCTTCGGAAAAACTTATTTTTAACTTTAATTTTGCTTAGACTTAAATTAAAATGGAACAGGTAATTTTTTAAAGCATTTTTTTAGCTGTCACAAATAGAAATGATTACATTTTTAAATAGTTTTTTAGATGTTACATGTAGAAATGTGGTTTTTTTAATTTAATCTAAAATTTTACTTTTTAAATATCCTTTTACTTTTAAAAGTTATCTAACTATTTTGCGACTATTTATATGAAATATTTTAATATAGCTGAATAGGAATATCTTTGTCCTTTAAGAGGCCTGCACTAATCCCACAACAACATTCACAAGTTAACGTTAGACCAATGGAACCATTTATTACAAATTTCAAGTTCAAATTTCAGAATTACTTTCTTTTCCATAGGATATTTTAGGTCGATAACTAACGTGATATTTTCAGGGCTGCCACATGCGACTTTTTTTAATACTTTCACACAACCACTTTCTCAAAATAAAAATGATTGACATACTGTTGGAGAACATTTGCAAGAGAAATGTACTGCAAAATCTGTTTCTTTAAATAGTGGTGCGAATAGAATAGAAAAATAGTCGCCTGTGGCAGCCCTGTATTTTTGTACTTTTAAATTTTTTTGTTGTAGTTTAATTTTGATGATGCTTTCAGTTTTAGAACCCACCAATCATTTTTTTTTTCCGAAATTGAACATGTCGTCAGAAATAAACTGCAGCCAAAATTTAAAAAGTACAAGGGTATTACATTAAACATTGCCTTCATATTATGTCCTCTGCAAAAAAGAAAAAAATAATTTAAAATTATAAAAATGTAAACTAGGAAATCTGCAAGGAAATCCTTCATTTGTTCATCATTAACTTGCACCTAGTGTCACGTAACTCTTGTAAGAAGCTTAGAGTCTACACTAGTCACGGAAACAAACGCTCAACTAATGTTAATCCTATGGGAGAATTGTTTACAGATTTCTCGCTGGCATATTAATATTTTTATATGATTTTTTTCCATAGGATACCTGAGGTCGATAACTTTTACTGTACGTTTGTACTTTTTCAATTTTTTTTTATATGAAGATAGTTCGACTTTTGCAACTGGTTAAAACCGGTTCATTTATTATAATATTGTTAATACCATTTAACTTTCATTCGTACGCTTCTTTGAAATATTGTATTGGGTCGTTCGGAAAGTCGTGTCAGTTTAGGAAAACCTATTCGTACCGAAAAGTTCTACAGTATTATACATTAGAGATCGGAATTAATGTCTAATAATTAAATGATTAAATTTTGCGGCACGAATTAACACCAGAAAGTCAGATAATTTCGAACCACCGCCCCCTGAATACTAGGCCTGAGCGCTGACATAAATATGGCGGCTGTCGAAGGCGGATTTTTTTTATAACGTAGGTACGGTCCCTTAAACTTTGACACCAGTATTTTATTAAAGATTTCTCTGACTCCTTTAATCTTAGAAAAATAAAGAGGAAAAAACTTAAAAAATATATTGGTTCGAACATTTAAGGGACCGTACACATGCTGAAAAAAAATCCGCCTTCGACAGCCGCCATTTTTGTGTCAGCGCTCAGGCCTAGTGTTTAGGGGGCGATGTTCGAACCAATAATTAAATTATGCAAAATCGATGCTACAAATTCTATTGGGTCGATCGGAAAGTCGTGTCGTGTTGGGAAAATCAATTCGTACTGGAAAATTCTGTCCGGTAATTGAGGACCCCAGAAGCCAAGGGATACAAGTGACAAAATTTAGATTTCGAGTAAATTGAGTTCAAAATTGAACATCAAAAGTAATTAAATGAATTGAAATATGAAACTGTTGCTGATTTCTTAGTGGTCTATGAACTTTTATTTCAATAACTGTGAAAAAAAAGTGGAGCACAATATATTTTTTAAATGTACAACTAAGTAAAATTTATAACCATTCAGCACTTGTATCGCTTCCAAGCGATACACAAGAAATGAAAAATTAAGAAATTAAAAAAATGAATTTATAAAAGTTTTAAGAACAATGTTGATACAAATGAATGAAAGGACAAAATTTTATTTTAGTATAAGTGTTAAAAATGGAAAATTATGAAATAAAAATAAAAAGATTTGATGAAAAATGTAAGGACAATGTAAATACAAATGAATGAAAGGACAAAATATTTTTCTAATATAAGTTTTTAATTTTTTTTATAAATTTTGAAATATTGAAATTTTATAATTTTTTAACCGTTAAAATGTATTTATTTAGCGAATAAGAAAGTAAATTCTAAAAAAAAAAAAGATGCAAAACAGTATAAAAATATGAAACAATATTCTTCTAGTGATAACATGGGAACAACACATCTACATTATCTCATCCTCACCAGTTTCATAATCACGATTAGGCTCATCAGAATGATCTTCAGAAGCGTGCGGGGTTTCAGTCTGTCCTGGTACTACTTGGTAAGGAATATCTCGGTAGAAAAAGTGGTACACTGGAGGTACAAACTGCAATAGTTCTTGTGAGATTTTTAAACATAAGGTACTTGTGTTTCGGTTTTTCTTGTGCTATGGGAAGCTCATGCAGAACTGTAGGGCATCTTCCAACACGGCTGGACTTCACCTTTAGCTCGTGGAAAGGTTCTAATTCACCACCAGCAGTTTCTTTGCAGAAAAATGTGAAGTTTTTTTTTCTCTCGAAATGCAGCCACTGCATATTTCAGATACCTTTCACTGACTTTATAAATAATGGTGCAAGTGACTCGATTAATAAAATATTCATCTTTTAGCACTTCCACAGTGAAGTTTTTGCTGGAATCATTTACAAGTTGAGCCCGGTGCTCTGGAACATACAGATCCCTTTTATTTCGCTTCTTTCTGATTTCTATAGGCCCAAAGTCTTGGTCACATTCATTGTAGGAGTGTCATGAAATCAAAAAGTAATGATCGACTGTTTCTATGTGTGTATTTTTTTTATTTACAGACACAATTAAGTGGCTTTTATTCTGTTCTTCACAATTGTCACTAAAAGTTGTAATATGCCTGATTTGAGAGGAAGAGTCTTTATGAACTTCAAAAGACAAAATACGATCTCTTGGCAACCATGAAAAACCTTGCCTTCATGCCATATGTATGTGTGGGCAGTTCCGCTGTAAGGTTATGAATATTCGAGTTGTACGTCCAAATGTGACGTGAGTAATAAGCCTTAGAATTGGTTACATATGGAGTTGGCATGATTTTTTTGCAAGTCAAAGCATATCGAGACCTTTGAATCATCATTTAAATTTTGGAATGCGTCTTCGCCTAATCTGGTAGCTTCTGCTTTGTGGAGATGTAGTTCTTTTTGAGTTTCTGATTGTTATTTCTTAACTGCATTTTCATGGTCTATTTTCAATTATAGCTTGTCATTGTCACACACAATAAATGTATCAGTCCCCGGTCAATAAAAACTGAGATTAAAATGGGTGTTAAAAATCTGTCTAAAGAAACTTTCCTTGACCGGTTGTAAGCGCTTTTCTTCTAGGCAAAAATGAACATAGAGTTTGTACATCTCCTTTAAATTGAGTTCTGGATTCAAGTATTTACGGTTGAGTGTCTTTTCTCTAGTATAATGGATTGTGCATCGTGGAAATTTGTTTATGCGTTCTTTGATGACATCAATAAGGTCTTGTGGAATTTTATTCGACGGATCTTTTTTTCCCCTTTCATCGCGAGAAGGTGCGGCAGAAACTTTTTCTTCCTTTTTGTTTACTATGTTTTACAACCGTTTGTTAGAAAGATCCTCGTCTTTTTGTGTCAGTTGCCGTTTAAAAATGATTAAATTCGCGTGGCGTTTTAAAAGTCATGAACAGGCCTTGTATATCGTTGGTTGCGGTTCAGCTATGTGGATGTCAACGGATACAAGTGCAGTTATACCTCTTAGGCTCCACGCGTTTCTCGGTTTCTAGAAAGAGGTTAAGTAATTGACCCCTAGAACGCAGCGTATAAATAAAATATCACATATCTCTTTACCTACAAACAAACAGACTTATTTCCAGATAGCCTGTGTACTTAACTCAATTTTTTCAATTTTGTCACTTATACCCCTTGGCTTCTGGGGTTCTCAATTATTAGACATTAGATAGCGGAATCAATGTCTAATAATTAAATCATAGAATTTTCCAGTACGTATTGATTTTTCCAACACGACAGGACTTTCAATCGACCCGATAATTTAACACTGTATTAGATCATTCTACTTCAATTAAGCTTATATTGTTATATTTTGACATAAGAACGATTATTTGTTTATAGTAAAATACATGAAATGATGTTAAATTTCACACTTAAAAGAAAGAAAACAAAGATTTTTTTTTTTTAAATAAAAGAAATAAATTTGTCAATTTTCTTCACATTATAACATTTAAGAATATGTTTACATAATGTAAAATATTTTGTATAATATATGTACTACCTTATATACAATTTTTGCAGCAACAGGCGATTTTTTCCGTACATTTTCCACATACCATGCTTATGCACGAAGAACATTTTTTATTTATGGCATTCCCTTTGCGAATCTTAATTTCATATTTTCTGCGTTTAAGAGAAATGCTTTGGTTTATTTCCGGTATATAATTTGAATTAGTGGTACATTTCTTATCCTTTAGATATTTTGAACGCAATTCATATGCTAACTGTTCAATATAGTATTTACTTAAAATGTTCTTGCCTGAAACAGATTTGTAAATTATCCAAGCATTTAAAACTGAAATGTCTAAAATGTTGTCAAATGTATGATCCTTGATCTAGATTTTACAGAATATTTTCTAGTCATCTGATCTAAAATATCCACACCACATTTGATTTCATTGTAGAATGTTTCTTTGCAAGTTTCTTTGCAATATGTATACATTTAACGTCTGAATTAAAAACCTTTAAAAAACTAAATAAAATAAAATAAGACAGACCTAAACACAGTTAAAAATAAAATTTTATAAAAAATACTAAAACAATTTAAAATGCAATTAGGAAATATTTCGCCGAGCTACCCGCAGGTCATCGTCAGTGCAAAATATCAATTGCACAAAAAACAACGGAACAAATTAAGAACAGTTAAAGTTAGTTCTTTTTTAGAAACAGACAGTATTCACTAGGGACAGAACGAGCCTCACCGATCGCAATTGAGTGAACCAACCCTTGAGGAGTAATCTACCAAGATAACTGTTGCAACCCGATTTCACAAAACAGGCGTTCGCAATTAGCGTGATGTGATTCGTTTGAAGAGAATGTGAGTTTTGAATTCAAATTACCATTTTTTAAAGCACCAGTTTGTTCCTTCATGCGAATTTCCAACGATCTACCTGTTTCAGCAATGTAAACACTATCGCAATCTTAACTGGGAATAACATGAACGACACCGGGTAATTTAGACGTATCATATTGAAATTTATGCTTATTGAAAAAGGAACTCACTTTATTAATTGGTTTAAAAGAAAAACCAACATTGAATGATTTTTGAATGCCAGAAATGTTATCAAAAATGTTACTATAATAAGGGATGCAGATAAAAGAATTTGGTTTACTACGTTGAAAAGGGAGAGGGGGGTAAAATTTACAAAATTTAAAGTATTTTTAAAGATTTTTTTAGTAAGGCCAATAGGATAGCTATTATTAACCAAATCGCGATAAATTTTACAGTTTCTTGTGTTTTCATTTCGTTATTTGAAATTCTAACGTTTGTACTCAGTACAATGACATTTTCCCGCTTTTCCCCCTTGATATACAGTAAGTATGATACCGGTACCTTCGTCTTTCTATATATTCGTAGGATAAGGGCTGTCTTCTTTATTTTTCATACAATCTTGAATTTCTCTTCGAGCTCCATTCGCAGTTCCTACTAGACTTGTTTTACATTTTATCAGTTCTTTTGCTAGTTCCAGTGAAGTAAAAAAAATATCACCTGTCATATTATGACCTTTATTTATATGTGGTTCCATTACTTTTAGAACTACGAATTCCGCTAATCGTTTACCATCAGGTCGAGATCTATTCAAAACATACTTTGTTTCTAAATCAACAGCAATCCAACACTTCTGCCCATATTTATCTAGTTAAAGTGGCATAAGGTGGGTAAATGGGAAACGTGCTTTACTGGGAAATAACTGTTCTTCAATTATTATGTTATTTCCAGGTTTGTAGCTACGAATACAATTTTCTATAGATCTGTCGCAAACTTCAGAAATCATAGCGAATTTAATGACTTCAAGTCGCTTAGAACGAGTTGATTTTCTGTTAAATCTTAAAAATCGAGATATTTCTACAAATCTATTGCTTGCCATTGTTTCCTTAGAAAAATCTAAGCCCAAGAGTCAGACCATAGGGACTGTAATTCGATATTTTTAGCTCCGCTTACTCCACGAGCGTATATTGCGAGATAAGCACATACATCATCGAAGGACAAAGGCAACTTACAGAATTTGTCTGGCTTCCGTTTCCGTACACTTTCTTATATGATCTAACATAGATTTGTCTTTAAAAAGAAATCAGGAGCTTATTACAGATTCTGCAGCATTTCGCTTTGCAAAATTAGTAGGGGCGCTACTTTCACGTAATATATTTCTTTGAGAAATTTGACCCGATAGAGAAGTCGCTTTGAATAGCTTCCATTCTGTTCCATCTCGAACTACATAAACGTCTAAACCCATCTAGGCACTGTTATCATCAATATCGCTTTCATCAGATTCTTCTGATTCACTTTTATATAATAGATTTTCATTATCTTAATCTAATTCAGAGCACGAAAGATCACTACCAACCGATCTATTTTTCGATAATTCTCTCAAGAGATTAGCAATTTTATCTCGATTGAGACCTTTTTTGCGATACATAATTCCGAAAAAATAAATCTCTGAAAGAATAAAAAAAATCTCCCAGGAATAAAACGCTTTCAAATATCATTAAAACAAAAAGAAAGGAACTAGAGGAGTTAAATAGACCTTCCGTAACTGAAAGAGATTCAAATCAAGGTCACATGAACCGAAAAGAAATAGACAAGTACAGTAAAACCTCCCTAAAGTGACCACGTTCCGTTCCAATAAAAATTGGTCGCTCCGAGAGGTGGTCTCTTAATGGAGGTCATGCTTAAATCTATATATTAATTATTAAATAAGGTAAAAATTAACGTTACTAAAATTTATTTTTCACATTAGAAAAAAATATGAAAATTTAAGTATCAAAACAAAAGTTAATTACTGCAGGGTTTGAAAAATGAATATATTGACGTTTGCTTAAATTTTACGGTTTTATCTTTTATAACTTTTATTTCCAAGTCCTTTCGAAGTTCAGTAAATAAATGCAATTTTTTTTGTTGTTGGATAGATGCAAATAATGACGATTTCATTAATTTATCTATTTCTTTGACAGTTTCCTGACAGAATAGGGCAGGGTAGTTTATTGACTGTCATTCTTAATGTGTCATCAGAGTTAAATTCATTGCCTAAAAAACCACAAAGGGGTTTAAACACATAAAAGTTACCGGAATAAAAAAAAAAAATCTAAACTTAGTTTAGAAGTTTGATGATTAATACGCTCTCCGGAATTATTTTTCTAATAAAACCTTCTTCAAGCAACCCGGAAAAAAGGGAATTTGTTTCATTTTCCTTAAAGAAATTGGTCGCTCATGGCGGGAGTTCAACTGAGATGGTCTCTGAATGGAAGTAAAATTAGTATTGAGCCTATGGGAATAAATTTAGTTCCATGAAAAAATGGTCGTTCAGGGAGGTGGTCGCACAGAGAGGTTGCCCTGTAAACTGTTTTGTTTATATTCTGCTTGGAGTCTAAAAATAACACCAACGGACGTTCTATGTAAATTTAGCTGTAACTTTTTAAAAAATAAAATAACATAATAAAAATTCCGACAGGTTGCTTATTATGTAAAATGATTAAAAATCACTAAATTGGAAGAATATAGCTAAAAAATTGTGATAGAGAGGTAAGTCTAAATTCAGTTTGGTATCGAATTGACATCAACGGACGTTCTGTTGTTAATTTTCCCTAACTGAAACGACTTTCCGAACGACCCAATAGTATTTATACAGATTTAGATAAGCTTTGATAATTCGCATAGAAAACAATTTTTATTTAATTTTAATTTTAATCAGACATAGAAAAATATATCAAACGCACAAAAACAAAACAAATCGATAATAGCGCATTTCTTAAAACATTTAATTAAATGCAAATTTTGGATATCGAAGCAAATTAGGTACCTGTAACAAATCAAGCAACGTTAAGGTTCCGGATCACAATAAACTGTGTTACAACAGAATTAAAGAGTTAAATGTTGTTAGATGTAACCTTTATACACATTTTTAAATTATAAAATATTGCAATGTATACTCATGTCGCCCTTTAATTGTGGCCAGGAAAGTTCTAAATAAAAAAAATACTTTAAAGTGGCCTTATTGGGAGAATGTGTTTTAAGTAAGGCCATAATTTTCTAAATACACGATTTAACTTTAATTAACAGACATTTTGCAAGTTTTAAGTCAGAATAAAACAAAATAATGTGTTAATGCACAATATTAATAATACAATAATGTGTAATTAATGTGGGTATTTCCACGAGCACTTGTCGTGTAAGTCACATAGTATGCTTGTTGGCCACCGTTAATTTATAAAAGTTTGCTTCGTCCTTTTCAATTAATGAGATCTCTCCCATAAAATAAATCACATTTTTCAATTCTTAAATACTGGTAGTCAAACATCATAGTGTGTGACTTACACGACAAGTGCTCGTGGAAATGCCCATGTGTAATACAATATTCGGTGGCTGCTCTATTTACTGGCATGCCGTTTCGAAAAGGGGATTTCATTTTCCCTTCACTCCTTTTACTCACTTTACTACCACTTAGATAGATACATTTCATAGTTTTTTAAAATATTGACATAGAAAATGCTTAATTATCTTTGGTAATGACAATACACGGTGAAAATGAAGCATGCCTTAATAAGACAAGGCCTTATAAGGTTTCTGTTTTTCACATACTTTACTTTCAAACCCAAACATAATTAAATGAAGCATGCCTTAATAATACAAGGCCTTATAAGGAGGTTTCTGTTTTTCACATACTTCACTTTCAAACACAAACGTAATTAAAAGTACAGAATATTTCTACATACATATTAAATATCAAATGAACTGATGTGGAAAATGAAATTCAGAAGAAAACACTTTGCCCCTCCCACCCAAAGGCCCTACATTATTTGGTTTGTTCGAAAAGATTTTCGCTTAAATAAAGTCCTTCAACGCTGATTTTAGTACATTTAAAGCCCGGACTACGCCGTCTTAAAATACGCCAGTATAAAAATATAAACTCAAAAACAGGCCTGAACGTGCGTCACACTATTATTCGAACGAAATAAGAATACTTCTTTTACAACGAAATATCCATTTTTATTTTACACTACTGAAAGCAGTAGGACCCTTTGCATTAGGGTCGTTTAGAAAGTACAGTCGAGACCCGATTTAACGAATCGTTTGGGGCTGCCAACTTTGTTCGTTAAATCGGGATTATTCGTTAAATCGCGATAATAAAAGGAATTTTCATTATACAACAGAACACGTTAAAAAATGGCTATAAATAAAAAAGCAACGCTCACTTGCCTTAATAATGATTTTAAACATTTGTTACTTTAAGAAAATACATTATAAAAATAGATTTTTTTTATTATTACTATAAATCGCAAGCATCATAATTAAGAAAAAAAGCATTTATTCAAATATTATAGCTAAATTATAAGACATATTTTGTAGATGTTTGTTTGCTTTCTTTCGATTTTGTATTACAAACTTCTGTGTCAATTTTTTCCTATGAAGCTGTGAAAACAATGTCCCCAACATTATGAGCCATTAAATGCCGTTTCAAAGTACAGTAGCGCTCAAAAGTATTTTGACAACCTTATATTCTCTCTTATTTTATTTAATATAAAAATGTAAAAGAAAATATATTCCGTATAATTGAGAACACTATGACTGCAGTTATTCAAATGTATCAAGTTACAACTTGTTTGTTTACATTCGGCGCCACCGAAGAAATATGACTCCTCCTTAGCTCAAAAGTATTTTGACAATTAGTTTGCATTTAATTGTTGAAGGTGTCAGTGGCGCTATAACTTCGGTTAGTGTTTATATTGACTTATTGTGATTATTTTTGAATGCCGAAATGTAAAAAATATTGAATTGATTCTAGAAAAGCCGCTGTCAATGCACTTAACCCGGTAATTCTCCGTCAACTTCAACCTCGCGTTTCGAGCTTAACTCTCGGTTGAATGCGAAATCCAATTCTCCGTTTACACAACCTGACGAAATTCGAGGTAAATACTAACCTGGGGTTGACTAACTCAACCAAGCTCTGGTAGGTAGGTTAGTAAACCGCGTATGCCTAGTAGAAAGGAAGATGGCGGTCGTTTTAAATTGTGTGCTGATGCTTCTTTTTTTAAAACAAAGCTTTTTGCTATTTACTAATTAAACAAAGCATTAATTATTAAAGATGGTATTATAAAAGAATGTGTCACTTACATTTTTCCCCTTTTTTTGGATATTTTTGCTCTATGAATGCAAAATTATACTAATTTGTGTGTCGAAAACGAAGTTTCAAATTTTATTGATTTGCAAAGCATTTTTGGTGGCGCCATCTAACGAATCTAAATGGAAATATGTTCTTTCAATACCAATTTTATAAAAATATATGATTCAAATTTCATCTTTCTCTCTCTCTTTTTTATTAATAATGAAAAAATAGAAAACAAATTTTCTTCCATTTGAGTCCCTCGCTGTACCCAGGGCTCGCAGCGTTCCTAAAATTTTCGCACTTTGCTACCACTAAATTAAAACGATAATCTTTGTTGTATAGTTCTACAATAGATGTTAAAGGAATCTACCACGAAGAATTCTTATTTAAAATACTGGTAGCAAAGTGCGAAAATTTTAGGAACGGTGCGAGCCCTGTGTACCATTCATAGTTAATTAAAGCATGGATTTTCTACCAGATTGTGTATATGTGGTCAGTTGTTCATAATAGATAAATAATTATTTTTTTATTACATACTTAGTAAGTTTGAAATAATGATTTTTGTTTTAAAGAAACATTTTTTCAGAAGATTTTTTTTTAAATTTCGCAATACATTAAAAACATTAATACATGTTCTCGGCCTTCTTCTAAAGTTATTAAACATGATCTTTAAAAAAATGTGTAATAAATCAACGCAGGATTTTCTTTAAAAAGGCCTCTTGTCTTTTTGCTACCAGCATGCTATTTTATCCAAGATATTTTAATTGAATATGTAATGATTAACATTTGTTAAATAAAATATATATGCATTAGAAATAATTATATGAAAATATCTTCATATCTAATATTCATTGTAAAAAATAAATAAATAAACCTATTGCATTATTTACTTTTATTCTACTTAATACTACTAGTTTGATCAGATAATTGTTTATTAAACTTACATTAAAGAAAATGATTTTTTTAATCAAGTTTTTTTTTTAATCAACTGTTTTTTAAGAATTTTATTGTTAAGAATTTTATTGAAACTTTTGTTCTGTAAACGAACAAAATCATGAAATCAAAATGGTAATTGCACATTTACTTGTAAGAATTTTTTATTTAAAAATTAAACATGATAAGTATGCATTTCCAGTTTCAATGCTGCCTTTAGTTTCGTTATTGAAAAGAAACAGATTAAGATGGTGTCAAGGAAGGACAGAACTCGCAGAGAGGATTACTAGATGATGTGATTCCTTTTTCCAATCAACTACGCAGATTTTAACCGAGAGTTGACTAACTAAGGTCCACTAATCGCGGCTTGAAAGTTATAGATTAATTCGAAATATTAACCGGCGGTTAGATTTGTCAACCGAAGGTTTCTCAACTGAGAGTTGTACCGCGAGTTAAAGGTTGGTGGAGAATCGAACGGTAAGAAAGGTAGACTGCAAGCAAAATTAGCTCGTTCTATAACGTGTCTTAACAACTTGTTATTACATGGAATAAAGTTTTTAATAAACAGAATTACGTCAAAAATAAACCTCATACTGGTCATCCGAAAAAAAAAAAAACAACTTGCAATGTTGACTGCATTATAAAAATGATACCTACAAGTGATTGTCGTAAGTCCGCTGTAATAATAAAATATGAATTGAAAGAAAGTTACAGCATAGACATACACGTTTCATCAGTCAAACGACGCCTAAACCTCTATGGTTTACATGGCAGAAGCCCAGCAAAAACACGTTTGTTATCTACTAAGACCAGGAAGGCTGGAGTTGCATTTGTAAAATGACATAATCTTTCAGGGGCAAAGCAATTCCATTGCTAAAGTGTTGAAATTAATGAATGACACCGGAAATTGAAAACAAATTTATTTTTAAATAAGAAAAAGCTATATTTCACACACATAATAAACCGAATTTTTTAAACCAGAATTCTGGTGTCAATCATTAATTTCAACACTTTAGCAATAGAATTGATTTGCCCCTGAAAGGGTTATGTTGTTTTACAAATGCAACTCTAGCTTTCCTATTCTTAGTAGATAACAAACGTGTTTTTGCTGTTCTTCTGCCATCAAAACCACAGAGGTTTAGGCGTAGTTTGACTGATGAAACGTGTATGTCTATACCGTAATTTTCTTTCAATTCATTTTTTATTATTACAGCGGACTTGCGACAATCACTTGTAGATATCATTTTTATAATACAGTAAATATTGCAAGTTGTTTTTTTCGGATGACCACTATGACGCTTATTTTCGATGTATTTCTGTTTATTAAAAACTTTATTCCATGTAATAACAAGTTGCCGAGACACGTTAAAAGAACGAGTTAATTCTGCTTGCAGTCTACCTTTTTTAAGTGAATTTACAGTGGCTTTTTTTAGAATAACTTCAATATTTTTTACATTTCGGCACTTAAAAATAATCACAATAAGTCAATATAAACACTAACCAAAGCTATAGCGCCACTGACACCTTCAACGATTAAATGCAAACTAATTGCCAAAATACTTTTGAGCTAAGGAGGAGTCATATTTCTTCGGTGGCGCTGAATGTAAACAAACAAGTTGAAACTTGATACATTTGAATAACTGCAGTCATAGTGTTCTCAATTATAGGGAATATATTTTCTTTTACATTTTTATTTTATATAAAATAAGAGAGAATATAAGGTTGTCAAAATACTTTTGAGAGCTACTGTATCAAAACTGATGATTGCTTCTTTGAATGATGTATGCTTCATCTCTGTTTCCTCGTTTACAGCCGATCCACAACGACTGCTATTAATAACCTCGCTGTAATGTACATTTTCGCATGTAAATATTTCTGAATTGGAAGATACAGATTCAGAAAAAATTACATTCAGGAACATTGAAAATGTTTTATAAATATTAGAAAAATTCTTCAAATTTTATTTTTTTTACATAGGAAACTATTCGTTAAATCGCGATTATAAATTCGTTAAATCGAAGTATTTCTGTTCCATTTTCGTCGGACCATAAAAAAATTCGCTAAATCGAGAAATTAGTTAAATCGCAATTCGTTAAATCGAGGCTCGATTGTATTTCGGTTAAATATATCATTCAATATTAATTTTAGGTAGATTTAAAGGTTATTATCATGGGTCCGGGCAACGGAGTGTGATTCAGTTAGTAAAGAAAATAAACTACAGTAAACTCTGTCTCAGGCGGAATCGATTGGGACCGAGAAAATTTTACGTTGTAGACAATATTCCGCCTTAGACAAATTTTTCTCTATGTCTATGGATTTGTAGGGACTTGAAAGTCTTTCCGAGTTAGACAGATTTCCGTCTTATACAGAGTCCGCCTTACAGAGAATTTACTGTATTCGAGAAGATTTATTTAGGTGGTAAAAATAATGTGAATGTCCAAGAAAAATATTGGTGTAAAATTATTATTATTTGTGAAGGTACTTTTTTAATCCACTGAAGTAGTATAAATCACGTGTCGAAATATGGAATTAACCCCTTGAAGGGCGGCGGAATATACTATATCCCACTTAATTTTAATTCCCAAATGCTACAATGACACCAGACATTTAAAATAAAATTTTGCGTTTATACTGCACGTGAAGGAAAGCATTTACTTATTTAAAGAACGTTTCTAAATACTGGTGTGAATCAGTCATTTCAACATTTCAGCAACAGAAGTGCTTTGCACCTGAAAGGGTTGAATCGCATTCCACGAGAAAAACAGAGTTCAATGTAAATAAATTTGCTATCTAACCGCTTTACTGGCAGCTAGAGATTACTAGATTACATGACTTTTCTAAAGGCCTTCAATAGATTATTACAGATGTTTGAAAATAATATAAAACTATTTTCATACATTTTTCCGGTGCCAATATTCTTTAACGTATTTTTTTAGAATTAAAATAGTTCCAAAATTTATATTTATTTTATTGTCTTCCTTTAGTATAGAAGCTGTTTTTATTATATCTCATTATTCATTCCATGTTTTGCCATATAATAATAATTATTTGTGCATCACATAGGATTTCAGAGGCTTTAAAAAAAAATTCTTGTAAATCACAAATCATACAATCATTCGCAATCATTCCCATATAGTTTGAGTACCCTTTATAATCAACACATATACAGGGTGTCCATAATTAAACGACACTATTTTAAAGTTATCTACAGATAAAAGTATTGTACGGAAAGTTCTGAAATTTCGTGGAGGACAAAATAAAGGGATGAGAATTTGAATTTGTTAAAGCGAAAAAATAGTTCATAATTTAGCCAATAGAGGGCTTTTTTAATGAATTACACATTTAACATATATTTACGATACTTTATGAATCTTATTGCATAAAAAAATGTTCCACGTGACGGTCATCATTTGTAGCTACCATCTGGAATCGTAAGATAGCATGTTCCACAGTTGGCCACAGTGTATTCTGGGAAATGCTAAGAACCTCTCGTGAAAGGCTGCCTTTCAGATAAAGTATATTTCTTGAATTATCACTACTTACCAGATGGTTCAAATGCCCCCAAAAAGTGAAATGGATTGAGGTCCGGGAATCGGCGACGCCACAGATTACGAAAGTGGCGGCTGATGGCACGTTCTTCTTGAAGTGATTTTTGAGGACGTCTTTAACACAAAGGCTAATGTGTAGAGAATCTCTATCTTGCATAAAAATTGTACGTGACAGGTACTGATGTGCTTGCAGATACAGAGCAATTTTATTCTGTAACAAATCGCTGTCCGGTGATCGAGCATGTTACTGGACCCCTAGCACTTATTCCTATAAGAATTACGAGCCGAGAATAAATGACGCAGAAAACCACGTCAGTGCCTTTCACACTCAACTTTTATGCAAGATGAAGTTCTTAACACATTAGTCTTTGTGTTAAGGTCAAAAATCACTTCACAAAAACGCGCGTCATCAGCCGCCACTTTCGTTTTCTGTGGCCTCCCCGATCCCCGGTCCTCAATGAATGTGGCTTTCGGGTTTGAGGTCATTTAAAACATCAGGTAAGTCGAGATAGCGCAAGAACTTTACATGATCTTAAAGACAGCATCTCACTACATGTTCCTAGCATTTCCTAGAAAACACTGCAGTTAACAGCGGAACATGTTATCTTACGATTCCAAATTGCAGCTGAAAATGATGTCCTTTACGAAGTACATATTTTAATTAAATAGAATTTGCAAACTATCGTTAATATATGCTAAATGTCTAATTCATTAAAAATGCCCTCTGGCGGCGAAATTTTGAACTATTTTTTTCGATCAATCAAATTTCTACCCTTTCATTATATCCTCCACAAAATTTCACAACTTTCTGATTAATAGTTTCATCGCACATTCCTTGGACTACACTGACCCAAGTGTTCAGCCTTGCACGTGGGGTGGATTACGCTAGCCTTCGCACACAGACACACGATTCTGTGAAAAATCATTGAATTATAATAATTTAAGCTATTCTTTAAACAAAGTAAATGATAGACGAGTGTTTTTAAACGCATCGAAATTCGCAGTCTAAAATCCGAAACTATTCCAGTTAGATATTTTTGCTTTTAATGGAACAATTGGAGCATAAAATAATACCTTTTTACCATTATGAGGGGCCCACAACCATAGTAGACCAAGTCCATATTAAAAAAAAAAATGAGATAGTCCATTTAGAAGGTGAATAAAATCTGTTTTATCTACTCCCACAGTGAACCAAGCCTGTTTTCACATACTTTCTCATATATGACATCTGTTTACATATTTGGTTCACTGGAGGAGTGAATAAACCGGTTTTATGCATCTTCTAACTATCTCATTTTTGTTTTCTAAATGGACTTAGTCTACTATGGTTGGGAGCTCCCCAAATAATATTGTACTTGAACATTTTGTTGTTTTGGATTTCTCACGTATGTGCCTATTAAGGGGTTTTTTCTGGACCTCCTTGAAATGAGCTATTAAAAATACAGTTTTGCACTTGAAACTATATAATGCATATATGATATATTAACAAGTAATTGCATTGGGAAACTTGTACTCTGTTTAGTTCTTCAAATAAAAGTTTTTTAAAAGTTATATAACCAAAAAAATGAATTGAATGTCATCAAAATAACCTAATAAATCCGTTTTAAACTTTTACGATACAGATGCTACAAATAAGCCAAAGGAATTTTATTTTCAACTTATTATGTAAAAGGCAAAAATATTTCCCAAATAGCTTGTCTTTAGAAACTTGGAATGTATCAAAAGATTTCTTTTTAGGAAAACGTCGTTAAAGATTAAAAAAATCGAAAAGATTAAAAATTATAGATTTCAACATGTGTTTGCTTGGAAGTAAATATCCTACCGGAACATATTCCATTTGAATTTTTTTTATCTCTGTCTTTCCAGCTGCTTGTCATGCTAGTCAAAAATCATACCACTTCTATCCTTAATAGAATTCCTCTCACTTTACTATATTTAACTTTGTAAAAGCTGTGCCAAAGGAAACAGCTCTTTTACTTGAATATCGGACAACAATAAATAACCCACAAGAAACACAAGTTTCTTTTGATAATATAAAAAATTCTTAACATTAATAGTATTAAAAATATTATATAACTACAAATATTTGAATGCAATTATTTAGGAGTTTTAATTTTTATACGATGGTAGATCAAATATAAAGTAGATTTTGTAACATCAAAAGAAATTTTTATACTCATTGTCATGGCAATTAAGATAAGTCGTTTACAATCTAAAAAATTGTCTTACATCGTTTTACTCTAAATGCCTATTTATTCTATTTATTTTGACAAGCATTATATTAAAAACAAAGTACCTAGTGCGCCTGCATAAAACTTTCAACAAATGAAAAAGTCAAACCTATTGAAAATTGGCGCAAATTGAATGTGCAATTCGAATTTTCTACATAAAAAGAGCTGTTCAGCAGACAGTAAAATTAATGAGGTGTTGACAATTGACTTACGGGTTAAAACTTACACTAGCACGAAAAAAAAAACTGACAAAAGGGAAAAAAAAACATTTGCGGGTGAAAACTAGTCGTTTGGAGCCACCGTAATACGTACCCATCATGGATATGCATAATATAAAACATGAAAATAAAACATGTGTAAACTATTTATAAAATGCATTGTAATTCCAAAATAAAATTTAAACAAATTTGTTGTCAGTTTGTTCGGTAGATAAAGTGTTTAAAATCGTGGCTTGATGACGTCATAAACTTTAAATCGAGGCTAACGAAAAAGACAAGCTACCGCAGTGCATTCCAAGTATCTTTCTTTACAGACCACTGGAATCACGTGATGCTCGAATGCACCAATGTAGGTGTACGAAAAGAGCATCACGTCACTCTAGCGGTCTGTAAAAAAAGACATGTGGGATGCACTGTGGTAGCCTGTCTTTTTCGTTAGCCTCGCTTTAAATGTTGTATTACTGAATTGTGTAAAAGAAATATCCTCATAACTCCTAAAATGATAATCATATTAACTAACAAGTTACTACGTCGGATTAAGCATCCCATTTCCAAATAAAATATATATTTGAATTGAAATTAGAATGAAATACAGTGTCATGAAAAATTGAAGAGTGTGGAAAACACAATTACAAATATATCGGCAAATAACTATCCGATCGACTTCATTCTTTAATTGCAAATTTATGTTTTTTTATTGTCTTTTATATTCACTCCTTTAAATAAGCGATTTCAAAAATTTTTATATACCTTTTATCACAACGAATATTTCGAGAGTCCGAAAGAAATAGTTCCGAATAATCGATGTTACTGAAAATCAATAGGCTTCTTCTCATTATTACATACTAAGTACACACTAAATTTCAAGTCACTATCTCAATTTGTTTGGGAGATAGAGCATTTACAGACACACAGGCAGACGGACGGCCAATTTTTTTTCTAAATATATGTTTTTCAGAATCTCCAGTGTCTGAAATGTGTAAATCCGTCTAATGTTTTTTCGATTTTTAAAATTATTACAAGACTTACCCTATACTACGCATAATGGGTAAGTAATAAGTAAACAAAACAACAATAACTATTATGAATTTATCATACGTAAATTTCAAAGTGTCATAAAAGGAGACTTTTTCAATATTATATGAAAAAAGAGAGTAAGAAACAACCTGATTAATGAATGTATTTAGTGGCAGAGGCCTAAAATAATTACAGGCATTTTTTTTTTCTTGCAGGCAGCCACACGTGTTATTACTGTCATTTAATGCTATTCCTCTATCTGTTTTTACTTTCATTTATATTCATCAGAAGAAAGAATTGGATTCATAATACAGGATTCGCACGCTATTGAGCCACGCCCCATTTTGTAAGGACTCTACCACCAGTATTATTATATAGATAATTTTCTTCACGATTCTTTAGCTAGACGATAGTTTTATGCGATTACTAATGGTAGAGTCCTTAAAAAATTGGGCGTGGCTTAATAGCGTGCGAACCCTGTCAGAAGAAAGAATTGGATTCATAGAAATTTTCGATTTTCAGCTTTTAAAACGTTTTGGGGACACGTTTGACCTGACTACATGTGACGCAACTTTGGTGGGTGCTCCAACTCAAGAAATTACACAAGGGATTGCATGAAACTTCACAGTTATTCACTTTAAACTTCACAGACCACAGCACGACATAAATTAGTACTAATTAAATTTTCATAAATATAAATCTCAATAAGCATTGTTGATATGCTGTCTTTTCCACGATTTGTGTGATAGCTATGAATCAGCAACTGTGGGATGCAATCATTACAACCTTAACATGAAATGCTGCCTGTTATGAAAGACTATTCTAATACAATTTTGGGTTTGATCACTCTACAAAGGATGTTGTTAGGAAAATTTTTTGTGATGAACATTATAGCAGTACCTCAGCTTCTATTGGATAAAAATGCAACAAAGTTTCTGTTAGATGTTATAGGTTGGTTTAATTTTCATTTCCAATAACCAACAGGTAGCGTGCTATTGAGATACACTTTTTTAACAATCTTAAGAATGGTCGTCGTAACCCTATGTTAAAGTTTAAGAAATGCACAGTACTTCATATTTACAACAGTTAGTGGGTAATTACGTCAATAAAATTCAAATAAAATGATATAGAAGGAAGTTTTATAGTGCTGATACTACTCTTGTTCATGTACAGCAATGTGTTATAATGTATGTAAAGTTATTCTTACTGTTTGTACAATCTTTACAACAACAACAAAAATAAATAAAAAAGAGGACACTTCATATGTTTTAATCGACAAATTTTCGCAGAGAAAAACAAAAAATAGTAAAATTACAACACATTTTGAAATTTTCAATAAGAACAGACAATTTTAACATCATATTTCGGTTATCGATAATTTTACCTTTCTTGTATCAAACAGAAAGTCATTGGATTATAGTAAGTACACTGCCCAAAACAATTAAGGGGGCACATGGTTTTAACAAAACTACGCAATTATTTACACAGATATGTAACATAAAATAAAACATCCATAATTTAAAGCGCAGTAGAAAACAGATAAAAAAAACTTCATATGCAAATTAAAGTTTATGACGTCAAAAAGTAGAAAAAGGAGATAAGTGAGGATATCGGGATTTTGCAGAAACGTCTGTTTCTCTGTGTCAGTTGTAAACGTCAATTGCTCAGCTTATGTTTTGAGAAAAGGTGACTTGAAAATATCACAACAATGTGATTTAACGAAATCCATGGCTTGGCGTGTTATCGGGACAGTTGAATCTGGGGAAACACAACGAAGTTTTGCGGACGCTGCTGGAGTTGCAAGACTGTGGAATCGATTTCAAGGCACATGGAACGGTAGACATCGACAAGGGTAAGGTTGGCCATGTGCTACCATAGAAACTGATGATTGATATATTCTTTTAACAGCTCTTCGAGACGGAACGGGCGATGCTACTCTGCTGCCAATACAGTTGTTCTTGGCCACAGGACAAAGTGTGTCCAGCCAAACAGTCCGAAATAGGCTTCATCAGGGTAGTCTCTATGCATGTAAGCCAATAGTCTGTATTCCTTTGATCTCAAGCAACTGTGCGGTCCAAAGAAGGTGGGCAACTGAACATCGAGTTTAGAGGCAACGTTGTTGGAGTAAAATTCTGTTCACAGACGAGCCCTGATTCAGTCTGGATGTGACGTCTGATGTGTTTTGGCATGGAGAGAAAGAGGCACTCAAAATAATCCCACATTCTTTCATGGAAGATCATATTACAGACGAGCTGGGTTGATGCTATGGGCTGGAATTAGCATAGACGGACGTACAGGCCTGCATATCATTCGGAATAGCACTTTGACGGTCCGACGTTATACAGACGAGATATTGAGACCTCATGTCGTATTTAATGTTACAACAATTAGTGATTTCTTTTTTTCCATGCATGATAATGCCAGACCTCATACAGTTCGTCTTGTAGAAAACATGCTTGAAGCTAAAACAATACAGCATATGGAATGACCAGCATACTGTCCTGACCTAAATCCGATCGAGCATGTTCGGGACATACTTAGACGACGCATTAATGCGAGACCAAGGTCTCCTTTTGCTGTCCGGAACTTGGAGATTGCAATTCTTGTGCAGTGGAACAGTATTTCCCGAAGTCTTATCGATAACCTCATCGCATCCATGGAAAACAGGTGTGCAGCAGACTTAGTTGTTCGTGGAGACCACACGCCATATTAAAAGCCTTGCATAATTTCTAAACAATATTTTTATAGTTGTCCTAAACCATCTTTTCATGTTCTTTCCATCTTTTCAAAGAATAAAAGCTCCCTTACAAATATTTTGGCGTCTTTTTTTCTTTATTGCGCATTGATACACGAGTACTATCCATTTAATGCCCATACATAGCTGTCTTGCACTGTTTTCTTCACTTTTTTGCTTGCTCCCTAATTTTTTTGAGCAGTGTAGTTTAGGAAATACGCATATAAAGAAAACACAATTCCTAATCCAATGGTATTTTCGTTTTTCTCTGCGACAAATTTAGAGAGTAAAATATGTTCCATTTAATTTGAACAATTTTGTTTGAACATTTTTTTTTTTAATTTAACAGAAGTTACATTTTCCAAAAAGTACTTTTTTAATCTTCAGAACACCGAATTTCTTCATGTTTCCATTTTTGTTTTTTGAATAATCTTGCTTCGGAAATCATAGCTGGTTGGGCTACAGAAAACCTTATGCTGTGGTATTATTAATCGATATCTTTCGATATGGAGTTTCATATTTAATGTCTTAGGACAGCCTTTTTTAAACTATGGTCTGCGATGTGTTCCCTTCTGATCTTCAAGGTCCTCTACGATAGAAAAAAATCAAATGGTTTCTGAGTTTGGATACTACGATGGTACGATTTTATAAAACATTTACCCATACGCTTAATGAGTCGATGGAAAAGTATTTGATTGGAAAAATTATGTAGGTTTTTATACAGATTGTTAGGCATAGCTATGTTCGTGATAAAATCAGAAATCATGGTTCGTACGGATACCGTTATTTCTCCAGGAAAGCTACCAGTATCTTTTTATAGAAAAATAAATCTAGGATAATAGAAAAATTCATCTTTGTTTAACAAGATATTTTCTATAAGATAATACCGGTGGCAGGAAATATTCTGGCCTGCAAAATTCAAGGAGGCGTACGAATCATGGAAATACAACTATAAAAGTGAATTGAGATTACAGACAAATAATCACAATTATATAAAAATTTAGAAACACTATAAAATATTTAAAGAAGTTGGAAATTGTGCGTCAAATGGGGCAAATGAGGTGCGTTCGTTCTATAACTAGTTTTATAAATATTTTTTGCACCATATATTGTACTGAATGTATATTTTAGTGCACTTCAGAAGTGCATATCAAGCTCATTCTGTTCGAAAGGCTGTAGCATCATTAAAATGCACTTGAAATAATGAAAAAATATATAGTAGTATCACAAAAATACAGTGGTGTCATCCAGACTGGATGGCACCACTATATTTTTGTTTTCATATCTTTTTTCAATGTGCGACAAATTATCTCTCGCACAGGAAGTCTACATCTCTGAGCTTTTAGCCATTTAACCATCATATTTTTCCTGAAGACGGCTGTAGAAACAGCTCGAAACGCAGAATATAACTTTCAGCTTTTTAAAGTTCGTGTTTTGTGTACCATAAGGCAAGGTCCATCAAGCAAGGTTATGTGTCTTTATTTATTATATTTTATGGTGCAATTGTGCAGTATGTGTTAAAGAAAAAATCGCCTTCCCCCACCACTTTGAGGACAAATGAGCATGAAAGTTCAGCCTTTTTTCTTTTTGCTGTTGTCACACTGGCCCATTGGCTATTTTATACGAAGGGTAAATGAACTTAATTTTTCCTTCTTGACTTTTAAACTTTTATTAACCATTTGGAAAAATGGTTATTGTCCTCGTCAGGGTAGGAAATCAAAAGCATATCTGAAGCTTTTGATTGGTTTAATCTGCATTTTATTCGTTTTCTGATTGGTCTATTCAGTAATCTGTATTTCCCTTTAATTTCAACAGAGATGGATACCTTCTGTTGCCACTATGACAAAAAAGTAATAAAAACTACAAAAAAAATAATAACTCGGAAACAAATTGAGATACAGCTTTCAAACAAATTGCATTTTTAAGTACATTTTTTTCTCTATACAACGGTGTAAAAAGTAATATTGTGGGATGTTTAGAAGTTTAAGAATGAAATTTCATTTTAAATGGGTCGTCAGATTTCTTGGAAATCTGACAATGGAAAAGCCTTTTCCCGAACAACCAATGAAATGCTTGGATAATACGTAACTTTCAGGTGGATAATAAGTACGAGTCGCAGGCGATTTTTCTCGCTTGGAATTTTTACGTGTAATAACACTATTAATGTTTAATTCATGACGTACGTAATGTATGATCAACTCCGTACGATTTTTTTATGTCTTACATTTTAGTCTGAAAAAAATCATTTTTCAAATGGTCGTTGTAATTTGTTAAATTGCTTTTATTTATTTATTTATTTATTATTATTATTATTATTATTAATATTATTATTTTGCTTAGAAAAATTAATAAAACAGTGCAGAATTATTTCCATCAATGAAAGCACTTCCAAACTATCTCTCTCGAATCACCCATAGGGATTGGTCACTATCACAGGGCTACCACAGCGATTTCTTTTAATATTCTATTAGCAGCACTATTTTTATAATATATATTTTGTAGTATATTAACTCTTACAAATGTTGTCAAAGCGTATGTAAACGATTTTTGTTTTGAAAAAGGGTTGCGAAATAGAATTAAAACATAGTCGTCAGTGGTAGCCTGCTAACATGTCTGTCTTGGTTTTTGTACTTTTTTTAAAAGTAAGTTAACGCCTTCAGAATAAGTCAAAGCGTATTTTCACACCCTAAAATAAACCTAGCAATATCCCTGATTTACGTGTCTATTTTTTGTTTGCTATTTTTGTCATTATAGGTGCGATTAAAGTTTTTTTTTCAGTCTTGTGAATAATGGCGCCCTTCAATGAGTGCCAAGAGCTGCGGTGCGCCCCTGCTTACTGAAAGGCATGAAACTATTAATAAAGAGGAACTGACATATCCTTAAAATAGTGAAGCTTCAACTGTAACCACTTTCAGATGGGGTGATTACCACCTGGGGAAACGTCCACTAATAAATTTAAATAGAAATTTTCTCCTTATTTAAGCGCATTATTAATGAAACATTTCAGTTATAAATAATGGCAGAAACAGATATTTATTTTTACTGGTGGAAGTTTACTTTGGCAGTAGTCAGACGCTCTGTTTCCGCCATATTGTGACAACCTAGACAACCTCTTGTCGGTGTCAGTGATAAAATTTATGTTATATGGGCAAACTGACACCAGTAAAAACAAATAGAAATTTTTACCATATTTGTTAGAAAATATTTCCATGAATAAGGCGCTTAAATAAGCCGAAATTTTTTATTCAAATTTACTAGTGGGAAGTTTGCCTCGGCGGTAATCAGAAACTGTTGATCCGACTTAAAAAATCAGTCTCCATCTTGTGACAACCTCCTCAGTTACTTCACTCGCAACTGATAGACAGTACACTATATGTCCCATCCTCTTTATTCGTAACTCAATTCTGAAAGTTTGGACAGGTCCGCTTTAGAGGGCAAAGTTTTGTCTTCGAAATTCAAAACCGTCTTAGAAGACAGCATTAAGATAAACGAGTTTACTGAGGTAAGGCGGTGTCAATTTCCTCACTTTGGGATGACACAAGTAACACATGTTCCTAGTGTTGTGATTTAAGCGATACTCGATTATCTTGCAGTGCTCTACATCTCGATGTTAATAATAATCTTCATTGTGAAATATTGTTATGAATTCTCCAGTGTACGCTTGATTCTACAAATCTCATCTCAATCAACTGTTACAGTGATACTCAATGAACATAAGTGCTAAATAATATCCTGAATTTTAATTCTGAACTTTGAACATCTGAAAGATTATTATTTCCGTTGAACTTTTTTAGAAACTCCTAAAATATTAAAATGAAAAGACAGTAGAATATTTGATAAATACATCTTAACAAATTAATATGAGGATAATATGATTTATTATATGTACAGTAATAGAAATTACATCGATTCATCCCCTTTCCCCATTCCCGAATTCAAGTGTCATTAGTTTATATTTGAATAAATAACTGGTGGTTTGATCTGTATATTGGTGATTTATTTCGTTCTATTATCACACACACAAGAGTTGGGTGAGTAAGTTATTATTATTTTTTTTCTTTATTTGTCAGATCTCAACAATTAGACTTTGCTATTTATGCATGGCTTTAACTCTAACTTCATTTTTAACGCAATTGCCACTCCACTTTTTAACTTTACTTAATCAATTTAATTATTTTACTACTTTAATTTTTGCCAATTTAAAAATCTTGTTTAATTAACTTAAAATCTCTTTCTCCAAGGTCACGTTACACCTAGATCTTCTTACTTATTCTAAAATTCCGGTTTTTGTGGGTGAGTTATCATAGGCGTAACCAGCCTTTTGAACGGGGGGTTCCCAGACTTTTAGCCTGAACATGTTGGATAGAAACAATATCTTAACACCTGCTAAAACAGAACCCCTATGAAACCGGTCGAATTTTCCTTTTAGACAGGTTTTCATCTTAGAAGGTATAAGTGTGTTTTATTTCTTTTAAAAAAGGCTCAAACGCGCTTTTTGTTTGCGTGAAGGGGGAGGGGAGGAGGGCTCAAAACATCAAAACTAAATCTAATGGTTAAAAAAAAAAATGTAAATCTCCCTGCAGCTGTAGCATAAGACCAGTGACTAAATGTGGTCACAAGTGTAAAACCTTTTAATCATGCTGGAAACTTCTATAGGCACAGGCAGGGACATTGCATGAGATCTAAAATCCCGTTTAAATCTTTTACCCAATTAGTTAATTTCGTTTCAAGTGTTTTTTTTTTTAAGCTTATCCGAATTTGTAATGCGATTTTTAGCGGGGATTTTCGTGCTGTGAGGCGATTTTTTGACCTTTGTGAAAAAGAAAAAACATTCCTGTAATTTTTGCAACTGCCATGATTAAATTCGAATTGGAAGAAAGTAGAATCAGTTTTTACAAGAAAGCTTAAAATTTAATTTGGCTCGAAATAAAAAATCGCAATAATTCAGTATTCGTTTGTTTCGAGACAGAAATGGTCGTACCTTGCTCGGGATTACGTTGCCGAAGGCAGCCCCCCCTCCCCCACAATCCTAGATTTGTTTAATTCTATGTTCGTTAAAAAAAAAAAAAAAAAAAAAAAAAAAAACCAAGTATTATAAAAATTTTGTTTTTAAAGTCAATTCCTACTTAGGTCATCAAAGAAAAATTTAATATAATCCCTTAAGCTAATATTAATTTTTGTTGCATTAAAATATCTCAATTTGTTGATTTTCTATAAGCAAGTAAGTTTACAATGGAAGTCTATGGGAATTAAGCGAAATATTAGACATATCGCCAAGTTGGCGTCCCTTTTAGCGAATCAATTTGGTCGCCAAATTCGGCTATATATCGCCAAGTTGGCGACAAACTTGGCTGTATTTTGCGACAGAACAGGGTCCTCCCTATGATAAGCCCCCCTTATATATATGAAGATGAATTAAATGCTTCAATAACCAATGGCCGCCACTTTGTCTCCCATGTAAAACTAAAATTAAATAATTAAAATTTAATTAATGAATTAATATTTGAAAAAACTGTATTAACATCAATTGTCATCCAGTACAAGTTTAAAAAAAATTCTTTTCAACTTGATAGGATGAATAATAAGCATTTTATTAACGACTGAAAATTTGAACAAGATATATATATAAGTAAATAAATAAATAAATATAGGGAGAGTGTGAACTAATAGTAGGAATTGAAAAAAAAAAACAGGAAACCCCACTAGTAGTAAAGTTTTCTTTGACGGGAAGGATTTTAAATAACGTGCGGGATCGCGCGATTTTTGCACAGAAAAGAAAAAGTCCCATATAATAAAAAATGCTGTGCAATATTACCCCCCTTCAAATTCTTTCACAGACCCGTGTTTCTTCAATAAGTATTTATTTATTTATTTATTAATTTTTTGTGCTTTTTATTTCTTTTATGGAATTTCTCAAAATCAATTCGTGATTCGGTCCCATAAAAAATTGAGAAGTTCTTCAAACGATCGTGGAAAAATATCGTGAATTTCGATAAAAGAATGCAGAAAGAAATCACGAATTTCGCAAAATATTGCGCTAAAGAAATCACGAATTTCGATAAAAGATTGACGAAAAAATGTTGCAAATTTATTCAAAAAGTCGCAGAAAAGTGTAGAGAATTTTTTAATCGGTAGGGAAAGAAAGATATCGACAATTTTCCCGATCGGTTGCGCAAAACTATCTCGAATTTCGACAAATGACCGCTGTAAAAAAATCTGTTTCGCCAAACAGTCGCAAAAGAACACAAATTTCGTCAAAGGATACCGGTAAAAACGAGAATTTCGTCAAAGGATCGCAGAAAGAAAACGCGAATTTCGTCAAAAGATTGTGGAAAGAAAATTTGAATTTCGTCTAAAGATCGTGAAAAGAAAACGCAAATTTCACCGAAGGATTGTGCTAAAGAAATGACAATTTCATCAAAATATCGCGGTAAAAAATGCGAATTTCGTCAAAGGATCGCGGTAAAAAACACGAATTTTGTGAAAGGTTAGTGGTGAAAAGTGCGGATTTCGACAAAATATCGCATAGAAAGGCGTGAATTTTGTCAAACGATTTTGGGAAAAACTGTAAATATCATAAGATGATCGCAGAGTAAAATCGCGAATTTCGTCAAAATTTACTGCACTGGGATAAAAGATTAAAACCGGGTATTTTCCTAGTTTACGAGAAGAAACTCCAAAAATCGTATAAAAATTTTCAGAGGAAAAAAATTACTATATAGACTTGAAAGACTGCAACCATATTTCTTTTACGAATGTCAAAAAATGGTCGCGAAACACGAAATTTAACCAACCAACCAACCTCCAGATTATTTTGAATTTTCTGTGCTATTATTTCTCATTTTCAAAGGAGGTAGGTTCTGTACAACCCCCTCCCCATTCCCCCGGCTAATCACATTTTAGAATTATTGTTTCACATCTGCATTCCCTTTCAAATTTTTCACTTCTTTCTAGGCTTTAGACTACGAAAGCAAAGAGACAAATAGTTTATGTTTCTATCCTCGTCAAGAACTTGTGTTAATTTCTTAAAACTTAATTAATTAAAAGAACGGTGTTAAAAAAAAAAAATCTCCCACAAACTAAAGGCGTTAAAGTAAGATTATAAAACTACCCTTTTTACGTACTAATACAGATTCTTGTAAATATTCTAGTTTTAAAAAAGATAAACAAAATAATTAAAAAAAATCCCTGCCGGCTCGGCCTACAGGCAGAGGTAGATTTCGAAGTTAAGTATACTAATTTCACCAACAAAAACTAAATCATTATTAGATATAAATCCACTTTAACAGTTTTATCTGTCTGCTTTTGACGAGTTTTTATTTCCTTTTTATAAAATAACTGATTTAATTTTCTGGCACATTTTCAGATTCATTTTTAATACTAAAAAGAAAAAAAAAATCTGAAACATGCTGACGTGATTTTTGAAAAGATTTATAAGCGACCTGTGTTTTTATTTTTCTTTCAATTAACTAAAACTTGATTAATAAACAATTATTTTCTCAGTAGGGCAATATTTTTCGTTTCTAACACAATCGCTTCGGGAAATTCTGTTCAAAATGCCCACTTTGACATCATTTTTTGAAATATATTCTGCCTCTATCAAAAAATCGATCATTACTGTACATTATATAGTTTCTGAATAAGAGAATCTAGCAATTGGATGCGTTTGAGAGCAAAAATGAATTGTAGAATGAGTCAGAAAATACGCAGTTTGGATTTGAATACACCCTTATTTAGATGATTTTTTTCTTCAACCGCTATGTATTTTTAATTTGTTTTTTCTGTAAGAATTGGTCCTATCCAAAACTTGTGTATCTAGATGTTGTAGACAATATTAAGAAGATATATGATAAATTCCTGTGGATTTTATATCTTTTGAATTGACGGAGTTATGGATTTTTTACTTCTTCAATCCCCCCTTTTTGTTTTCGTTTTTAATGTTTTTTTGCGGTACGAATTGGTCCTATCAAAAACTTTTGAATATAAAAGTTGTAGATAATATTAAGGAGATTTATAATAAAATCAATTGGAATTGATATCTTGAGAATTGACGAAGTTATGAATTTTTTTCTCCCAAAACCCCAATTTTTTGCGCCCCTTGAGCCCATTTTTAACTTTATCAGAAATCTGTGATACATAAAATTTTGGCCCTATTTTTAGGAGTAATAAAAACTTTAAACTGATTTGACATGTACAAAAATTAAGAAGTTATGGGGTTTTTTCGGTTTTTACAAAAGCCCTCCCTATTTCCATCCCCTTGGTCTGATTTTGCCCATTAATGAACTTGACCGAGATTTTATGCCGCTTGATTTTATATATCAGTTTGGAAGAGATTTGTACAGAATTAGGAAAGTTATCGTGTCCAGAAGAAAGTGATATATATATATATATATATATATATATATATAGATATAAATAAAGTTTTTTACTGAGGGTGGTTTTGGGTTGTAGGGGTCATGATCGGTGTAGATCTGCAAAAATTTTTCAGAAATTCCAACATAGGAACGATCCCAATAGGTAGTATTTCATACGAAATCTACCTAAAAAGAGAACGTGGGTTTCTCCATTTATCACGGTTCAAAACTTAGGCTGTTAGTTTTCTTAACTAAAGTAATTGAACTCTGCTTTTACTTTTTCTTCTTTCTTCTTCTGTAGATTTCGATTTTTAAAAATAATTGTGCTTGAGTCTGCGGAAGCGGGGGGGGGGGGGGGGGCACCCCCTTCTAGTTACGCCTATGAGGTACCCATTAGGTTCTGTGAATTAATAAAAGGTCCTGTTATTTGTAAACAAAGTTAGATAAGAATTTGCATCCTTTCTTTCTGATGAAACGTGATTAAAATGAGAAACTAAGACAGAGAAGGGAAGATTTAGTTATAAAACAGCGCCACATATTCCTTATCGGTGTCTTTTGAAACTAATGTTTTTTCAGGTATTGATTCATTAATCATTCTTTAATCATCCTTCAGAATTTGGCGCCATTCTCGCAATTAGATCACGCTTAGAACACGCTGAGCACTATCATTTTAATTATTAATTATTAAGATTCATAATTAATTTTATTAATTATATGCGTTGCACATTGGAATATCTTTAAGATGTATTTTCAAAACTAAACGAATTAAATCTCTCTATATATACAGTAGAGCGCCGATTATTGGAACTCTAATTAACCGAACTTCCAGTTATCCGAACAGCCTATTTCTCCCTTTTTTTTTTTTTTTTTTTTTTTTTTTTTTTTTTTTTTTTACCGAACTCCCAACTACCCATTGGCTTGGAATAAGATTTTAAATAAAGGAAAAATTGATAGCGGATCAGAAAATGAGGAATGTAAAATAATAAACGATATGGAAAGAATCCTAAGATATGAAGAAAAGAAACTAACGAGTAGTTAAATAGTGTAGTACGTGGCCCTGGATGTCAGATTTTAAATGGTGATGATATTAATGATGAAAAATAAATTGGATAAAATGAAAACAAATGCTCTTTCGAAGTCCTTGAATGTTTGGAAGCAGCTATGAAATGGTTCGAACGGCAAAAGAACGTTGATCCTATTCAACTAACGTATTTAAGAAGAATTAGAGATATGGCAGCATTGAAAAAAAATGTCTTCGTTGAAGCAATCAACATTCAAAAGCTTTTTTGCTTAAATTATAATCTCTGGAGTTCAGGAAATGATAAAAAGAGAATTTTTTTTTAATGATAAAAAATAAGAAATAAAAAATAAAAAAATAAAATAAAATAAACATGCCAGCACTAAGCTTAGCACTAAGCCGTCAGTCCTAAGCTTAGATAACGTGTAAAGGTTTTAGTATAGTCAGAAACATCTCTTAAATTGTCTGTCCATTTATCCGAACTTTTGCTTATCCTAACTAAGGTCAGACCCGACTTGTTCGGATAATCAGCGCTCTATTGTATATGGTAATTTTTCGGGTGTTCTGAATGCTCATGATAAAATAAAAGTGTTTGAGAGGAAAATTTGAGTGCGAGTTCTGTAAAACAGAGACATTCTCCACGAAACTTCGAGTGTATTAGTAGAAAGTGAACTCATTATTGAGAAAGAATTATGCACCCCGAAAGATGGAAATCACAATTCGAAGTTAATTTTCCAAATATAAATAAGACGAATTTTTATAGGTTCGGAATCCTTTAACATTGCAAAGAAAATAACAAACTGTCATTATAGAAAAGGTAGCTGTTAATTTTGTTCTTTAAAGACGCGTTACTTAAAATAAAATTCCTAGAAGTGCATGCGATTGATTATAGGACCTTATTAGCAGTGAAAGAGGAATATGATGAACTGTACATTGATGCAATACAAATAATAAGTCAGTTTGCTTTGAATTACACTAGCCTGCAAAATTTGGGTTGTGTCATGGTTTTCAGCTTTTGATAATTGATTCTTATGTACTTTGTAACGCTGAATCCGAAAATGATCTTTATTTTTTACCATCACGTAAGGATTTTTTGAAAATGGTAAATTTCAAAGTTAAAAAGTCAAAAAATAGCGAAAGTCTGATACTATAAAATAGATTTGATTTTTGAGTTTTTTAACTTTTGGTAATTGATTTTTATGTATTTTTTACCACTGATTCCGAAAATGACCTTCATTTTTAACCATCATACCAGGTTTTTTTCGCAAATCATAAATTTCAAAGTTAAAATTGAACCCCTTCTCGCAATTCATCGGACTCCTGAGCTGTTTAGTTGTACGAATCTCCAGTATAAGCCAAAAAATTAAAATAAATTATTGAATTAAATAAAATTAAACTGAATAAAAAATGTCTTATATCTATTTTATAGGATCAGATTTTAGTTATTTTTAACTTTGCAATTTACGATTTGCAAAAAATTTTGACGCGATGGTTAAAACTGAAAGTCATATTCTAATTCAGTGCTAAAAAATACGTAAAAGTCAATCAAAAAAAGTTAAAAAACACAACCATCTCCTCTATTTATTAGTATCAAATTTTTGCTATTTTCTCAACTTTACCTTTTACCTTTACCATTATTTTTGAACTTTTCTTTACCTTTGAAATTTACGATTTGCAAAAAAATTCTTACGTGATGGGTAAAAATAAAGCTCATTTTCGGATTTAGCGCTAAAAAATACATAAAAATCAATTATTAAAAGTTAAAAAATACAACCCTCGCGTTGTGTTATAGGAGCGATGAAGGTATTTTACTCCTAACGGAAAACAAAAAAGCCGAAATCGACTTGATGTATGTGCAGATCTCATCCTTAAGCTTTTCAGTATTTATCCAAGCATAGAACAACTGTGTAAAAATCAACAGGTTCATCCAACTCCGTTATTTGAGTGATATAATTTATTTAATTTTTTAATCAATAAAATAAAAATTATCTAAACTCTATTGGACTTGAAATATCAAAAAAGAATAATGAATTTTCTTCTATTAAACATTAAATATGCGTGCAAAATTCAATGATTTCATTTTATTTTATTCTATTTTAAAATACCTCAACATATGCTAAAAAGGAAAAAAAGAAAAACAAAAAGAAGAGATAAATTGGCTTATGAAGGAAACAAGAGTAAAATGTCATCCCCAGAATATTCAAACTTGTAAAAGTGGTCTCCACTTGAGAAAGAAATTGAGAAAGACACGCTTAGGGGATATTTTAAATATTATCCAAACTATTAATCTATACAAAAGCTAGAAAACAAAAGATTTTTTTTTAGATATTTCATGTCCTTGTAAAATTCCGTTCGTTGATTAATGTATCAGAGAAAAATTATAACAGGGACCTCGAAAAACCCCTATCACAATCAAAGCGTTGGCAATTATCTTTATAATTCTCTATGATATTTCAAGAATAAAAAAATAGAGGATAATTTATTATCAGAGCCCGGATTTTTTGCATTAAAAAATGGTTTAATGCATATGCTAATAAACATGAAAGTTTTAAAAATATACTCAATGAATATCATCGTACATTTCCATTTCACTCTTATTTTTATTGACTGTCACACGATTTTAGCATGCATAAATGCAGATAGAAGGAATGGTACTTTATAATTATAAATGTTAATCACTACATACAACATGTAAATATACGTACATAAACACATACACACACACATATATATAAAGTGTGTGTGTATCATACATGTATAATTCATTTATAACATATGGAAAATAATTTAACACATAAATGTTAAAAGCAAATCACAAAAATACACTATATAATATTCTTCAATAAATGTATGTGCTCAAAACTCTCTAAAACTCAAAAAGAAAGTGTATATAACTTTTGAAAAAATACAAACTGTAATCTTTGAACATTAATAACAGAATAAAAAAATATTAAATTAGTTATAAACTCCAAACAAGATTTTAAACTAAACTAGTTGGTCGACCAGCCACATTTACATTCAAATATAAAATAAGATATTGATATATCACTGAATATTTTCTAAAAGGTCAATAAAATTGTAATATCTTTTAGTTTGAGTTTTATTCACTATATGGCAGCATCACAAATGTTTGATAATCCACTCATGTAAGCGAATTATTTTTCTGATGTAAATAGAACAATCCAGAATGCTTCTTGTGTAACAGATATTCGTTTGTTTATGTGTGTAATAAAATCTTAAATATCTAAGACTGCTACCTCATCTTTTAGTATTGTGATATTTATTAATTAATCAGTTAAAAATATAAAAAAAAATACTAAAAGGTATCCTTTGTAATTCAATAAAATCTTACCGAACATTTTAAATTTGTCTGACAGAATTTTCACAATTTTATTTAATAAAAATATGTGCAATAAATTTCAAAACATGTATTGCTATGTGGCTACCTTCCATCACATATTAACAGATCTCGTAAATAAATCTTGTCTAAAAATTATGAGGTCAAACATGTTCTTAATATATCTGAATTTTTATATGAATTCGTCAAGTTTTTCTCCAAAGTCTTTCTATTTGATAAAACGTCTAAAACGAAAAGTGTCCGGATATATTTGATCATGTACTTGAAGTTCCGCTTAAGTTGTTTCCGCGAAAACATTTGTATATGAAACATTTTTAAAATATTTAATTTGAGTAATTCACAAAAAAATTTGTAACACATTGAAATCTACGAGCCTTTCAGAATTGGTGATCATTCTAATGGGCATTCTATATGTTCTAATTGCATTCTAGTTACAAGTTTTACTACCTACCTGAACCTAAAATGTTGTGAATTGGAATAAACATCATATAAAGCTTCTATTCCAAATCACGGTTCATTTCTATCAGTGAAGAATGAAAACATTTTGAAAATAAGAGGAAAATACCGAATAGTGAGGTGAAGCAGAACTTTACGAGGAATTCCTTGGAAATTACAAACATCGTGATAAAAAAGGGTAATTTCATTATCTATCTCGTGTATCATTTACTGTCGAATATATATTACATAGGTCACCATTTCTCTGAAGCATCGTGAAAAAGTTGAGGGACTGGGACAGTGGCACTAATAGATGTTGTTGTAATACGTTTAGCTTGAGGCTTTTGTTCAGTCGTCTGGAAAAATAAGGATACCTAACTCTGCCGAAACTCTTCAGATAAACATGACACTGCTAAATGTTCAAAACTTAAAGTGATACAGTATATGAACCAACAAACGAAATCCATCGGAACTACGGTGTTCCAGATTTCCATTTTTAGGAGATTTCAAACCTTTATGAAAATTGAGCTATTATAACTTGAATCAAACACAATATTCAAACTTGTAAAAGGGGTCTCCACTTGCAAAACAAATTGAGAAAGACAACCTTAGGGAATATTTTAAATATTATTCAAACTATTAATCTTGACAAAAGCTAGAAAACAAAAGATTTTTCTTTAGATATTCTATGATGTAGTGATAAGAAAAAGTAATTACATTATCTATCTCGTGTATCATTTACTGCCAGATATATGCTACATAGGTCACCATTTCTCTGAAGCATCATGAAAAAGTCCAGGGACTGAGACAGTAGCACTAATAGATGTTGTGCTTGTTTTTCTTGTGACTTTCGTACAGTCGTGCAGAAAAAACAGGATACCCAACTCTGACGAAACTCTTCAGGTAAAAATGACACTGCTAAATGTTCAAATTTTAAAATGATACAGTACTGAACCAACAAACGAAATCCTTCGGAACTACGGTGTTCCGGATTTCCATTTTTCGGGGATTTCAAACCTTTATAAATTGAGCAATTATAACTTGAATCAAACACATGATTTAAATAACGCTAATAATCCGTTGAAAACTTTTACAATCTTACCAAACACCTTCATATGTTTAAAAAAAAATCTTATTTTGATTTCAACTCAAAAAAGACACAATAAAAAAATTAGGAATTTATCAACATATTTTATACAGGACTAGCAGAACAGCCTGGTTTTTTCCCATGTTAACCATGAGGAGCTTACAGATAAAATAAATAGAAATGAAATAATATGGCGATCACAATAACAGAGCCCTGTACATCCCCGCAAACAATCGTTAAAAGATAATCAGGAAAAAAAGAAGTTACTTTGACAAAACCATAGTAAAAAACATCGGCCTTATGAACGAGAATGTGCATTTCCTTTGGTTCAAGTAACAAAAAAATGTACAATTTCCCTGGCAATACGAAAAAAACAAACTAAAACAAATGGCATAGTATTTAGAGAAAATCGTACGGCATCTATAGATATTATGAAAAACAAATTCCTACGAGTCTTACACAAAACATCTAATCAAAAATCAAAATCAGCTGTCTTATTCATCTAATCTTACATAATCGGGTTCATAGTCAATGTTGGCGACGAAATCGCTGAAATTCGTGTTTAACATTTTTTTAAAAGATTGATTTAGCTGTATTTTGTGCTCCTATCTAAAATTGCAGCTGAGATATGGCGAAATGACTTAACACCTTGAAGGACGGTGAGATATCGTATATCGCACTTAATTTTAATTGCGAAATGTCACATTGACATCAGAATTTTGGAATGAAAATTTTAATTTTATTGAGTATGTGAAGAGAAGCTCTTACCTATTTTGAAATAAATTTGTTTTTAAAATCCAGTGCCATTCAGTCATTTCGGCATTTTACGAATAGAAGTATTTTGCTCCTGAAAGGGTTAAAACATTCTACCCCACCCACGCATTTAATTCCCTTGGTAGTTGAATTTCTAAAATTGCTGAAATACGCGTTTAATGTACTTTTAGTAGATTTGTTATGTTGAATTTTACGCTCCAACCAAAAACTGCTATTGAGATATGGTGAAATGCCCTAAAACTTTCGACCCCCCATTTAACACCTTAGTGGCTGAATTTCTGAAAGCGCTAAGATATGCGTTTAACTATTTTTTTTAGAAGATTTAATATGCTGAATTTTACGCTCCTACTTAAAATTGCTGTGGAGATATGGCGAAATGACCGAAAACTTTGGATCATCCCATTTAACATCCTTAGAGTGTGGTTTTCGACAATTTTTTCTCACTGCTTTCCTAGGTCCTACCAGCCAACCTACTGTCCAAATTTTGTTACCTGACTTTAGTCGTTTCAGCTCTGCGTTGATGATTCGTTCAGTCAGTCACTCAGGAGTTCTCTCTTTACTATATTAGTGCAGATCAGGGACGGAAAACCTATGGCACGCGTGCCGAACTTGGCACGCATGAGAACTTCTCTGGCAAGAGAAAAAACTTTTAGGTTATAACTTAGTTTGTGGAGAACAATCCATTTTATGATTTTTTACAAAAAGCATAGTTTTTTGTAACATGTATATAATTTACTTTAAAATAATCTACTTATGAACGAGTTAAGGTATTACAAATCTCAATTTCTCGCCAAACCATTCAGCATATAGTGTTTTCCAAATCCTTTTGCTTCTCTATCAAATTTCAAAAGTTTCATTTTTGAAAATTGAGTTTTAAGAGATAGTTTGCATAGTCCTAATTGTCATTCTTCTACTTCAGATTAGATTTTATTTTATTTAGGTTTAGGGTTTTAAATTAGGTTTTATTATATTTAGGATTTAATTTTGAAAACTGAATTAAATTTTTAGTGTAAATACTTATGTATCTATTGAACCTGCTTCTACCTGAAGAAATAAAAATGATCTGATTTGGAAGTGTACAATAAAAGAAAAACTCGTTTATAGATTATTAATACGCAATTCGATGCAACATGGCTATATCATTGAATAAATACAGCATAATAAATAGGTTAGGAATCGAATTTAGCATAAGTGTAAAAATATTTAAGTAAAAATTATATCAATATTAATTATTGCTTTTATATAAATTAAAATGTTTCTGGCACGTTAGAATGTTGTTATATAATAATTTTGAAACTTTTGGCACGCATACTCAAAAAGGTTCGCCATCTTTGATGTAGATAAGGAAAAAGTACTTTGCAAATTATTTCCTTTAAGGGGTCAGGTACATTTTTAACCAACAAAGTACAGTCGTGGAAAAAAAAAGTAAACACCCCCTACTAACTCTTCAACAAATTATCGTAGACGGAAGTTACTGGTACCGAACGATTTGAAATAAAGTCTACTTTTAAATGATGTATATAAAATTTGCTTAGGGGGGTCATCTACATATTAAAACGAACCCAAACCTCATTTTTTTCAATGGCAATACCCAATTTTAACGAGATATTTCAAATCTTCGGTTCAAAATATGCCTAGACACCAAATTTCAAGTCATTTGAATGATAAGTTTTTGAATTATAAACATTCAAAATTTAGTGCTTCTAATGTTAAATTACATTTTCATATTTTTATTTATATCTTCTGAAATTATGCTCCTATTGTGCTAATTTTTTGTTTAGCAATAAAACTAATGTGCCCAAACATAAATACGCTGAATTTGAAATTTTTTTTAATTTTATGATATGATTTATGAATTATGAAATTAATATTCGAAAAAATTATGAATTGCAACCTACAATTTTTTTGATGGATTTAGATTTATTAAGTCCTGCTTTATGAAAATCCAAAATTTCACATTTTTCTTCCAAGTAGTTTTCAAATTATGCTTAAAAAACGGCAAAATGATGGTTTAAGGGGCCGTCTATGATTGAAGTGAGTAGATATTTTGAAATTTCTTCTGCTGCCTTGTTATCTAACGGGCTTCATTGACTGCTTAAGGTGCCTTGATCAAGGAGGCGGCTCTCTCGGTTAGCAATCGAGAACCCAACTTCAATTTGGATACAGCACTTAAAATACGCTCGCTTTAAAATAATTAATTTCTCGAAAACTTATGGTACGAATTGCATAAAAATTTGTTTTTAGGCTATTTGAAGGGTGTAGAGTTCATTTATGCTGTCAGAATTGGGTATTGCTATTGAAAAAAAATGAAATTATGGTTCGTTTTAATATGTAGATGCCCCCCTAAGCAAATTTTATATACATCATTTAAAAGTAGACTTTACTTCCAATCGTTCGATACCAGTAACTTTCTTCTATGATAATTTGTTGCGGAGTTAGTAGGGGGTGTTTACTTTTTTTTTTCCACGACTGTACATGGAAAAGTGACCTCTATAAGAATTGCAGTCACTCTTTAACTAATCAACCGGTGATAAAAGATTAAAAATTCTACAAAAGACTCTCGTCCCTTAGGGGTTAAAGCTGCTCACACCGTGCAACACTCATTTGTTATAGACTGGGAGGTGGTTGCACATACCATCCCCTCATCGAATTGACAGCTTTAATTTCAGGACTAGATAATAGACTTTTAATTATGAAATTGAAAACACATGTTAGGAACGATTTATTTTATAAATTCAAGTTTTTAAAAAAGGTATACACATATGTAACTCTTTTTATTTCATTTTTAAAGATAATACATTGTTTTACGAAAGAATTATTCTTGCATGCATTGCACGCATGATCTTTCCCATTTGAATGGCTGAAACAAGCCAAGATTTTTTTAAGGAGTACAGATATAAAGTGTTTTCAAAATGACCTACAATGAAATAAAAAATTTCTAGATCCCGAGAAAAAAAATTATTTAAGAAATTCGAAATATCAAGATTTTTCAAATACAAAAGTAGTCGTGAATTCCAAACTTCTTGCTTGAGAAACATAATAATAGGTCATTTTGTGGTTCTGTACGTTTAATACATTCACCAAAAATTTCGTGAAATTCTAGATAACCGTTTTTTGGAAATCGTGCGCGCAATGATCAAAATCGCTGTTTTGAGAAAATTGACTTTAAAGATTAAATCACCCCTTCATCATATAGCAAAAGCTCAAAGTGTTTTAGACATAACTTCTCTTCTAATGCGAATTTTTGTATGGGGTTTGTTTTTAAATGTTCCTAAGGAATTATATTTAATTATTAACTGTTTTTAAGAAAATCGATTTATGGACGCTTTAAAGGGGGACGGATTTGACCCAAATGATTTTTAATTATTTTAAAGATTTTCATTGTTTGTTCATAAAGATTTCCTGGATTCTGTACACCGAATGTGTGTGTGTGGGGGGGGAGGGGCGTGAATCTCCGGTTCTGGGATTTTTTATTAGAGTTAAGTAAGTATTTAAAGTCTCAGATAAGTATTTTTCGAAGGCACGTTAAGTTTTCTTGAGTCTGAGAATTCAGAAAAACTTTTGAGACCGGGTACAAGATTTTTAATCTCGAGGTTTTTAGTGATATTGAACAGAAAACATGCATTTTTCTAGTCTTAAGAGCCTACACTAGTCACTCAAAAAGACCCGGATGATAATGTTATTCCGATGGGGAAGTTATTTTCAAATATCTCGTTTGAATTTTGATATTTTCGAATGATTTTTTTTGCATAGGATACCTGAGGACAATCTACAACCGAGCTAGTTTTTACTTTTTTGATTTTGGTTATAATTTTTTTTATATTACTATAGTTTCAATTTCAGAACCGGTTACAAAAGTAAAAGTAATTGAAAAAATACATGAAACCAAAATCAAAAAAGTAAAAACTAGCCCGGTTGTAGATCGTCCTCAGGTATCCTATGCAAAAAAAGTATTCGAAAATATCAAAATTCAAGCGAGATATTTGAAAATAACTTTTCCATAGGATTAACATTATCATCAGGGTCTCTTTGAGTGACTAGTGTAGGCTCTTAAGGATTAGTCGAAAAGAAAAGAAAATACATATATTAACGCTTCACTTAAAGCACTTCCATTCCGCAATCACCTTAACACGGATCCTACGTCCTGAGAAAAAAAGTTCCTGATTTCGAAATTCAGGATTTTCGGTGTCGAATGTGTATATAGAGATGTGCCGAGGCTAACGAAAAAGACAGGCTACCGCGGGCATCACAAGCGTCCTTTTTTTTTACAGACCGCTAGAGTGACGTGCTGCTCTTTTCGTACACCTGCATTGGTGCATTCGAGCATCACTTGACTCCAGCCATTTGTGAAAAAAGATACGTGTAATGCACCGTGGTAGCCTGTCTTTTTCGTTACCCTCGAGATGTGCCGAGGCTAACGAGAAAGACAGGCTACCGAGGTGCATTCCAAGTATCTTTTTTCACAGACCGCTGGAATCACGTGATGTTCAAATGCACCAATGAAAGTGTGCGAAAAGAGCAGCACGTCACTCTAGTGGTCTATAAAAAGAGACACGTGTTATGTGGTAACCTGTCTTTTTCGTTAGCCTCAAGATGTGCAAGGTGACGTCGCGAACAGGTCATTACTGCTGCTGTAGGACAGCTATTGCTACTCTTATTAATGATTTTTCTATTTGTGTGTCCTACAGTTTTGTTCATTGTTCTAAAGTAAAAGTCACTTGATGTGACCTGCTCTATACATAAAATAAGAATTATAGATCGTGTAGTATTTTAGCTACAGTTAATCTACCATATCGAAACGCCAAACAAGAAGACTTCATGGTTTTAGTTTCAGATTCAACACTTTCCGAATGATTTTGTCAAACGGTATTGAAATTTTTAATTCATACTCTTTGAGCGATACAGGAGAGAAAAAATAATTTAACAAAATTAAAGATTCAAAGAATTTAATAAAATTAGCCAAACATTTGAATTTTACCGTCCGTGACACGGTTAACAAAAAACGCAAGTTCATATATTCAAGAACTTCGAAAAACAAGGCAAAAAACAAAAAACAAAAAATAGTATATCTTTTACAAATTTATATTTTTTTCAAATAAGAAAAAAAAATTACTTCTAATGCTTTATTCCTACTAATTATGTTTTAATAAAACAATATGCAATATGCACTATAGTAACAGACATAAATGTCATCATTCGATACATTTAATTAGTTAAATTGTGGAAGTTGCTCATGCAGTGTTGGCAGATAGTCGAAAGTCAATTTCCCCAAATGAGTGTTATTTTCCGAAAAATTCCCCAACGCAGTTTCTACTCAAAGCAGTAAATTTTCAATTTTTTTTTCCAGTATAGAAAATGTTTAACTTTAAACTCAAAATTTTTTTCCCGCAAATAAAGCCTTTTTTTGAAAAAAATCCCCCCCCCCCCCCCAAAAAAAAAAAACTTGCCAGAATTTTGCATGCATATTTGCAGCAAAACGAAGAGAATGAGAGATACATTTTACAACGACAAGTTCGGTTACACTTCTTTTTTAATTGTTGCATATCGATGATGCTGGCCTATCATTATACCAATAACTTTTTCAAGGTTTAGACCATCTCTAGTCAGTTGAGATTTGAATGAATCTAAGATGGTGTTGGCATAATCTTCTTCTATCTGACTTAACCTATAAAACTTTGTTTTCAATTTTTTGTCATACCTACTGAAGTACCTAATCGTAATGTAAAGCACCTTCATGGTATCAATCACTGTGCTTTCCCCAATAATGAAAGAAAAATAGCTGCTTTCCAAATCTTTAACCTTCCGTCTACCAGACGGGTCCATTGGACCCGACATGTACATTCAAAATATTTATTCAAACCAGAAATTTCTTCAAAACAAACTAAATGTATAAATCAGACAATAATAAGTTAAATAAACAAATTAAATAGTTTTAAGTAAAAATTCTGGTGTAGAATGTTTTTATAAAACTTGAGTAAAATTTCCGGTAGTTCTAGGGTTAATTAAATCTTTTAAAAAACACGGCAAAAGAACGTTTCGGATAAGACTTGAAGATTTAGTAATGGGAAGGTTTACGCCATTTAATACCGCAGAGTTTTCATTCAAGTTTCTTATAACGAGAAACAAGGGGTCTGCTACATTCATTGAGCAATGTTCAGTTATAAACGTAGCAATGGGATTCTAGTATGCAATTACATGTCTAGCAAGAAGCTCTACAATTATTCTACGAAGCATAAATTAAACGGCCTTAAACAAACAAAAGTCAAATGTGCATATGTCTATCTGCGATGACTAGGAAAATCTGCCGCACTGTGATCTGGAAATTCATGTGGGGATAGTCCAAGGTAGGTCGTAATGCACTTGTGATATGTGTAAGCTATAACATTGTAAACGATGAGCTCGTCCACGAGAATAATGATTGATATCTCAGATTTCTGTATTTTATTTTCGTTTTCCAAATCAAAATCGAGTTTGAGGCAGATCCAGTGCTGTCAGATGACTTTCGTAAATTTTACGTGTAATAGTAAAAAAAATTCCCCAAGTTTTTCCCCAAAAATTTTAATGTTCCCAAACATTTCCCCACGAACTACTTCTCCCCAAAAAATTCCCCTGGAACTTAAAAATTACCCAGCTTGGGGACAAATTCCCCAATCTGGCACCACTGTGCTCATGTCAATAAATGGACATCTTGTTAGTTATTTTGGTCTCTCTAACAGGCTGAAACGCTCAGTTAGGTAACTTGAGTACAGAATTACAGGACATCGATGATGTATGCATTTCGTATATATATATTTTTAATTACATATTTATTTACAATTTTTTCCGGTGTATATTTTTAAATATATTTTTTGAATACAAAATGTCCTTTAAATATTCTGATTTCTTGTCGTACTTTTTTCAGAAATAAAAGCGTAAAGAGTCAACACAGATTTCCCGGAAAATGCATAAAATTCGAAACATTCTAATACGAATTTTTTTTTTCGTAAAATAATCAAATTTTGATAGTTTTGCATGTCAGATAATCTTACTATTCAGAAATTCTTAGATAGGTTTTAAAGACAACATAAAAATTTAAAATTTCTAAATTTAAAAAAACAAAACAACTATTTTCATGTAAATGGCTTGTAAGATGATGAACAACGCATGTGTAACATTTTTTGTAACTAGAAGTATAAATTTTAAATTAACCGTTTAGAAATTAGCTAGTAGACAATGATAAGAAAGATCACAATCTCTCTCTCCTTCTCTCACTCACACTTTATACAGGGTATACCAAAGTGATTGAAAAACTATATATTTTTTCACCGGATGGATATAAGTAGGCAATGTAAATTGAAAAAATGATCAAAATAATTACGACTAGGTTCATGAAAGAGTCCGGCCATTATTTTTTTAAAGTAATCAGAGAAAGAAATACAGTAGAACTCCACTAATCCGAACTAATTGGGACTGGTTCATGTTCGGATTACTCGAAATTCCGATAAATATAGAAAAAAAAAAGATACATGCTAAAAATGTAACATACAGTGAGCAAAAAAAGTATTTGCACACCAGGTAAATTTGTTGTAGCATATGTATAAATAAATAAAAAGCAACTAAGAATTAAAAATACCAACACTTTTACAAAACAAATAAACATATTTAATATCTGACTTAAGAATTATATTTAAAATATGAAAACATAAAAAAGTAGCATTTGTACTGCCAAAAAAATATTTGCACACTAGCGATAAAAATAGAACTATAGGAATTATTTATAAGTTAAAAACAGTGCTAATATTTAGTATGCATGCCCTTTGCTTCAATTACAGCTTGTAATCGTCTGGGCATTGATTCTATTAATTTGTGACATTTTTCACTGCTGATTTGTAGCCATTCTTCCCTAAGAGCTTGCTTAAGTTCTGATTTGTTAGAAATTTTCTTTTTCCTTATTTTCACATTCAAAATATGCCATAAATTTTCAATCGGATTGAGGTCTGGTGATTGTGGTGGCGTTTTCAATTGATTTTTTACATTATAAAGCAGCCATAACCTCGTAATATATGCAGCGTGTTTTGGATCGTTATCCTGTTGGAAATAATATGAATTAGGAATTCCTAATTTCAGAGCACTATTAGATAAATGACTTCGCAATATATTAATATATTGTTTAGCATTCATATTGCCTTCAATAAAGGTCATTTCGCCAACTCCGTTAAAAGACATGCATCCCCAAATCATTACATAACCACCGCCATGTTTTACAGTTGGTTTCAAGTTTTTAATTGGAAGAGAAGTATTTGGCTTTCGCCATACAGTTTTCTTACAATCTGAGCCAAAAATATTGAACTTGCTTTCATCGGTAAAAATAACAGTTTTCCAAAACTCTAGTGGTTTGCTGACATAAGCTTTTGCATAATCAAGTCTTTTCATTCTATTTGTTTCACTAATAAATGGTTTTTTTCGAGGGGCTCTTCCTCGAATATTTGCATCATGAAGACTATTTCTAATTGATTGTGGTGTAACTATTGTTTCCGACGTTGAAGCGACATCAACAGCCAATTCTCGAGTACTTAGAAAAGGGTTTTTTGAAGATTCTTTTTTTGATGGCTCTCCTTTTCCTGGTATTTAGCTTTCTTGGACGCCCAGTTCGCGGCTTATTTATTGTCGAACCAGTTTCTTTTTTCTTCTTAATTACATAACGAACACTAGAAAAGTTTAGATTTAATTTTTTTTACCTATTCCTCGGTAACTCAATCCAGAATTGTGAACAAATATAATCTTCTCACGGGTAGCAATAGGCAGTTCACACGTTTTCGTCGCCATTAAAACAAAAACTCCCCTGAATCCATGTTCCATTTAATATATTACGTGACTTTACAGTGCGGGGCTAATGTACTGCGAGACTGATATGCTAAACATTTGCATAATGTTCACATTTAATGCCTTTTTTAACAGTCAATGCTTCTTGTGCAAATACTTTTTAGGTATGAGAAAATATTATTTTTTTTAAAAATGTGTAATATTACTGTTTAAGGAAAATGGGTAGTTATTTTTATTTTCTTCTTATTTAAATTAATGAATAATTACGAGAATAGAATCAAATTTGCTTTCTATGGTACTTATGCAAAAAATCGTCTGCGTGCAAATACTTTTTTTGCTCACTGTATGTACTCAGTAGTACAGTAAACATCCTCTAATACGGCGTCCCAACGTTCCTTATGTTTATAGTAACTCAATGAATCTTCAGAATGAGGAATTACGTAAAAACTCATTACAAACGGTTCAAAATCGCGAATCTATAAATGACTCATTCACCACGTCGACGAGGAGGGGGGGGGGGACATTTTTGTAGATAATTTGAGAAATCAAACTGTTGAAAGGGAAAATAAATTTGTATCATCTTTTTGGATTTTAGAAAAGAATTTTTGTGTGACTGGCAAACAAACTAATATTCGAGATTTTTTTAACATGGCTTTTGCAAGTAGGTCTACAGTGCACGTTTTCATTTTATATTCGTGTACAATGTTGCATTTTTACATTAATGAGTATTTTTTTTAATTCTATTCAAGCTGTTTAAAGAATAAAAAACATAATAAAACACACATACTACATTATATATTAAAACACACATACACATATAAATAACGCCTGCAATTAAGAGTTAAAAGTATATATAAATATTATACAGACATACACACAATAGATACAATAAACTCAACTGGTGTGAAAAATTACCCAGAGCCAGGAATCGAACCCGAGACCACAGTATACAAGACTGCTGCTCTAACCATCTAACCATGCTCTCAGGCACGACCGGAATAGCTCAGTGGTTAGAGCAGCAGTCCTGTATACTGTGGTCTGGGGTTCGATTGCTGGCTCTGGCTAATTTTCCCCACCAGTTGGGTTTATTGTATTTATTGTGTGTATGTCTGTATAATATTTATATATACCTTTAATAAAAAACATGTTTTGCTGCCATTTTTTATTTAATTCTAACTTCTACACGTTTTTCCCGCCATTTATCCTGTAATCCGGAAAATTTCGTAAGTTCATTTTTTCAGTTAATCTTTTATAGTATAATTTTCAAAAATAAAATCGGTTGGGATTGACCGGAATTTCGGATTAGCGGGGTTCTACTGTACACTTATTTCCATATACTGTATAAAATAGGTTAATATTCTTCCTGCAAACATCTCTATAATTTTCCTTTTCTTTCTGGTCAAAACTCGCACCATTCAATCTTCTTTAAACACCTGATTAGATAATTAAAAGTAAATCTGATTTACGGTTTGCTCAGTTTTATCAGTTGTTTCATTTTTATTCTTCAACCGCAATGACCTTCTCCTTTGTACAGAAAACTGTTTAATCGATTCTGTTATACTTTTTAAATTTTTATACATTCTCTACGTCCTATAAGATATCCAGAAAAATATTTTTCATGCTGTCACAAGTATAACAGTAAAAGTTCCATTCTTTTACGACCTAAATTCACCGAGTTATAATGCATTGAATTTTCTGAAACTTTGGAGTTTTCCAGCACTAAAAATAAACAAACGTATTTTTAGTACCGGAATGTTCTGAATTTTTGTAAAATTTAAAGTTTCTCAATTGTATGAGTTTTGATGGTATTTTTGAAAGATATTTTTATCGTTGTACTTGTTAGAGGACTTGTATTTCTAAATACAATTTATAGGACACAGATACCGTAAAAAATTTAATTTTTAAGAAGCTTAAGGGTAGGAATATTTTATCGAAAAAAATCATAACTGCTACCATATACTGAACAGTTTTGCAATTTACATTGCTTACGCATCCAGAGATGAAACTGCTGATCACCAGCGGCCTAATTGCCGATACTAAATTCCAATAGTATTTTTCTTTTTATTTAATAGAGTACTTTTCTTTTTATTTAATAGCAGAATTTCTGTGGTTAAACAAGTTGAAGAATACTATTGAAATTTTGTACTTGTAATTGGCCCTTTGGTGCGCAGCAGTTACGTCTCTGCTAAACTCCAATAGGTAAAACTATAAAGCTGGTTTCAATCTTTTTTGATCCCTTCTATCCGCATCTGTTAACTACTTACGCTCTAAAGACACATTAAAAAAAAGCCTCTAATTTAACAGAAAAAAAAAATTGTCAGCCAGGACAAACCAATATATTTTTTCACAGTGCATACTACTCGCGTAACGAATTTTTTGTGAATGTATTTCATAGCTGCCAATATCTACGCGCCACAATTTGTAATAGCAACTTTAACTAATAATAACTTTATCTTATACAGTCGCAGAATTTCTGTCATCAACTAAAGCGAAATGAGCTATTAAATGTAGTGGTACGAGATTTATCAGCTATGGAACTGATTCAGAAAAATATATTGACGCGTGTGGCTTGTCTTGCAAGCATCTGTAGTTAAGGAGTTCTACTTGCCTGCAAGGTTGAAAAAAAAAAGTGTATTTTTTTTCTTTTTTTTTTTGGGGGGGGGGAGTGTTTCAGGGAAAAGAAACAAATTATTTAAAAAATTCTTTTTGTATTTTTTTTATTACACTTAAAAAAAAAATGTTTTTTGTTATGACGGAATAAAATGCGGTGTGCCTCAGCAGACCCTCTTCCCGGAGAAGGTGTCGTTCTCGTAGTTGTCAATGTGATCACCGTAATGCTACCAAATATTATCTGAAATTATAAAAATCATAATGTCCTTATACTCAAACAGTAAAAACTAGAGGGTAATAGTTCGACTTTTGGAAAAATTTATTTTGGGCAAAATGGCCTCGCCGTTCATATTCAAGTACCGATTTTGACACAAATTTTTTAACTTTGTTTAAAAAAAAAACAGAAAAAATCATCAGACCGACAAAAGAAACGATAATTCTCTAGATAATATTGTTGTTAAAAATTAGTCACCATTTGAACAAGATTGGTTGAGATTTGCTCGAGTTACTGTGGTCACTGACTTTAAAAAACACAGTTTTGAAATAATCACGTTTAAAGATTCAAGTTGTGATTTCTGTATGATAGAACAAAGTAGATAAGCGGCGCAACTTTCTTAATTTTATCATATCGACTACAAAATATAACTGGTTATTTTTTGGGAATTATACTTCCAGAAAATGCAATACAAAGTTTCCTAAAAGTTCTCGTACTGATGTCATATGTATTTATGATTCGCAAAACAACAAACCTAAAACGATTATTTTTATACTAATGATAAAGAGCACTTTTAACATCACGTGGGAATAAATACTGAACTTACATTTATAATAAATGTTCAAAATACCGAAAGCTTTCTAGGAGGCAAAGCTGAACTCGTTTGCGCATGTTTGTAGGAACGCGCTTAAACATGTCGGGAGTGACTTTTTGTATCCTTTGAGTAATGGCAATTTTTAGGTTATCAATTGTTTGAGGATTATTTGCATAAACTTTGTTCTTTAAATATCCTCACAGAAAAAAATCTGGGATGCTTAGATCAGTGGATCGAGGTGGCCATACGTTGTACATTCAAAATAAATCTCGAGCAGCGCAATTCTCTGGATGCGGGATAAACGTATTTCACGATGAAGAAGAAAATAACATAAAACTTTATTCTCGCACTAAGTGAGCGCGAAAAGAACCAAACGATAAAAACTCAAGAATTGATGCAATGATAAGCACTCGATAAAATTTAATATAAAAAAAAATCACGGACAATGAGTTCTTTAAGTTGGAGTATGGAAACTTTTAGGACATCCTGCATAATAGATGCATTTTTTGAAAGCTTGCACGCATTTATAACCCCTCAATAGACTATGTAGGTTGCAGTATTTGTGACTAGAATCCTATAAACTGATTTAGTGGATTTTTTAGTGCAATCTATGAAATTCTCATCACTATTTATTGCATCTGAATTTCGTAAATTTTACAATCCTGCTAACTGATTAGTTATACTCGCGGTGTCATTTCGCTTTTTACTCTGTTATTGTTTCTAGTTGAACTTTAAAATTTTTATAAGCAGACAAAGTTATTTGTAAAAGCCGGCGTTACGAACCGATTTTTTTTTTAACCCTCCGACTGTCTTGGAAAAGGGCAAAATTGTAATGTTGTTTTCTCTGCATTTTGTTTTAAATGTTAAAAAAAATGATTCTTTGAACATCTTATAAAAAAAAAACTTAATAACGAATTTGAATGCAATCCTTGGAAATATTAATCATTGGTCAATGTATTAAAAATACATTAAATCAATAGAATTATATTACTTTAAATATTGCTTGTATTGCAGTGAAACCTGGAGCTTAGTGAACGTATTAACACGGGCTTGTCAGTGAGGGGGTTAATATGATAGTCACACAGAGGAAGCCATTAGGTTACAATCTATTGCAATAAAAAATGTTTAATGGTCAATTCCATCGTAACTGGGCCCCATCAGTGGCCGAGAGGTTCTGCTCTCGAAGCTGGTAGACGGGAGGTGCTGGGTTTGAACCCAATCGCGCCTGTCGGCCTAATCGTTCGGAGTTTTCGTGGTTTTCTTCGAACGTTGGCTTTCCAAGCGTAAATACGGGTTAGGTTCCCTTAGAAAGACCCCCCACGGAGGGCACTCCCCTCTCGGGCCTATATCCCTCGAGTAGATAATCGGCCGTCAAGAATCAACCAACCATCGTAATTGACGCAACACTTGATCAACTTGATCATCGAATTTTGTTTTTAAAACTGTGTAGAAAATTTACTAATAAAGCTAAAACAAATTTTTACAATTTAAAACATTTCTCACTAAGGACTTAATACCCCAATACGTGCAGAAATTTCGATCTCTCTTTTAGTCCCAAAAATTGCAATTCAAAATTCTGCAACTGATGTAACATAAAATAGACAAAAATTTTTTTCTTCCTTCATTGAAGTGTAAAAATTATCAAAACTATCGCGTTAAAAAAAGTGATATAATGTTCTCAATAAGTAACGGTAAATTATAACAGTAACTTGTTTAATTAATTTCTAAACAATAAAAAAGAAAAAAAATAGCATTTACTCATGTAACTGATGTAACTTTTAACAAAGACAATAATGGTACTTAACTTAGTTTGTAAATAGTAATTTACAATGCTTTTTATTAGTATTTCATTATAGAACATAAAAATATCAAACTTTCCAATCATACTCTTAAATCAAACTTATTATAAATTTTATTTCCTCCCCCCCCCCCCCCAAAAAAAAAGAAAATTTTCTGCGAAATTGCCCTAATATTTTTGAGGAAAAATAACTCTTTTAATTCTTTAACACGTGAATATAAAATTCTCAAATTTTGCCGCATATAGGAGTAAAATTGAATTTCTACATATTTCGTAAAGATTCGAATTTTGAGGCTGAAAATGAAAAAAAAAAAAAATACCCGGAATGTTTGTTCCATGATCCATGAAGCAACCTGCATGTCTTTGGTAAACCATAGCTAACTCATAATATTTGCTGCTTATGTATTTTTCTTGGTAAGTAGTAATTTCAGTTGAAAATAAATCAAAGTTGGAAAATATCCTGAAAAATGAAATAAAAAGTAATGCATTCAGAAAAAAAAAGAAAAAGAAAAAAATCCTGAATTTTTAAAACTAACCTCATAATTGTCGCATCTTACGAGTTCAAAAGTCACAAAAATACGGTAGAACCTCGATTATCCGAAGTAATTGGGACCGACTCTCTTTCGGAAAATCGAAATTTTCGGATAATCGAGAATGCTTCAATTTTAAGATTAAAGAGAAACATGTGCAATATTTCTTATTATGGTAACAAGTTCTTAATAAAAATAAAGCAATAGAAAAATAGAAACAAGAATAAATTAACTGAATTTTAATTTTGAAACTAAGTACCTTTTATATATCTCACAAAGGATTGAAAAAATGTTTTGTTTGTCGCAGTTTCGATTAACTTTGCTTTGAAGCTCTATCACGGAGTTTTTAAATATTATTAGTTCACCAGTATCACAGTCTTTCTTCTCCTCCAGAAATTCCAAACTTTTGCAAAACATTCAAAAATTCAAAATTGCTAATTTGTTCGTTTTCTTCGTTCCACTCCGCAGCTTACGGGAGCTCAAGTTAAATTCAAAGGAACTCCAAGAAAGGGGATCGAAAATATTTATATGTACTCGTAGTTCGGAAAGGACCGTTGGCAAGGAATATGATAGTTTTAAAAAAAAGCTTTCAAAATGGATTTTTCCCGTAAGGAATGTGATAGTAAAAAAAAAAAAAAAAAAAAAAAAAACTTTAATACTGGATTTTGGATAACCGAGAGATTCGGTTAAAAGAGGTTCGGATAAAAGAGGATCTACTGTACTAATTTCTGAAATAACCTGAAAAAGATTTTAAACAAACAAACACATCATATAATTATAAATATGATGCTATATATATTATACGCTATGGAAAACGTTAATTTATCCCTTGCTATTTCAAGTACATTTCCGAAATAAAACATTTGCTTGAATTTAAAAATATTTGACTACATATCTAAATGTATCGGTAAACCTAATCTTTTTTAATTGATAATTAATTTCATTTCAAATTATAATTGGCTCAAAATTAATTTTATCAATTACAAATTGTTTATTACTTGTTTCAAAATTATTTGTAATTACGATTGTTGCCAAAATAAGAGAATAACAGTTTTAGTAAGAGGTTTTCCAGATGCTATTTTTCTCACTTTATAATCGGAGCTTGAACAGAGTTTTAATTAAAAACAAATAGGCTTGTTTAATGGCTTGTAAATCACATTATGAATTGGAATACATTAAAATATTCTTCCGAAATGTCATTCGGAATGAGGTTTTAGTAAAATATGAGATACATAAAATAATTTTTATTCTGTTAAGGTTTCATTTGTGTTCTTGTTTCATATTAGCATAAAAAATTGCATTTAATAACGGAGATCGTTTATGCAATAAGTATTAAAATTAAAATTTTATACATTGTTATTATCTAAGTTCAATTGCAAATGCTTTAAAACATTTTCATTTACAGTTTAATATAAAAGATTAATCTAGAAAATTACTTCGTCAGATGTTTTATCAAAGAAAAATCAGAGCCGCAGCAAAAGTGGTGCGAGCGGTGTACCGGCACCTGGCGGCAAGCTAGGTAGATGCTTGATTGACGTCATCCGTTATCAATACTCATGCACTGATGATCGGTAGAAAACAAACGCCCACCATTTTAACACTTTTCAACATGGAAAGTGTTTATGAATTCAGTTTGTCTGCGTGTCTGTATGTTTGTCCGTGCTCTAACTCTCCTAAACAGAGTCCGATTACCATGAAATTAATATATATTATCGTAGTTTTCTGTAGCATGTTTTGTTTTGAAAATGTAGTGTGTAGAGTTTACGGTTTATTTACAGAAACACTCAAAGAATTCCGTTTCATTACAGCCTATGGGGAAATATCGTTTGCGGTCTATTTTAATGATATTAAATGATTTTAAACATATTAAAATTTATCTATATATATCACTGAATGTACTACAAGGCACTTACTGTAGAATCTGGTAACATGCAAATTGTCAATCATTAACAGGGAGACAAAAGTGTTTGGCTACAGTATTACCTAAGAAGAATAATTGCTGGAAATGCATTTTCAGTTGGAGTACGCGTTTTAAAAATAATTGTTTTTTATTTTCATATTACGTGTCGCGTATAAATTCTATCGATCATATACAAGGCTACACAAAAGATTAAAAAGCAGTAAACCAACGTTTGAAATGCACAAATAATGCGTGAAAAGCAGCAAACAGCTGTTTCGAATCTACAGCGAGATTCTTCTTCAGTGCAAGATAGGGAATTAACTATATTGCACTGAAGAAGAATCTCGCTGTAGATTCGAAACAGCTGTTTGCTGCTTTTCACGCATTATTTGTGCATTTTAAACGCTGGTTTACTGCTTTTTAATATTCCTGCACAAAGGCTTTAATTGCTATTTTTAATACACAAAAGATATCATGTACATTTCCCTTTATTGATGGAAAATTTTCAACTGTGCTATGTTTTTAATTGAACTAACATTTTGAATATTAGGTAGCATATATAAAAATGTCTAGATCATATGCAGGGCCACAAAATAAATTCGAAGTTTTTTTCCGACTATTGATGGAAATGATAGAAATTGGGTTTTGAAATGCGTTATGCATTTTCTAAACTGCTTAATTAGGCACATTTCACCTTTATAAACTGTAAAGTTTTCTTATAGTCCGAGTGCTACATGACCAAAATAAGGTGAACACTGCAAATCGTGATAAGAATATACCGCTTTGTGAGTATCTACTTTATGTTAATACAATGCATTTCAGAGGGGGAGGCATCGCGAAAAGTCGTGGGTATTCAAGATGGCGGCTGTTATTCAAAATGGCGTCATTTTCTGAAGTTTCTTACTATATATCATATGAATGTGTGTTTCAGGTCGATTTCGATGGTTTAACGTCAAAAATATCTTTTTAACACTTTCTGTCATAGTTGAATGAGTTTATGAATTCAGTTTGTCTGTTTGTTTGTCTGTCTGTCTGCTTGCCGTTCCATGCTTAAACTCGCTTAAATATCGCTATTCGCTTAAATTCACTCAGATTGTCATGTAATTTATGTATGTTATTGAAGTTTACAATAATATGTTCGGAAAAAAATTTGAAGTGTATAGCTTTTATAGTCCGTTTACAGGACTCTCAAAAGAATTCAATTACGCTATTGTCTATTACTCCGGGCTCTACGGTTGAGAAAACAGCAAATCGTGATAAGAATATACCGATTGGTCAGTATCTACTCTATATTAATACAATGCATTTCAGAGGGGGAGGCATCGCGTAAAGTCGTGGGAATTCAAGATGGCGGCTGTTATTCAAAATGGCGTCATTTTCTGATTTTTCTTACTATCCATCATATAAATGTGTGCTTCAGGTCGATTTCGATGTTTTTAACGCCAAAAATTTCGTTTTTAATATTTTTCGTCATAGTTGAATGAGTTTATGAATTCAGTTTGTCTGTTTGTTTGTCTGTCTGCCTCTTTGCCATTCCATGTTCTAACTCTCTTAAATTCACTCAGATTGTCATGTAATTTATGTATGTTATTGAAGTTTACAATTACATGTTCCGAATAAAAAGAAAGTGTATAAGTTTTATAGTCCGTTTACAGGGCCCTCAAAAGAATTCCATTACGTTATTGTCTATTAATCCGTGTGCTACGGTTGAGAAAACTGCAAATCATGAGAAGAATATACCGATTGGTGAGTATCTACTTTATATTAATACCATCCATATGAGAGGGGGAGGCATCACGTAAAGTCGTAGGAATTCAAGATGGCGGCTGTTATTCAAAATTGCGTCATTTTCTGAATTTTCTTATTATCCATCATATAAATGTGTGCTTCATGGCGATTTCGATGTTTTCAATGTAAAAAAATTCGTTTTTAATACTTTCCGTCATAGTTGAACGAGTTTATGAATTCAGTTTGTCTGTTTTTTTGTCTGTCTGCTTGCCATTCCATGCTCTAACTCGCTTAAATTCACTCAGATTGTCATGTAATTTATGTATGTTATTGAAGTTTACAATAACATGTTCCGAATAAAAATTGAAATGTATAGCTTTTATAGTCCGTTTACAGGGCCCTCAAAAGATTTCCATTACGTTATTGTCTAATAGTGCGGGAAACTACATAGCGTGAGAAGAATATACTGATTGGTTAGTATCTACTTTATATTAATACAATCCCTATAAGATGGGGAGGAATCGCGTCAAGTCGTAGGAATTCAAGATTGCGGCTGTTATTCAAAATTGCGTCATTTTCTGGAATTCTTGTAATTTTTATACAATCCATTGTATAAAAGTATGTTTGATGTAAAATGTATGTGCAAAATCTGTAAAAATAAGTGTGGCTGTAGAAAGGTTAGACTTTCTTACACATTATTGTGCAACTTCAAAAACGAATGTGAGAAATATAATGATACAAAGTGGAGTTTTTATATTCTCTAACTTTAAATGTAACATGCAATATTTTTAATATCTTGCATAATTAAGGTATTAATAAAAATGCAGTTTTTTATTTATTTATTACTTTCATTTTCCTCACTATAAAATACAAAAACACTTTAATAATTGTCCTATTTTCATTTTATCATACTTCTGATATTAAAAAGGGAATTTTTGCAGTTTAAAAATATCAAAATTGATATTATAGACACTTTTATTTGATTTATAGGTATAAAAATGCAAACTATTTTGAATAACAGCCGCCATCTTGAATTCCTATGAATTTGCTAGATGCCTCAACTTCTTATATGCTTTGTATTAATATGAAGTAGATACTGATCATTCGGTATATCTTTATCACAAAATGCAGTTTTTACATACCTAGCAGCTCCACTAATAATAGTTGATTTAACTGATGATCTTTATAAAATTTATACACGAGTTACACACGCACGTATTCTTTTTTTTGGTGTGTCACTGGAAATAAACGATAAATACCATGCACTCCTTATTCTATTGTAAGTATAGTATCGTGTAGTGCACCTCACTGATTTGTGCCAATTTGAATGTGTTTTAGAGAGTATAACATGCGTAAACACATTGTAAACGAGCCCCCCCCCCCCCCCACGATACACAATAACGTAATGGAATTCTTTTGAGGGACCTATATACGGACTATTAAAACTACACGCTTGAATTTTTATTCGGAACATTTTATTGTAAGCTTCAATAACATATATGAATTACATGGCAATCTGAGTGAGTTTAAGCGAGTAGCAACATTCAAGCGAGTTAGAGCATGGAATGGCAAGCAGACAAACAGACAAACTGAATTCATAAACTCATTCAACTATGGCGGAAAGTATTAAAAACATTGAAATCGACTAGAAACACACATGTATATGATAGATAGTAAGAAAATTGAGAAAATGACGCCATTTTGAATAACAGTCGCCATCTTGAATTCCTACGATTTTACGTGATGCCTCTCCCTCTCATATGGATTGTATTAATATGAAGTAGATACTCACCAATCGGTATATTCTTCTCACGATTTGCAGTTTTCTCAACAGCAGGACCCGGATTAATAGACAATAACGTAATGGAATTATTTTGAGGGCTCTGTAAACGGACTATAAAAGCTATAAACTTAATTTTTATTCGGAACATGTTATTGTAAACTTCAATAACATACATAAATTACATGGCAATCCGAGCGAATTTAAGCGAGTAGCGATATTTAAGCGAGTTAGGGCATGGAAGGGCAAGCCGACAGACAGACAAACAAACAGCCAAACTGAATTCATAAACTCATTCAACTATGACAGAAAGTGTTAAAAAGATATTTTTGACGTTAAAAACCGTCTAAATCGACCTGAAACACACATTCATATGATGGATAGTAAGAAAATTCAGAAAATGACGCCATTTTGAATAACAGCCGCCATCTTGAATTCCCACGGCTTTACGCGATGCCTCCCCCTCTGAAATGCATTGTATTAATATAAAGTAGATACTCCCCAATCAGTATGTTCTTATCACAATTTGCTATTTTCTCAACCGTAGCACCCGGACTAATAGACAATAACGTAATGGAATTTTTTTGAGGGTCCTGTAAAAGGACTGTAAAAGCTCTACTTCAATTTTTTTTCCGAACATGTTATTGTAAACTTCAATAACATATAAATTACATGACAATATGAATGAATTTAAGCGAGTAGCGATATTTAAGCGAGTTTAAGCATGGAACGGCAAGCAGACAGACAAACAAACAGACAAACTGATATCATAAACCCATTCAACTATGACAGAAAGTGTTAAAAAGATATTTTTGACGTTAAAACCATCGAAATTGACCTGAAACACACATTCATATGATGTATAGTAAGAAAATTCAGAAAATGACGCCATTTTGAATAACAGCCGCCATCTTGAATACCCACGACTTTTCGCGATGCCTCCCCCTCTGAAATGCATTGTATTAACATAAAGTAGATACTCACCAAGCGGTATATTCTTATCACGATTTGCAGTTTTCTCAACCGTAGCATCCGGACTATTATAGTAGTCTGAATGTGTTGGAAAGTGTTTCAAAATCTGTGCTGGATGCTTGATGTTTCGTTCTTGATTTTTTTTCACAATTTTCACAGTTAGCCAAATAGAATCGCTGTGGTACACAATGGGACGAAATGGTCAGAAAAAAATTATGAATAAAAAAATTAGATGAACGTGATCTTTACATTCCAGCATTTATCAGAAATCAGTGAACGCGAAAAAATACATTTACGACCAATAAACCTGTCCATTTTATGAAATTTAGCATAATTTTGAGGTTTTATTAAATCATTTAGTTGGAGCTGCACTTGATATTTCCCTTTAGAGAATTATAATTTTTCTTTGTCACGTTTACGTCATTCAATCAAATACAATTTAGTTCTAAAACGTGTTTTTTGTAGCGGTTTTATATTCTGTTTGTAAAAATACGTGTTTTTAAATGTAATTTTTACTAACACAGTGAATCAAAAAAGGTTTCGAATTTTTATGGAAAATGGGCTTTATTCATTTTTATTGTGAGAAAGAATTTCATAATAGTCACATCTGCCGCGATTTGCCCGGGTTTGGTAGGCACATAAAACTACGACGGCTATTCAATAAATAATGATAAAAAAAATTATATCAACATATCCTCACTCATCGTCTAAATTTTAATGGTGCTTTTTAAAGTAGTTTATATTCAATGCAATACACTTGTCTCAGATTTTTTCACACATCAAAGGACATGATGGAAACCATTCTTATAGGTCCCTCAAAATCTACCCCGCCTTATTCAGCAGTGCTTCTAATGAGGGAAAACATCTTCCACGAAGATATTTCTTTGCATTAGGGAATTCATCTCATCTTCCTGTAACATCATTTTCAATTTTGAACAAACTTCCACGCGAAAGTCCTGTTGTTCGGGTGTGAGGAGTCTCGCAACTCGCAGCGCAGAAACACGTCTCATGTTCTCGTTTCTGTTTTCAACGTGGGTGTGACACGCCATTATAACTGCAATATTTTAAACCTTTCGCATATCTAACGATCTTCTCTGACAATAACAGCGACAAAGGTATAAATGTTGACTTCTGTAAACGCAGGTACAGAATCTCCGGGTTCATCTTCCTTTGAAGATGATTGCCTTTCTCTTCCTTAAACACCTCAAATCATCTTCTAACTGCTCTTCAGAGTCGAATATACTCTTCATACAGGGTCTGTCCAGGAAGTAATGAGACTGAATTTTTCGCGCCAAGCAGAAGGTCAAAGGGACGGAGTTTGCGAGCGGTACGAGCGATGGGTGATGTCAGCTACAGATTCTAATGGATGTCAGTTGACCTTGAGCCTTTGCAGCGTACGGATCGCTCGTGAAGAAGATACGTGTTTGAAAGTGGCGTTAGGTTTTCAGAATGAAGCGGAGTGTCGAGCATCGATACGCCATGAAATTTTGTGTAAAATTAAAAAAATCGGCTACTGAGAGGCTTCCCATGTTACAAGAAGCCTACGGGAATGGTTCTTTGCCCAAGGCTCAAGTGTTTAGGTGGCACAAAGCCTTCAAAGACGGAAGAGAGGACATTGATGACAGATAACACGCTGGGTTTCATTCAAGTCCTTGAATTGCAGACAATGCCGCAAAAATTAAAGTGCTTTTGATCTCTGATCGTCGGATTAGGGTCAGAATGATTGCGGAGACGTTGGACTTACGAAATCGATTGTGCATCAAATTATCAAGGAAAAACTTCAAATGTGAAAAATTTGTGACCAGCTGGTTTACCCAGTTCCTGGCAAAACATAGCGTCGCAACGCTGCCCCAACCACCGCACAGCCCTATCTGTCTCCACCGGACTTTTTTCTATTCCTTCGATTAAAATCCAGCTTAAAAAGCCATTGTTTAGACAATCTGGATAACTTACAGAAAAAAAGTAACGCGCGTTCTGAACAGCATTCCAGTCGAAGACTTCCAGGCGGTCATAAATGTGTGGCTGAGTCATTGTCAACAGTGTATTAATGCAGGACGAGGCTATTTTGAAGAATATTAAGTGTCTGTAAAATTATCTTCGAATAAATGAATTTTATGGAATCAGTCTCATTACTTACTGGAAGTCTCCTATAGCATACGCTTCGACTGATGGTTTCTACATGCGAAAGCAAAATTTCCATCAGACAAGAGCATAGTGCTCATTGCTTGTTGCCTCCATTGTTCCCGTAGGCGATACTGAAACTACCTGAAACTTTATGGCTGCCTGCAGACGTACTACTGGAAAAAATGAAAAACAATTACCACATATTCATTACTCATTAAGCTAACAATGGAACATAAAAGTAAATTTGTGTGCAATAAAGTATGCCAATAAAAAATTATGATAATTCTTTATTGAACAGCCCTCATAATTAAAATTCTTTGACACAATCGAAGTTGATTTTCTAGTCAAATTTTTAAAATATCAGGTTTAAGCTCAAGATTGTTGATTTTTCCCATTTTGTTATATAAATTTTCCGATTGTGACTTCAGATTCGCATTCCCCACCTTTATCAACATAAAGTTATCTAACATCATTTCGATGTCTTTTACGAGCTCCACATCCATCTCCACGAAAACACGCCTATCCTACCACTGTGCGGTTCCGCCAAAAACTAATGTACAAGTTAAAGTTTAACAGGGGAAGTAATGTGATATAAGAATTGTGAAAGTAATGCTCAGTAAAAATTAACTCTTTTTATTGTTTCTGTGAAGTGGAATTTTTATTCGATTTTTATTCTTCATTCTTCTTGATGCTACATTAGCCTGCATCCTTTTTAGGGTTGCGTACTTAAAAAATAAAATTGGAACCATTATAAGGTCACTCCTGTGTCTGTCTGTCCGTCTGTCACAGCCATTTTACTCATAAACTATGGTATCTGGAAAGTTCAAATTGGGGAAAGTAATAAAGACTATTGGCCCACATATTTACAGATTATTAAGCATTCACATATACATTTAAGAAACATGTAGAGGGGCTAATTAAGTTACTTGAAAAAAAATATTTTCTTAGTATATCGTGAGGGGTATTGTGTGAAAGCTTTCGTAACGTTGAACTCAAAAATATATTTCTTTAAATTTTAGGTGTTATATTTTCAGAGATATCGTCCAAAATGTAGTGCAAAAGTATGTCCTGCCCCCAGCTATTTCCGAATCTACTGAAACTAAAATTGTGAAAAATTTAGAGGTAGTAGACGTTAAGTTAAACCTTGCAGGAAAATTATAGTGATTACTCTGGGTCAGATAGTTTTTGAGAAACACGCCTTTTTCCGTTATGCACAAATTCCGATTTGCAGACGTTCATCAAAGGTGTTTAGGAGCGCTTGAAATACCTATCTTAGCATAAGTATAAAAGCATTCTTGATAATGATTTTTAAAAAAATCGATATATTAACTTAAGGCACTTTGGACAAAGACGGTTTGGACATACATAATGACAACGGCGGTGTACGCTATGTAACATTAGCTTTTAAAGCCCAGATAGTAAATTTTAATGATATATTTCTGTAATGCGTAATTATGTAATGCCCAGTAGCAGTATAAACGCAATAAACGTCAAAGTGTTAAAAACAGACTAATTTAATTAGAACCAAGCACATAAATACTATGGGATTCGCGACTAGTTTGCATTGAGCGGATCTCTCAATACGCCTCCAGTGTCTTTAAAAGTTAATTGAAAACTTATCGCGGCACGAACCAAGGCGGCGTTTCAACATTGCGACCTCCTTTCGAAGCGCACTTAGCACAATGTCTAGCTTAAATTCTTAACAAGGGTTTTGGTTTAGCTGCACATGAAAAAGAATAGATTATTACTAAGCTGAATTTAGTTTTATGAAATGCAAATGAAGTTTAACCTCTTGCGCTGTATGACGTGCGCAACGTATGCCATGCTATTTTGGCCATTTCCGACAATGATATATGGCTGATTTTTTAATTAGACATTACGAAATCTCACCAGAAAGTTTTAATTCTTATTTTGGTTTGCAATATGATCGATTTCCCACAAATAAATTAAAACCAAATTACTAATTAAATTTTTGTGGTGTGAATTCCAAATTTCTAAGAAAAAAATCAGCCAGATGTGGCAACACTGGTGGCTAGTGACATACATCGGCTAACAGCGCCAGAGCGCAAGGGGTTTAATATTAACTACTTTTATTGTCATTACCGCATTAAGTTCATCATAGGCAGATTAGGATAAAATAAAAAAATAGTTATACATAATACCAATGTTTGATATTATTTAGGCTTCATATCTCTTTAAAATTTTATGGTATACCCATTCAAACTTTTCTAGTATATACAGCTATACCCAACCCTACGTTGTATAGTTTTTTACAAAGTCTTATTATTCTTATAGCAACGATTTTTTTTAAATAATACAGTTAATAATTCATATATTTATTGCACGGAACCCTCTAAGCGCGAGTAATACTCGCACTTGACCGTTTGTTTTAAAAATTAACTATTATGATTAAATATAGAAATAATCTAAACTATTTAGCCAGACGTTAATTAGTAGTTTAAGTAAAACCACTTTGTTGCCCTGAAATTTAAGGCTTATTTGGTATTTTTATGTTATTATAAATATATTCACCAGCTGCTGACTCGCTTACTGACTCGCTTACTACGTTTATTTTAAAAATTAACTATTATGATTAAATATAGAAATAATCTAAACTATTTAGCCAGACGTTAATTAGTAGTTTAAGTAAAACCACTTTGTTGCCCTGAAATTTAAGGCTTATTTGGTATTTTTATGTTATTATAAATATATTCACCAGCTGCTGACTCGCTTACACCTCCAGTTATCCACAGGCAAATCACAAGAAGTTACCTTTGCCGAACCACGCAAACCAACCGCTTAAACGCTCCCCAACGATGCGAATCGATGGACAGGTGGTGAAACATAAAGACAAAATAACTCTTTTAGGGCTCACAATAGACAAAAACATGAGCTGGATGGCACACATTAACAATACCAGAGAAAAAGTCACAAAGCTCTTCAATAACTCACGTAAACTTACAGCAAAAACTTGGGGCATAAAGCGTCAAATGCTTAAAATATGGTACCACACAATAGTGGAACGGATCATCTTTTACTGCGCGGGCATCTGGGGAGGAAATCTCACCCAGCTGGCTAAGAACAAATTGATCTCAACTCAAAGGGTGTTCCTACTCCAAATGAGCAGAGGTTATAAGACAATCTCCTCAGAGGCCCTTGCAGTGATATCGGGGATCCCTCCCATAACAATCACACTAGAATTTGAATACCTAAGAAATAAAATCATTCTCTTAAAACACGAATCAACGCATCACACACATTTCCCTAATACAGATATACAGACGAAAGTCAGCAGTTGGATCTTGCATCCTGCGAAAGAGACATCTCATTTACAAGTTAACCCAGGAAAACACACCTACAAGCCATCCGAGATCCAACCGTATACACGGATGGGTCCCGAACCGAATCAGGCGTGGCAACAACATTCTGTGTCATGAGTGATGGGGAGGTGACCCACCAGTGGGCCAACAGGATTTGGGATCATAACTCCGTTTATCAAGCGGAGCTCCTCGCGATCCTGCGAGCACTGGAGTGGATCTCTGGTCAATCTTTCCCCTTCGTTAGGGTCTACAGTGATAGCCTCTCTAGCCTCCAAGCAATTTTCGCGCACCGTACCAAACACCCATTAGTACTTAAAATTAAACAACAACTCTTAACACTAGTCCACAAATCTTCCCTTGGTCATGTATCGGCCCACATTGGCGTTGAGGGCAATGAGCGAGCCGATGCACTGGCTAAGGCAGCAACAGAAAAACAGGCAATAGATTTTGAACTCCCAGTTCCCCAGTCCCATGTCAAACGAGTCATAAAAGACAGAATTCTTCCAGCCTGGCAGGCTAGGTGGGACGACTCTGACAAGGGACGCTACACACACAACCTCATACCTAAAGTCTCTAGGAACCTATATAATCTCTCAATATCCACCACCGCATTCCTGACAGGTCACGGCCCTTTCAAATTTTACTTAAAAAAATTCCACTGCACCTCCTCGGCTCTCTGCGAATGCGGAGAATTAGGCACACCAGAGCATAGCTACTATCACTGTACCCTAACGGAAACCTGGCATATAAAATTTCACAGCTCACCCCCCCCCCCCCAAATCCTGTCTATTAAACATACTCTCAAGGCCGGTACTGCTGGCAAAATTAAAGCATATTTATAAATTCCAAAAAGAAATTTGTGTTCTCACTTCCTAGCGATCATGCGTAAAGTATCAGATCAGCACTCCATATCTGAACTTTCTGGACTTACAGTGTGTTCCAGCATATGCAGCATTGCCATAGTAGCAGCAACCTCTCCTTTTTCACCTGCTGCCTGTCGCGTGGGGGCTCCTTGCCCCAGCGGGTGACGCCTAAGTCATCGTATTCTCTCCCGCTCTCTGTCGCGAAGGGGCAGTCTGTGCCCCAGCGGGTAGAGCTTTTTATGTAAATTCTTTTTTTTTTTTAAGACCTTAATAAAGACGGCCGGGAGGGACACTATGCTCTACAGACTTGGATTCCTCGTCTGAGCAGCCCCTCTTAGGCAATCGATAATTACACTCTTTCTCGTGAAAAATGATAACTGAAATGTTAAATTATTGTTAATTAAAAAAATTAATGTACAGTAAATTAAAAGCAGTCGCCGACAGCGGACGAATATTTTCGGCTGCGGGGTATCAAAACACACCGAGCCCGTCCTGCCGGGTTAATTAACCTTTAACTGATGTCACAGAAATTGTCATATAACTAGTGTGAAGCGGTCTGTGAGACCGCTCATCGAAAGATGAATAAAAGCCGCGATTAACTCATAAGATGTTCTTTTTGTACTAAACTCTTTGTACAGGAGTGTTATAATTGAAATTCACATATTCAAAACTCTCTGGTGATAGTACTAAAGTTCCAAAAGGAACAAAATTTCGGTAGTGTTTGTAGTTAAACTGAAAATTTAAAGTTAAACTATAAAAATTGAAAAAAGCCGCGGTCTGAGAGGCCGGTAACATCAGTTAAAGGTTATACAAAGTGAGTTTGTTTTATAAAAAAATATTCTTTATAAAACAAAATTCGCGTATAACTAAGTTAAGTATTCGCAAATGTTGAGAAGGTCTTCATATTTTATTTCGCGAATAATCAAAACTCGCGAATGTTAAGAGATTATTGTACATCAATTTGAACATGTTTGGAAAGACTATCATTAAAATAGAACGCAAACGACTTTTCCCCATAGAGCGTAATGTAATGGTATTCTTTTGAGTGTCCCTGTAACTGAACTATAAATGTTTTACACTTCGTTATCAATACCGAACATCCCATGGTAAATATCGATAACATATATCAATTGCATGACAATAAGAGTATATTTTCGTGATTTAGAGTACGGAGAGACTAACCGAATTCATAATTACTTTTCAGCATATAAAAAAGTGTTTAAAATGTTAAAATAGTTTTTGAAATTTTCAAAACTAATATAAATAAAAAGAAAAGTGCCCAGTTAAACTGATGGCATTCAGCTCACAGGCTATTCACACTAATTGTATATTATACTCTTATTCCAAGGAATAATACCGCTCGAAAAATAAAGAAATCGACAAAAAACTCATTTAGCTAAATTAAGGGGGATGATTAGCTCACCTACTTCAACCCTTTATACTTAAAATAAACCTCCAAGTCTAATCAGGGAAGCGCCTTATCAGAATAAACCGGTCCTAGATCTGCCCAACACCCTGTTCTCCCACTTTATACTTAACCAATGAACCCCAAAATTAAGCAGGGAAGCGCCTTACAGGATGAACCTATTTACAAAATTAGAAGCAAATCGGATATTTCTGTCGAGAGTTATGGCGTTTCGTCCATACTTACATACGTACGTACATACAGAACTTGCGGGGCACATTAGCACACAGGCTATTAAAAACTGTAAGCTAAAAAAATATTCGTATTCTGCTCCAAATAACCTATACAGCATACATCACAATAATAGAACTAATATAATGTGGCAACCATCTGTCAATACCTCTCTGAGATAAAAGTGAGTGAATTACCAAAATATGAGCTCGGACAATATAAAGATCACGTAACGTTCTATCTAGTAGAGAAATCGCAAGTTCAAATTTGAATATCATAGTGAAAATGACAATTACTTTATAAGATCAGAGAGGTTAATTATAAGATCAGATTAACCATAAAACACAGCACCTTGGCGCTCAGTTAAAATCAGTCAACGAAAAGATACATTTAAACTTTTTAGTATTTTTAAATTTTATATTTTAAACATTTTATAGCTATTTACTACTTAGCATGTAAAAATGATTGATCTGGGAATTTTATATTAGATTTACGCAATCTGCAGTAAATAATGTTTTTTTTTTTCTTTTTTTTTGTGTAAACGATTTTGAAAAGAGCTATTTGCACAAACAGCTCTTTTATATTTTTGTAAAATTATAAAAGTCGTATAAATGGGTAAAGCGAAACTAGTTATTTCACGCAGTCTTCACGGATTGATAGATTACAACTACTATAGCTTAAAACTAAATCTATTTTTGTGTATGTTCTAGCAAAATTTAAATTATTAAAATTAAGTTGGAAAAAGTATTGTATATTTTTTCAGATTTTATCAATGCATTTTTTTCTGTTGCTTGAATAAGAAACCACTTTCTAAGTAACTTTCGGTTGCCTTATTACTTTCCTCCCTTCATATAAGGAAAATAGAAAAATATATATATACGTATATATAACCTATATACGTATAGATATTTTATTATTATTATTATTATTATTATTATTATTATTATTTTATTTATTTATTTTTGAGAAACTTAGAATATAAGAGGTCGAAATGCAAAAAATTTAAATTCTAGAAATATCTGTTAATAAGATTTTTTTCTGCTATTTGCATAAATAATTGCATAAAGAATATGGTTGTAGGTATAACGTTACGAGTATTTCCTTTCATTTACGTATACCGTATTGTTTACCTATTACCGTGCTGTACCGTACTAAAGTCCATAGAAATTTACATGTACCACTAGCGCATTTTTACTCTGGGTATTCCATTTATTGGTTCGGTATTTCAATGTTAATATTATTATTTTTAAGTTGTTTATGATATTTCAAGTGCAAAAATTAAAGTAACTTAATGTTAAACTTGAAAGAAGTATGTAATTTCAACGACTAGTTCGATAAATATATAAAACAGTTTAAAAGTATCAGATTATTTCATGAAAACTTTCATATTCTCGAATGATTGTTAAACATGACGAAAATGTTTGAAAATGTTAGTAAAAGAAGCATGAATATACTGACATTTACAAATAAAGTCATTTAAAAACATAAGAATATTAAACAAAAGGTAATGTAAATTTGAAAAAAAAAAAATGTGTCCTTTGAATTATTTAAGATAAAAATTTTACATTGTCAAATAAATTTAAGAAGTTTAGTATTACAAAGCAATAAGTATAAATCACTTTTAAAATATAGCAGAGGAATTCTTTCTCTTCAATATCAAAGTAATTTTACAATCCTTGAACTCTTTCCTAAAAGTAATAAGAAACGTCGAGAATGGAGACTTTTAGCATTTTTGAAACGAGAAAACTTTTAGAATAATTTTAATTTTGAGTGAATTTGTGTTGGAAAATAGACATTACTCTGCTACGGTAAGTTGAAAACAGCCGGAAGTCAGAAAGTTTTGATTTCTCCATTTCTGAAATTACGATAACAACATCAATATGCTGAAATCAAAATTATTTTTGAAGTATTATTATCTTTTGGAGAAAATTTGTTGACAAAAGTTTTTTTTCTGTGAATTTCGTATATTTCTGAAAAATTTACAATAAGATTTTTTTTTTTGGGATGATTTTTTAGAGATTAATTCCAATAAATAATAAGAGTTTATTATTTATCCCATTATTATTATTATTATTATTCATCCCATTCAACACAGAACAGCATAAGAGTTTATTTTATATTGGTATGACATGTCGAAAATTTAAGGAAAGATTAAAAGAGCACATTTCTGATATCAAGTTTAACAAACCAAATTACAGCTTTATCCAGATTACATCAAACAGAAAATATTAATATAAACTTCGAAAAAGCTAAAATTATCATTTAAACGTCTAATCACTACTCATCAATAATCCGTGAATCCATTGAAATTTTACTTAGAAGTGATAATGTTTGTAACGATGTCCTTCCCTATAATATTCCCGCAATTTGGTACAATATCCTAAATATATCACGACCTCCTGATGGTATGAACTGATCTTTTCACTCCTCTGCAGAAAAATGTACTGAACTCCGCTTGCGCATGCGTACTATTTTTGTTTTTGTTTTTAAAATGTATTTTTATTCAGTCAATCATTTTTTATCCCTTTGAAAATGAACGCGTGTGTGCTCGATAGATCTCGGGTTACATTAAATAATATTTTTATATGTTTTTGTCACCTTTTAAGTAGTTTATTAATAACAAGGTGAAAATTTCCTTCACGACACTAGTGTTTAAAACAGTGCTTTGACTCTATTAAATAATAAGAGAACTATATTTTTTCTTAAATATATGTATTTTATGAATGGTTTTCAACATTGATTTTCAAGGTAATAGTAATAAATTTATTTTTCAATGTTAAAAATTTTCAGCAAACTGTAAAATCATTGTTTTTATAGACTGTTGTTTTATAGACATTGTTTTAGACTGTTCTATAGAAAACGGTTATATAACCGTAATTTAACTCTGCTCTGACCCTATTATTGCCCATATTTTGTCCAGCATAGAGTTAAATTACAGGTATGAAACTGTTTTTTATAAAAGCGGTCGAACGACTGGACAGTTTTCTGCAAATTTTTAACAGTGTGCATTGCTTTCGATAGATAATTCCTTAGGGTTGCCTAATGAAGTCAGTTGTGTAGTTTTAATACATTGTCATCTTGTTGAAAAAGGTCGATACCCTCCTAACGTTAATAACCTCCTTCTTAACGTTTGACGTAATTTAATACGTATGTCGTAATTTAATACGTATTTTAGCTGTTTTCCACTCATTTTCCACTTCAAATTTGAATTTCGATTTTTTTTTTAGAAATTATGCTCAGTGCGAGCATTTAAAATTCATTTAAAAAATAACAACACTGCCCAATTTCAAGCTTAAACCCCAAACAATTCGTAATAAATAGTAATTTAGAAGTTTTAAGATCGTTTTCAGCTCATTTCTTATTTCTAAATTTCGAATTTTTTAGAAACTATGCTCAGTGCGAGCATTTACATTTAAAGAATAACAACATTTTCAAATTTCAAGTTTAAAGCTCTCACAATTTGAAATAAATCGTAATTTAGAAGCTTTAAGAACGTTTTCCGCTCATTTCTTATTTTTAAATTTCGAATTTTTTAGAAACTATGCTCAGTGCGGGCATTTACATTTAACAAATAACAGCCTTTCAGAAATTTCAAGTTTAAACTCCTAACAATTCGAAATAAATAGTAATTTAGAAGCTTTAAGAACGTTTTCCGCTCATCTCTTATTTTTAAATTTCGATTTTTTTAGAAATTATGCCCAGTGCGAGCATTTACATTTAACACGTTCACGCCGGCGCGGTGGGTCACACTCAACTGTCTCAGAGTTGTCAAACCTCCGGCTTTTTGCACACCACTGTTATTTTAGAGAAAATGTTCTTTTAAATCGCCCAATTGTTCTAATTAAATAAAACAATATTTTCTGTATTAAAATACTGGTATCCAGAGAGCCGGAGATTTTGCAGATCTGAGACAGTCGAGTGTGACCCACCACGCCGTCGTGAACGTGTTAAAAAATAACAACATTTTCAAATTTCAAGTTTAAAGCTCTAACAGTTTGAAATAAATCGTAATTTAGAAGCTTTAAGAACGTTTTCCGCTCATTTCTTATTTTTAAATTTCGATTTATTTAGAAACTATGCTCAGTGCGGGCATTTACATTTAACAAATAACAGCCTTTCAGAAATTTCAAGTTTAAACTTCTAACAACTTGAAATAAATAGTAATTTAGAAGCTTTAAGAACCTTTTCCGCTCATTTCTTATTTTTAAATTTCGATTTTTTTAGAAACTATGCTCAGTGCCAGCACTCACATTTAAGAAATGACAACCTGGCCAAATTTCAAGTTTAAAGCCCTAACAATTCGAAATAAATCGTAATTTAGAAGCTTTAAGAACGTTTTCTGCTCATTTCTTATTTTTAAATTTCCATTTTTTTAGAAACTATGGTCAGTGCGGGCATTTACATTTAACAAATAACAGCCTTGCCAAATTTCATGTTTAAACCCCTAACAATTCCAAATAAATAGTAATTTAGAAGCTTTAATAGAAAGTTTTCCGCTCATTTCTTACTTTTAAATTTCGATATTTTTAGAAACAGTTCTTAAGGAGCAACACTGTAAAAAAAAAAAAAAAAAAAAAAAAAAAAAAAAAAAAAAAAAAAAAAAAAAACGAAGATTCGATTGGCAATCGAGACTCCAGTACTATTTTCGTATTTTAGCGGAAATTTACCTCCACAAATTCCATAAATTTGTATTTTTTCGGAAATTGTTCCCCATAAATTACAGAAAATTTCCCTTTTTTCTGGAATTAATGTGGGGAAATTTCCGTTAAAATGCAGAAATAGTACTGGCGTCTCGATTGCCAGTAGAATCTCCGTTTTTTAGTCTTTTTTTTTTTTTTTTTTTTTTTTTAAATCTTTTAAATAACCGATGAGACAAATTTCAAATTTCAGTCCATTACAATATCATTGAAATCTCAATTTTAGAGAGTTTTTTGATTCTGCACTGCCATAGAATAATGCCTACACTGTAAAAAAAATCCGACCAGTTTTTCTGTAGGAATCAGAAAAATAGTTGCCCTTATCGTACCGGAAAATTTTCCGATCCAGCTCGGAAAAAAATCTGTAAAAAAAAGGAAATAGTCACTAAAACGATATTTTATGGATTTTATTCCGATTTTACGGATTTTATTCTGAGCTTGGTCGGAAATTTTTCCGGTACGATAAGGGCAACTATTTTTCCGATTCCTACAGGAAATACAGGAAAACCTACAGGTATTTTTTTTTTTACAGTGTACATAAAATACAGCTCATGTTAGACCAAGGATTGTCATCAACATTAATTTGGTTTGGTAATTTCAGAGAGTACCGCTACAAATGACAAAAGGCTTCTTCTTTATAATATTAATAAAAACTAGTGAGGTTATAATTTTCTTATGCAATATTAGCTGGAAACAAATGATGAATTATTTAAATTGTTTCAAGAAAAATGTAGTAATCATCTACAATAAGGCTATTTTAATCATTGAATTAAAAAATCATATTGAAAAATTATTTCAAAAATTACAAAACCTAAATAAATTGAGGTGCAGATTTCAGACTACACTGTAAAAAAAATCCGACCATCAGTAAATAAATAAATAGAAATGCTTAATTCATCTTTAAAAGTTAAAGTTAAACTTACACTAAGTGCAAAATTACTTAAAAGATGACACAGTATTTAAAATGTTAAATTACTTTAATACCTTAGTATACTTTCAACTATAAAACATAGTCTTCTTCGGAGAAATATAAGAAATACAACAGTTATTGATTGAAGGCCTAATTTTCAAAATCCACGTAGATGGTGACGAAAGAAGTGAAAGTGGAAGTTAATTTATAGATCCGGAAACATTGGGAAAATAAAATAATTTATTTTATTTTAATTTAATTTTTATTTTATTTAATTTTATTTTCCCAATGTTTCCGGATCTATAAATTGACTTCCACTTTCAATTCCTTCGTCACCATCTACTAGTGATGGGCGATTTCGATTTTTTTAATCGATTTAATCGATACTATGGCCAACTCGATTTAATCGATACTATGAATTTTTTAATCGATGTCTCTAAGACAAAATAAGGTAATATCATTTTCATTTTCCTTCAAAAATTGAAGATAAAGTAATTGGATGTGCCAATCCCAAAACTTTCATCTGCCTCATAAATGTTAAAACTTCAAAATTCTCTATCACGGTGTCAAATTTAAATGATAACATATGGGCATCATGAGGATTCAAAAAGCATAGGTTCGTTGAAGTATGTGCCATTTTAAAAGAAAATATAAGCATTGCATTTTCCTAACAAGTCATTGAATTTCGGCTCTCACCCTCTTAGGCTAATGTCAGACGAACGTCTTTTTTTTGCACGCTTTTTTCGCTCTTACGCCATCCCTACACCTTCGCTAGCGTGTGTAGGGACGGTGTAAGAGCGAAAAAAAAAAAGCGTGCAAAAAGACGTTCGTCTGATATTAGCCTAGATGTCCGCAACGGAAAATCCCAATTCAAAGAGCATAAAAGTAACAGCTGTTGGGCAGTATACACCCAAGCCTAATAAGGATCTATTTATCTGAAAGTGTAACAGAATATGAAGTTTGATTAAATTCCGTGCATTAGTTTTAAGATATGGCTGTCACGAATATCATGCAGAAAAACAGTATAGCAGCGCAGCCTGTTACATGATTAACACGAAAAACTCAGGAACAACTTATATCAATGACACATAATATTAAGTTTGATGAAATTCCGGTCATTACTTCTTGAGATATTATCGCTAATATCTTGTAAATTCTGAAAAACAGTGTTAAATTCAGGGGCTGGTACTGGTGGACAACCCCTCCCTCCCCCCCCCCCCCCCACGGAACATTGAAATTTCTTTCATGAAGATTTCAGATTTTATGCTTAAGGGACAAAAGTCCAATTCCCCCCCCCCCCCCCCCGAAACTCTAGAATGTCCCTCTCCAGAACCACAGAAATTCCTCCCGGAGAAAAATGTCTGAATTCAACACTGCTAAAAAAAAAGCAGCATGGCAGCACAACCTGTTATATCATTTACCCGAAAACCAAATCATGAACAACTTATGACAGAATATTAAGTTTGATGAAATTTCGTTCATTAGTTCTTGAGATATGATCCCTAAAATCGTTTAAATCCAGAAAAACGTGTTGAATTCCGGGGGTAGCCCGGAGGGACATGCCCCCCCCCCCCCTGTGCAACATTCAAATGTCCCCCCAGAAGGTTTGAGATTTTATGCTTAATGTACAAAAGTCCAATCCCTTTCCCCTCTGAACTGTCCCTCTTTGGATCCGCAGAAATCCCTCCCGGAGAAATTGTCTGAATTCAACACTGCTGATAAAATCTGCATAACAACGCCCCCTGTTGGGCGATTTACACCGAAATCTAATATGCAACAATTTATGCCAACGTCTAGCTCAATGTGAAGTTTGATGAAAACCCGCGTATTAGTTCTTGAGATAGAGCTATTGTGAAAATCGGAAAAATGCAGCATAGCAGCGCCACCTGTCGGTAGATTTACATCAAAAAGTAATCAGCACCAATTTATATGAAAGTCTAATTGAATCTAAAGTTTCAACAGATTCCATGCATTAGTTCTTGAAATAGACCGCTCACAATTTTTTTGTCAGAGACAAACAAATAGACAGACTGACAGACAGACAATGTATAAAAATAGTCAAATCGTATTCCAGACAAGATCTTCTAAAACTATAAATCCTTCGAAAACCGGAAGTCGAAATTTTTCACGAATCCAACGCTTTCTTTTTCTAAAGACAAAAGAAAGCAAGAAAAAATGACCGCATCGATTCTGCCCGTAAAGTAAGATCAGAAATGGCGAATCGATTCAGTTCAGATTCGATGCCGATGTCGATCTTTAGATGCGGGCAGAATCGCTATATTTTGATTTACTTCAATTTTTTAGATTCGGGCGAATCGATTCAGTTCAGATTCGATGCCGATTTTTAGATGCGGCTGAAATCGTTATATTTTGATTTACTTCAATTCAAATCGCATCGCGCATGATCCACGATTCGGGTTGAATAAATTCCTCCAATTTTACTGTTTTAGTGGCAGAATTGCTGTAAAATTTTGTATAAGAGCCTTTTTTTTTTTTTTTTTTTCTAGGTTCAGCGTTGAATGGCGGGCTGATTTTCTGACTGCTCCGGTCGGAATAAAGGGGGTGGGGGGGGGGAGATTTTAGAGTTCCGTAAGGGGGGATGCACATTTTTCCATTAAAAAGCATAAAATCTCAAAACTTTCGGGAGGGACATTCCAATGTTCCCCCGGGTCACCCCCTGAATTCAATACTAGGCTAAATCGTTATACTTTTGTTTCGAAGCCTAGTTATTCGGGTTACTAGTTTATTATGTTGTATTTTTCAAGTTCATCCCTTCTAATCCTTTGCACCCCCCCCCCCTTCCTCGCCAATCTTAATTTACAGGGCCGTTCAAAATATGCATGCTATTTTAAAAATGCCCAATTCTCGTTCTATTTTATTATAAATCCACATTTTGAAACCTTGACCAAAGATACATTTGAGGTCGCTCCTGCCACCGTTTGAGACTTACCTGCCCCCCGGGGGGCATATTTATTGTTTCTTCCAAACCATCTCGTGTAACATATTGTTGGAAAGCTTTTAACGTCCTCTTTTATTTTCTGTCCTTCCTCCCCCCCTCCCTAGTTACACGCTCTTGGCACTTTTTAGCTCACAGGTTATCAAAGCCTGAGATTTAATGCGCCCGTCGGTATTGTATGTATGTATGTATGTACGTAACGCGATAACTCTTGATAGAAATATCCGATTTGCTTTAATTTTTTTTCTATGTTCATTCTGCTAAAGCGCTTACCTGATTAGTTTTGGGGGTTCATTGGTTAAGTATAAAGGGAGGGGGGGACGGGGGCTAGCCCCCCCTTAACTTAGATAAATGGGTTTTTCATGCAGAATTATCAGATTTTCTTCAAATTTTGGTATACCGGTTAATTTTGATAACGAGTTTCTCTGATTATATTTGAAGGTTCATTGTTATAGTCTAAAGGGGGGAGGGGGGAACGAGAGGATAATACCCTCCTTAATTTAGATAAATGGGTTTTGCTATCCGATTTACTTCAAATTTGGTATACCAGTTTATTCTGATAAGGCGCTTCCCTACTTAGATTTGGAAGTTCATTGGTTAAATATAAAAGGGAAAATGGGAACTAATACCCCCTTAATTTAGATAAATGGGTTTTTGTATCCGATTTGCTTCAAATTTGGTATACCGATTTATTTCGATAAACGCTTCCCTGATGACATTTGGAGGGTCATTGGTTAAATATAAAGAGGGGAAACGGGGAGGGGCAATTCCCCCCTCCCCTTAGTTTATTTTTCGAGGGGCATTATTCTTTGAAATAAGAGCATAATATACAGTTAGTGTGAATAGCCTGTGAGCTCAATACCATCAGTTTAGCTGGGCACTTTTCTTTTTTGCTCACAGACTATCAAAGCCTGAGAGCTAATGTGCCTGCAGTTTCTGTATGTATGTATGTACGTACATACGTAACGCGATAACGCTCGATAGAAATATCCGATTTGCTTCAATTTTTTTCTAGGTTCATTCTCATAAGGCGCTTCCCTGATTAGTTTTGGGAGTTCATTGGTTAAGCATAAAGGAGGGGAGGTACGGGGGCTATCCTCCCCCCCCCCCTTAGATAAATGGGTTTCTCATGCAGAATTATCACATTTGCTTCAATTTTGGTATACCGGTTAATTCTGATAAGACGCTTCCCTGATTAAATTTGGAGGTTCATTGTTTAAGTATAAAGGGAGAAACAGGGGCTAACCCCCCTTAATTTAGATATATGGGTTTTTCTATCTGATTTGCTTCAAATTTGGTAACTAGTTTATTCTGATAACGCGCTTCCCTGATGAGATTTGGAGGCTTATTGTTTAAGTATAGAGCTGTGACCGGGGGGGGGGGGGCGATTCCCCCTTAATTTATTTTTCGGAAGGCATTCTTTGAAGTAAGAGTATAAAATACAATTAGTATGAATAGACTGTGAGCTCAATGCCATCAGTTTAACTCGATACTTTTCTTTTTTATTTATTATTGTTTCAGAGAGTGCACTCTGCATGTCAGCGAATGAGTCAATAACTGTTTATGGATTTTAGATTGCTGCTGGGAAAAAAAAAAGAAAGAAAGAAAAAAAACATATAAACAAGGAATGTACTTTTATTTATTTGTTAACCAGATAAAAGTATGTTATTTCATTCTTAATGGCTGTAGGATGAGACCTTTTTTTTTTTTTTTTTTTTTTTTTTTGTCTTAACAGCTAAATATTTGGTAAACATTAAAAAGAAAGATATTTATAAACTGTAAATGAGATAAGGAGATATATATTTTAAAAAGGGAAAGAAATTTTAGTTAAATATATTATTAAAAGGAGAATTTTGATTATTAACATTCATCACAGCTATTTTAAAAGAAGATTTGAAATATTTTCACTTCCCCCACACTTATAGAAGACCCTAAAAAGACTGAAAAACCATTTAACTTTTTAAATAAATTTAGAGCCTTCAAAATTTCGCTCATCTGCGCATTTTTAAGACTGACGTTTATAGGAAGAAAATCCCCATCTGTTTGGTTGAAGGAAATAAGAGTTAGAGTAGAAAGTACATCTTTTCCGGATGAAAAAAAAAAAAAAAAAAAAAAAAAAATCATTTCTTTCTTTTTTTTTATCTGACCGAGATCTTTTTTTAAAGATAAATTTAAATATAATATAAATTGTTATCAAAATTACATCTTAAAAATAATAATTTTAAAAGTTAAAAAACCTTATTTGTTGACTCAAAGGTCTGTAGTAGCTTACTTCTGGGCCGCTAATATTGTCTATGGCCCACATAAATGGATGTGAGGGATAGTCGTTGCGGCCCTGTTGATTCGCTACGTTTTGGAAACTATTTTTCAGCTTATCTGTGTAAATCTGTGAACATCGAAATATCGATTCAAGTATCGATTCTAGAATTTGGGAATCGATTCTTATTGCGATCGATTCTGTTTTATACGATGTCGATTTTAATCGATTCTCAAATTTTCCAGAATCGCCCATCACTACCATCTACGTGGATTTTGAAAATTAGGCGTTAAATCAATAACTGTTGTATTTCTTATATTCCTCCGAAGAAGACTATGTTTTATAGTTGAAAGTATACTAAGGTATTAAAATAATTTAACATTTTAAATACTGCGTCATCTTTTAAGTAATTTTTCACTTAGACATTAACTTTAACTTTAAAATCCGACCAGTTTTTCTGTAGGAATCGGAAAAATAGTTGCCCTTATCGTACCGGAAAATTTTCCAACCCAGCTCGGAATAAAATCCATAAAAAAAGGAAATAGTCAATAAAACGGTATTTTATGGATTTATTCCGATTTTGCGGATTTTACCCCGAGCTGGGTCGGGAAATTTTCCGGCACGATAAGGGCAACTATTTTTTCGATTCCTACAGGAAAACTGGTCATATTTTTTTTACAGTGTACGTCTAAAAGTAACCTTTTTTTTACTCGATGCTATAAAAATCTAAATTGGGCAATATTTAAAAGTAATAATATTTCAAATTAATAATTTTACGACAGGTTGATTGTCCTGGTCGTTGCCACCGTTGATATGACGTCAACATTACTCACGGCCATGTTTTTGCTTATATTCCTAGATGCTGGGAAGTAACATGTGTTGACTTCATAATAGAGTTATTTACAATGTAATATAACTTTTGAATAGAAATGTGCATTAAATTTGAAGTATTTCGAGTATTTTCGGCATTATGTAAACATTTGTATTTTCTAATAAGTATTTAGATTTGGTCAAAATAATATTTCATCAATACTGTTGCAGAGCTGTCAATTTTTACGATTTATTGTCACCACTATTTCCATAAAATAACTCGCCTTATTTAAAAAGTAGATTTCCGCTTCTGTTTTACGCCGACATTAAAAAATGATAGGAAAATATATGGAAATCTTAGTTATTAGTTTCCACGGTTTAACGAAACCAACACTGGGAAATTTTTCGTTAGTTATAAAGGTGCAGTTTTATGTCCGAATTTAGCCAGTTTTGCCCTTTAGTTAGTTTTCAATAGGGCAAATATTTTAATAAAAAAAACTTCAAGTGAAAAGACTTTAATTTTTTTAATTCATATATTTTTAAGTTCAGATAAAGAAAAATGTGTTATTGTAATAGCAGTATGTTTCTAAAAAACTGTTACAATTAAGTTGCGTCATTTGCAGAGTATATAGGGTATCCAGCGAATAAGACCCTGATTTCAAAATTAAATATCTCAAAAACAAAGATCAATAGAATTATGCTATAAACGGTTTGTTTATTAGCTAAGATCTGAAAATGTTATACATAAGTTTCAAAATTTAGTTGCAAAAACCGTTAACAGATGGCGCTGTAATAGCAGTGCCTCTAAATTGTGCTTCGAAGTCTAGAGCACTAACGTCTCATTCTTAGATGGCTCCCTATGGAAAAATGAAAATTGGGAAAGTCCACTTTTTCGTTGGAGTGGTGTGTAGAAGTGGAGACATCTGGTCACAGAATTATTGGATCAGCTTTAATTTTAGAGAATTTCAATTAATAGAATTTTCAATAAAAGTTCAGGAATCATAATATAAGAACTTATTAAAATATTTTATTAAATTCAATTTTTAATGCCATATAGTTATTTAAATCAAAATGCATATATTTAGAAAAATAATCTTGTACTTTTCATTTATTTTTAATATTTTTAAATCACGGCATAATATTTTGGTATTATTGTTTATACCTGAATTATTATAAATAAAAAAAGTAATTTTGTGCTTTTCATTTATTTTTAAATCACGGCGTACTATTTTGGTTTTAGCACAACACATGTATTTATTTTATTTGTAAACAAACTTTTAGAGACAGAAATTATGCATTAAATTATTTCATTTTTAAAAGGAATTGATGATAAGTCATATCATCAATGTCGAATGAAAGGTATTTTGGAGGCTGCATTCCTTTCCAACAATTCTGATCGTATCGCTAAAAACTGCACTATACTTCTGTGCTCAATGATAAAAAAAAATGAAAATGAGTTTTTAAAATTAAAATGATTTTTTTAAACTTAATTGATTTTTTAAAAATAAAAACTTTGTATTTTTTCATTCAAACTATTTTTTACGATTAGAAAAAATGATTTATGAATCATTATTATAAATGCTCGATGATTCTAAAAAAAATGGTTTCTTTTAGCTTCATTAAATTTTAAAAACAGAAAGTTTGGATTTTTTTATTCAAACTTTTTTTCTCAATTTAAATAAATATTAAAATGTAAAGATTTCCAATTTTTTCAAATCCTCCTCTACTTGGATTCGATTCCAAGATCTATCAATTAGGAGAGAAAAGACATACCACAGAGTTACTGGTATTCGGGTCGAAGTAGCTTATAACAAAATTTGAAACAAATGTCAATTCTGTCAACACATGATGATTCTCTGCTTCTCCACATCACCCGGCTTCGCTTCTGCACATCACTCAAATAACACATTTTAATAAGTAGTTATATAATGATTGCTAAACTTTTTATTGAAAATTCTATTAATTGAAATTCTCTAAAATTAGAGCTGATGGAATAATTCTGTGACCAGATTTCTCCACTTCTGCACATAACCTTAATGAAAGAGTGGTCTTTCCCAATTTTCGTTCTTCCATAGGGAGTCATCTAGGAATGAGACGCTATTGCTCTGGACTTCCAAGCACAATTTATAGGCATTGCGATTACAGCGCCATCTGTTAACGGTTTTTGTAACTAAATTTTGAAACTTGTGTATAACATTTTTACAGCTTAGCTAATGGAGAAACCGTTTACCGCATAATTATATTGACCTTTGTTTTTGAGATATTTAATTTTGAAATCAGGGTCTTATTCGCTGGACACCCTGTAAATATAAAAACAATATAATTAAAATTTAACAACACAAATTTTTTAACACCAAATGGACCGAAATTGGAAGGAGGAAATGTGGAAACGCTATTCACTGAAGATCATTAATTGATATAACATAAGCTCAGGGACGGTGAACCTATGGCACTCGTGTCATAAGTGACACGCTGCAGATTATTTTTGGTACGATAAAGATTCATTTTCTACATTGAAAAATAGTAGATTTTCACAAAATGCATTTATTAATCTACATGTTGTCTGTTTTTCTGAATTAGATTAGTTTGGTTGGTTGTCATTGTGATACAGATTGAAGAAACTGAAATATAACTTAATGTATCCAAATCTAGCTTAATACTGACTCACAAAATTTTATGAATAAGAGAGGATTTGGAGATTATCGCAAAACAAAGATTAAAAGGCATTATAAGGAAAAATGTCGATGTTAAAATTCTAACAACTTGGAATTCCATTCGAGATGCTGAAAGTTGTAGATTCTGGCGCTTGCTATTCTGACAATGTTTTCTACGAGACATTATTTTCGGAAATAAATATGAAAAATTCAAGTAAGAAGATCTTGTCAACTGTTTACAATTCAATTTGCATTCTCTTAAAAATAACTAAATACGAAGCTGATACAGATGAGACAACAGAAATAATATTTAAAAAATAAATTTCTGAAGTAAGACATGAAATATTACACATATTATTTCAACGCTAAAAACAAAATTTTAAGTAATATTGATTCATTATTATTTGATCCATTAAAAAGTTTCATTGTGGGTACGTCATGATCACGTGAAATATATTTTTGGGAAAATTTGGCACGTGGATGTAAAAGGTTCGACGTTCCTGACATAGCTCATTATATATAGGCAGTATGGCCGGAAAATCTACTAATGTTTGTTAAAATTGATTGAAAACGGTAAAATGGAAAATAAGAGAAAAGGAGCATTCGTGAACGTTCTACTTCCATAATTATGTTTCAAAAAAGCATTGGCATTGACAGTTGCTTGCTTATTATATGACAGGTAACTGAAGAAATAATCAATTCGAACAGGTGTTAAACAATTTTTAATAGAAACACATTGGATGAGGTTACTACAATGAATTATCTGAGTTTGACAAATGTGTGGGGGCCAGGTGATTTTTCGAGTTCTTGGAAGCTGAACGAAAAAAAAAAACTTCTACACTATAAGGCCAAAGGTGACCGATCACTTGCGATTTTAGACGTTTTGTTAAATATCTAGAAAAATGCATGAGGAATTAACCTGAAACTGCAGGTGTGTAAACAGTATAGTATAGGTCAGTGTGGTCCAACCTTTAGTTGTCCGAGGGCCAATCAAACTTTAGGATAGAAATGTGAAGGCCAGAGACATTCCAGAAAGAAAAGGAATTACATATTTTATTTAAAAAAATGTATTAAAAGAAGTTTAATATACCACTGCATTTTATAGTCGAGAAACTAATGGTGATGATTGACACCTGCTTCCCTGATTCAAGTGTATCAATTTCCACTGTAAGTTCAGTAAAGCATAATCTCAAGATCAATTCCAATGGAGCACAATCAGTTCGATTTCTCGCTTTTGATTTCGTTTGTTTGAGAGCAGAAAAAAACTCTTTCACACACATACAGAGTATTTCATAAAAGATGGGCAAAACTTTAGGAGGTAATAGTACGCCTCCAAACAAACAACTTTCATCAAAGAATGCATTGTCGGAAATAGAACGAAAAAGTTCTGCCGCATTCGGAAACTTGGTCCATGCAAACATTAAAGCTCCTTCCCTGTTCAAAGTTATCGGGAGAAGAACGACACTACATGGAAATGTGATATGGGGAAGAAGAAGAACACGTATCCAAAATTTCACCTCGTTTAGTACATAAAAGCCGCTGATCCGAGAATGCAACTGTCAATCGATTCTTTCTTTTAAAAATCTTTTTTTTCGTATAACAACATCACCTTTGACGCCCTCTAGAACCTTTGCGTTTTATTTGAAACCATACATTCTTTGATGAAGTTTGTCTGTTTGGATGTGTACTATCACCTCTTAAAGTTTTGCCCATCTTTTATGAAACACCCTGTATGTACTGCCAAACAGCGATAACATTTGCAGAGAGAATTTAAGCTGTTTAAGAAAACATTCTTTAGAAGTCAGTTTCCACAAATTTTCAGGGACATCGCATTTCTTTAGTCTGGTAGAATGGGTCTACCTGAAGATCAGAGATTTCCATTTGAAGGTGGCAGGGCACCTCACTCACTTCAATACCAATGATTTTGTTGAACAGTGCAAGGTTTCGTTTTAGGGAGTCAAAATCCTGGAATCCGTTCTGGAACTCTTTCTTGATATCTATTATTATTTCATGAAACATATTAAAGTTTATGTCACACACTGCTCGCCTTTCCCACCTACTTTCTTCGTAAAAGTACTGAATGAAAGGGGAAATCGAAGTTGGCACCCCACGAATTATAAGAGTCGAACAATGAAGCTTCTATATAGCCGCTATAAGGGAAACGAAGATTGTAAGGTACTGCTGACGTAAACTTAAGAAAAAACGAAAGTGGTAATACTTAAAAACTTAAAGCAGTAAGAAGGGTAAACGATTTTTTCCATATCTTAAATTAAAATATTTTTTCCTTTAAGAAGGGCAAGGGCCAACAAAAATGAATAGGTGGGCCGCGGGTTAGACCACACTGGTATAGGTCATATATTTCCGCGAAGATTTTTTCCTGAAACCCCACAGGGGACCGTCAACAAATTGAAAAAGAACGAATATCTTTGGGATAACCCTGTAAAAACTAATGTAGCAAAAGCGTTCAAACACGAGATTATTAATAAGTAACTTATTGTAATACAATGTGTTTATTTTTATGAGGATATCATGTATACTCGTAGAGAAATTAAGGTTTTTATAAATACAGCCCCAAATTTCGCCAAGTTTTTTGCTTATAATTTCAGAGTTCTTAATATAAAAAAAAATTCTTTTCAGAACATATGACAAACAATATTGTACACAATACTTTGCAATCAGAATGAAAAAATAATAAAAACTGGATGAAAAATGAGCAGGTTTACTAAAAAATGTTTCACTGAGCATGTGCGAATGCAATCAAAATACAATGTGCATAATATATTAGCTAAGTATATAGAGCAACTTTTGTGAAAGTCTCAAAATCATAGCTTGAAAATTCTGAAAATTTTCGTCGATAGAATAAGCTCGAAATCCGTTGTTCCCAAAAGGAAGCAAAAAGATGAGGGGTTGTATCCAAATATAGTAGTACGCCAATATTGAGTACGATATCTTGGCACTAACCAACAGATCATGAAACGATACATACACTCACCAAGTTTCCAAGATATATGGAGACCTTATGGGCCATGGCAACAGAGGAACATCACCCAGAACAGCGATGTTCTCTGTGGAGTACCGCCACAGGCCTGCCTTCTAGCGTGCAGGCGAACCATGAGGCGGGCTTTTAAACTTGGTGAGTGTATCTTTTTCGTCATGTATCATACGTCTTTACAGTGTTTTGAATCATTTAGGCTCAACCTGTATTTCAGTTTTCTGCAAGTTAGGACCGTCCACCCAAGTTGGGTTAGAGTAGTACGCCCCGTAATTTTGATTGAGTGGGTGGTTTGCGACCCCCTGTTCTGGGGTCATTTTGAATCGTCTTGATGCCCCCCTGAATGTGCCGTTCGAATTCGGCCACACCCTGTATACGATTCTTTGTAAACACGATTGTCTGTTGATTGCTTTCCTTTCCTTTCAGTTGGCTGCAAAGCTGCCGGCCAAAGCTTCAACACTCTATTCCACGTTATAACAGTGATATAGGTCGTGCGTTTGACAAAAAAAGTCAAAATGACATAAATTGTAGGATATTCTTTTTTTTAACACCTTTCCAACATAGTTGAAAAGTGTTTATGACTTCAGTTTGTCATACAGTCTGTCCGTCTCTCCGAGTTCTAACTTGTACTTACCTATAATCAGATTGACCTAAGTTTTTTGAATGCTATTGACGTTTACTGTAGCATGGTCGCTTTTGAAAATGAAGTATGTGGCACGCATTATTCATTTACAAGGACAGTCAAAAATATTCAGTTACATTACGGCCAATGATAAAAAGTGTCTTAAATGCATTTTGATAACGTTAGACAATTTCAAATAAAGTGATATTGATATACATTTATGAAGTTCACTTAAATATGCTTTTTCAAGAATATGGAGTGCAAAGCATTTTTTATTCATTTACAGGGTCATACAAAAGAATTCTGTTACATAATGGTGTTCGGGGAAAAATCATTTTCAGTATCTTTTAATGTTATTTCAAATATAATGAAATTTAAATGCACTACTTGGGTGTTCTATAAGTGTCTTACTGAAAAGTATGGCGTTCTGTTCATCATATACAAAGCACAAGGGAATTCATAAGTATTACTGACTATGGAAGTGAACGTTTGTTGGGTGGTGTTGAATGGTGTAGTTTTTATTTGCGTTAAGCATTTTCCTGCTGAACTACATTTATATACTAATAGAAGTTGGCAGAATATAAAACAAGTTGGAAATTGCTCGTCAAACGTGGCAAATGAGGTGCGTTCGTACTATAACTAGTTTTATAATTATTTTTTGCACCCCATATTGTACTGAATGTATAATTTTTTGCACTTCATAAAGCGCATAGTCTGATACATCATTAAAATGCACTTCCAATATTTTTTTCCCGTTCCCCGTAATGTAACGGAACACTTTTGACTGTCCTTGTAATTAAACTATACATCCGATTTTCCTAAAATTTGAAATAGCTCAACAAAATTTTGCAACAATTATATCTTTAAAATTTGAGATCATTCGGAAGGCTGTAATATCATTAAAATGCACTTGCAATAATTTTTCCCATTGGCCGTAATGTAAAGAAAAACTTTTGACTGTCCCTGTAATTAAACTATGCATCCAATTTTCCTAAAATTTGAAAGGGCTCGACAATATTTTGCAACAGTTATATCTTTAAAATTTCAGATCATTCGGAAGGCTCTAATATCATTAAAATCCACTTGCAATAATTTTTCCCATTGGCCGTAATGTAAAGAAAAACTTTTGACTGTCCCTGTAATTAAACTATACATCCGATTTTTCTAAAATTTGAAAGGGCTCGACAAAATTTTGCAACAGTCATATCTTTAAAATTTCAGATCATTCGGAAGGCTCTCATATCATTAAAATGCACTTGCAATAATTTTTCCCATTGGCCGTAATGTAAAGAAAAACTTTTGAGTGTCCCTGTAATTAAACTATACATCCGATTTTCCTAAAATTTGAAAGGGCTCGACAAAATTTTGCAACAGTTATAGCTTCAAAATTTCAGATCATTCGGAAGTCTCTAATATCATTAAAATGCACTTGCAATAATTTTTCCCATTGGCCGTAATGTAAGGAAAAACTTTTGACTGTCCCTGTAATTAAACTATACATCCGATTTTCCTAAAATTTGAAAGGGCTCGACAAAATTTTGCAGCAGTTATATCTTTAAAATTTCAGATCATTCGGAAGGCTGTAATATCATTAAAATGCACTTGCAATAATTTTTCCCATTGGCCGTAATATAAAGAAAAACTTTTGACTGTCCCTGTAATTAAACTATACATCCGATTTTCCTAAAATTTGAAATGGCTCGACAAAATTTTGCATCAGTTATATCTTTAAAATTTCAGATCATTCGGAAGGCTCTCATATCATTAAAATGCACTTGCAATAATTTTTCCCATTGGCCGTAATGTAAAGAAAAACTTTTGAGTGTCCCTGTAATTAAACTATACATCCGATTTTCCTAAAATTTGAAAGGGCTCGACAAAATTTTGCAACAGTTATATCTTTAAAATTTCAGATCATTCGGAAGGCTCTAATATCATTAAAATGCACTTGCAATAATTTTTCCCATTGGCCGTAATGTAAGGAAAAATTTTTGACTGTCCCTGTAATTAAACTATACATCCGATTTTCCTAAAATTTGAAAGGGCTCGACAAAATTTTGCAACAGTTATATCTTTAAAATTTCAGATCATTCGGAAGTCTGTAATATCATTAAAATGCACTTGCAATAATTTTTCCCATTGGCCGTAATGTAAAGAAAAACTTTTGACTGTCCCTGTAATTAAACTATTCGTACGATTTTCATAAAATTTGAAATGGCTCGACAAAATTTTGCAACAATCATATATTTGAAATTTCAGACCATTCGGTTGGGTAGTTTTTGCTCTGTTACATGCGGACAGACGGACGGACAGACGGACGGACTGAACGACGACTATAGGTGCTACGTATTTATATAATTACGAACGCACCTAAAAATTCATGTGCAGGGCGACGCAAACAAAGATACACTGCCGTTTATGGTTTGTAATTTCCAGTTGTTTTTTAACCATTCGGAAAAATGGTCATTGTCCTCGTTAAGGTAGGAAATCAAAAACATATCTGAAGCGTTTTATTAGTTGAATCCTCATTTTATTCGTTTTCTGAATGGTCTATACAGTAATCTGTATTTTCCCTTTATTTTCAACAGAGATGGATACTTCTGATGCCGCTATGACAAAAAGTAATAAAACTACAAAAAAATAATAATAATAACTCAGAAACAAATTGAGATACAGCTTTCAAACAAATTGCATTTAAAAGTACATTTTTTCTCTATACGACGGTGTAAAAAGTAATATTGTGGGATGTTTAGAAGTTTAAGAAAGAAATTTCATTTAAAATTGGCCCAGGAATATTAATGTTTAATCCATGGCGTACGTAATGTATGACCAGCTCAGTTAGAGTTTAAAAATTTACAGTACCGAAAATTGTAATCCATGGCGCACGTAATGTATGATCAACTCCGTGCGATTTTTTATGTCTTAAATTTTAGTCTTTGAAAAAATCATTTTTCAAATGGTCGTTGTAATTTGTTAAATTGCATTTTTTTATAAATGTTTTTTTGACCCGAATTAAATGTTAGCTTAGTATCTGGTGTGTTTAAAAGTCTTTAGATAATATACAGGACTGTACAAAAGAATTTGAGTACATTTCTATCTATTGGCAAAAATTGCTAATAGTTAATTTTAAAATAAAATTAACTTTAGCATTCTATGTAGCATAAAGGCAAACCCATAGATTCTAAACAAGATCGTACACAAAATAATTACTAGTTTTTTGACTATGGAAAGTAATTGTTAAAACTAGATTTTTAAATGTCTTATATGTTTTCTAAACTATTTAATCGCATATCTTTTTTCACCTTGTTTAAGGGAAGTTACGACTGGGATGCCAAACCCACTCACATTAATTTTACTCTAATATTTTATACTCATTTATTATATGTAACTTAATTTTATCCAAGTGTTTATATATACTTTAATTCGTGTGTTTGATAATAATATGCAAGAACTTCACACAAGTTCGAAGTGTCTAAGTTTTTTAGCTCTCCGTAAAATTGTAATTTTCAGCTAAAAACCCCATTAACTCTTAAATTACTCGAGCAATTTTGATAAAACATTTTTTGGTGGTAGAGTATAAATATAAGATCATATGTGTCAGACAATAAAAAAAAAATAGTTAGTTTCAGAAAAAAATATTCCTCAATATAAAAAATTTCTGAAAAACTGTCATTGCTCTAAAATAAAAAGTTTTAGTTGCTTAGAAAAACTGTCTGAAATAAGTCTTGAGCATAATCCAGTGAATATGGATTCCAAATTTGATCAAAATCGAGCATTCATAATCTATGATTGAAGCATGATTTTTCGTTCTTGTTTATTTTTGTAAATAGTTATGTTTCCTAAAAATTGGATCATCTGAGAGTTACTAACAAAAAAGAAAAAAAAAATAGTTCTCAGTTTTTGATTGTGTTTTGCCTATCATTCGAAAAATAAAATGTGCTTTCGAATGAAATTTGTTTGAAAACTGTAGAGTTTGAAAAGTATAGCGTTTTCATAATATGGAGTTTCAAACTATAGAGTTTGCTTTAAATGATATCTGAACTATAGTGTTTTTCACAATATTGCAAATTATAGAGCTTGAAAAGTATGAATTCACTAAATTAAGTGAAATTTTATGTCTTTTTAAAATAATTTTCAAGCATGATTTTTCAAAATCTGGCTCAACAATGAATATTTGTTTCCTAGATTAACCAAAAGTGACAGATCCATTGTAGTCCAAGAGCCGACATTACAAAAACCTATGTTATCAAGCACAAGTAAAAAACATTTATTTTATGGAAGAGTAGAAGTAGGGGAATCTAATGACCCATGTCTGCCGGAAGTGAAGTGGTGCATAAGCCAAACATTAATACTACCAGTGGTTGACTTGTAGGTTTATCGTTGTGTTTGTCCTACAACTATCCTCCATGTTTTCATACCTTTGTTTGTAGGACAAACACAATGATAAACCTACGAGTGAACCACTGGTGGTATTAATTTTTGGCTTATGCACCACTTCACTTCCGGCAGACATGGATCATTAGATTCCCATACTTCTACTCTTCCATAAAATATAGGTTTTTTTCTTGTGTTTGATAACATGGGTTTTTGTGCTGTCGACTCTTGAGCTATTGCCACAATTGGGATTTGATTGCACAGAGAAATTTTAAAAAGCTTTCTTACCGGTTTTCTTAGGTTAATCGTTTGAAATTGGGTCCAGCAAGTGATATCATCAGGGCTACAATGTCCTTTAAAATGGATATGGATACCACTAAAGATTTTAATGAACACTTTTGCGACAAATCCAATTTGTTAAAATATGCCATTTCATTACGGACCCGATTACGGAAGGTTACTCATAAGATCAGATTAATCGTAAATACGACATTTTGGCGTTAAATATAAATGTGTACAATTTTTGTTTTCAAGGTATTTTTCATTTTTTTCCCCTTCCTTTCTTTTCTTCGTTTCTTCGTTTCTTTTTTCTTTCTTCCTTTTTTTCTTTTTTATTAACCAACTGCACATAATAAAGTAGAATTGTGGTAGAAATTCATGAGTCAAAAAAGTCTATCGTATAACTGCATTAAAGCAGCTATTTAATTTTTTCCTAAATAAATCCACAATTAAATACATTAGATTAAATCAAAATAACTACATTTACATGTATATTTTTAAAAGAATATAAACGTGCAAATTAAGAAACAAACAACAACAATAAAAAAAAAAAATTGGAATAAATTCAATCGTTTTAATAATGTGTAATTAGCCATTAGTTCTTTTATAATACATGAAACTAATTCTTCAGTTAAATATATTCTGATATAAAAAGAAGTGGTTCATCTCTGTTTGAGTTATGAAAGCTTTAAACTAGCAATTAAATTAATTCATAATCTTTATTATTATTTTTTTTTTTATAAGCGATAGATTTATTTTATGGGCAATTATCAATTCAATTAATCTCAAAGACCTTTTATTTATTTTATTTCTTTTTGAAAACAAAAAAAAAAATAATAATATACCTGAATAAGAATTAAATAGACGTTTTAAAAGAGGTTTAGTTGATTTTTTTTAGCTCATTATTTTTTATTATTCTATTTTATTTTTTATTTTTTGTAACATTAGGAGGATTCAGCAAACTGCGTATTTATAAAATATTAATTTAAGAAAATAAATTTGTAGACTTGTATACATTCTTTAAGCGACAGAACTGATTAATGCTTTCAATCGTCGACTAAAATAAATTCAATATGTTAAATCAGAACGCGTCACTCATGATTTAAAATCTTGATCATGGAAAGAAACCATTGTTATAGTGATTCTTGTTATGTGGATTATGATTTTTGAAGATTTCACATTAGTCACTATCACATTCATTTGGTAGAAAAAGTACATTTAGATTTTTTTTTTTTTATTTATTGTATTTATGTACAGTCGGGTGGGGAAAAACAGAAAAACGGAAACACCATATTACTTGTTCACTAATCGCAGTGAGATGCAAGAGGCACCATTTGCTTGGGATTTGTGTCTTTTTAACGGAGAGAAATCGATATTTATAAATAGAGTTCGTCTACTTATTAAAAATTGTTTCAACTTTTATTTTTCAAATCATAACACTGACTTTTGACACTATATTTTAGTCCCTCGTATTAAATCAGCTCAGAAGTGTGTAAAATTTATGTTTTTTCTTTGTTTTTTTTTATACAGGGTGTTTCTAAACTCATGGTACATACGCTAGGGGGTGTTAGAATACATCAAGACGAGTAATAGTGAATAGGAAACCAAGGGTCCCAAACGTCTTCCGAAGGAGATGGGCGCCTTTAAAGTTTAGGCACAAAAATTTCAAATGATTATAAAAAACGGAAAAATTGGTCGATTCGTTTGCGGTTTTCACTAAAACTGTTCTTTATGTCAGTATTTTCTTGAAAATCAATTTTAAAGATACAGTTCAAAAAATGCCGATAGAGGGCGCTTTAGACTTTGGATTAACCAACAACTATTTTTTACCGTTATTTTTTGTATCATATTACATGCTTTCAAAAGCTTAGACTTAAACTTAAATTTTGAGCTCAAAATCTGAATCGTTGGGAGTGGTTAAGTAGCGCAAACTGAACTGTTTTCAGTAGTTAAAATTTCAAATGATTATAAAAAAACGGAAAAACTGGTCGATTCGTTTGCGGTTTTCACTAAAACTATTCTTTATGTCAGTATTTTCTTGAAAATCAATTTTAAAGATACAGTTCAAAAAATGCCGATAGAGGGCGCTTTAGACTTTGGAGTAACCAACAACTATTTTTTACCGTTGTTTTTTGTATCATATTACATGATTTCAAAAGCTTAGACTTAAACTTAAATTTTGAGCTCAAAATTTGAATCGTTGGGAGTGGCTAAGTAGCACAAAACTGAACTGTGTTCAGTTGTTATAATTTCTAATGATTATAAAAAAAAACAGAAAATTGATCGATTCGTTTGCGATTTTCACTAAAACTATTCTTTATGTCAGTATTTTCTTGAAAATTTATTTTAAAGATAAAGTTTAAAAAATACCGATAGAGGGCGCTTTAGACTTTGGAGTAACGAACAACTATTTTTTACCGTTATTTTTTGTATCTCATTACATGCTTTCAAAAGCTTAGACTTAAATTTTGAGCTCAAAATCTGAATGGGTGGGAGTGGTTAAGTAGCGCAAACTGAACTGTGTTCATGAATTGAAATTTGAACCCCCCTCCTGAACACAGTTCGGTTTGCGCTACTTAACCATTCCCAGCGATTCAGATTTTGAGCTCAAAATTTAAGTTTAATTCTAAGCTTTTGAAAGTATGTAATGAGATACAAAAAATAACGGTAAAAAATAGTTTTTCGTTACTCCAAAGTCTAAAGCGCCCTCTATCGGTATTTTTTTAACTTTTTCTTTAAAATTTATTTTCAAAACAATACTGACATAAAGAATAGTTTTAGTGAAAACCGCAAACGAATCGACCAATTTTTCCGTTTTTTATAATCTTTTGAAATTTTAACTCCTGAACACAGTTCAGTTTGCGCTACTTAACCACTCTCAACGATTCAGATTTTGAGCTCAAAATTTAAGTTTAAGTCCAATCTTTTGAAAGCATGTAATGAGATACAAAAAATAACGGTAAAAAATAGTTGTTGGTTACTCCAAAGTCTAAAGCGCCCTCCATCGGCATTTTTTAAACTGTATCTTTAAAATTTATTTTCAAGAAAATACTGACATAAAGAATAGTTTTAGTGAAAACCGCAAACGAATGGACCAATTTTTCCGTTTTTTATAATCATTTGAAATTTTGGTGCCTAAACTTTAAAGGCGCTTATCTCCTTCGGAAGACGCTTGGGACCCTTGGTTTCCTATTCACTATTACTCGTCTTGATGTGTTCTATCACCCCCTAGCGTATGTACCATGAATTTAGAAACAACCTGTATACAGGGTGATTCATAAAAGATGGGCAGAACTTTAAGGGGTTATAGTACACTTAAAGACAAATAATATTAAATAGGAGACTAAGGGTCCCAGACGTATTCCCAAGGAGATAGGGGGCAGTAAAGTTTAGGGTCCGAAATTTCAAATGATTATAAAACATGGAAAAATTGGTCGATTCGTTTGCGGTTTTTGCAAAAAATTTTCTTTATGTCAGTATTTTCTTGAAATAAAATTTTAAAGTTCAATTTCAAAAAATGCCGATAGGGGGCGCTTTAGACTTTGGAGTAACAAACAACTATTTTTTAACGTTATTTTTTGTATTTCTTTAAATGATTTCGAAAGCTTAGACTTAAACTTAAATTTTGATCTAAAAATCTGAGTCCTAACGAGTAGTTAAGTAGCATAAACTGAAATTTGAAATTTGAAACCTTTCTCCCCCCAGAACAAAAATCAGTTATTCCCGATCTTTGTGTCGTAGATTAGGCTCTAACTACTGCCGCGTTTTGCTAAAATTATTCTTTATGTCAGTATTTTCTTGAAAATAAATTTTAAAGAAAATTTTCAAAAAATTCCGATAGAGGGCGCTTTAGACTTTGGAGTAAAGAACAACTATTTTATACCGTTATTTTTTGTGTCTCATTAAATGCTTTCTAAAGCTTAGACTTAAACTTAAATTTTCAGCTCAAAATCTGAATCGCTGAGCGTGGTTCAGTAGCGAGGGGAGGGGTTCAAATTTCAACTTCTGAACATAGTTCAGTTTGCACTACTTAACCATGCCCAACGATTCTGTGCTGTGATACGAGGCAAAAATACAACTTTCGTCAAGGACTGCATAGTCGGAATTCACTGATAAAGGCACTGGCACAGTTGGAAACGTCGCTCATGCAAACGTTAAAGCTCCATTCCTGACGCTAGTCACCGGGTGAAGAAGGAAACAGAAAGTATGCAAATGTCAAATGGGGAAGAAGAAGAACACGTATGCAAAATTTCGACACGATTCAGGCATAAAAACCACTGAACGGTGAGTCAAGTGTAAGTCGCTGTAGTAATGAATCGGAAGATGGTGCCCTTCACGAATAAGGAAAAGGCTGAGATGCATTTAATTTACGGAGCGGCAGATGGAAATGGTGCAGAGGCACAACGAATGTACGGAGAGCGATTTCCCAACAGGCGGTTGCCTAACCGCAAAACTTTCGAGCGCTTGCACAGACAGTTGTGTGAGACGGGATCATTTCTCGCTTCCCGGTCGAATGCAGGTCGTGCAAAAAAGGACGAATCAGTAGTTGTTGCAGAAGCCATTCTGGATGTAGTAGCGGCGCAGCCAAGTACAAGTACACGAACAGTGGCTAGGCAGGTGGATACCTCACAGTCCATGACTTGGAGGGTACTGAAGGATGAACATTTGCTCCCGTTTCATGTGCAACGAGTCCAGAAACTGTCTCCAGGGGATTATCCAAATCCTATTGAATTCGCCCGCTGGTTTCTGCAGCAGAACGCGCTAAATCCACATTTTGGACGAACTGTGCTTTTCACCGATGAATGTACCTTCACACGTGAAGGTACATTTAACACACACAATGCACATGTATGGGCGGATGTCAATCCACATGCTACGTATCCACATGCTCATCAGAGACGCTTTTCCATCAATGTTTGGGCAGGAATCCTCGGAGACCACCTAATCGGACCGTACCTTCTTCCTGAACGCCTCAACGGTAAAACATACCTCACATTTCTGCAACATGTGCTGCCAGACCTGTTAAACGTTGTTCCTCCACGCATCCGGCGGGTCATGTGGTTCCAGCACGATGGAGCGCCAGCCCATTACGTACGAGACGTCCGCAACTATCTGGACATCACATTTCCGAACAGATGGATTGGTCGAGGTGGTCCTGTTGCTTGGCCTGCTCGCTCGCCAGATCTTTCACCCCTCGATTTCTTTTTTGGGGACGATTGAAGGCTCTTATGTATGAGACACCCATTGAATCCCCCGAGGAACTGGTCGCCAGACTTTCCGCCGCTGTAGGGGAAGTGCTCGAAAAGCCTGATGTTTTCGCGAATGTTCGCCGTTCCATTCTTCGCCGTTGTTCTGCGTGCATAACCTCTGGTGGTCACAATTTTGAACATTTATTGTAATTACATGTTAATAAATATGCTTTGGTAACATAATCCTAATTTGTGTCTTTTTACCTCGTATCACAACACACAATGTGTGGACATGGTAAACTGAACCGTGCTCAGGAGTAGAAATTTCAAACCCCTCTCCCCAGAAACTTAACCACGTCTAACGATTCAGATTTTGGGCTGAAAATTTAAGTCTAAGCTTTAGAAAGCATTTAATGAGACACAAAAATAACGGTATAAAATAGTTGTTCGTTACTCCAAAGTCTAAAGCGCCCTCTATCGGAATTTTTTCAAAATTTTCTTTAAAATTTATTTTCAAGAAAATACTGACATAAAGAATAATTTTAGCAAAACGCGGCAGTAGTTAGAGCCTAATCTACGACACAAAGATCGGGAATAACTGATTTTTGTTCTGGGGGGAGAAAGGTTTCAAATTTCAAATTTCAGTTTACGCTACTTAACTACTCGTTAGGACTCAGATTTTTAGATCAAAATTTAAGTTTAAGTCTAAGCTTTCGAAATCATTTAAAGAAATACAAAAAATAACGTTAAAAAATAGTTGTTTGTTACTCCAAAGTCTAAAGCGCCCCCTATCGGTATTTTTTGAAATTGAACTTTAAAATTTTATTTCAAGAAAATACTGGCATAAAGAAAATTTTTTGCAAAAACCGCAAACGAATCGACCAATTTTTCCATGTTTTATAATCATTTGAAATTTCGGACCCTAAACTTTAATTCCCCCTATCTCCTTGGGAATACGTCTGGGACCCTTAGTCTCCTATTTAATATTATTTGTCTTTAAGTGTACTATAACCCCTTAAAGTTCTGCCCATCTTTTATGAATCACCCTGTATAATCTTCATAAAGTTTGTTGTAAGAGAAATCGTGTTAGAAGTTTATCCATAAATTTTGGGAAACGAAACTAAAAATCTCAGAAGGAGAAATACTAAAAACACCTAATTAGTAATATAAAAAAAAAATAACCAGAAATTAAAATTTAAAATATTCCAGTTCTACACAAAAAAGTATACTCTAAATGTGTTTGTAACGGTCGAAGATTTTCATTTCTGTAGTACTTTAACTTTCCAGTACCAGAAAGTATATTATGATAATCGCAAAGCTTTGTTTTAGTATTATTTTAATATATTACTTTAAATAGCGCTTTCATGCCAACAGTTGTGAAGTATACAATGCATTTTTTGAAAAATTTTGAAAATTTGAAATTACAGTCATCAGCGAATAGAAAAATCACAATTCAATAATATACCCTGTTAGATATTCAAATGCATTTTTGGAAAAAATAAATACTTTTAATTAACAACTTAAAATATAAAATTTGGGGCGTTTCTTCGCAATAGAAACTGAGATACAGCTAAAATGTTCATCGCAAATGATAGCATAACAGTGTATCTTTCGAGTGAACAAAGTCAAAATTGCATTCATATAATTTTAAATAAATATCTAACATATTAAATTTAATGAAATTCCATCCCTGTGAGGTGAGATATAGCAATCACAGAATCCACGAAAAGCACACCACAGCAGCACCATTTGATGAGAAAGGTACACCACAACTTAGTAAGCACCAACTGATGTATGTCTAATTTCATATGAAATTTGATCAAATTCACCCCATCGATGATTAGATATACCTATCACAGAAATCTTGAATAACGGAACATAAAAGCGCTACCTGTTGAACTATTTATACCAAAACCTTATTAGAACTTAATCAGCACCAATTGATGTCAAAATCTAACTTCATATGAAATTTGATCAAATTCATCCCATCGATGCCGAGATATAACTTTCATAGAAATCTTGAGTAACGCAGTATAGAAGCGCTACCTGTTAGATTATTTACACCAAAACCGTAACAGAATTTAATCAGCACCAAAATTTTGATCACCAAAACGCCTTATCAAAACTAATACATGACAAGAAAACTGAGTTTGACGCTTGATGAAATTCAAGCCTCATAAATGCTGATGTATTGCTATCATGATTATTGTGAAAAATACAACATACCACTTGTGAGCGATATACACCCAAACAGGCTCGTGCAGGGGGAGGTAGAGCCGGCACAAATTTCCAGGGCTCAGCTCTTCTAGGGGGGTCTGGCTTCGGTCATTAAAAAAATACCAGATAAAGTAGACACATACTTTTTTACTTTAAAATCTTAAATTAAAACAAATAATAAAATTCAAAATTCAGAATTTGCCAGAAGGATTTTTCGAGCCGGGCTCAGGGCCCGTAGTCCTGTGCATATATAAAATGTTTGAAAGTTAATCTGATATCAAAAAAGTTTTGAAATAGCTCCCCTATTTTAATGATGCAGATGATTTCAGACAGGCGAACAAGAATTAGATGGACAGTTGGCTAAGGCTACAGGTTAAAGTTTCCCATTTTATTTCTTTCATACTTTAAATCTTTTCATTCAAAAATAATTGATGAATTTAATTAAAATGTAATTATATTTTTACTATTTTAACTTTTTATTTACAATCTTTAGATGGAAAAATGTTACAAATGCATCATAAACTGTAATTCTGTAAAAAAAAAAAAAATTCTAAGCAAATTCTGCAAATTGGGGTTAATGGCATATTTGGCTTAGAAGGATCTACGTCGCTCCATGGACTCATCCATTCCGCTCTCTCCCCCCCCCCCGCCCTCTTTTCCAGTTTTGGTTTCGCCTTGCAATATTTAAACCAGAGTGCATTCTGGAGGTTTGCTAGTTTCTTCTCACTTCACTCCTTGATGATGACCAGGATTTGGTCAAAAGCGCTCGGGACTTTTATATTTAACATCTGTAAATTTGTTTGAATGTTTTAAAGCCTTTAAATTGTTTTTACACCTATTTTAGTAATAAAACTGTGAATCATTTGATGTATTCATATTTTTAATTAAAATTTTAAGGTGAATTTGACGTTCTTTTACATATAGATTTTCTATATATTTACTGCAAAGATTTTTTTAAAAAGAAGGCACTACCCAGCAAATTCATATTCTAACAGAGTAAAGCCTTTTTATAACGGAATCCTACTATAAACGGAAAAAATCATGGTCCAGCTCCCCAAAAATATCATGCAATTATCCCTCCTAATATGAACACAACCTGTATAAAACGGAATTTTTCACGGGTCGTTTGCAATTCTGTCTAATCAGGTTTTATTGTATCATAACGTGGGGAGCGCGAATTGGAATTACCACCTGGACCCACTGTCTCTTTGTACGGCCCTGCACCTAAACCTAATAAGCACCGGTTTTTGTCATGGTCTAACAGAATATGATCTTTGATCAAATTTCATGAATTAGTTATTGAGATAGAGTGCGCAAAAAATATGTGTCATACACATACATATAGACACGCAGGAATTTTACGAAAATACGAAAATCGAGTTTAGGACATCCGAAAACGTATAAATCGATCAAAACATCGAAGTCGAAGATTTTCATAATTCCAATATATTCTTGTTACGTATATAAGTATCTAAAAATGGAAATTATCTCTCAGCAACATATTTAAAACAGCCTAAGGCTAATAACTTTTAGTTACTGGCATTCACAGCATTAGAATTAAATTACCATGGTAACAAGCTTAATGCGGAAATAAAATATGCTCTGAAATCTTCATGAATGCATTAAAAAAATACGCTGACAATATTAATTGTTGTTTCCCGCGAACTTCGGACTTTTTTAGGCCGTTCGGCAAATTAGCTTGATGCTCACTTTAATTCTTTTGGGAGTGAAATTAAAAGTGAATATGTGTAAGGCCTTTTTTTTAATCAAGGATATTTTAAGTGATTTCTAATTTTAGTCGGTTTGGAATTGATACTGTGAGCAAATTAGAATTCGTATTAGTTTCTCTTTTTTGTCTTGATTGCAGTAGCGTCACTGTTTTACTTATGAGTATTCTTTTAGTATAAAATATTTAAAAAAAAATAACAAAAATATCTGGAACACACCTATTTATCATACGATTAAATATTAAAAACCTTACTGCAGTAGAGTCCCGATTATCCGAGTTAATATGGACTAATTTCACCTACGATAAGCAAAAAACTCAGCTAAACTGGATTTACGCAAATCGATATAACTAAGGAGATGAAATATAAATTTTCACTTAATTCATTAATTTTTATGGTACTAGTAACATTTTTTATGCACATTTCTGTCACTTGTAAGAAAAACGGGGAATGAGATTATTTATTTAAAAAAGCTCTTGATAGCTTTTTGTTTGTTGAACGTCAATTTTGCTGCAGTTTTTTTTTTTTTTTTTTTTTGATACAGTGTTACGTTACTGCATAGCTACCAATTTCTAAGATCATTTCTCATCACTAACACTTACCAGTAAATTTTGCCTAATTCAATCCCCGAAATCTAACAGCTGTCAAAGATTAAATGTGGCAAAAATTTATTAAATTTTAGAGGTAACAAAACCGTACAAATTGGCAGCTATGTGATTCTTTTAGTGCCATAAAAATTGCAGGTGTAGCCTCTTCTTTCTGCTCAAAGTATTAAATAGTTTTTTCAATTGAACTTATACCTTTGAAATGAATAATTTTCTTCTGGTGGACTGATGGCTTCCATTATTATGAAACAGAAAAAAATATGGGAATTTTTTTTCCCTATTCTGACCAGAAAATGAGAGTTCTAACTTTTTACGACAGCTCTTTCGTCTTCACCTAACACTTCATTTATAATGGCCGTTTTATAATAATGGAAGCCATCAGTTCATCAGAAGAAAATAACTCGGTTATGCGGGACTGGGATAACAAAGAACTCTACTGTATAATCCCGATCATAATAAGCGGAATTTGCAAACTCAGAAAACAAGAATAGCAGCTTGGGATATATAGTAATAGGCTATGGTAATAGGCATGCCTTCAAAAGATTTTTGTTTTAATTTTAAGTTTAAAATAGTTAATTATTATTAAAAATGTCATACAAATGTGACACAAATATACAAATAAGTAATTTAACTTTTTTTTTATTTTACTTTAAAAAACAGTATAAAATTATCAGAAAAATTGCTATTTACTTAAAACTGTATATATTTAAAACTATTGAATATAAATACATTTTATAAATTTCATGATAAATATAATAATGTTATATAGGAATTAGACTATTTTTATGACAATAAGATGAATGTTTTAGAAGTTATAAGTATAAAATGGTAAACAACGCTGAAAATTCCTGAAAAACATTATGAATTCATAAATTAAAACTGTGTAACTAATACACTTTTCAATAAATGAGCAATGGAACAATGGAACAATAAAGCTGGTGTATGGATTCCCTAGTTGCTTGGCAACTTTACATCCAGGCTAAGAGTAAATCGTGTTACAATGCAATGGGAGCCTTAGAAAAAAGAGCGTTTAAACGCGGCTAGTAGCCACAAAAAATAGAGAGTAAAAGCTAAAAAGATAGACAATTTATAAAAGAAAAAATTGTTAGTATAACTAGTAGGGAAAAAAAAATGTTCCATATGATCCACATATATGTCCAGGACAGGCGAAAAAGCTACCAAAGGAAGCCCCATAAAAAAAAAGACTCAATTCAGAGACCATACATTTAATATAGCTTGATAAGTAAAAAAGTTTAACACAGTGAAGAAAAGAAACAAAACTAAATAGATACATATTTACAAGAGAATTTAAATTACTTTAAGTAAAAAAAGAATAAAAATGTACGAAAAAGCTACAGTGAGGAGAGTTCAAACTAAATAAACAGTTAAATGCAAAAGCCGAGGGGATCAAACGACAGCAAGAGGACGGCGTCCACCCAGTCTAGTAATTTGAGGTGAATAAAACATGAGAATGAAAGAAATAAGAGTAATATCATGAGAAGAGCATAAAATACAAGAATAGAAGTTTTTTTTTTTTTTTTTTTTTTTTTTTTTATAAATTTTTAAACAAACAACACAAACAAAAAAAAAGGAAAAAAGTTTAGCAGATGAAGAGCTTAATCTTCGTTAATGTTGATATGACTTGCAAGTTTATCAAATTCAGTTAATATAACCATCAATTTTTGCATCGGATTATCGAGTTTCTTAGTCTGAGTTGAGATGTTCTTTATACATTTTAGGAATTTAGTGATTTGAAAGATTTGTTTAACTTCGTTGAAAGTATTAATAATGTCTTTAATATCATTGGTGTAATTAGTAGGAGCATTAGAATTTTCAATAGTAGGGGAGGAATGGGTGTTTGCGGTAGTACTATCATTGTTATCAGAGTTTAATTCTACATTACTAGTTGAGGGTTCAGAGTCTTTAGTATTTTTGGTATAATTATAATTCTTAAATATATCCGCTAAGATTTGGGTTTCTTGGGATAGATTGCTGACGCTATTACTTGTTTTACGGTTTTGTTTATTTTCTAGTCTATAGGGATTTTTTGGACAACCGCGGAAATTCGCTGGGTGCCCGAGTCCACAATTGGCACAAGTGGGTTTAATACGCCCCTTGTGGTGACAATCTGTACTTAAATGTAGATCTCCGCATTTTACACATTTAGCATTGAAGCCACACACTTCTGATGCGTGACCGTAACCTTGACATTTGTAACACTGTTTTACACAATTTTTGCTAGTAAAAGCTTCAATCTTAACAGAAATATAATGTATATTGTTAATTTGGTAAATTTCTTCAAAGTTCTTACGAGGTATAACATTTACCATGTATATCGGCATTGGTTGGCCAGTTTTACGATTTTTAAGCATGGCAGCCCTAGTGACTGCGAAACCATGCTCCCTGAGGCTACCTTCAATAATTTTAGTATCGGTGTAACAGGGGAGGCCCCTAATGCATATTTTTTTGGGTCGAAGTTCTTTAGGATCAAGAGTGGTATATTTCTTTTTGTTTTGGTCTAGCCATTTCTGAGTAGATTTAAAGTCCTTATCAGAGTTACATTGTATAACAATGCGTTCGCCTTTTAGCGTTATTTTGGGTTTTTCTGAGTTTAACTCCGTAATTTCATGGGCAACCTTCGCCCAATTGCTGTCGACTTCGACGTAGAAAGGGTTAACAGATTTTTTAACTGTGCAGTATCCTGTGTATTTTCACTAACATTTGATTCATCCATATCCACACTTTCAGTTAGGTTAACTTCGCTAGCGATATTTTTATATTTATTACTAAGTGGGATAGGAGAACTCTCCTCCGAAATAGGTCGTTTAACTCCTTTCTTAACAGCGTTGAAAATTTCTTTTTTAAGATTAGTGTTAGTAAGAAAAAAATTAGGGGTTTTCTTATACTTAATAGAGCAGAAAAAACTAAAGATAGCTGAATTTAACAAATTATCATGGGTTGGCTCCCTAAGCAAAGTAAAAGCATCAAGGCAAGTTTTCCTTACTTCTTCTTGCTCTGAAGTAGAAGCAGAATAACCGTCCTTAGCCTTAATGTCCAAAATATATTGATCCACAAATGTGTAGAAATCACCTAATATGGTTTTAGCATATTCCTCAAAATTTGAAGAAAATCTGTCAAACTGGTCCTTGAAATTGCTGTTTAACGTTCCATTACATATTTTGTCGATAACTTCCTTAATATAATAATCTTGATCATCTGTAGCCGTCATAATGCAGCATTAAATAGCGAGCGAAAACTATTCTAACGAACCGCCACACCTGCCATTCACACTGCGAAAAATATAACATGCGATGGAGCAAGTGTGGGGATCTGGCATCGCCGACAACCCAAAACCAGCTTGTGAACTGACTCCTATTTTCTTCATACCACATCCATGGTTTCGATTCCGCCGTAACTGAAAACCGCGCGGATTAGCTCCGTGGTAAGGCGGGAAGAAACGTTTTTACGGTAGACTGTTGGACTGCCTCAGGAAAGTATGTTGAGGATCTGAGAGGTAACGATATACTTACTGTATTGCCGCACACACGTGCGATGAATGTAATTTTAAAGTAATATACAATAGTTAAGTTTTTATCGAGTCTTAAGTTTATGCTTCCAGTGTTTTATTTAATTTTATTACGTAAACGACGAAGTTATAATTAGTCATCGGCGTTATGTTGCCCGGTGCTAAAGTGGTGACCCGATTTTGAACAGAACATTTTGCCTAGTGATCTTAATGCATCGCTTTTACTATGGCGTGGTGTACGACGCTCCTGCATTAATAGTGACCCGAGAGGGTATCTATTTTTAATTTAAGCAAGATTTTTGTGCACGAGATGATTTCATGCAGTGGCTGCAGAGTTTTTATTTCATCACCTACTGGCATTCGGAGTTCTCGGCGCTAAGATATAAATAGCGTGAGGATAATTCCGGTGAGTCATAATTTTTTTGATGGTGTCTCAAATTACCATTACCCTTGTGTGTGCTTATTAATTTTGCTTGCCCCGTGGTAAATTTGGCGTTAAATTTTGTGCATTTTATCTTACTTTTGTATATATATTGTGTAAGGTACTAAATGTTTAAATGCAATTTATGTCATTGCTATCAAAATTAACATTTTTGTTTGCTTAATAATATGCTTATTTTGAAATTCGGGGTATGACGCGAGTTATTATGATATACTGTAATTAAGCCTGGCCAGATAGAATCGTATGTGTAGGTAAATCGCATTTTAGTGTTTCACACCAATCTCCTCGGCGAATTGAAGGATTGTTTACCGCATATTATCATGCTTAAAATTTTTGTTTTCATACTTATCTTTGCATTATTTTTTCTACTAGGCCTTGCTGTGCATTTGAGCACATAATTTTTTGCTAGGGTTTCTAAAACCGTCTATTCTGTATATATTATTATTTCCTGCATTTATTATTTTTTTTGTTTGTGTATTAAATATTTTTTGAAATGGCAACCCCAGTAAACGCCGCAGCTAACATTCAGAGGGTTGGAGTAAAAGCGACCCCGTTTTGGCGGGGAAATCCGAAACTTTGGTTTTTACATTTAGAATCCCAGTTTAAGCTTGCAAGGATTACTGATAGTGTTACACAGTTTCATCATTTAGTTGCATCAATGCAACCTGAGGAGCTGGCGATTGCAGGTGACATCATTAGCGAGCAGCCTCCTGATCAACTGTACGAAAAGCTAAAAACACGACTAATTAGTCAGTATTCGTTAAGTGAGGATCAGTGCATTCGTGAATTGATTTCTGGTTTACAGTTGGGGGATAAAAAGCCTTCCCGTTTGCTGCTAGAAATGAGAAATAAGGCTGGTAGCCAGGTCAAAGATGATTTGCTGAAAACGTTATTTCTTCAGCGCCTACCCACTAATGTTCAGCAAATTTTAGCAATTTCTAATGACCCGCTTGACAAATTAGCCGAGATGGCTGATGGTATCATTGCTGCGAATGGTCCGCCTCCCATGGTTCAAAATATTCAGTCCAGTAATGACGAACTAAAATCATTAATTCTTGCACTCTCTACACGCTTGGAGAAGTTGGAAGGAAAGGGGAATAATTTCAGGCAGGGTCGTTCCAAATCCCGTGACCGTTTTAGGCAGTATAAATGCGAGAAAAGTACCGAAAAGAATGGCAATTCCCAAAATTTATGTTGGTACCATGCCACGTTTGCTGAGAAAGCGAATAAATGCCGCAAGCCTTGCTCATGGGAGGGAAACTAGTAAGGCCGTCACTCAAATCTGAGGGTGACGGCATAGTTCAAATAAATAGACTCTATCTCAATGACAGAACTACTCATTTGAAATTTTTAATAGACACGGGAGCTGATGTGTCCGTCTTACCTGTATCAAAAGCTAATAAAACGCGAACGGCAGATAAGCTCCAGCTTTTTGCTGCTAATGGCACGATTATTCCTACCTTTGGTCAGCAGCTCTTAAAGCTTGATTTAGGCCTGCGCAGGGAATTTCATTGGTCATTTATTCTCGCAGACGTTTCACAGCCAATTATTGGGGTTGATTTCCTTCGGCATTTTGGCTTACTTATTGATGTGCGCCAAGGGAAGTTGCATGACCCCATTACCAACTTACAGGCGCAGGGCATAATTGATAAGTCAGTTAGTAGTAAAATACGCACGGTTTCTGAAATAACGCCATTCCATATGCTACTTAATAAGTTCCCCAGTCTTACGGATACTTCAGCCTCCCTTAACCCCCCGAAGCATGATGTGCAGCATATTATTGAAACCAAAGGTCCACCTGTGTTCGCTAAGCCTCGCAGGCTTCCACCAGATAAACTTTGTGCGGCTAAGCAGGAATTTCAGTTTATGATGTCTGCTGGGATTTGCAGACCTTCCAGCAGCTCTTGGGCTAGCCCGCTGCACATGGTTCCCAAATCTAAGGGTGATTGGCGCCCGTGTGGGGATTATCGTACTTTGAATGCTGCTACGGTTCCGGATCGCTATCCAGTCCCTCATATTCAGGATTGCACGCAAGCGCTCCACGGTAAAAAGATTTTTTCGACATTGGATCTGGCTAGAGCTTATCACCAGATTCCGGTGCGGCCTGAGGATATTGAAAAAACAGCAGTTACAACTCCGTTTGGGCTTTTCGAATTTTTGTATATGCCATTCAGTTTGGCCAATGCTGCTGCGACGTTTCAGCGCTTTATCCATAGAGTATTGTACGGACTTGATTTTTGCATTCCATATTTTGATGATGTACTGGTAGCATCCGAGAATTACGAGCAGCATATTCAACATTTGCAAATGGTGTTCGAGCGACTAGCTCAGTATGGGGTACGCTTGAACCCATCTAAGTGTGTTTTTGGCCAATCTAATGTCAAATTCTTAGGACATACTATCTCCGCTGAGGGCATTAGCCCACTCCAGGATAAGGTTGACGCGATTAAAAAATTTCCTCGTCCCGAAACTATTAAAGAATTGCGTCGTTATCTGGCCATGCTTAATTTTTACCGTCGGTTTATTTACCATGCTGCGCACACACAGGGGGTGTTAAACAAATATTTACAAGGTGCCAAAAAGAACGACAAAAGCCTAGTTCAGTGGACAGAGGAATCTAATAATGCTTTCGTATGTAGTAAGGAAGAACTTGCAAATGCTGCTACATTAGCATACTTCATTCCAACGGCACCCTTATCTATTGTGGTGGATGCATCAGACTTTGCGATGGGTGCAGCCTTGCAGCAGCAAGTTAATAACAATTGGCAACCTTTAGCATTTTTTTCAAAATCCTTGTCACCGGCACAGCAGAAGTATAGTGCTTACGACCTTGAACTTTTGGCGGCGTATTCCGCTGTACAACATTTTCGACATATGCTTGAAGGTCGGAACTTTACAATTTTCACAGACCACAAGCCACTCACTTTTGCATTTAGACAAAAATCAGACAAAAGCTCACCTCGTCAAACTCGTCAACTCGATTTTATTGGCCAATTTTCCACGGACATACAGCACATCAGTGGTTTAGAAAATGTGGTGGCTGACGCTTTGTCGAGGGTGAATATTCCGACCATTAAGTCCGGTGTTGTTGATTTGGAACATATGGCTAAATTACAGGCAACTGATATTTCACTTCAACAGGCAAAAGAAAGTGACACGAGTTTAAAATTTCAAACGATGCCAGTAGGTGATTCAGAATTAAAGTTACAGTGTGATATCTCAACAGGTCGCATTAGACCTTTCGTGCCCGCAGGCATGCGGAAGGTTATTTTCCAGAAATTGCACGAGTTGTCCCACCCTGGTGTCAAGGCGACACAGAAACTAGTTGCAGAACGCTATGTTTGGACCGAAATGCAGAAGGATGTTGCGGTGTGGGTGCGATCCTGCATCTCCTGCCAAAGAAGCAAAGTCCACCGGCACACGAAAAGTGCTATTGGCACATTTGAACAGCCATCAGCTCGTTTCCAGCATGTGCACATAGATTTGGTTGGGCCATTGCCACCATCTAATGGGTTTCGGTATTGCTTGACATGTGTTGACCGGTTCACCAAGTGGCCGGAAGCAATTCCGTTGGTTGACACTACTGCTGAAAGTGTAGCAGAGGCTTTCTACGCTGGTTGGATCGCCCGTTTTGGGCCACCTTTACGTCTGACGACTGACCAAGGTCCCCAATTCGAGTCATCTCTGTTTTCGGCACTGAATCAATTCCTGGGTATTACCAAGATCCACACATCTCCATACCATCCAGCTGCAAACGGTCAGGTGGAGCGATTTCATCGACAGCTCAAAGCTGCAATCATGGCGCACAACACCATCGAATGGGCTAAGGTATTGCCATCTGTGCTCCTGGGCATACGAACTGCATGGAAGGAGGATTTGCAGGCAACGGCAGCTGAGATGGTATACGGTACTACCATTGCCATTCCTGGAGAATTCCTGGTGCCAGCAGCCGACGATCCAGATCCGGTAAATTTTCTTGGCAGGCTACGTCAGGTGGTACGCCAATTGTGCCCAGTACCTGCTCGGTCTACAGCTGACCGTCCAATTTTCATCAGCAGGGAGCTTGAGTCATGCACACACGTCTTTCTGCGCAGAGACTGTGTTAAGAGAAGCCTACAAGCTCCGTATGAGGGGCCTTACTTGGTGCTGCAAAGAACTGAAAAAAATTTTACACTTAAAATTTCTGAGCGAACTGTCACAGTGCACATAGACAGAGTGAAGCCTTCTTTCTGGTGCTCAGGCGAGGAACAGCCTCCCAATCAAAAAGCAGCACAGAAGCAGCTGGTGTTAGAGACATCAACAAATCAATCAGAAACTCTCATGCCCAAAAGTGACCCTGTAACCACACGTTCTGGTCGGCGTGTCAGATTTAACCCTCGCTACCTCTGATAGTGGAAATTGTTTCGCTATCGCTCAGGGGGGGGGGGGGGGCTACTGTGGGGATCTGGCATCGCCGACAACCCAAAACCAGCTTGTGAACTGACTCCTATTTTCTTCATACCACATCCATGGTTTCGATTCCGCCGTAACTGAAAACCGCGCGGATTAGCTCCGTGGTAAGGCGGGAAGAAACGTTTTTACGGTAGACTGTTGGACTGCCTCAGGAAAGTATGTTGAGGATCTGAGAGGTAACGATATACTTACTGTATTGCCGCACACACGTGCGATGAATGTAATTTTAAAGTAATATACAATAGTTAAGTTTTTATCGAGTCTTAAGTTTATGCTTCCAGTGTTTTATTTAATTTTATTACGTAAACGACGAAGTTATAATTAGTCATCGGGTGTTATGTTGCCCGGTGCTAAACAAGCACCTCTTACGTCCACCTCACAACAGAGCTCCAACGCATGATGATATGAATGAGCATAAGAAACTTTTGAATGTATATTGAAACATAATCTAAAAATTTTGTGGTAATTGAACTATTATTTATTAAGTTATGATAATTTTTCCAACATAGTTTTAGAAAAAAAAATCACTTTTGAGAAAAAAATTAAAAACAATAACAATTTTCAACTCAATTTTTAAAACTTCGTAAGAAATTTAAATGTTTAAAAAGTTCCTTGACTATAACGTTCTCTGTCTTTGTTTATAAAACAATAGGTTTTCGAATTAAAATTTTGATCGATATTCACGTTCTAAAGGCATGGATATACCTCAAGTTGTAATGCCTAATACGGGTATTCGCCACCCATCTTAACTGCTGGATATGCGCGAAAAACTCGTCAAAAACTTAAATGGTATTCACGATGAATCTCGTTGAACTTTAGCTGCAATCATTTCCATTCAGGTTGAATAGTAAATAGTACCCTTTCTGCGATCGACCTAGGTTTTCGCGCTAACTGGCAGTTGAGATAGATGGTGGATAGGGTTGCCAGTTTGGCCTCCACTTTTGTTTAAAAAATTCAGATTCACACCAGAAAATGCAAAAAGTATTTTTATTTTTATTTAATTTCAAACTTGCATTGATTACTTAAAGTAGAAATTCTTCTTCAAAAAGTTTCGGTTTGAAGTCGAAACTTCTGGACAAAAATGGAGGCCAAACTGGCAATACTGATGGTGTATACGAATGTTAGGCGCACAAGATCAACAAAATATTGTTCTTTTAGTTCATAAAAAGCTATTAATATACTTTTATGAATAATGGGCAAAACAACAACAATAAACTCTTTCATAGGCGAAATCAATAGGGACCGAGAAAATATTCCGTTGTAGACAGTGTTCAATTTTAGACAAATTTTACTCTATGTCTATGAATTCTTCGGGTCTTGAAAATCTTTTTGTACTTTAATGACCCTATAAATTAATGACTGGTAAGTTTTATTATGATATATTATTAGATCTTATACTTATTTAATCAATAGTGTACCTCCGCTGGACAAATATGTATCAGCATTCAGCAACATCTATCATTATAAATAAGAATAAAGTCTGCAAAATATTAAAAGTACAACAGATCCTCATTAAAACAAACTGTCAAGTGCGAGTATCACTCCCGCACAGAGGGTTCCGTAAAATAAATATTTGAACCGTTGCTAAAAGAATACTAAGACTTTGTAAAAAACTATACAACGAAGGGTTGGGTATAACTGTATATACTAGAAAAGTGTAAATGGATGTACCATGAATGTTCAAAGAGATATGGAACCTAAATAATATCAAATATAGCTATTCTGTATAACTCATTTTTTAATATTAACCTAATCTGTTTATGATGAACTTAATTTGTTACTGACAATAAAAGCAGTGCATATTTAAACTTTATTTGTCATTTCATAAAACTAAATTCAGCGTAGTAATTACCTTTCTTTCTACAGTGTAGCTAAAACAAAACCTTTCTTCAAAGTTTAAATTTGGCATTGTGATAAGCGCACTTCGAAAGGAGGTGGCAAAGTTGCAACGTCGCCTTGGTCCGTGCCACGTTTTCGCAGATAGGTTTTTAATTAGCTTTTAAAGTCATTCAAACATTGAGAGATCCACTCGATGCAAACTAGTCGCGAATCCCATAGTATTTATGTGATTAATTCTAATTAAATTAGTCTGTTTTTAACAATTTGACGTTTACTGGTGATATACTGCTACTAGACATTGCATTACACATGTATATCATTAAAAGTTGTTAACCAGGCTTTAAAAGCCCATGGTACAGAGAGTACGCCGCCCCTGTCATTATGTATGACCAAACTGTCCGTATCTTTAAGGATTAATATCTCGGCTAATTACAGACGATTTTTTTCGAAAATCCTTTCTCACAATGCTTTTATGTTTCTGCTACGATAGGCACCCCCAGCGCTGCTCAACGCTTTTGCTGAATGCCCGCAAATCGAAATTTGTGTGTAACAGAAAAATGCGAATTTCTCAAAAACTATGCGACCTCGGGTAATAGCTATAATTTTCCTCCAAGGTTTACACTAACGTCTACTACCTCTAATTTTTTCATAATTTTAGTTTCAGTAGATTCGGAATTAGATGGAGGGGGGGGGGGCATATTTTTGCGCTCCATTTTCGACGATATCTTTGAAAATATACTACTTAAAATTAAAATGAATGTGTTTTTGAGTTCAGCGTTATGAATGCTTTCACATGATACCCAACACGATGTACAAAGAAAAGAGGTTTTTTTTTTCAAGTAACTTTATTAGCCCCTCTATATTGTTACTAAATATATTTATGAATGTTTAATATCTGCAAATATGTGGGTCAATAGTCTTTATTATTTCACTCAATTTGAACTTTCCACGTTCTCTAGTTTCTGAGCAAAATGGCTGTGACAGACAGACAGACACAGGGGTGATCTTATAATGGTTCCGTTTTTACTTTTTAAGTAAGGAACCCTAATAAATAACTGCTATTTGCGGAATATATTGGTAACACAGAGAATGGCGAAGAAGAATGTATTTTAAGAAAAAAATGTCCGTAGAGTGGGTCATTTATTTATATTATTACAGAAGAATGGTCATTTGTTGATTCTGACATTTTATTGAAATTAAAACTTCGAAAGAAACACTAAGTCAAATATCAGTTTTATCAGAATTTCAGAAGGAATAATTCAATTACGTGAAGTGCTACATGATAAAGTGTAAAATGCTAAACAACATTAATTACATAGTATAAAGCTTGTTGTGTTCAGCATTTGATTCAATAACCTTTTTTTTTTTAATTATCTTTGAATTATCTGTGCATTTTGTACTTGGTCACAATTTAATATTTGTCCCTATTCAACAGACTCAATTTAGCGCACCTTGATGTTTTAGTGAACTTGAAAATTCGAAAGAGATACTAAATGAAATACCAGTTTTATTAAAATCTTAGGGGGAACAATTGAATTGGATATCCACAGATTAAAGTGGGAACAAGTACAAAATGCACAGATAATCCAAAAAAGGTTATTGATTCAAATGCTCATCAAACACTACTGAACTTTATACTGGGTAATTAATGTTATTTAGAATGTTACATTTTATTGTGTAGTATTTCATATGATTAAATTGTTTCTCATGAAATTCTAATAAAACTGATATTTCACTTATTGTCTCTTACGAAGTTTTAAGTTCAATAAATTATCAAAATCAACAAGTGACCATTCTTCTATAATAATATATTGGGATAGTTGACAGTAGATTGGGATAGTTGCACTTTTATTTATTTTTTTTTTTAACGATCTATGTAGTCACTTATATTTTATTATGTAGTCATAGCTGCCAACTTACCTTTCTTTTCAAATCTATTAAAAGCAGAAACTTTATTAAATAAAAGAAATTAATAACAATCTACATAAAAAAAATATTTCGTTACTTTTCATGATTCAAATTATTTTTATTTTACTTGAGAAAAATCTGGAAGGTTGGCAGAGATGTATATTTAAGGAACATATAACATTAAGGTGGTAAACAAATCAACAAAATCTACAACACAAAGATTTCAAAAGCATTAATCAAAAAGTATTTGAAACTGTTCCATTCACCGCCCCCTTTCATTATTTTTAAGTTTCAGTGTTATTTTTTTGACTTGCAAGTACAGTAAAACCTCTAAATTACGAATACCTCGGGAGCACGGAAACTGCCCGCCATTCGAAGGTGTCCGCTATTGGGAAATCCTCTGAGATTAAAAAAGTCCTTCCGGCCAGTGCCGAGAGGAAGAGGTAGCTTTCATAATCCTTATTTTAAAAAAGCCAACTTATATCATGCAAATACACGGAGCTCAATTTAGTGGAAACCGAATATAGGAGATTCAATACTAATTTTTATAAATATAATGAATGAGAATTTCGCGAAATTAGTCAGCTTTATCCAAGCTGCTTTTTTTTAAAAGTAACTTATATTTGGCTGCCAAATTCGGCGATTTCTTAAAGTGCCTGCCATTTTAAGACAACATGGTGGATGAGGCTAACCAGTGAATTTGGTCGAGACCTTAGTAATTGCTGTGCACATGCTCACTCACATCGGAAATCGGTTGATATATACGATTGCTGTCGCAGGCAAAAAATCAGATTTTTCAAAATGTCACCCAAATTAGAAATTGAAACTGCTATATCTGAGCCATTTTTTAAGATAAAGACAAACAAAAAATGTTCCTGAATCCTTATATCAAGGTCAAATACTTAAAAAAGAAACCTTTTCCAATTTCTAATTTTTTTGCAACTCACTTTAAATATACATATATTTTTAATTTAATGGCCGCCATTTTGAAACAAGATGGCTGATGAATCTGGCCAGCGAACTTGGTCGAGATATTGATGTATACTATCCACATACATTCTTACATCGAAATAGGCGAATACGTGTATTATCGTGAGACAAATACAAGATCGTTTCAAAATGTTAGCCATGCTAGAAATTCAAAGTGCTATAATTCAACCATTTTTTAAGATATAAACAAAAGAACAAATTTTGAGAAACAAAAACTGCTCCGGAATCTTTGTATCAAGGCCAAACGCATAAAAAAAATCTTTTTCATTTTCCAATTTTTCAATACCTCATTTTAAATTTTAAATTTAATTGTTTTTAATGGCAACCCTTTTGAAACAAGATGGCGAATGAAGCTGGCCAACGAACTCGGTCGAAACATTGGTATGTACTATGTACAGACCAAGTTACATCCAAATCGGTTCATAAATACGCCTGTTATCGCGTGACAAAATCAGGTCGTTTTAAAATGTAAGCCACAATAGAAATTCAAAATGCTATAACTCAGCCATTTTTTTTAGATATAGACGAAACAAAAACTGTTCCGGAATCTTTGCATTAAGGTCAAACACATACGAAAAAAATCTTTTTCATTTTCCAATTTTTTGGTATCTTATTTTAAATTTTTAATTTTTAAAATTTTTTTAAATGGCCGCCATTTTGAAACAAGACGGCGGATGAAGCTGGTAAACGAACTCGGTCGAGATATTTGTATGTACTATGTATACACCAAGGTACATCCAAATCGGTTCATAAATACGCCTGTTATCACGTGACAAAATTCAGGACGTTTCAAAATGTCAGCCACGCTAGAAATTCAAAATGCTATAACTCAGTCATTTTTTAAGATATAGACAAAACAAAAACTGCTCCGGAATCTTTGTATAAAGGTCAAATACATAAGAAAAAAATAGTTTCCCATTTACAATTTTTTAGTACCACATTTCAAGATTTAATTTTAAAAAATTTTAAATGGCCGCCATTTTGAAACAAAACGACTGATGAAGCTGGCCAACGAACTCGGTTGAGACATTGTTATGTACTATGTACACACCGAATTTCATCGAAATCGGTTCATAAATACGAGAGTTACAATGTGACAAAGGTCAGATATACATATATATATATATATCAATTTTGAACGGAAGGTGGTTTCGGGGTCTGGGGGTCATGATCGATGAAAATATACCAAAATTTTTTGACATCGCTTTCCTCCGAACGGCTGCAATAGGTAGCTTTTTGTAATGAAAGCTACCTAAAAGTGCTAAGAAATGCTTAATGTTTCATTAATTGACTTTTATAAGTCCTAAAACCTCTATTATATGTTTAATCAGAAATTAAAATTATTTTTTAAGCAATAAAACTGAAATAAAATTGTTCATACCTTTATCCACTGTTTATTACAGTCTTACAAAACATAAATCTGTTACAAAAGTTTGTTTTTGCTTGCGAATACATGTAATTTGTTTTTCAGTGTGAAGTTTTAACTCTGTCAGTAGTTTTAATCCTTCTGAATCATCTTTTTTTTTACAAAAAATTTGTGTAACTGCTCACAGTATTTTGCCGCTTCTTGTAAATTCTCGATATTGCAGTAAACATCTCCAGTTTCAGTATGTGTTTCATCATCACTAATAGAGTCAGCTTTTGTCGAAAATTCTGAAGGAATATAATCGCACACATCAACTGATTCTTCTTCAGTAAGTAACTCATCATCAATACTAATGAAATTTTCGGCAGTTTATTCACTCCTGATACATTTCATTACTTCTCTTATTTCACTTAGTTCTTCATTTGTGTCGGAAATGTGTGTTTCATTTTCTTTTAATATAAAGCCTGCTTTTCTGAAACATTGTCGTACGCTTTCTGGTTTTAGGTTTTTTACAGATGAGGAAATCCAAATTATAGCATCGAGAGCATTAATTAATTTTAGGTAGTTCTCAAGTGTATTCATTGAATCTAACTTTGAAAGAATATGGCGCAATAAAATCTTTCTGTACCAGGCTTTAAAATTGTACATCACGCCTTGATCAAGTGACTGGCATACTGAAGTAGTGTTTGGAGAAAAAAATACAATTCTAACATTGTCGAATTTCAAATATTTTTCATGAGAACTTGCATTGTTCAAAAACAAGTGAACTTTTCTTTGTTGTTTCTTCATCCCATTATCAAATGAAGTTAACCATTCGATCATTAAAGGACTGGTCATCCACGCTTTCTTATTCGCTCTCCACACAATACCAAATTTATTAAATTGAATGTTCTTTGGGAAACACCTGGGTTTCAGAGACTTTCCGATAATAGGAGGGATTTCAAATTCTCCTAACACATTGCAACATAATAAAATAGTGAGTCGCTCTTTTGACATTTTCCCGCCTATACCTTTTTAAAACACAAAGTCTTACTCTGAAAAAGAGTCTGGTTTCATCGGCATTAAAAATGTTTCTCTCCTCATAACCTTCACAAATTGATTGTAGTCGTTTATGCCAATCCTCCACATTTTTAAGATCTACATTTTACTTCTCTTTCTTGTTTTGAAAGAAATGTTGTGCCGAAATCGGAACTTTTCCAGCCACACATTGGAAGCCTTAAATTCGTGTAATCCGACTTCTTTAGCGACTTCTAAAGCCTTTTCCTGAATCAAAGGCCCACTGACAGGAATCTTTTTTGAACGAACTGAAGTAAATCAATTCAGAATTATAGAATCAAATTCAATGGAATTAGTCTTCCACAATTTCACCCTTTTGGTGTTCCGTTAGAGTTGGCAATCCACAAATTTCTTATTTCTTCTTCATTTCGTAAAATCTCTCCCATCCGTGTTTGACCTATTTTAAAACTTTTAGCAAGTATCCGTAAACTCAATTTCTCTTCCTCAGATAGACTTACAATTTCAAATTTTCCTTGTAAAGTTAATCGTTTTCTCTTTGAGGCCATTCTCGAAATATTCATAAACAAGAATCAAACAGTAATCGACATTCCAAAATAGTTTTTTCCCCCTGCTCTTATTGCTTTTTTCGCGTCTTTAATTCTCGCTCCCAAAAAATCAGTACGCAATTCTCCCCCCCCCCCCCCCCCAAAAAAAAAAAAAAATAGAGTAACTCTTTTTTTTTCTATAAAAGAGTAAAAATAAATAAATAAAATCGTATGTTAGGTTTTCAGTGATTATTTTTCTTTTGCTCAGGTCATATGACGCCATATGAAATTTCTGATTCCCTTCTTCTATGTTATGCAATGATACAGTTAATTACTTTTTGAAAATGAAATTTTTTTCTTTGTTTCTTGACACTGCATAAAATTATTCGAAACATTGTTTGAATCCGAAAAATTGAGGCTTTTTACTTTTTTTTTTCATTTTTTTTCTCGTTAAAAAATAATTTTTCATTCTTTGTCGCCAAAATTACTGCCCGCTATTCGGAATGTCCGTAGCTTAAACATACAAAAATTTAGGTTTTGGGAGTGGGAATTGGAAAAGTGTCCGTTAAATAGAGGTGTCCGCTATTCGGTAGTGTCCGTTATGGAGGTTTTACTTATTAGTACTCCAGAAATTATGCTTCATTTGCATTTCAACACATAATTTATTTCTTAAATAATTCTACAGTTGAATTCATTAGATAAAATCAAAATAAACGCACATTTAAAAGACCGCCAATACCCTTTTAAAGAAAAAAAAAGACCGGCAAATAAATATTCGAAAATAATTCTCCAATAGAGTCAATCATTTTAATAAGTAATTAGACAATTATTTTCTTATTCATCGAATTAATTCTTTCAGTTAAATGCTGAGGTAAAAGAAATAGTTTATCTTGATTTCAGTTAAGAAATATCTAAACTGGCAATTAAATTAATTAATAATGTTCATTTATGAAAGGCAATATATTTTATTTTATGGCTAATTATCAATTCAACTAACCTGAAAAAAATTGTTTTATTCTTTTGCAAAAAATGATAAATCTTAATAGGAAATAAATAGTATGGAAGTAAAGAGAGGTCGATTAAAGTAATTTTATTTATTCCTTAATTTCTTATTATTATAATTTTACTCAACAAAATAAGTTATCAGCAAAATATATTTTTGTAAAGTATTAGTTTATTTAAATTCGTAAAATCGTGTGAGTATTTTTTATGTAGAGTTTGTTATTTTTAACAATGACTAAATAAGACAATAAACAGATTCTGATGGCAGTAAGCTCACAGGCTATTCACACTAATTGTATATTATACTCTTATTTCAAAGAATAATGCTTTCAAAAAATAAAGAAATTGACAAGCCATTTAGCAATCCAAAAACCATTTAGCTACATTAAGGGGAAGGATTAGCCCCTCCATTTCCTCCCTTTATACTTAACCAATGAACCTCCAAATCTAATCAGGGAAGCGCCTTATCAGAATAAACCTGTATTCCAAATTTGAGGCAAATCGGATAATTCTGCATTAAAAACCCATTTATCTAAATTAAGGAGGAGAATTAGTCACCCGTTCCCTCTTTATACTTAACCAATGAACCCCCAAATCTAATCAGGGAAGTGCCTTATCAGAATGAACCCATATCCAAAATTTGAAGGAAATAGGATATCTCTATCAAGAGTTATCGCGTTACGTACATACATATGCACATACATACGTACATACATACAGAACCTGCAGGCACATTAGCTCTCAGGTTTTGACAGCCTGTGAGCTAAAAAATAAGTGAAACGAAACATGTTAGGTATATATCAGTTAAATGAGAAAAAAAATCTTTAAAAGCTATTTCTTTTTTATGATATATTTTTACATAAAAAAAAATTAATCGTATCTAGATTGCTTTTTAAGTGTGTGTGTGTGTGGGGGGGGGGGGGGACTTATTTTCAACGATTTCAAAATAAGACAGCTATATTATAGGTTACATTTCGTTTTGAGATAGTTTGAAAATATAAATTATCAACACATTTAAAGCAGCCTAAAGCTGAGAGAGGACGATTAAAGTAATTTTATTTATTTCTCAATTTGTTATTATTACAATTTTAATCAACAATTTTAACTACCACAAAATTCATTTTTGTAAAGTATAAGTTTAAATATTTAAATTTGTAAAATCGTGTGAGTAATTTCTCATGTACAGTTACAAAACATGTTAGGTATGTATCAGTGAAATGAGAAAAAAGTCTTAAAATCTATTCCTCTTTCTATGATTTATTTTAATACATTAAAAATGATCGACCGCACCGAAATTGTTTTCTAAGGGAAACAAGTTACTTCATTTTAAGAATTACAAAATGTGACTGGTATTTTATAGTTACTAGGGGATCGTACCCGGGCTTCCAGGGTTACAAAATATAGGTGGAAACCAACAAACCAACAAAACAAAATATAGTTTTAAAATTGAAAACTAATACTTTTTTTACATGCAATATATTTTTTAGATTACCCACTAACAATAAAAAGCATTTTTCATATGAAAAATTTGAATTATACAGTCAAATAAAGTTTAGAAATTTATCAAAAGATATATTTTTGCATTAGCCGTATGCTAAGAGTTATTAACACAAGATTTTTAGAAGATATTAACAAAAAGATTTATTAACGAAAAATTATTAGTAAAATTAGTTCAGCAGAAAGCTCAGTGCAGATGACTAAAAAACAGCTTTATGTTTTAAATATATAGATTATATAAAATTATGAAAAATTAAATTATGTTATTTTCACAAAATTATAGTAGAATGTCTTAAAGAATAGCATTAAAATTTTATTAGTCGAGAGAATTTTGGACAAAAGCTTGAGAAACCTCATATTGTTTTAAACCTGGAATTATTGCCAATATCTACTTCGTTTACTTGTCTAACACAGCGAAGCGAATTCATCTAGGCGAGAATCATCCGATCTGAGCATGAACGCTGTATGTAAACGCTGCTCTTCTATAATGTCTCTCTAAATTTTTGTAAAACATTGCGTTTTATCAGTGAGTGGTTTCGATTAAGTGGAGCATTTTCACCTGGGAAGAATTTCAAAGCAGCTGGAGTTACAATGGCGCACTTCTATAAAACAAATTTCAGTTTTCTGTAATTAATAAGAATTAAAACATACGCTTTTTTATGTAAAATGACGCCATTTGCATCCGCTAAAGCATTCCACTTTTACGGCCCAGTCTTAAACAACATCTGTAGAAAAGTATGCATATGACTTCATTATCGCGGAATAATACACAATCCAAACATAAAATAATGTCGCCATTCAAGAAGCTGGGCAAAAGAAATCCGGTGTCCAATAATTCATATTCCTTCTTCTTTTTTTTTGTTTATAATAGCTCCATGTTTTATCAGAAATTATTTATTTATATTTTTTTCAAAATTCGTAAAATTTTATTACACACGACTAATAAAATTGCATTCTTTCAGCTTTTTGTTACGAATTAAGTAAATGCGGACGAAATAAGTCACATAAATGTACTTTAAAATACATTTTTGTAAAGAGAGAGTGTTGTATCGTTTGTAAAGTAAGTTTCAATAAACGAAAAATTATTTAATTGATAAATAAAAACAAAATAAAATCAACATTCCCCGGGATTTATACCAAATGATATTCTTGACATAGCACGTATTTTAATTTCAATTTATTTTTCAGTTTTTATGAGAAAATGGCAACAAAAATAATCTACTATTTTCCCTTTACTTTCAATAGAAACGGGGTACTTCAGTTATCACGCTTAAAAAAAATGTATTAAAAACTGCAAAATAAATAAATAAATAAATAAATAAATAAAATAAATAATAATATCTCAAAAATAAATTGAGATACAGCTTTCAAACAAATTGCATTAAAAAGCACATTTTTTCTCCTATACGACGGTTTAAAAATTGAAAATGTGCGATGTTTTGAAGTTTAAAATTTTGCAGCAGCAAAAATTGTAAAACCGAATTTTCATTTTAAATTTGAAAGGGTTGCCATTCGCAAAATGACGTATGCGTTACGCACAGATATGTTTGTCCTTTATAATATAGATTTCGCTTTGAAATACCTTGGAAATAGAAATTGTCGCTCTGCAAGACATTTAAAACAGCCTAAGGATAAAAGATTTCTGACATGCACAGTTACTATTTTAACAAGACTATCCTTCAGAGTTTTTTATAAGTTTAATTATTGGTGATTTTATAATTTATTTTTTAGAAATGTTTTACCCCTTAATACATTAAATTATGAATTATTTGTCGCTGTCAAAAAGACGAAAAATTTGTGAAACTTTTTAAATTTAAAATTTGCATCGAATATTGTTTATGAGTCAAACACAATAATTCAATATAAACCGATTTATTTCGGGAAATATTTCTTCTTTTTCTATTTAAATTACTTGATAGATACAACTTTTTTGTAATAAGTCTATCACTTAATAAGGCATTAAATAAAATGAATGTATCTATTTCAGATAAGTGGTGCCGATAAAGTATTTGACTAAAAAAGAATCTACGCAAATGGCAACATTGCTTGGCAAGAAATTCTGCCATCTGGATAATTTGGTTAATATCACAAAGTAATTTAAATAATTTAAAAATTGTTCTACTTATATTTACTTCTGTTGGTAGGTTTAAGATTTTTATAAAATATTTTTACTGAAAAACCCTGTAACTTTACAGACAGAAATAAATAGAAACTGATTTTAATTTATTTTATATTTATAGAAAGAGGGTTGCAATTTTAATTTATGTTTATGTTTTCCAAACATAACAAACATAATTTATGTTTATGTTTTCCTTTATACATAGTACTGCATTCAGAAATTCGTAATAAAAACTGTAGGTATGCTCCATACAATCAATTAAAAACAATTTCTGAGTGCATAATTATTTTTTAAGATATATTTTTGTAAATAAAAGTTAAAACTTTCTCTAAATCCCTTATTAAGATGATAAATATTGAACATATTTTAACGATTTCAAATACAGAGGAATTACAAATTCTTTTTAAAACTTTAAACTGAAAATTATCATTCAGCAGCGCATTTAAACTAGCTCAAGGCTAATAATTTTTGGTTACTGACAGCCCCACCCTGTATCAGAATTAAATTACCGAGGTAACAAGCGTAATGTGGAAATAAAAGATGTTCTAAAATCTTCATGATTGCTTTAAAAAAAATAATCAATTGTTCTTTTTCGCAATTTTTTACACCACTTGGCAAATTAACTTGATGTTCACTGTAATTTTTTGTGCTTGAAAGTAAAAGTGTCATAAAAATTAAAATGCAAAAAAGGCATCAACAGTATTTTGAGATTTTTTTTTTTTAATTTTAGTTTTTGCCGACGTTTTTAATTCATACTTTCTTAAAGTTTTAATTTCTACTATGTTCCAAAGCGGCTTGATTGTCACTCAGATAAGAACTTTAAAGATTTCAGAAGCTTTTTATTAGCCCCCGGTAGGCTATTTCTTTCTCACAGCTATTAAAAAGTCGTCTCCAAAAAATAACTTTCCGTTGTATAAGCCAGCCGTTAAACAAACCAGATGTATCACTGTACTGTTAAATACTCTGCTGCAATTTTCTAAACTTCTAAACATCGCACATTTTAAATTTTTATACCGTCGTATTGGGGAAAAAACGTACTTTTAAATGGAATTTGTTTGAAAACTGCATCTGAATTTATTTTTGAGATATTAATTTTTTTGTAATTTTTAGCACATTTTATTTTTTATTGGCAACTCAAGCACTACATTCCTGCAGAAAGTAAAGGAAAAATATTTGGAAAATAGTAATTATAACTTTTTGTTGTCATTTTTCCATAAAAACTGAAAAAAAAAAATGTAATTAAAATGCGTGCTATTTTGAAATATATATATGTATATAAACGAACGATTTCTCATAAAACATGGAGGCATTATAAACTATATTTAATTTTAAGTATCTATATTAATATTACAAACAAATGAAGGCATATTAATCATTAGATAGCCGATTTCTTTTGTCGAGTTTCTTCAATGATGACATCTCTTTCATGATTTGTGCATTATTTAGCGATAATGACGTCCTATGCATGCTTTACTGTATATATTGTTTAAGACTAGATCGTAAATGAGGAATTCTTCCTCCGGATGCGAATGACGCCATTTTATATAAAATAAAAGCGCGTGTTTTTAAGTCCTAAAACTGAAATATGTTTTGTATTATCTATATTTATATACATATACATTTTTTTTTTCATCGGGGGAGGCACTAAATTCTGAAAAAGCAGAATTTCTGTTTTCTAGTTATATATTTTTTTTTTCATTTTCATTTATGAGTCGGGAATACAATTAAATTCTTCAGCTGGCGATAGAAAATTTTAAGGCAGTAGATTACAGAAAACTATATCTTTGTGGGCTTAGATGTTAACGTGTAACCAAAAAGTTGAGTTTGCAGAATAAGGCGTTAGTTATCCACAACTCATAATACTTTTTTGTATGTTACTGTAATGAAAATTATAGCACAATGCAAAACACATTAAAGTACAAAATACCCTAAATTAATTGTGATAAAAAAAAATATGAAGTGATTCCATTCGATTTTCGAACACTAATGTATGCTCCAAGAAAAAATAAAAATAAATATGTTACTGTTATTATTAATACTTATTATTAATGAATAAAAGTAAGTATGATGAATAATTTCGTTATTATAAATAGAAAAATAAAAAAAATGCATTAGATGTATGGCCGTATACTTAAAAATCATAAATAAATTAAATGTTGTTTTTGTATTTTATGTAATTTTAATAAATAAAAATGTAGTTAATCGATAAAAAATAAATTAACTGTATGTATTTTATATTTGCCTTCCTATCTTTAAGTGTAACTGTATAGAATTTCAACTCTGTACGTACTTTACTGTACATACATTTTGCAAATTAAAATATGGATAAATTCTTATTTTGTTCTAACACTTATCCAACGCTTATATTTTAATCATGAGAAAGACAGAGGGGAAAATAATAACACCGCTAAAATGTTACTATCTGTAGGAAGATTCTGTTTAATGAATATCTTCATCTAAATCATTTAATACTACTTCTTTCTCTGATTCCATTTCTGCAGCATGATGGCTTTTTAAGATTAATTGATTGCTCTTCAAATGATGGACTTAGTCGATGATTCCCTAAAACATAGACAAAAGCATTTAGACAAGTTCATATTTGATGGTTTTCTTAGATGATATGTGGAGTTTAGGTAGTCTAGGATATAGTGTAAGAAGTTACCCTCATAGCATGCATGGTTACAGTGACGTCATTGTGACGTCACTGTAAGTCACTGTGGTCACGTCACATCTGTGACCAAAATGCCACCACTCAGTGATGTCACATTGTGACTGAGATGTGAGCTTCTTAGGAAACTTTAAAAAATTACAAAAGCTCTTTAAAACATGTTATTTACTGTAAAACCGGCAATTAAAAAAATTTTGTGACGTCACTGTCATGTCACTGCATGTAACATACGTCACGTCACATATGTGGCGAAAAATCCTCCATATTGTAAACTCACAGTGTGACAAAAATATGAATTTAGGAAAGCTTTAAAAATGAAGAGAAATATTTTAAACAGGCCGTCTTAATGCATTTTGGAGCTTGGATCGGATTGATTTTGTAGTATACTTTATTATAATAAATAAATTCACTTTTATACTTTCTATAATATTCTCCTTTTCTGTTAATGTTTAACTAGTTTAAGTCACTATTTAAAAATAAATGTTGCTATTTGTTTCTGACTTTTTTAACAATTTAACATTTTCTGAATATATAATAAAATATACAAAATATATTCAAAACGCATGACATATTTATTGATATTTTAATTTTTTTCCCTAGAAATTTCTTTAAAAAATAGTTATTGTCCACGTTGATTTATTCTACAGGAAATTAATACAGAAAAAAATAAAAGATTATAAAGAAAAAAAACTTTCTTTGCCCGATAATCTTTTTTTTTTTTTTTTTTTTTTTTTTTTTTTTTTTTTTGGAACATATTTGGTATTTATTACATGTGATACAAACTTTTTCTTTATTGCCCATTAAATTGGTTTTATATACACTAGAAATTTCAATAATGTTTTATTTTATATACTCTAATTATGACTAATACAATTTTTATAATTTACAAAAAAGAGACAGTCCATTTTTACTTGAATTGATTTCAAATTGATTGAAAGCTAAAATAAAATGCACACACAAAAAAAATAAAAGAAATCAAACAGAACATTTTAATTAGCCACACTTTTATAAATGTATTACGCATTTAACTTGCAAATCTACAATAACAAATAAAACCATCTGCCCGCGGATTTTGTTTTCTGCAGACGATAACAAGACGAAAAAGTGTATTTATTCTTTTGAATAGTGGCAGCAGCTGGAAACAGTAGCTCTTTTATGAATGTGTGTAGTTGGCACTGGTTTTTTAAATTCTACAAAAGATATACAGGAACGCGGTCAAGAAATATTTTACATAAAATATCAGTCCGAAAAAGTACAATGTGCAGTGACCGGTTAATCTCAGCTGGTCAATGTCATTGTGTTTAATAATCGGATATAATTCTTCGACTTTCGACTTTAAGAACTTTCGCTTTTTGAATTACCATAATGGAATTATAGAAGACGATGTCAACAAGAAATGGGTAAGAAAAAATGATTTTTTCTGCTTTCTTTTACTATGATTTGAGTTAATTTCACATAAAAAAACATGTTATAAAGCAATAGATGCCATTAATTTAACTTTTATCTATTCAATAAAATTTAATAAATTTAATGTTTATTTTGAATAGTTGAAAGAAAAAATAGTATGTCAACGATTTTAATCAGATGGTTAAAAAAAACAATTAATTTAAATTGCAGTTTAATCGCATTTATTTTCCTTTTTAAAATTATCTGGTTAAAATCACATTTTCGTAAATTAAAAAAATATATATAATCAATAATTCACATAATTAATAAACATTTAAAGCTAATTAAATTACTGAATAAAAACCTTTTATAGAATAAAAGTGTTTGCAAACTTAAATTTTTAATTCTGCGTTAAATAATGTTCTGAAATAATTTGCATTGCATGTTTTTATATAATAAAAAATGGATATCTGCTCAGAGATACGGAATCTTCCACATCAAAATTTTATTTATCTTTTCAGCAGTTTCACATCGTTATTGTTAAAAGCAACTTCTTAAATTTTATAATATTAAAAAGGCTGGTGATGCCCACAAAAATATTTTTTTAAGGTACATTCGTATTCTTTACAAGTTTGTGTTAGAAAATTGACAGTATTATGAGAAGTATGGTAATTTTCTGTTTATTACAAATATTAAAAAAAGATACCTTTTAGCTAATAATTTTTTATACTTAATTTTGGTTTTTTATATGCTTAAAATGATTTATTCTAACATCCTAGTAATTTCAACTTTAAATAGTGCTTAAAATAGTTCTTTGATTGAAATCAATATAAAATTTACTTGCATAACATTTTATGATATATATGACGAAATTTTAGTCATATGACATATATATGTGACATGTGTATAAGGCATATATGAAGCATATCACATAATAAAACGCATGAATATTATACAGGATAGGTGTGAAAGTAATGGATACACTTCCAGTAATTGACACCCTTGAATGTTTTTGCTTTCTAAAAAAATAACCAATAAAAATTTAGCTTTTATTATTTTTTTTATAACTCCCTCTTGCATGTTTTATAAACTGGGTTATTGATGATGTACTCTTAATCAAAGCAATCAGGAAGCAGAAATAGTGTTTCGAAGTTCTACTGTTTTTCTGTGAAAATCTTAATGAACCTGTTAAAAGCTTAATTCACTTAATAATTTTATATATTCTTTATTTTCTTACCAAACTTCTATGTTTTTGTTTTGGTAGTACTAGAAAACTTTGAAAAGTTTAATTACTGAATGTACAGTATGGACATCCTATGTGGACATTGCTAAAAATGCAATTTAAGTAATGATCATAGTAGATAAAAATGTTTTGACAAAACTGAAAACCTAAGTAATCAAATTTAATAATTTATATTGCACTTACCAGAATGTAATAACACAAATTTTATATAACTTTGCTAAAAAATATTTTATAATCTGGTAATAAATAAAACAAATTAGGAATCAGGGAATATTGTTTAAGGACATAGGGGAAAGAAGTGCTCAATTTCTACCCATTAAAAAAAAAAGTTACAGAAGTTGTTAAAAATATACTTATTATTTCCTGTCTTAAACGTTTTCCATTCTTCTCTGACCAAAAAAAAAAAAAATAAATAAATAAAAAATAAATAAATAAATAAAAATAAAAATCCCATATTAGTAATTAAATTTATACTAATAGTAGTAAATGGAACTAGTAAATCTGCGGATCAATGGCCTCAAACATCAGTTCTGAACTTTTATTTTGAAATTATTTTATTTAATATTTAAAACATTCAACCTGCAGTATTATTTCTGTCATATATGTAATATTAATTACTGCAAGTAATATATCAAGTAGTTTCGGGGTGTTTCACTGTAAAAATAGTGGTAAATATACGAATTTATGCACTAATATTCCAAAACGTTTTTTTTTTCTTTTTTTCAGATTTTTTTGAATTACCTTCCTAAATCCACCACTGTCTCTAAAATTTGACAACTGTAATTCCCTGTCATTTATTATTTTAAACCATCTATTTAAAATAATTAAATAAATAATTAAAATAATTGAAATATTGATTTTGTAATAATCACAATAATTGATTTAAACAGTGAATAATTATCACATATATTTTATAAATTAATGATAATTTAATTGTTAAATTTATTTGAAAATAACTATTTTGTTTCATTAGTTAGTGTGCTTTCGATAAATTCTGATTCTAAATACAGTCTTAAAAACAATTATATGTACTATATTTTCTGGAATGTCCATGACTGGAATTGTGGGTATTTTGATATATTTCTGTTATTTACAATAAAATTTTGATTAATATTGGGAAATGAGACTATGAGAATAGTTAAATATTATTGATATATTAATATAATACTGGAAAAACTGGAATATAAAAATTATAGGTATTAATTATAGTTTTAAAGAAATTCCTTAAGGGTGTCCATTACTCATCTAGCTTATATGACATATAAAGCATATATAAGACCTACACATAATATATATATATATATATATATATATATATATACGTATATAAGTTAAACTATGACTTTGGCTAAATCGCAACTGAAACCTTGGCGTAATCGTACATGCACAGACCACTATAATAAGGAAGTACCAAAGCGTAATGGCAGAAGTAGTTGCATCGTCTTCATTTATACTCAAGATTTTCAACTAAAATCTGTATGTTGGAAATATTGCGCAAATAATACACGTAGTTTTATCAAAAGATATTTCTATATTAACTTTAACAGGATGATTCTAATTGGTAAATTGATCAACAAAGATTTAATATCTCTAACTGAGTGAAAAAGTGTTCAAGTCAGGATTCCAACCAGAGACCTTTTACGTATGCTGCCAATGCTCTGCTAACTGAGCCATTCCGTACAAATTTCATCCAGAGAACTATTATTATGTACTTATATGAGTAGTATGTGTTATTCATACGGTTACTATGTAAAATAATTAAAGTATTATTATATAAGGTTGTGTAATAATAATAAGTACATATTCATATTCACTGGTTGAATTGTGTGCGTTAGATTTATCCAGAATAGCTCAGTTGACAGTTGATAGAACATTGGCAGCTTACGCCATTGGGCCCTAGTTCGAATCCTGACCTGGACACTTTTTCACTCAACTGGAAAAATTACAATAAAAGATAATTTTGCTTGAACATCAGCGTTATTGGTCAGAAATATTGGCAAGCTGTACAGTTTTACATATGTGCTGATACTTTTGGGCGTTAACGTGAGTAAAAGCTTTTAAAGAGAGTGCAAAAATACTTAATGGCAAAAAAGTTTGCAATAACCTTCTACAAAATGAGAGAAACAAAAACGTTTTTTTTTTTTTTTTTTTTTTTTTACTTTTCGCCTTGCCCACCACAGCAACAGAAAATAGTCACTGTGTGTATGTTATAAATACAATTAAAGCTGTGGTGTTTTTAGCATGTGTGTGTGAGGGGAATGCATAAATATTTTTCAAAGTTCAACATTCATCAAATATTGAAAACAATGCAATCTGTTACAGTTGTAAGGCAAGTGAGGGAAATTAAATTTTTAACTTTAATTTAGAAGAAAGTCTGTATATTGTATATGACTATTTATACATGTTATACAGCATTTATTCATAAATTGTGAGTATACGATTTTAGGATTCCAAACCAATTCTAACAGAAAGATCGCGTGCAGTAATAATAATTTCAAACGATCCTGTTCTTTTAAATTGTTAGAAAATCTTCAAAAGAAGTTAAATCGAAACAGAATCATCCAGTGTTAATGACAATTTCGTCACAAATGGCACATATTTCACAAATTGGTCACAATGCGACTTCAAAGCAATGTCGCTTTCGTCACAAGTTCGTCACAGACTTATAGCCAAAATAGTCACAAAGGACACATTTTTTACAAATTTGTCACATCGTGACTTCACAAAGTGGTCACAATGGGACGTCACAAACGAGCTCTAAAACGGCCATAACGACTTCACATTGTAGTCACCATGACTTCACATCGACGTCACGTGACGTCACATCGACGGTCACAAAGTCACAGTGTGACTTCTCAGTGACGTCGCTGTGACGTCACCATGCCTTACGGGTAGCATATGCGCCACAAACACAACGGGTAGAGCTGGACGATATCTGAAATTTAATATCGCAATATATCAATGAGTTAATATCGATATTGGTGATATATTGCGATAATTACCTCAAAGTGTATAAGAACAGAAAAAATGGCCAATTTCGAAAGTTAAAAGGTAGGTCGCAGTAATTTGTGTAAAAACAGATGTAGAAAGCAATGAACAAATGCTTTATACCTATCTACTCACACAGCATCCTTTAAATACACATGTATTTACATAAAATAGAAATATCTTAGAAAAAGGAACCAATGCTCAATATCTATTTGCACTTATACCATTGATTGCATAGCGTTTTTCTTTAAAAATAGTACATCCCCATCCTTCCTATATATACATTATTCATTAATAATATTATAACTATTTAATTTCCTCATGAATGACTGAGCATATTATGAAAAACAAATTAAAATTTAATATTCATAAGGACATTGCGTATTTTAATATTATTAAAATAAGTAAAAAGGCAAAGGCAAAAACTGATATAGATTTAATGTCACATGTCATACATATAACTAGATGGCTCACATTACATTAATTGGATGGCAGATACAGCAAAAATCTTGTTTCTCAATCTTTTTTTTAAGTTCAATGCATTCTTAATATAAATGGATAAAGAAGAAGGAAGCAGGAATTCTGTTTTTTCAGAACTTAGTGCCACCCCCCCCCCCCCCCGAGGGGAAAAATTATTATTATTATTATTATGAGGCAGAACCCGTCGAATTTCGACGAAATAAAAATTAAATTTTAAGAAGGAACTGTTATATTAATTTATAGCAAACTGCAAAATTAGTTACAATAAAAGATGCATCTTATATTGGTTAGTCTAACTCTCAAACAAGTATTATTTTAATGCAAAGGTACCTGCTGCTCTATAAAGACACTGTAAGTTTTTGTAAAACTTTGCGTTTTATCAATGTGTGATTTCAATTGCGTTATTTTCAAAAGTGAAGCATTTCCACATGTGAAGAATTTCAAAGCCACTGGAGTGAAAAGGAGGCACTTCTACAATACTTATTTCGGTATTAAGACGAAATGCACGCTTTTATTTTATATAACATGACGCCATTTGCATCCGCTGAAGAATTCCACATTTACAATCAAGTCATAAATAACATCTATAGAAAAGTATGCATAGGACGACACTATCGCGGAATATTTCACAAATCCAGCAACAAGCGATGTCGTAAACTCGGCAGAAAAAATCGGCTAGCTAATGATTCATATACTTTCATTTGTTTGTAACATTAATATGGATACTTAAAATTAAGGAAAATTTATAATAGCTTGATGTTTTGTCAGAAATCCTTTATTTTCATTCTTTAAATAGCACGTATTTTAATTACCATTTTTTCAGTTGATTTGAGAAAATGGGAACCAAAAGATATAGTAATCTACTATTTTCTCTTTACTTTCTACAGAAATGCAGTACTCCAGTAGCCACCATTACTGAAATGGTATTAAAAAATTACAAAAAAAAAATTAATATATCAAAGATAAATTGAGATGCAGTTTTCAAACAAATTTCAGTTAAAAGTACCCCCCCCCCTCAATACGAAGGTGTAAAAATTGAAAATGTGCGATGCTTAGAATTAAAAAAAAATCCAGTAGAGATTATCAGTATTTAATGGGACAGTTTACCTCAAAATTGGTCAAAAAAGTCGATATTCTTTTTTAAACATTAAATGAAAGATTGTTTAATTGTGAATATTTTGACACCCCATTTTTACCCATACGGCAATAATATCGCGAGATATTGTAAATTTTGTTAATACACCCAGCGCAATTACTCATTCAAATTAAAACTTTAAATGGTTTTTTCTCCATGTTCATATTTTTGTCACTTTTCAATTTTAAAAATTCAAAGGTATTTTTTTGTATTTGAGTTAGAGATTTAAAATTTTTTTTGTGTACATTCTTTAGTACTACTTAGTTATCTCGTCGATCAAAAATCTATCGCCAAACTATGAGATTAAATGCCGATAATGCTTGATCGTAAGTGTCACATTCATTTGACTTTAAGCAAGTTACACGTGTTTACTTCATCAAGTGATTTTTATTTCGAAGTTTTATTTGTATTTTTATTAATGTTATACTAATTTATTTGTTCTTTCATTATTTAAAATAAAAATTATGTCAGTTTGTATAATTTGGTGAGTGGTTTGGCGATTTATACAATTTGGCGAAATTGGTCGACGGGATAACTAAGTAGTACCCTTTCTTTATCATATATGTGATAAAGCTACGCAAGGAATTAACCTTCATTTTTTTTTTTTTTTTTTTTTTTTTTTTTTTACTTTTCTTTTAATAAAAGTATATGAATATGTGTTAGATTTAATCGAATCTCACTATATACATATATACGTATATCAGTAAAAAAAATTATATTAAATGTAATATTAGATGTATCTGAAAATCCATGCGCAGTCTTATGTAATACACATTTGAAAATCTTAAAATAAAACATAGGGCAAAAATATCAATACTTAAAAAAGTAGTAGTGATTTTAAAAAATGCATTTTTAAAAATTTTTTAAATTTTTAATTAAAATATGCAGTTAAATTTTATTTTTCAAAATTCACTGTTATTTGAACTTTGAAATGCAGTGAGTTCACCATTTGAATAATATTTTTAAAAATAAACAAAATTGTTGAAAAGGTGAACTGTCACTACATGAATGGGACTTTGAACCCTTTTTTGAAATATGAATCTTCAAATCACAATTGAAAATAGTTTTATACTAATTAAATTTTTTTAAATATAAATATTCATTTTAAACTAAAATTTCAAGACAGGATATAATAAATTCACTCTGGAAATCACCTTTATTTTACCGATAAACTACAGAAAATGGAAAGATAAAAGGAATGATCATTGAGCGTAGCATAGACGTTTCTAGATAGGAAGCTCAGCTTAAAAGTAAACCAACGAACGAACAGAGAAACTTCGCCAGTGTAACGAAAAAAAAAAAAAAAAAAAAAAAAAAGCAAAAAGAAAAACTTTACGTTTAGCAGACTCTCATTGGTTGTTCTAAAGTCGAGCTTTTCAGCTGCTAAGGTATAATAAGTGATACTACGCGAGTCCAGAATAATCAACACGTATTTTATTTGTTAATGTTTGTTATTAAAACATATCAATGCCATATGCCATGACATATCTAGATATGCCTTGATATGTCTAGACCAATAGCAGCAGCATAATCAATACGTGGGTGATATCAACATTCATATTCACTAACGAACGGAGAATGATATTTGCGGTTGAAACAGAAGAACGTAGAGAATGTATTGGGATAGATTGGCATAGTTAGTATTAAAGAAAGACAGATAATCACTGTAGGGGGATATTGTGCTTTGAAAGAAGAGGGTAATGGATTGCGCTAAAGAAACGATTGAAAGAATGGGATATTGCTTTAATGGCTGTGAATATTCGGCGCTTTTTTTCGGTGTTTGAAGTAGCGGTGGGTAAAAAAAAAAAAAAAAAAAAATGTTCTTGGGATGTATGGGTTAGAGTAAAAGCCTAAGTATCGGTATTGTGATATATTCTCAGAGTCAGAACTCGGATATTGTTATTGCGATAGTTAAAAAATATCAGTATTTGATGATACATTGATAAATAATCAAGCCCTAACAACGGGCAGATCGTGATGTCCCAAATTTTGCTATCTACCTTGGAATGGAACATGGTTTGATGCGAAGATACAGCTGATATTCAAAATATTAGAATAATTGAGAAAAAGCAATAAGAAAAAAAATATTTTTCATTTATTGATTTTTTGTACGAAGTAAATCCAATAGAATTTCCTATAAATTAAATCTGGAATGTTTAGATGAGATTTTAACATTTACAAAATATAAAATACAGTACAATAAATTAGGTATACAGTTTTCTGAAGCACCTCAAAATATTAGAATAAAATTTAGATTGCTTCAAAATATTAGAATATTTTATTTACACAAAAATATTACCTTATGAATATGAAGTAAATGACAGTTAATATTTAGTATATATTAGTATATATTAGTTTATATTAGTAGCATCCCCTTTAGCTTTCATAAAAGTGTACAATCGATCTTGCATACTACATACCAAGTGTTTACAAACATTTCTATCAATATTAGGCCAAATAGACTTTATACGTGCCACTAACTCATTTTTACTTAAAGGAGGATTTTCTTGGCGGTTTTTCTTCGTTATACACCATAAGTTTTCGATGGGATTAAGGTCTGGTGAGTTTGGTGGCCAAGGAAGTACCTTAATGTTGTGTTGGCGGAACATATTCTTAGTTGACACCGAGGTATGTGGTGACGCTAAATCTTGTTGAAAGATGAAATCATCTTTAAAGAAATCTTCTGATGCTGGAATCATGTAATATTCTAAAATTCAATTCGTAGACAATGCATAATTTTCCAGGTCCTTCTGCACTCATGCAACCCCAAACCATGACACAAGCAGAAAATTTTACGGAACGTTTAAGGCATTCTTTATCAAATGCTTCTTTCTTCATTCTCCAAACTTGAATATCTTGATTACCATATGAAACAAAAAACATACTTTCATCACTAAATAGTATATTTTTCCAATCTTCTTCGCTTCATAAACGTCTTGATTTACACCAATTCAATCTTATACGCTTTTGTTTTGCAGTCATGAGAGGTTTTGTTTTCGGTACACGAGATTCAAACTCAAATTTATGAAGACGTCTTACTGTTGTCGATGTAGAAACTTCAACTCCTTCTTCTTTCCATTTTCGGTGCATGAATCCCACACTTTAAAACGGTTTTCCTCAACCATACGCTTCAGTTGTCATCTCTAGCAGATGTTTTTGGTTTTCGGCCGCCATTTTGGCGATTATTTTGAAATTTTACATTTTTTGAATATTGTATTAGTATTTTACTAACGCTTGATTGCGAACAATGTAAATAATTCGCTATATAACATTAAATTTTACTGTGGTGTTACAAATCAACCATACGAAGTTTAATAGATTCAGGATTATCACTCACACGACCCATTTTAAGACAAAAAAGCAAACAAACTGCAAAAAGAATACTGATTTTAAATAAAATCGTCTGAATTTAATCAATGATGCCACCAGTTTTGAATTGGCGATAATTAAAGGAGAATTAATGTGAAGTATTCTAATATTTTGAACCACTTGAATAAATATTCTAATGTTTTGACTTTTCATAATATTTTTTTCAATTAATCTTTTCAAAAATGATATTAATTTTAAGATAATAAATAAGTTTAATCAACAATACGTTCTTAATAAAAACATCTTTTGCATATTTGCATTAAAAGACATTAAATTACCAAACGATATTTTCAATTTGTAAAAAAAAGTAATTACAATAGAGCCTCTCTTATCCGAAACTCTTTTAACCGAAACCCTTTTTTAAAGCTTTTTTTTTTTACTATTGCATTCGTTCTGTGCAAAATACATTTTTAAGGGGTCTCAGGACTCTTAAAATTGGAAAAATCGAAAAAAAAAAGACCATTTTCAACATATAATATCTTAAAATGTAATTGATTTTAAGACAAAATTTTATATTGGGATCAAAGATACAAGTATGTTCTTTCATTTCATGTATTTGAAAAATTACAAGATGCAGAATTAGAATTTACAGTGGGCTCCAAAATGTCAGACATTTGACGAGCGGAAAATCGGCATAACAGATTATGCGCACGATTACAAAATAAATTTTGCAACTAGAAGGAAAATTTTGGGTCCTACTTATGCTTCATATTATAATAATTACTCTGAACCTAAATAAATTTGTATTTAAAGCATTTTTCTATTTTTAATACAAAGTTGTATTTAGTTAATGCAAAATTTAAAAATTTTCAACAGTATAATCACCTATAAAGAATATATTTCTGAACAATAAGAAGGAAATTTTAGGTTCAGTTTATACAGCCTAACATGAAAAATATGTTTTGAAAATTTCATGAAAAAAAATTCAGACGTTTTTGAGATATCGTGCGCTTTATGCCTAAAAACGTCATCTGTAGAAAATTGACTTCAAAATTTCTGAAACGCCGCTTTAGCTATTGAGCGTGTATAATTCTAAAAGCCATAACTTTTGTTCTAATAGGAATTTCAAGGAAACGTTTATACCAAAATGTCCAGAAAAGATAGTAGTTTAATATCTAAAAAAATTAAAATTTTGAAAATTTTAAAGCTTTAAGAGTCCTGAGACCCCTTAAAGCTTTTTCATCTTTTTTTACTATAAAAGACTGTATGTACAGTCGTGGAAAAAAAAAAGTAAACACCCCCTACTAACTCCTCAACAAATTATAGTAGAAGAAAGTTACTGGTACCGAACGATTGGAAATAAAATCTAATTTTAAATGATATAGATAACATTTGCTTAGGGGGTCATCTACATATTAAAACGAACCATAACTTTGTTTTTTTCAATAGCAGTACACAATTCTGAAAGCATAAATGAACTCTACACCCTTCAATTAGCCTAAAAATAAATTTTTATGCAATTCATACCATAAGTTTCCGAGAAATTAATTATTTTAAAACGAGCGTATTTCAAGGGCTGTATCCAAATTGAAGTTCCGTACTGGATTGTTAACCGAGAGAGCCGCTTCATTGATCAAGGCACCTTAAGCGCCACTCAAGGAGTCAATGAAGCGTGTTAGATTACAGTACGGCAGAATAAATTTCAAAATGTCTACTCACTTCCATCATAGACGGCCCCTTAAACCATCATTTTGCCGTTTTTTAAGCATAATTTGAAAACTACTTGGGAGAAAAATGTGAAATTTTTGAGTTTCCATAAAGCAGGACTTAATAAATCTAAATCCATCAAAAAAATTGTAGGTTGCAATTCATAATTTTTTCGAATATTAATTTCATAATTCATAATTCATATCATAAAATTATAAAAATTGCAAATTCAGCTTATTTATGTTTGGGTATATTAGTATTATTACCACAAAAAGAAAATTAGCACATTAGGAGCATAATTTCGGGAGATATAAATAAAAATATGAAAATGTAATTTAACATTAGAAGCAGTAAATTTTGAATGTTTATAATTCAAAAACTTATCATTCAAATGACTTGAAATTTGGTGTCTAGGCATAGTTTGAACCGAAGATTTGAAATATCGCGTTAAAATTGGGTATTGTCATTGAAAAAAACAAAGTTATGGTTCGTTTTAATATGTAGATGGCCCCCTAAGCAAATTTTATATACATCATTTAAAAGTAGACTTTATTTCCAATCGTTCGGTACCAGTAACTTTCTTCTACGATAATTTGTTGAGGAGTTAGCAGGGGGTGTTTACTTTTTTTTTTTCCACGACTGTACATGATAAGTGAAACTTGGGAATTGTTACAGCAGCATACGTTCATTCCAAGATGGAGAAAACGTGTTCCACGTTTAGCTACTGAAATGAACGAAAGCTTTATAGATGAAAAAGAGAATGATGGTGCCGATTTGGAATCAGTATTTAATAAAATACCTGGTTGTGATGGCTGTGATATGGCAGGAATAAACGATTGGCTAAATTGTGACTCAAATGGTCCCGTATTTCATATATTGTGCGCTGAAGAAATCATTGACAATATCCGGGGAACCTGTGTTGATCAAAGCCCTGAAGAGGACAGTGATGTGGGCGAAGAAAACGGACAAATTAGCAATTCTGAAGCTTTTGGCATGGCTGGGGTATCAGAAAGACTTTGATACTGGTGAACTTGTAGTCTTAAAAAAACTTCATGACTGAGCTGCAAAGCAAAGGTAATCGAAACTGCGACAAACAAAAATTTGTTTCAAACCCATGTGAAATATGTAAAAGGTAGTTAATTTCAAAATTGAAATTAAGGTAATTTATTCTTGTTTCTATTTTTCTATTGCTTCATTTTTATTAAGCACTTGTTACCATGATAAGAAATAGCGCATATATTAGTCCTTAATCTTAAAATTGAAGCATTCTCGATTATCCGAAAATTTCGATTTTCCGAAAGATGATCGGCCCCAATTACTTCGGATAATCAAGGTTCTACTGTATTCTAATATTTTGAATATGAGCTGTATATAAATTTTTGTGGTGAATAATAAAATTTATATTAATTTTGGGTAACAATTCGTTGGTATATTTCCTTCTGCTTGTATAGTCCCATTCTGCATACCAATTTTGAAGAATTGGCTGCTTCAGGGATTATTTAAATGCTGATTTCAGCAATGGAAAGAATCGTTGACGCATTGGGTCTTGGATGCTTGTTACTTCTTTTGATAGCTTATCAATGAGCTCATTACACAGAACACCCGTGTGACGAACCCTTGGGTAGGTGAAGTTTCTTGTAGCTTCCGTAGGGCACTTATTATCAGAGAATCAGTAGAATTTTGTGACCAGATAGAGTGTCTGTTAGATTTAGGATATTATTGAAATTTGAAGAAATAGCCCAGATGACAACAGTAGCCAGTAATCCGACTTGAAAGATTGTGTTATTATTGCAATTTTAATATCTTGGTGAAAATTTTATGGTGATTGTAGAACATACAAAATGCATAAGCTGTGCCCATTTATGTCTTAGGGACGTCTCTGAATATTTGCAGAGGCTGGGTTAAATTTCTTTCGCATCAAGAATATTGATTAGGTTTTTTTTCTTAGATCTATTGTACTGTTGATGTTTTTGAAGTATAAAATGCTGGGTCATACCTGTCTGTCGGAATATTCAGCTTTAATAATTTGTTGATATTGCCTCTATTTTTAACATTAGATGTAGAAAAGTTTCTGTTATAACGCATAATGTGGACGTTGATGTCTTTTGTAATGTTTTAAAATTAGTAATAAACGGTGTCTCTGAATTAATGGCACCATTCGTAATCCGTGGGTTTGTGGCAATCTGTAAAACCACATTGAGTCCCATATAATATTTTCCTTTCTAGAATTGAAGTATTCCAATGTTTAAAGAATTTTTTGATTCCCTACCTCTAGAACGGGCAACATGTTGAGTGGGCAATCTTCGAAAGATTTTGAGTAATCACCACTATTTATTTCCTCTATGATTTTATATGTCGAATTAAGGATAGAGTAATATCGATTATTTCCAGTTATGAAATGTAATCATCGGATGATGTTAGAGATTGGTTGTTAATCTTGAATAGTGGTGTCCCATTAAGTTTTCTTGGTTTCGTAAGAGTTAGCTGCTTATTTTTGATAATCAAATCGGTCAAATTCGGATGCTGGACCTCCCTTTTTGAAACTAGAGATGTTATATCGACGCTACTAATGCTTAATGACATCGCTGCAATATTTATCTCTCTCACATTTGCACACTGTCGCATTTCCTTCGTGATGTTCTAAATAAAATTAGTTTCAAAATTGTTTAAAAAAAGTTTAAAATTGGATTAAATGCCTAAAACACTGGCCGGATTGTACGAAGATCCATACAGTTCTTACGACTGGGATTTATAAAATATGTCGTCAAATAGTAGCTCAATTGGAAGAACCGTTTGAGAATTATCATGTTCACTCACAGACACTCACACAAATATTATGCATATTCTACTTTAAAAACACTGTGTTCGGAAAGTAAAAAAAAATATATACAAAAGTAAAGAAATAAGTAATTTTTTGTAGAAGAAAAAGTAAAAAATAAAAGTTTGAGTTATAAAAAAAGCACATACACGAGGATATACAGTAGAGCACCGATTATTCGAACAAGTCGGAACCGACCCTAGTTCGGATAAGCAAAAGTTCGAATAAATAGATAGACATTTTAAGGGATGTTCCTGACTATACTAAAACCTTCACATTTTATCCAGTCTTAGGAAAGGCAGCACCAGTTTGTGCTAGCGTGTTTAAAAACTGTTTTTTTTTTTTTTTTACTTTTTTATCATTTAAAATTTTCTTTTCTCTTTTTATCATTTTCTGAACTCCAGAGATTATAATTTATACAAAAAAGTTTTCTATTGATGCTTGCTTTAAAGAAGACGTTCTTTGCAATGCTGCCATATCTCGAATTCTTCTTAAATACGTTAACTGAATAGGATCAGAGTTCTTCTGCCGTTCGAGCCCTTTCAGAGCTTTTTCCAAACATTCAAAGGTTTCAATATGTGATGGACCTGGGTCATTTTTAGAACATTCGTTTTCATTTCTTCAATTTCTTTTCATCTTAAATCTCATCCACAATCTCATCATCATTAAAAAATTTTCTAGAGAGAAATAGGCTGTTCGGATAAATAGAAGTTTGGTTAAAAAAAAATTTTTGAGAGAAATAGGCTGTTCGGATAATTGGAAGTTCGGTTAATTGGAGTCCGATAATCGGCGGTCTACTGTATATTCAATTACTTAAAAAAACTACTACATAGAATGGCTATTTTTTAAAAGGGATTAATTCTATAGTACATAGCAAACAACATACATTCCATACGAAACAGTATAGTTAAATATCACACTAATTTGAGTATTTTTTATATAAGATCACAATATAAAATGTATTTTTCGGTGGCCTTACACAAATTTATATACGATAGGAAAGCCCTTTTTAAAATAAAAATATTTAATTCAAATAACATATTGGAATAAGATTATTTGAAACGTATTATTTAAATTTGTTAAATATCCCCAATCATCGAATAAATATCGAAGAAATATCCACATTATTTGAAAAATATTGTTCTTCGAGAACGGCGAAAATCGTTCAGCGATTAAAAAACGCAATCATCCAGTTAAAGGAAGTGCCAAGATATCGGGAGAAAGTTTGCAATAAGAACCAGTTTTTCAGTATACATAATTAGTGTGGATTTATTTATATCATAAGTTTAGGAATAATATAAATAATATATTTATATAACACAGGAATATAGTAATAATATAAAATGTACATATTTTATTTTGTGATATTCAGTTCAAAGTTCGGGTTATTGATTTCAATTTAAAGTAATTTTTCAGAAAATGTACTCTAAAAATGTCATACCGTAACATTTAATAAGCTATTTAAATATTAATAAGTAATTTCACAAATAATTTCATTAAAATAAGTAGATTATCAAAAGCGTGTAAATTAAAATAAAGATATTTTATGCACTTTTACAACAAAATAAAACCTTAAATGAACATATAAAAATAATTTTGTAGTAAATTGAATCCTTTTAACGATAAGTAATTATCTATTACATTTTTCTACATAAAACTAACTCTTAGAATTAAATAAACTCTTATATAAAAGAAATGGTTCATCTTGATTTGGGAAAGCTATAAATTAGCATTTAATTGCTTTTTGTTAAGTAATAGATTTATTTTATGGCTAATTATCAACTCAATGAATTTTTTAAATATATTTTATATTTTAAAGAAATATAATAAACTCAAATAAGAATCAAATAGCCATTTTTAAGCCATGTCAATTAAAGTTATTTTATTTATTTTTTAATTTTCTATTATTGTAATTTTTCTAAAGATTATAAGGAATTAACAATCTACATTTTTGTAAAAGTTAATTTAAGTGCAAAAAAGTTCTTATTATTTAGAAAAATGATTTAAAATAAAATCTGACAGGTACACTCTCAAAATAAATTTCTTCAATAAACGTAAAAAGTACAGCAATTTACAAGAACACCTTCGCGATTGGATGAGGTGTTTCTGCTATTTATAGAAATTTTTCGTGTTTTTTAGGGAAAAGGACATGAGTAAAAGTTCCGTACCTAAGTTGAAAAAGTATTTAGCAGCGTAGTAGTCGGAACACCTCTGTGATTTGTCGGAAATGCAGCTTTAGATTGTAGGACTTCAGGCAAGTTTTATGTTAAATTGTGGAATTTTCTGTAGTTTGGAGGAAAATAGGCAGAAGAAGACGGAAAGTTTCGTGTTTTAACGAAATATAATCAACTGAAAAATTCGTTTAATTCTTATATTTTTTTAGAACGTATTGCAACATTTCTAATATTAGTCATGCTACGCAATATTTAACTAATGATAGTATGGTTCTTTAAACGAGACCTCACATCTCCCTCCTCTCATAGACAAGCCAAGATCGAGAGTATGAATAAAAATCAAACATTACTCAAGTGGCCGTAAATTTCTCTTACAGGCCCTTATAATGACGTTACAGGAACATCAATCTCAAGGAAAAATTCTCATTATACTGACATTATACTGACATTATACTGACATTTATATTTCCACAAACTTTCTAGAACAGTAATCCATTAACATTCGCGAGGGTTAGTTTCGCGGAAACCTTCACGAATGTCAAAATCGCGAATGTTGAGACTGTCTTCCCCTGCATAAAAGGAGAAATGCTTACAGGCCCTTATGATGACGTTACAGGAACATCAATCTCAAGAAAAATTCTCAAGTCTGACATTATACTGACATTCATATTTCTACAAACTTTCTAGTACAGTAATCCATTAACATTCGTGAGAGCTAGGTTCGCGGAAACTTCCGCGAATGTCAAAATCGCAAATATTGCGACTATCTTCCCGTGCGTAAAAGAGGGTTAAATTTTACGTTTTTTTTTTTTTTTTTTTTTTTTTTTTTAAGTTAGTGATATGCGATTCTTTAACAGAACAGATCTTCTGTTTATGAATTTCCATGTTGGGAAAAGTTGCGACCTAGATTTCTCTTTTAAATTTAAGATTCCTCACCAGTTAAGGATCGCATTTTAATGCTTTCTCAACAAGATGTTGCTGACGTTTAAAAATTTCACAGACAATTTTTGCAGAAAATGCTTCGCCTGCAATAAAAATTTTGAATTTTAGAAAATTTATGAAATTAAAAAAAAACTACATAAAAAAGAATGAAAAATTTTTTCCTCCAGTTTCAGAATTCTAGGGTTGAAATTCTTCGATTTTAGACTATACAGTATTCGCGAATAACGAAGATAAGTATTAGCGAATGTTCAAATGTTCTTCATTTTGTATTTCGCGAATAACTAAAACTTGCGAATGAAAATTTGCTTGCGAAATGAAATCCGCGAAATTTTAAGGGATTACTGTAATTTATAATACTCAAAGCCACTGAAAATCACTCGATCTTTAAATACAGCCGCAATTGAAGCCCATGATAGAAAACGCTATTTAAGGGTTGCCAGTTTAGCCTCCAATTTTAATCCTGAATTTTCGAAAGAATAATTTTATGTGATCAATAAATGTGTCTCATTAAACAAATCATAAAATACTATTCTTCATTTCTGGTATGAACTCGAATTTTCTCAATAATAATGGAGATCAAACTGGCAAATTCTATCGAGAGAACATCTGTAAAAAGACGCTACTAAAAGCAGGTGTTTTTATTACAGCAGGCAAAACTTGCCTTGGATGCGGGAAATAGATGAGGATGTCTCGAAAGGAGACTCCAATACTAGTCTAGACTAGGGCTGGGCGATACATCGATAAAACCGATAAAATCGATATAAATTATAAATCGCGATGACGATATCAAAAAATCATATTCAACGGTACATCATGATTCTCGTAATCGTGATGTAAACCGCGATTATCGTAATCGTGATGTAAACCGCGATTATCATAATCGTGATGCAAACCGCGATTATCATAATCGTGATGCAAACCACGATTATCATACTTTTTCATTAAACTGCAATCGGCGCTTTTTCAACTTCGAGTACTCAAAATTCTACCATTCTAAACCGCAGGTTATTACGATGACCATGATACTAATGGAGTATTTTATCCCTGCCTAAACCATGATGATTCCTGCCTAAACCATGATGACATTAAATACCGAATAATCGGTTTCGATCATCATGATACGTCTCGCCCTAAACCATGATCACTCCTCAAGATTCTCCCAGCTTCAACCGTGATATTAACCGAACCCTCAGTTTTCGATAAGCATGATACTATCATGGTATTATCATGGTATTACCATGGTATTACGCTGTGATTTCTCTCAGCGTAAACGGTTTTTCAAAAGGGGAAAAACTGATAGTTTCGTTGTTCAGGTTCAGATGACGGGCGATAAATATGATACAGCTGGTTTTTCTCATGTAGTTGCCGACAGCAAATGATATTGTTTGTTTTGTTTTATCTTCAATCTGGTTCAGCGGTTTTTAATGAATATTTGTTCGTTGTTAATGAACAATATGTGAATCACGGAGATAAATAAATGAAATATTACATTTTATTTGCAACAGTGGATTTAATTGGACAAATGAAATAATACTTCCATAGCAATATATATTAATGTTTATTCCAGGTTCTTTTTTTATGCAGATATTTTTACTTCTCTGAAGTTCGTTTTTTTTTATTTTCTCCTGATAGTTTCTTTTAAAAATTGACATATGTGAGTATTTGGTATTTACTGCCTCTGTCATTGTTTGTTTGTGGGGAGTGGGGCAGAATATTTAGATGTCAATATTTATTTAATGTCACTAGAATTCAAAATAACAAACAGGGCAGAAAAATTAAGCAGTTAAAGTTTGTGTACTGACAATCAAAAGAGGAAAGACATAAATTGTTCGGTGTGTGTGTGTGTGTGGGGGGGGGGGGTTAGTTTTTTTTTCTTCATTTAGCGGACATTGGTCGAAACGTAGGAGATCCTCATCCAAGTTCCCCGATAGAACAAGCATAAGAGATAGTCTTAAAGGTTAAGAAAAAAATATTTTTTAATTCAGAATTTTTAAGTTTAAACTCTTAGGGCTGTTCTCAAAAAAATATTATTTCACGCAAAAATTTCTAGCACATTCACGGATTTTTTAAATGTAATAGCAAGAAATTAGTTGAAAGTGACAGTAACTCATTAAAATCCTTATCCGCTATTGCATAAAGTTATTTAACCCTTTGCACTCCGTTGTCACCGCTGTGGCGACACCATCTTTCCTTTCAAAATTTGTTTTTGGCACCTGTAATAAAGGATAATAAAATTTCCTTACTTAATCTTAGCATTTTAGAAATTGTGTACTTGAAGGAAACTTCTTTTATAAAAGTGGTGCCGACCGAATAAAATTTGTGTAAGGGACGCCGGAGTCCAAAAAGTTAATTATTGCGGTTCATGTACACAGCATACCTGGACAATGGAAAAACGAAATTAAGGGGAAGGTAAATTTTGAAACACATTTGATTATGATTGGCAGATCACGCACAGTTTTATTTTTCTTTTAAAAAAATGGAGAATATAAAAATGAAATAAAATAAACTAAGAGCTTTTGTCGGGGACGCCGACGCATAGTAAGGCAATTTTAAGCATAACAGCACAACAGCAATATAAATATTATTTAACAATTATAAAATATAAACAATTCAAAAATTGACTTTAACCAAACTATTTTTTTTTTTTTTTTACTTTCTACTATCTTTACAAGAAGAAAGTATTGGATTCATGAAAATTTTGTCATCCGGGTTTCGACCGATTTATATGTTTAGAAAGTCTTGAACACGATTTGACTATTTTTAAAAAGCTTTGTCTGTCTCTTTGTAACACAAATTTTGTAGGCGCTCTATCTCAAGAACTAATGCACGGAATTTAACAAAATTTTAGATTCTTTTATATCTCATTATAAATTAGTGTAAATTACTTGACAGGTAGGTGCATTTTTTACAATATCCGCAATAACTTTATCTCAAAAACTAATGCACGGATTTTTGTCAGATTTCAAATTCAGTTATTCCTTGTAAATTGGTGCTGATTAGTTCTTGGTGTAAATGGCCCAACAGGCGGAGCTACTATGCTGAGTTTTCACGATTTTCGCAATAGCCCTGTCTGAAGAACTAATGCGCTGATATTTTTCAAACTTCAGATTCAGTTAGACTTAGACGTAGACATAAATTTTACTGATTAGTGTTTGGTGTTTATAGCCCATAAGCGGCGCTGTTATGCTGTATTTTTTAAAATTTCCGCTATAGCTTTTTCTCAAGAATTATCGCACGTATTTTCATAACATTTCAAATTCACACAGACGTTGACATAACTTGTTGCTGATTAAGTGTTAGTGTTAATCGTCCAATAGGTGGCGCTGCTATGCTGCATTTTCCACAATTTTAGCGATATCTGTATCTCAAAAACTAATGCACGAATTTTAATCAAACACCTTATTCTGTTACGGTTTCACATAAGTAGATCCTTCTTAGGCTTGGGTGTATACTGTCCAACAGGTATTGCTTTTATGATTTTTAGATTAGAAATTTTGGATACAGACATCTAATAAGGTTGGTGCTGAAATTCAATGATTTGTTTGAAAGATGCGATGCTTATATTTCCTTTTAACTGCATACAATTTAGTGCACCTATATCTTTAGAATATTCATGATGGGCATAGATTGTTATTTAATTTTGCCTCTGTGATAGCGAATTTTGAAGTAATAACACGTAGAAATAGAAGAAATTGTTGCCATTAACACATCCTACTAGTTTATTTTAGCATTTATTTATTTAGATTTGCTTATTTATACATAGTTTTTTATTAATCTATTTGAGAATGATATATATATATATATATATATATATATATATATATATATTAATTTTAATCCTTAATAAAATATATAATGTATATTGAAGTTATACATATATTATAAATGTACATATATTTTTTTGTTCTTATGTCACAATATCGATATATCGGGATATCGTGATATAAAGTTGCCGATTTATCACGATATTTCATTTTAGACATCGCCCAGCCTTAGTCTAGACTCCTCACTGTCGGGACCCGCTTCGTAGATGCTAATGATCTGCAAAAAGTTTTGTTAATTTCCGAACATTAAACTTTCTTTTCTATTTCTTGTGAATGTCTCAGTGTAGTGTATTCGCTTTACCGTGAATGTGAATAAAAGAAGTGTTCATTTAAAATAAGTCTCCTGCTTTACAATAAAACGCCACAGTATACCTGCATTAAAAGAGATAAAAAAAGAAACTCTAAAAGCAATTAAAGTTTTTAAGATATATATTTTTATATCAAACAACTGAACTCTTTTAGTATCTCACTGTAAGAGATAAAAAAACAAGACGGAAATCGTATCTCAAACGTGGCAAATGAGGTCCGTTCATACTGTAACTAGTTTTATAAACATTCAGATCTTGGTGCAATAGCTGTTGCACTTTTATGCAAAAATGCATGAATACAAAATTTATTACTATTATATACATTAATTCAGTAATACCGAAATAATATGACTCTATCTTAAATAGGACGTAATCATCATGGCAAACTAGAATCATTACCTATCATGGGATATCATTGAATGTATTACGTATGATAGGATTTAATAGAATAAAGAAATTTTTTATTAATATCTTTTTAAGTTTTGATTCGGGTTTCATAACATTTGAAATGACACGACAAATTTCTGCAACGATTATATACATTAAATTTCAAACCATTCGGTTGGGTAGTTTTTGCTCTGCTCTATGCGGACAGACGGACACATCAGACGACGACTATAAGTGGTACGTATTTATATAATTACGAACACACCTAAAATTCGACTAATTTCAACAAATTCAAAGACAGAAGATTTACAAACATGCCTTAGTTTTAAAAAAGCTGGTAAACGGAAGTCGTCGCTGAACTAGATATATAAAGCATGTTAAATTTTGGTTACTGACATCGACACTTTGTATCAGAATTAAATTACCGAGATAACCAACAAGATGCAGAAATGAAAGATGTTCTGAAATTTTCATGATCGCTTTCAAAAAACTTGCTGACAAAATAAATTATTCTTTTCCGCGAATTTCATACTTTTTTTAAGCAGTTCGGCAAATTAACTTGAAGCTCGCTTTAATTCTTTTGGGGTTGAAATTAAAAGTGAATATGTGTAAGGCTTCCTTTTTAATCAAGAGTATCTTCAGAGATTTTATTTTTATTTTAGTTGTTTGTGGAAATTTTTATTTTATTGTTTAGGAAAGTTTTAGCTGTATTTAATTGTGATTTCGATGTCACAGAAAACTTTAATATATAGTTATTTTTTAATTTTTGCGGTGGGAGCAGGGTTAAATCCTAAAATAATTATAATACTAGAAATCAGGAATTCTGCTTTTTCAGAATTTAGTGTCGCCTCCGATGAAAAAAAAATATTTTTATAAATATACATAGTACAAAATATATTTCAGTTTTAAGACTTAAAACACATGCTTTTATTTAATATAAAATGACGTCATTCGCATACTCTGAAGTGTTCCTCATTTACGATGCAGTCTTAAACAACATCTACACTACAGTTTGCATAAGACGTCACTATCACTGAATAATATACAAATCGAAAAAATGAGATGTCGTCATTCAAGAAACTCGACAAAAAATCGGCTATCACATGATTCATATGCCTTCATTTGTGTGTAATATTAATATAGATGCTTAAAGTTAAATATAGTTTAAATTGCTAAAATTAAATACCACTCCATGTATTATCGGAAATCAATCATTTATATTTTTTCAAAATAGCACGTATTTTAATTTCATTTTTTTCCCAGTTGTTATGGGAAAATGGCAACCAAAAGATATAATAACTATTTTCAACTATTTTTCGATTTACTTTCTACAGAAATGGAGTTCTTGAGTTGCCAAAATTAAACAAATGGAGCTAAAAACTACAAAAAAATTAATATCTCAAAAACAAATTGAGATGCAGATTTCAAACAAAGTGCATTTAAAAGTACTTTTTTCCCAATACGACGGTATAAAATTTTTCAATGTGCGATGCTTAGAAGTTTAAAAAATTGCAGTAGAGCATTTAACGGTACAAAAATAATCTGCTTCGTTTTACGGCTGGCTTATACAACGGAACGTTATTTTTTATAGACGACACTTTAATTGCTGGCCGAAAGAAATAGCATATCGGGGGATACAAAATTTTAACTCTTAATATCTCAAAACAATTGATTTGAATTCAACGTTATATAAATTTCTTCGATCTATACTAGGGGATCCAGTCCAGGTTTCCTGGGTTAGAGAATATACGTAGAGGATAATGATTTTATAAATTTATTTTGCATTTAATATATGTTTTATGTTGCCCACAAATACCCCACAAAAGTATTTTTGAATGAAAAATACACTCTAAATAAAAAAGAGTGACTATTCACTCCAGAGGAGTGAATAGTCACTTTATCGCAGAGTCAAAATATGCCCAACCTCTTTAGAGTAACTATTCCTTCGGAACTAAAGTGAAATTATTGACTCTCGGAAAGAGTGGATAGTCACACCTGGAAAGTGAACATCCACTCTAAACAGGGGTGTATAATCACTCTTTCGGAGGAGTGACTATTCACTCTTGCCAAAGGAGTGCGGTTTTTCACCCCTGGTAGGAGTGAATAGTCACTCTTTCATAGGAGTGAATGTTCCTTTTTTATGTAGTGGGTTCGTTTTTAGGCGCTAGCGTAATTATATACATGCGTAGCACTTATAGTCGTCGTTCAGTCCGTCCATCTGTCCGTCCGCATATAACAGAGCAAAAACTACCCAACCGAATGGTATGAAATTTTAAATATATAATCATTGCAAAATTTTGTAGAGTATTTTCAAATTTTATGAAAATCGGATGTATAGTTTAATTACAGGGAGAGTCAAAAGTTTTCCGTTACATTACGGCCAATGGGAAAAAATTATTGCAAATGCATTTTAATGATGTTACAGCATTTCGAACAGAATGAAATTGATATGCACTTATGAAGTGTACTAAAATATACATTCAGTACAACATGCGGTGCGAAAAATATTTATAAAACTAGTTATAGTACAAACGCACCTAATTTGCCACGTTTGATGAGCAATTTCCGACTTGTTTATTTTGCTTTTATGGTCATTTTAAAAGAATTGCATCTTTTACAGCATGCAATGAAAATAGATACAAGCGTGGTAAAGATTGGAATAAAATACTTTATTAGCAATATTTATTTAATTCATAGTTTGTAACACTAATTGAACTTTTAAGGAAAAATTTGGTTAAAATTACAGACGAATTTAAATTAGATTACTGACAAAAGTAAACTAAAATATTTTATTCCAATCTTATCCTTTGTGTTTGCTTTTATTTCATGCCTTATAAAGATATTACTTTTAAAGTTTTATTAATAACTTTCTAATAGGTAGATGTTATATGTTTAAGAATGTTTGTTTTTATTTTATTTTTTGTTTTAAATATAAAACAGTACTTTTCCCTTAAATTATTGCTATTTTTGCAAAGCCCAATTGTTCTAAGATATTTTTAATTTTTCCACTTAAAAGCAATTCTTATAAACTCACTTCTTTTTTAAATAAGTTCTAAACATGATTTAAATATTAAGAATGTGTAATATTTTTTATCTGCTGTGATTTGCTTTTGTTTTATTTAATATGAACATGGGGTCTAAATTTTAAGTTCTCTGGAATATGTATATATATTTCTTTTAAACATATTCCTTAACTTAATTATGATTTCTAATTTTCGTCCGTTATTGCTGAAAAATGGAATTAATGCAATACTTATTAATGAAACGACACGATAAGCCATATATAAATTTTTTTATTCGCGTAGATATTGTATTTTGTGACTATGAGCAAAATAAATTTTATGTTTTATAGGAAAAGATTGACCTCAGAAATAGAAAAAAAAAAAAAGGAAACTTAAAATTAAAGTAAATAACTGCATTAGAAGTATTCTTACTGTTTGAAAAACTTTTTAATGTAAAAAAGTAGTTATTAATAGCTTTAGAAAAATATTCAGTCCTGTATTACGTAAGTAAATATGAACATTTTAAAAAATATACTAAAGCAGTCTTATCCATAAACTTCAAAACAGGCATAAAAAACCTTTTATTACAATGCTTAAATGTCACGTTTTATTGTTTAGCGCCAAAAATTACGTGTATCAAAAACGTAGAAAATGTTTTTTATAATAGAAGGAAATTTAATAACTGATGCAGAATATCTATAATTATTTTTTTATATTACTCAGTCTCGAAATTTTAAAATCATAACCCGCAGAAAAATGTTTGCATACAATTAAAAAAAATTAATATACGGTAAAACCTCCCTAAAGCGAACACGTACCGTTCCAATAAAAATGGGTCGCTCCGAGTCGTGGTCTCTTAATGGAGGTCATGTTTAAATCTAGATTTTAATTGTTGAAAAATGGTAACAATGTTACTAAAATTTATTTTTCACATTAGGAAAAAATATAAAAATTTAAGTATCAAAATAAAAATTAATTACATAAATTAATTACTGCAGAGTTTTAAAAATGAATACATTGAGCTTTGCTTTAATGTAATAGTTTTATCTTTTATAACTTTTATTTCCAAGTGCTTTCGAAGTTCAGTAATTTTTTTTTTTTTTTTTTTTTTTTTTTTTTTTTTTTTTTTTTTGTGGACGGGAACAAATAATGACGATTTTATAACTTTATCTATTTCTTTGAGAGTTTTCCGACAGAATAGGTCAGAGGAGTTTATAGACTGTCATTCTTAATTTGTTATCAGAGTTAAATTCATTGCCTAAAAAGGCACAAAGGGGTTTAAACACTTAAAAGTTACCGGGATAAAAAAAAAATCTAAACTTAGTTTAGAAGTTTGATGAATAATGCACCCTCCGGAATTATTTTTTTAATAAAGCCTTCTGCAAGCGACCAGGAAAAAACGGAATTTGTTTCATTTTCTTCAATCGGTCTCTCGTAGTCTCTCATCGGTCTCTCATGGAGGGAGTTCAACTGGGATGGTCCCTGAATGGAGGTAAAATTAGTATTGAGTCTATGGTAATAAATTTCGTTCCATGAAAAAATGGTCGTTCAGGGAGGTGGTCGCCTAATGAAGTTGGTTGCACAGGGAGGTTTCACTGTACCAACCTTTTCCTAATATCATAAACATCAAATATCACATTTAACTCCGAAACAATAATAAATACTGTTAACTGTATATAATCCAAAATCAGTAATAAAGGGGGAAAAATCTCATGTAACGGCAAATTAATGTTTTCGAATGTGTCCGCTACGAATGAAAAAATCCAGATATCTTCTCTTCTGAGTCAGACAACCTTTCAAACGAAAGAGTTAAAACTTTTTTTGCTTTGACCGTTGGCAAAAGCATTACATTTTGCAACACAGCATTGAAAGGGAAGAATAAAATATTTACACTCATTTTTTTTAATTCACATTGCCCGAACTAATGGAGTTTTGATAATTTTTTTGCTAAGCATTGTGCGTATTCAATTGTTAAAAGAATTATATTTCAAACCGCTACATGAAGAAATATAACAGACAATCACTTTTGAACACTCTAACGATCAATCTTTTTCTATACAACATACACTATTTAGCGCGTAATCTTAACAGTCCATATATCTACACGGGATAAATGCTTAAAATTAAATAAGACTTACCTTTATTTTATTTATTCCATAAAGAATAATTTTAATGATATTCTAATCTGTTAATCCTAAGACGGCGGACGAAAAAGTGATAATTTTTCTTACCTTTTAAGGGTGTCGTCGCCTTGCTGTTCTGATTGGTTATTAAGCAATGCATACGTAAGTCACTATTTCAGGAGTGAGACATTTCACTCCTTTCTAGAGAGCGGAAAATTCTACTCTTTAAGGAGTGTATTTTTATAAAACTCACTCCAAAAAGAGTGAAAATGCGTGTTACTATTTCAAAGAGTGAACTTTTCACTCCTCCCAATTTTAGAGTGTATCAATAACATATTCAAATAAAATTTTGAAATATTCTAAAAGCTATACTTTGAGATTCGCTGCATGCCAGGAGTTAACCCTTTATCTACAGACGGTACTTATAAGTACCATCAAAATAGCTCTTTATAAAATTCATTTAATACATCGATGTAATACAGATTAGATTAAGTTACAGGTAGTTTATTTTATCATACTCCAAAAGCATTATTTGGCTACACAAAACAAGGAAATATTTCTAGATTTCTATTGTAGGAACATTATATTTGTACATTTCCTAATTCTACAAAATACCAAGAAAAAGATTTTAAATCAATGATTTGAGTGGGGTTATAAATATTGCACAAAATCCCGATAAATTAAAATTTAATAAATCCTTCTAAATGCTCCAATCAGTCTAAAATCCTTCTAAAATTTATTAAATGATTATGTAAATCTTCTAATGTAGTTTCAAAAATTCGCGAAAAATGCTTTAGAAGATAAAATTTCCATGAACTCATAATGCAGTACATAAAGGGTTAATAGCCAAAGAAATTGGTGCTACACAGTAATATATCTCTATTGCAACAAAAATGAACTACAGCTGTCACCAACGCCGCCGTAAATGGATTTTTCGTGGCAAAGGTCTTTCTTCACTAATATTAAGAGAATTAATGCATACAAAAATATGAAAATTGGTATTATTACACAGAAATGCTTGATAAACGCGCTGAAGCAGACAGTTTTTAAATCAAAGAGTTATTTAATGCTAAATTTAGTCAAAATCGTTCAATTAAAAAAGTTTTATAGGCGCAAAAGCTATACATAGGAATTGAATCATTTTTTTCTAAGGATATACATTACAAGTTTGCGATTTGCGGACTGCATTTATTTTTTTAATTTACTAAATTTTTAAGCTTCATTTTTCCATTTTTCAATCAAATTTTCATCATTTCAAGAGATAACAGTGAGATCGCCTCTGTTTTGTTAATTATAATTCAATCTTACGTAATCTTTTTAGAGCCGATCAAAGTAGCGTGTTCTAAGAGTTTTTTACGCTCTACGGTGTCTTAACGGGGGTTGGTAAGTTTTCGTAAAAAGAAGTTCATATACTTTAAAACCCGTTGATAGGCGGTGGGATACATTATATCCATTTAATTTTAATCAAGATTTATATCAGATTTTTTTTAAATTTATTTTTACACCTTTGGTGAAAAAAGACTGTACAACTGCATTTCTTTATTTTCAAAAAAATTCAGAATTCAGCATTTTAGAAAGACAATTGCTTGTCCCTCTGAAAGTGTTAAATACTGTAAAACAATCTGTAATATGTACTGTATATATACTGTATATGAAATACGTGGTATATACACTATATACGCACTGTAAAAGGTTTTGAAATCGATATATATACTGAAAACTAAATACCATCGCACTTTCGTAATATAGTCAAATACACACTGTTAAAACATGTTTCAAGGGACTGGACAAAAATCTCGTGGGCAAAATTATTTAAAAATATTAAAATGCAAGCGAGAAATTTGAAAAGACGGTCCCAATAGCGTGCAACATTAACAATAGCGTGCGAGTGTTTTTGGGTTACTAGTGACTCTTCTTGCACTGCACCAACATGTTGCAAGCAACTCGCAGATTAAGAAAGAGTCACTTGACATAGCTTTTATTTTTCTTCTAAATTAATTTGTTTACAAATTTGTTGGAAACAAAGTAATAAAATGTACATAAATTTAAAAACACAAGTTCTGCGAATATAGCTTCTATAAGCATTCTTTAGCGCGTAAATCGCAAGAAAACGCAAATTCTAGGAATGTAAGAATGGAACTCTTTATCGATGTTAAATAAACTAAAAAATTTAAACGACTTGATATTATTTACCATTATACCAAATAAAAACAAAATTTTAAATGCAACGATCCTGTATTTTCTTCATCTGTGAAATAAAAATAAAAATTAAAAAGGATTAAAGCATTTTTGAAACATTGATATTTTTTCTAGGAAATTCCACTAATGGTTAACGAACTCTAAATAATATATTTGAGTCATTAATTTATTTCTTCTTTTAAACAGTTTAATTTTACGCTTAAGAAATTTTACTTTAGATTTTTTTTTCTTTGTAAAGCATTAAAATAAGCGTTTTATTTTAACTGGTTTGCTAAATGATTCTGTGAAAGCACCTTGTGCGCATGTTTCTTGCAAATTACTCCACATTTTTACTTTCTTCTCCCTTCAATAGAAGAAAGTATAGTAATTGAAATTTTTGCGATTTCCGGTTTTCGGCGGATTTACAGGTTTTAAGAGTCAGAGATCCCAAAAAACATGTTTATAGAAAATGCCTGTATGTCCGTGTGTTGCCATTGTACCATCGAAAACTGTATGAAGTTATGCATAGAATTCAACCAAATTTTTTGAGTATGTTTTTGGCTATGGCAAGCAGGTCCTCCTTCAATTTGGAAGTATTTCGCCGGAAGCGGGCACTGTAATAGCGATTTTCTGCCATTTTCATTATTGTACCATCGAAAAGTGCAATGGCAAACAGATCCTCCTCCAATTTGGAAATATTCTGAAAGAAGTTTGTGCTGTAATAGCGATTTTTGTGCCATTTTCATTATTATACCATCGAAGAGTGTCTCAAGTTATAAAATAAAATTGAACCAAAGTTTTAACATTTGTAAAGTAACATTTGTAAATATTAACATTTATAAAGTAACATTTGTAATTATTAACATTTGTAAAGTAACATTTGTAAATATTAACATTTATAAAGTAACATTTGTAAGTATTAACATTTGTAAAGTAGCATTTGTAAGTATTAACATTTGAAGTATTAACATTTGAAGTATTAACATTTCTAAAACATTTCTAATTATTTCTTGAAATATTAAGATGTATGAAATAGAAGAAACATTGGGATTGGTACATCCAATTAGTTTTTTATTCGCGAAAAAGTCAGTACCACTATTTGCAAGAAGTTTTATAAGATTTATTTAAAAGCGGATCTTATAACATTATTTAAAAAGAAAACAGTAATGAAGAATTAAAATGTTACGTGCTTTTACATCTTACACTTTTAAAGCATATTTTTCATTTAGAACAGATTTATCGATCAAAATATAATTTTTCTAAATGTCTTGTAATATTAAACATTAATAATATAAATAGTTTAAAAAAATAAAAAGGAGAAGTAAATAATACTTTTTACTGTATTTTTTCATGTATGTTAAATGATTATTATACGAAAGCACCCATGCGCATGTTTCTTGACAACTACTCCACATTTTTTTTTATTAGTGAAAAAGGCATTATCACTATTTGCAAGAAGTTTTATAAGATTTATTTAAAATCGAATCTTATAACAGCATTTACAAAGAAAACAGGAATGAAGTGTTAAAATTTGATGTTCCTTTATATCTTACAATTATGTTTTAAATGTTTTTTTTATTTAAAACAGAGTTGTCGATCAAAATATCTTATATTGTAATACGAGCAAAAATTGCGTGTGTGTGTGTGTATGCAAATTTTATCTTAAAAACGGCTCTAACGATTTTTACTATTTTTTTTAGTTTACCATTTTCGGGCACGAGAAGACCATTGGGCTAGTCATGTGTTCGATAAAATTCGATTAGTAGGTACTTTTGGGTCATAATGGGTCAGGGTCAAGCTAATTATACCTAAAGAATGGCTCAATCAATTTTGACTAAATTTTATATCCAACCGTTTTGGGGCACGGAGAAAATTATTCGGCTAGGTCACATGTTAGAGAAATTTCGATTAGTGGGTCTTTTTGGGGTCACTTCGGGTCAAGCTAATTTTATCTAAAAAAACGGCTCTAACGATTTTGACTAAATTTTGTAATCTACAGTTTTGAATTACGAGAAGATCAATGGGCTAAGTCACCTGTTCGAGAAAATTCGATTAGTGGGTCATTTTTGGATCACTGTAGGTCAAAATAACTTTATCTAGAAAACGGCTCTAATGATTGAAATTTTGTATTCTATCGTTTTCGGGCACGATAATACAATTGGGATAAGTCGCATATTCAAGAAAATTCGATTAGTGGGTCATTTTTGGGTCACTGTGGGTAAAGCTAAATATATCTAAAAAACGTATTTAACGATTTTGACAAAATTTTGTACTATACCGTTTCTGGGCATGAGAAGACCATTGGGCTAAGTGACATGTTCGAGAAAATTCGATTAATGGGTCATTTTGGGGTCGCTGTGGGTCAAGCTAATTGTATCTAAAAAACGGCTCAAACGATTTTGACAAAATTTTCTATTATATTGTTTCCGGGCACGAGAAGATCATTGGGTTAGGTCACATATTCGAGAAATTTCGATTAGTGGCTCATATTTGGGTTACTGTGGATCAATCTAATTTTATCTAGAAAACGGCTTTAATGATTTAGATTAAATTTTGTATTCTATCGTCTTCGGGTTCGAGAAGAACATTGGGCTAGGTCGCATGCTCAAGAAAATTTAATTAATGGGTCATATTTGGCTCTGTGGCTCAAGCTAATTTTATCTATAAAACGGATTTAACGATTTTTATATTCTTTAACGAATTCTATATTCTATAGTTTTCGGGTTCGAGAAGAGCATTGGTTAGATCGGATGTTTGAAAAAATTCGGTTAGCCGGTCAATTTGGGTCACTACGTATGTCTTAGGATCATGCCAATTGTATCTAAGCAGCCAGAATGCTAGAGTGAGAATAAAATATCGAATTGAACACAAGGCTAATTTTGACCGAGGATGTCATTTTTTTTAAATGACATGTAATAGTAAAGCTTAATAATATAAACAGCTAAAAAATTAAAATGTGAAGTAAATAATCATTTTTACTGTATTTTTTTTTCATCTATGTTAAATGATTATACGAAAGCACGTGTGCACTTGTTTCTTGCAAATTACTCCATATTTTTTTAGTCTTGAAAAAGACATTATCACTATTTGCAAGAAGTTTTATAAGATTTATTTAAAAGCGAATCTCATAACAGTATTTTAAAAGAAAAGAGGAATCAAGCATTAAAATTTGATGTTCTTTTATATCTTACACTTGTGTTTTAACCGTTTTTCAATTTAAAAATAGTTGTCGATCAAAATATCATTTTGCTAAATGGCATGTAATAGTAAAGCTTAATAATATAAATAGTTAATAAAAACAATTAAATTAAAAAAAATCAAAAAACCCGACTGCGTAAAAAGGCAATTAATTAATTATTTCACATCAATGTGAAACTATTTTTTCAATTCCTACTATTAGCTCACACTTTCGCTATACACTGAGGTGACAAAAGTCATGGGATAGCGATATGCAAATAGGGGAGATGGGGGCACATGTGAACAGTTCGCATAATTATAACTTTTCCTCATAACTGGATTAATTTCTATAAACAAAAACTACTTAATATAGTAAACAGAATTTTCTTTTACGCATGGTAATTTTTTAAAAATCACCTGTATAGTATTTCTTACATTTTTTAATAGTTTTATAAATTGAAAAAATTGTTCACATGTGCCCCATCAGCGGGGTAGTTGTGAACACAGGAAAAAATATCCTTTAACATGCTTTTTATTCTGTTATTCATTTGTCATCGTAATCATTAGTTATTATATTACCTTTTTAATTCACCATAAAGAAATATATATATATATATATTTCTCTAGTTTCTGGGTGATATGTTTAAGCAAAAGATTATAAAATGAAAATAAGTAGATTTGAAGGGGTAGTTATCAGTTTGAAAATTTTACTATCTTAAAATATTACTGGTATTTATGGATATCGTATTTTGAATGGATAGCTCCATTCAAAGCATCATATGCATAACTGTTTTAAAGATGGAAGTAAGCCATCATTGCAAGGTTAGAACAAATGTAACAGAAAAATTTGCAAAGTTGTTCAAAGTAATACTTTTGCATTAACAATGCATAAAAAATATTGTTGTAAACCGTTTAGTAAAATAATACATAACACTTATTGCATTTTAGAAAACATTAAATTTATTTAAAGTACAATTGAACGTAAACGAGCTTGTTGCTCTTTATGTATTTGCTGAAAGATGTACACTTGTGTCCAAAATTAAGGACCAGTCAGAAAAGGGTAATTTTTAAGTAGGCTAATAATGAAAAGGAAATAATATAATTCGAATAATTACTATCTCTTCAGCACTGCTAGCCCATATAGCATCTTATTCATGTCGCGCGTGGTCACATGTGTCACAGTGACTACGGTGAAACAAAAAATAGGAAATTCACACGCCTCATTATGAGTCTCAAATGATCACTATACGTGACTCCACTGAGACGTCAATGTGACTGCTGCTTTGTGACGAGTCACCAGGTGACTTTACAATGTAGTTACATTGTGACTCTCATGTTGCTGTCATTTTTAGGCTCCATTTTAAAGTCATCATGAACGCTGCATTATGATAAGTCACCAAATAATATCACATTATAGTCACATGGTGACTTTTCACAAAAGAGCACAAAGGTAACTTCACAGTAGTCTCTCTGTCACCTGAAAGTCATCATGTGACTTTAATGTGACATTATTTGGTAACTTATCACAATGCAGCGTTCACGATGACTTTGAAATTGAGTCTACAGATGACAGTCACATGAGAGTCACAATGTAACTACATTGTGAAACTTTAGGTTTGAAAAAACAATCAATTATCATTCCCGTTTCAGGTCTTAATAATTCACCGATGTCCTTGAAAGCTAAAGTGAAGGCGTGTGTCTCTAATAATAAGAGAGGCGATTTGCGATGGAATCTGGACTTGTTGATCATCCCGAGAATCACAGATTTCACTCCTGGAAAGGAAATAAACATAAATAAATTAAACTTTCCTTCGAACATCTGTTTAGCTGACCCACAGTTTTTTATTCCAAATAAGGTTGAAATTTTATTAGGTGCGGAACTGTTCTTTGAATTATTAAAGGCAGACAAAATAAAGTTAGAAAAGCACTTATATTTACAGGAAAGTGTATTTGGTTATCTAATTTCTGGTTGTGTGTATAACAATGTAGTAAACAATACGAAAAAATATTGTTTCTTAACGAAAAATTTAGAAGCTTTAGATAACACATTGAAATCTTTTTGGGAGATAGAAGAGGTGGGAAATTCAAAACCTTGTGACAGCAAAGAGTTAGGCTATTGCACTAGGCACTTCGATAAAACGCATTTTAGAAATTCGGATGGCAGATATGTCGTAGAAATGCCTTTCAAACCGGAAATTTCTGAGCCCAATTTAGGAAATTCAAAAATCGTTGCATTGAAAAGATTAAATTATCTATGGCAACGTCTAGATCGTGACCCTATAATGCGGAATTTATATACACAATTTCTTAATGAATATCAGTTTCTTAACCCTTTCGCTACGAAACCGCCTCAACCGCCCGGACAATGAAACTACGGCGAGACCGCCCGAGCGCCTGAGAAACTGGTATTCCGTTCCTACCCCCCTCGGAAATATCCAGCTATTGTCCCGGAGTAAGTGCGAGGGGAGTGATTGATGAGGGATTAAAGCAATGAACGGATGGGGAATTTCCGAAGGAAAACACTTTTAACATTTTCTACTATTGTGATACATGATATGTTTGCTAAACTTTATGTGTTATTCAAATTTGTATTTTACAATAATATTATTTTTAAATTTTAACTTATTTATCTGCATTTTATTTAGTTATTTGTATATGGTACATAAAATGTATCGTACAGGAAAAAGTCTAACGCAAGAAGAAGCGTTAGCAATAATTTTTAACGAGGATACAGATACATATAGCTCGCATTTTAATTATTACTTTTTTTTTTTTTTTTTTTTTTTTTTTTTGCATAGGATACCTGAATTTGATAACTTTTATTGTGCGTCAGGAGGGGGGGGGGGAGGGGGGGGAGGGGGGGGAAGGGTGCACCAAAATCCATGTTTGTCGCCCCGGGCGGAAAAAAAGCTAGTTTCGGCCCTGATAATGAATATTAGAAATTTATAAAAATTAACAATATCTATTTTCCAGAATTAAAAAAAAGAAAGATAGTCTGCTAACTTCTTAAATATTAACAAAATGAATCCATTCATCACAAATTTGTAAAAATTGAAAATATTGTCCATTTTCCAGAATTAGAAAAAAAAATAATTCCTCTAGATAATTTTGTTTTACATATGATTTCCCTTTTGTTAGTTATTGTGTTTTCTATATGTTTGGAAACTTTACATCCATTAGGATCTATATTAATGAACAGGGCCGAAACTAGGGGCGTGCAGAGGGGGGATGTGCCCCCTGCGAGAGAACGAAAAGCGAAGGGGTGTAGGGGGATTAAGACTATGTTTGTTGTTTCATACAAAAGTGTATATATATATATGAAATACAAATAAACTCGCAAGGTAATGTTAAACCTATGGGACATTTCTTTTCAATTTTTTCGCTTGCATTTTAATATTTAAAAATTATTTTTTTTTTCTAGGATAGCTTTGATCTTTAGCGTTGCTATACTTTGAGATTTCGAAACCTGTATTGAAAGTGAAAATAACTTTGCAAAAAAAAAATATCTGCAACTAAAATCGGAAAAGTAAACACTAATCCTGTTTAGAATTCAACCTCAGCTCTTCTAAGTGAGAAAAAAAATAATTAAAATTATTAATATATATGCAAGTGAGAAATTTTAAAAAGAATTCTCCCATAGGTTTAACATTAGCGTCCCAGTTTCTTCGCGTAACTAGTTTAGTCTCTTTACGCTCAAGCTAATGTTAATCCTATGGGACCATTGTTTACATATTTCTAGCTCGCATTTTAATTATTATTAAATTATTTCTATTTTTTAAGGATTTTTTTTTCTTTTTGCATAGGGTACCAAGTAGATAACTTTTATTGCGCGTCAGGATGGGGGGGGGGGGAGGGCTGTGCCTGATTTACGGCAGGGCATTCGGGGACCGGGCACAGCGCCCCTAAAAGCTGGTGAAGGTTTTTCAATTATTGTCCTAAATCTTATGTAGTTTTATCATTCTACATTCTATTGTGTTCGAATTGCATTTTTTAAAAGTCGCATATTTTATTTGAAACATCCATATTTAATTACTTTATTATAGTGAATATTTTCTTTCGTCACTTAAAAAATATATTGTATTTTTAATTCTTATTTAATCCTGTTCCTGCTCTCGTCAGATTATTTGGGGATTGGTGAACGTAGCTGGTAGGTGGCAGAGCCCCCTAATATTTTAAATAATACTGTAATTTGGTATTGCAGAAAATGTGTTAATAGCTGTTGCATACTTTATCATTCCAAATATATGGACTTGCATAGAAAAAGATGATCAGCATCACACAATTTATTATAAAACATTTACTCATTTAAATTTCATTATCATGAATTAAATATTTAAAGTAAATTAATGATTATCGGATTTAATTTTTTAATGGATATTTTAAAGTAATTATTAAACTCAATAGTGGTTATCTTAGTAAGTACTGTTTTCAATATATATATATATATTGCTTAGTTTGTATTACTTGTCCATCTGTATTTTGTACAATATTACAGTTATGATTTGATGCTAAATTTATTAATTTATTGATTTAATTATCGTAATTGGAAATAGATGATGTTTTATAATTATATTATGGTTATATATATATATATATATATATATATATATTTACTCAAGCGCTCTGTAAGCATCGGTGTAAGGGGTCCCCCGTAAGCATCTGTGCCCGGGGTCCCCAAATTTGTAAATCGGTGGTGGTGGTGGTGGAAGGGTTGCACTAAAATAAATTTTTGCCGCCCCGGGCGCAAAAAGAAGCTAGTTTCGGCCCTGATAATGAGTTTTAGATCAATTTATTGCAAATTTATAGAAATTGACAATGTATATTTTCCAGAATTAAATATATATAGTGTGCTAATTTCACGAATATTAACAACATGAATCCGTCTATCACAAATTTGTAAAAATTGAAAGTGTTGTAGAGTTTCTAGAATTAGAAAAAAAATAATTTCCTGTACATAACTTTATTTTCTATATGCTTTTCCTTTTTTAAGTTAATGTATTTTCTATATGTTTCGAAACTTAGAAAATCCGCTACATCCATTAGGATCTATAATAATGAATCTTAGATCCATTTACTACAACTTTATAAAAATCGACAATGTTCATTTTCCAGAAAAAAAATAAAATAAAAATCTTCTAGATAACTTTGTTTTATATATGCTTTTCCTTTTTTTAGTTACTATATTTTCTATATGTTTGGAAACTTAGAAAATCCATTACATCCATTAGGATCTATATTAATGAACAGGGCCGAAACTAGGGGCGTGCAGAGGGGGAATGTGCCCCGGCGCCAGAACGAAAGGCGAAGAAGAGAGGGGCAGCCAAATTAAGATTTTGTTTGTTGTTTCATACTAAAATGTGTATATATATATGAAATACAAAGAAACTCGCAAGCTAATGTTAAACCTATGGCACATTGCTTTTCAAATTTTTCGATCATATTTTAATATTTTAAAAATATATTTTTTCTTTTAAGGATAGTTTAGATTGATCTTTAGCGTTGCTATATTTGATATTTCGGAAACTATATTGAAAGTAAAAGTAACTTTTCAAAAAGAAATATATCTGCAACCAAAATCGGAAACGTAAACATTAACCCGGTTTAGAATTCAACCTCAGCTCTTCTAAGCAAGGAAAAAAAGTCACTTAAAACTATTAATATGCAAATGAGAAATTTTAAAAAGAATACTCCCATAGGTTTAACATTAGCGTCCCAGTTTTTTCGCGCGACTAGTATAGGCTCGTAACGGTCAAGCTAATGTTAATCCTATGGGACCATTGTTTACATATTTCTAGTTCACATTTTAATTATTATTAAATTATTTTTATTTTTTAAGGATTTTTTTTTTCGCATATGGTACCTGAAGTCGATAACTTTTATTGTGCGTCAGGATGGGGGGGGGGGGGGGGGAATCCACGTTTGCCCCTGGCGTAAAAAGCTAGTTTCGGCACTGATAATGAATATTAGATCCATTTATTACAAATTTATAAAAAATGACAATGTCCATTTTCCAGAATAATAATAATAATAATAATAATAAATTCATGAATATTACCGACATGAATCACTTTATTACAAATTTGAAAAAATTGAAAATAATGTCCATTTTCCTGAATTAGGAAAAAAAATTATTTCTCTAGATAACTTTATTTTCTATATGATTTTCCATTTTTTAGTTACTGTATTTTCCATATGTTTGGAACTTAGAAAATCCATTACGTCCATTAGGATCTATAATAATCAATCTTAGATCCATTTATTACAAATTTATAAAAATTGACAATGTAAATTTTCCCGAATAAAAAAAAGGAAAGAAAATTTTAATTCCTCTAGATAACTTTGTTTTCTATATGCTTTTCCTTTTTTTCAGTTATTGTATTTTCTATATGTTTGGAAACTTAGAAAATACATTACAGCCATTAGGATCTATAATAGCAAACCTTAGATCCATTTATTACAAATTTATAAAAATTGACGATGCCCATTTTCCAGAAATAAAAAAAGAAAAAAAAAAGAATATTTTAATTTCTGTAGATAACTTTGTTTTCTATATACTTTTCCTTTTTTTTTATTACTGTATTTTCAATGTGTTTGGAAACCTAAAAAAAATCATTTATCATTATAAGGATTTAATATTTACTTTACTTTTATTACAAGTTTGTTAGATCAAAAAATATGTAGAGTAATATGCATATATATATTTTCTGTATTATATAATATTTAAATAAATTTTGGAACAAATAGCTATTAAGTTATTATTACAAGTCATTATTATTTTTTTAGCGTTAAAATTTAACATTTATAAAGCTTTAACTTCTAGTAACAGGTTCAAATTTTGTTAAGAAAAAATAAATTTGAATTCTTGAGATATTAATTTCTAGATACAGTTATTTTAGTTACTATGTTTTCATAAATAGTATGTGTTTAGTAATTAATAGAAAATCAATATGAGCTTTTAAAATGCTAAAAATCAAAAATAAATAGTTTGCTATAATTATTTTTACGGCATCAATCAATAATATATATTTTTTAATCACAATGATGTTATTCCTTGAATAATTTTAAAATTCGATATTAAAAATTTGATATTTTCTTGGGATTTACAAATATAACACAAAAAGTAGAATTTTTATTTTTGAAGTGATTTGTAAAATAATTTCGAACAGAAAATTTATTAGTTATTATTTTTTAGTTCGCATCTAATGTAACTTTTATGGTTGGGCAGCTTTTAATGAATTGTCTTATAACATAAAAAAAAAAAAAATCCTCTGTTAAATACATTTGGTCAATTTGGAAATACTCGTACAATGGAAATATTTTGATATTTTTCGTAAATTTCTTTGAAAAGTGCAGTAGATTATTTTTACTGTTATTTGTTGAAGGGATTTTTTTTAGTTCACTGCAAATATTTATCGTGAAAAATATACAGTAAAACGAAAAGCAAGAAATTGTATTCACCCTGTGACAAATTTCATTATTGGACAAAAGTTACTCTAACATGTAAGAAGCTAATTTCGAGGAACTCTCAGAAATAGCATGCCAGGAATAAATCCTGAAAAATAAAACATGCACAAACATTTCGGGCTTTAGTACAATAAAAACATTCCCTTGATCAGGATTACCCTTTTGTATGAGTGCTCTTACGAGGGATATTAGGGGAAAATGAGTTCTACTTTCGAAGATAGCTGCCTTCTTATTGTCCTTGTGACAGGTAGGAAGGCAAAAGAAAGGGGGTGAAAAAATCTCACAGCAATATTTCAGTTTCGGGCGTTTGCCGTATTTTGAGTGCCAGTGCGTTTTTAGACTTCAGTATTCAAAGGGTTAATCACATGCATGAAATAGAGGAAACTAATCAATTTGAGGACGGCTATTATTTACCCCATCACGGAATTTTACGACCATCTAGCGCAACAACTAAATTGCGCGTCGTATATGACGCAAGCGCAAAAAGTAGTAATGGATACTCATTGAATGATTTATTGTGCAAGGGTGGTGTGCTACAAGACGATCTCTTTTCGATATTGGTTCGATTTAGAAAGCACATTTATGCATTCACCGCCGACATCAAACAAATGTTTCGAATGATAGAGATAAATCCGTCCCAATACAAATTCCTAAAAATTCTGTGGAAAGACAGTGCATCATCCCCGGTTAAGGTCTTTCAATTATCAACGGTCACATATGGAACGGCTTGCGCCCCATTTTTGGCCACCAAGGTCTCGCAACAACTCGCCTTAGATCAGCAAAAGGCTTTTCCGTTAGCTTCCAATATTGTACTGAAAGATTTCTATATGGATGATTGCTTGTCGGGATCATCCGATTTAGAGGAATTTAATTTAATGCAAGCAGAATTAACACAACTCCTTCAGAGGGGGCGGGGATGATTTTGCATAAATGGTGTACTAATAAGGTCCAATATACTGACAATCAGATATTTCCCTTGGATAGAAATTCAGAAGAAATAACGGTTAAAACTTTAGGCATGCTTTGGAACAGTTCTAGCGATACATTTACATACAAAGTCAACGGTAAAATAACAAGTAGTAGTATATGGCAATTTCCTTTGGAACACTTTTCATACTCCACTAAACGCAAATATTTAACGACTTTTTTAAGATTTTCATCAAAAAATTTGACTGTTAAAATATCGAGGATGTAACGATTTTATTACGATTTATCGAGCAAATAATGATAAAAAATTGTATGATTTGCATAGGGTGGATATTTTTATTTTTTCTACAAAATTATGTAAAGAAGAAGTTTTAAGAAAGGGTTATAAAGAATCAAATAAACGGGATAATAACGTAATCAATTTAGATTAAATAATGATCATTTTTAAATGCTAATATTTAATTATTATTGTGATGAAAAATTTTGACAGACGTCCTTTTTTAATAGTCTATCAATTGCTAATAAACAACCTTCCTCTAGGATAATCTTGATAGGAAAAGCAAAGAGCAGCGTTATATAATAAGTTATCGGCATTATAACCAATCCTAAAATCTTTAGTTGCATTAAAAGCTATAGAATAGTATAAGTTATTATCTCCGGGAATATAAATATCAAACCATTCTTTAGTTTCGGGTATTATATTCCAGTTGTCATCACATTTACTTTCTATTCAAAAATAAACACCAGGTTGAGAAAATTTAGAGGCTTGATCCATTTTATATATTTTAGCGGTCAAAGTTAATTTTATTGTATCATTGAAACTATTAAATATAGTATAATTATTAGAGTTATCGATGCTATGATTTGTAATAACGGGTTCAAATTTAAAATAATGAAAGGTAGGTGAAAGACAATTAAACAGTAAAGTACTTATGACAAAATATTGTAACATTTATTTAGAAATAAATTTTTGATAGATTAAATAAAACCCAATCGAACAAAGTTTAGACAGATAAAATAAATAAGAAATATCAATTGCATTATATTGAAATCTGAAATAAAAGTTAAATGATTTTTATGATATGTTTTAATAGATAACCCGTTCTCTCTTTTTTATTTACAATTATAAATACTATTCTGTTAGTTCGATAAAATAAAAAAAATAGTTTGTGTGGAAATGAACCGATCTTTGCCAGAAAAGAAATTTGTACTTAAAACCGATATATTTTGAATTTCAGTATAAATATTATTTAGTGAGTTTCATAGCTCGATAAATGGTCCATTCGATTATTGTAAGATTTAAAACAAATTGTAGGATTAAGCTTTTTCTAATTCATAATCATAATAGCCATCATTATTTTTTCCTTTAAAATGAAAGATATAACTCCCTTTATTCAGTTTTGTTATTGCTGTTTCAGAAATTTTTCCATGACTCTTTTTAAGAAAATAATCTTTTTCTGCATCATTAACTTCTAATCTTGCAATAGTCGTATTTCCAAATTTTGTTTGAATTTTCTTCAATGAAATCAGTTTGTATTTCCCTGTTTCTAAATCTTTTAACTTTTGAATTACAGGGAACGATCTGAGACTGTTGAATTCTTCCAGTTATTAAGAAACAATTTTTGAAAGAAAATTTTTATAGTACAGACATCCGTACATAGAACAACCCGGTCCTAGGATTCGAACGCATCTCGGTACTTCTAATATTTTTATAGGAATTCCCCATTCTTCAAAGGTACTTTTTGGAATAATTCCTCCCTTAAAAGCAAATGTGCCACCGTATATCTGATGCAATTGTATGAAATAATCTTTTACATTGTCACTAAAAAAGGAAGGCGGTTTAAGAAATGGTTAGAATAATCGAAAGATTTATAAACACTTTTATTTTTCGTCTTTATTCAAAAGTAGTCTTAATTCATTAATAAATCGTATTAAAATATTTTTTAATTCCAAAACTTTATCTATCAATCTTTCTCTATGAGGCTCCTCTCCATCATAATAATGGCCAAATTTTTTATTTAATTCACCAAGTTGAACGGAAAGTATTTTTTTCCATCTATCGTTATAAAAATTATCTGGTAATTGATCAAACTTATATTCAATGAGATTGCAAAAATCGAGTTTATGCATATATTTTTCTAAAAACCTTTCACCAAATGTTTGAAAGCGTGCTATTAGCAGCCAATTCAAACCTTCTTCCAATGTACACATTGTGTTTTCTGAAAGTTTTTGGAACCTGGATACTTTATGTAAATCTAATTTTTCATGATAGGTTTGAACAAATTCGTCACTTAAGACTTGAAAATGAGATATAACAACCCAATTTATATAATTCGAATGTTTTAGTATAAATTCTTCAGACAGCTTTTGATTTTTAGAAACTAAATTCCAATCAAATTCATCTTTGTATTTTTCGATAAACTCTTCGGAAAGTGTTTGAAAAATGCATATAACATTCCATTCAACATAATCTATGAGTTCTGCCATAAAAGATTCGGATAATATTGAATATCTACAAACTAACTTCCAATTGAGTTGATCCTTCAAATTTCGAAGCACATCTTCGGATAAATTTTTAGTTTTAGAAAATTCGTCCCAGTTGATATCCATTTAATAATGAAATATTTTTAAAAGGGGATTTTTTCAATATGAATATAAGGTTTTAAAGTGACTGGAAAGTTTTTACTTTTGGATTTTATCCAGAATGTAATGCTGTCATCGCGTTTTCCATTAACAAAACAAGTTTCAAATTTATCCCTTGTTTCTCTGTATAAATTTTTTTTATCTTCTATTTTAAGTTCTATCTCTATATCCACATTTCTTCCTATTAAACTATTATCTATTAAATATATAGTAATTTTCATATGCATATCTGTAGATAATCGCATTTCTTGATCCAGTAATTTAGAACTTATCAAGTCGAAATTTACTTTTTTAAATTCTTTTCCTGTAAAAGTCTGAAAATCCTTCACTGTAACCCAGATATCTTTATTGTCAATATATATTTTATTGACTACGTCTGTATCGTTTTCGGGTTCCGAAATATTCGTAATTATTTTATTTTTTGCATCAAATTTATCATTCTTTAATATTAAAGCATTTTTTTTCTAAATATCGTTTATTCACAACATTTTTATCATCTTTCGCATCTGCGACATTTCCTATTCTTTTTCCGTTAGCGTCGTAAGCTTTTCCTTCGATTAGATGTAAAGTGTTTTCATCCAATTCTTTAATTCTCTTACCCGTTTCTTCAGTGAAGGTTAAAAAATTACTATTGTAATTGTTATTATTTTTTCTATAAAATCTCTTAATTGGAAATGATTATTCTCTATTTTATTCAAAACGAAACGTTTAGTGGTTAAATCTAAATCATCGATTGGATCTGAAGCATTTTTTAATATCTTATTTTCCATATCGTAATGACCATCGTCCGTTAATTTAAAACCTATACCGGGTGGTCCGATAGGGCCTTTTCGCACTGGATTATCATACGGAGGATAATAAACAGCCATTTATAAAGACTAAAAAATGTTATTCTCCTAACGTTTTAATCATAGTAATTTCTTTTTTATTCATATTTAATATACATTTCTTCCTTACTTCTAAAATATAGTAAAATACATATTCTTTGGTTGTTTCATTTTCTAATTTCCAATTGAATTCTATTCTCAAATTTTCAAGAGTGGTATAGTTTACATGATTTGACAAATCAAAATGAATTACAGGATATAATTTACCAAAATCTGAATAATTTACCATACAACCGGTTTCTGTATTTAGATTATTGAGACCTGATTCCAGAAAAGATTCATATAATCTATTATATTCCTTTTTACCAAAATCCATAGTATATCGCTCTGTTGGTAATGGCGATCTGTTAATCATCAACCAACATTCGATCATATCCAAATTATCAAATATCATATTATTTTTTTTAGGATTTTCATTTCTTTCGAAATATTGCGGTATTACAAACAATCTTAAAACTTCATCGGATGTAGCAGATATAGAATCGGAACCACTTTTATATTTATTAATAGGACTAGATCTGTTAATTTCATACTGATTCCAGTTTATTTCTATATCCGTATTAGATAATTTTAATTCATTATAGAGAATCTCCGCTCCATTTTTAAAGTCGACGTATCTCACCCACAGCGCTATGTCTTCAATTTCTACTTTATAATCTGGATTTGCAGCATCTGTGTAAATCATATTTCTACTATCGTCTCTTTGGAATTCCAGTCTTATTATGAAACCAGAAATAGCTTTTTTATATTCTGCGACGAAATCAAAAATTTCCTTTAAAGGCGTCCATGTTGTAACTGAATTGCTATTTTTCGACAATTCCCATCTTTTTTTAAATCCTTTATTGTAGTTTTCATTTTTTACAATTTTTAATTTATTGACGATATCTGTTATAGGGGTGGTAGCAGCTATCGTACCATCGCTTTGAAGTAAACTTTTATTTCTATCAGCACTATCACTGGTATCTGGATAAAAACCTATATTGGTGGCTTCTGATGCTGAATAATCTCTGGTATAATCCTTCAGTCTCTTAACCTGCAGAATGTAGGAGTGATAGTCTCCAACTGATTCGATTATTTGTTTACCTATCTGAAGTTTTACGTCTTTCATAGAACATACAGCTGCGACATTATCATCATTTATAGATGCACCATTGGATTTTACAATTTTCCACTTTGTCTCCCGATAGCTCTCCGATAATGAAATAGTATCATTGTTATCGGTAATTTCGAAATGAAACGTAGTATTTTCTTTTTTATCATTATGGCTTGTACTAGGCAATCTTATTTTTTTTAATTCGCTACTTTTTATATCGGTATTATAGTAATAATGAGTATCTCTTAGATCATAAATTTTTTCCATTTATTGAGGAAGAATTTTCAGACCTGTTCCTTTCATCTTTTTTGAAAATATTTCTTTCAATATGTCAGCATCAGTCAATCTGTCAACAACTGCTTTTTCATTCAATTCTAGTTTTTTAGCTTTAAAAAATCCTTTTCCTTGAATTCTTTTACTTTTCCTATATAATCTGTGTTTATTCATTTATTTACTGAGAAAATTTAGTTAATATCAATTGATATATTTTTTCAACATAGTCCTCTTTTTCCTCTACGACTCTAAAATTATATTCAATCAAACCTTTATTTAAATCAATTAATTCACCATTTTGATTCGTAACTCTCATCCTTATTCCACGAATTGAATCCCTATTCACAGGATAATATATTAAATTATTGAATTCTTTCGAAATGATAACACCCGGTACATCCCTCGGTGTAAAAGAATAAATAACTTCTGAATTATTCTGGTTGATTAAAGATCCATTAACTACATCACAATGAATATATATAATGTCGTTTCCGTTATATCTGCTATATTTTCACCTTCTATTACAGTCTCTTCATCATGACTTTTAGAAACTTTTTTTTCAAAGCCTATTAGTTTATGAAAATCGCTTTTTGTTAAATCGATATTCCAACCTTTAGTTAATTTAATAAGCATTCTTAGTCTAGATTGTATTCTACCAAATTTTACCGGAGGATCGTCTGAACCAAACGCATTCATCACATCTATATTTAAATCTTCAACATTTTTATTACCACAAGGAATAGTGATAGATTTAACATTATTCTCATCTGTGTATACGTCAAACCTATTAGTTTTATCTGTTACGTTAAACCATGAAACTGTCATAGTAAAAGATTGCAATGCTATTTTTTTTAATTTAAGAGGTTTAGGAAATTCAACAGTGAAATCCTCTGATTTTTCATTACTTTTTGGTTTCAATTTGATCATTTATTAGACAGAAAATATCTTTAAAGATGAAAAACAAGCTCTTCGTTATAATCGCTAGGCTGTTGAGTAAATGAATTAAGTACACATTCCGGACATTTACCTTTATTTCTTTCTTTTATATATTTCATACAAAATAATCCACATTTGACAGAAGTAGGTTTTTGTAAAAAACTATCATTGTGAGCTATACTGACTTTTTTATTGGAAAGTTTAAGAAATTTCATAATATTTTCAGGAATATATTTTCCTTTGAGTTTAATATTTTTATATATATATTCCCCGAAAGGATCGAAATATTCTACATAATTATAATTTGGATCATTATAGTAACAAACCCAATGTGTTCCAGGACCTGTCGAAATATCTAAATTAATAATCCCGCTTTCAAACTTTCCAATCTTTTTAGGAAGTAAATCGGAGGTAAAGACACCTCTGAATCCTTTTTCATCTTTCATATTTTCTTTAATCGTTTTATCCGATATACCCAATTTTGTTATCGGGATTTTTTTTTAGACAGGGAAGCTGACTTTTTTTAAAGACCAGATCCTTTGTTTTCCCAAGGCTAAAAAACTCCAGATCCCGAAATTTTATCCAGGATTTTTTTAGTTCCCCAACCCGCTGCACCACTCGCAGCACCGAGTCCTAGTGATGTTAAAATAGGAATTAAAAAAGGTAAAAATCCACCGTTTTTATCTAATTGAGTTTTGCTTATATTTATTCTTTTACCTTTACTAATCTGATTAATCTGTGTTTTAGTTAAATACATTTCATAATTGGGAGGTTTAGAATTGTCTATCTGCAGTGTCAGTTCTTCTTTTTTTCTGAGAGCAGATTTCAATTTACTAATCTGTCCGTCACTCAAATGAATCTTCTTTTTTACATAACTAATTTATTTAAGAAGAAATTGATTGTATAATCGTTCTTTATCTCCGTTAGTTATTTTTTTTTAGCTTTAATGAGTTTGTCTATTAGCAGTTTGACTTCATTTCTTAATTTTTTCGACTTGCTACCTTGACATATTTTATCCAATAATTCAGATAATAAATCTAAACCTTTACCGACTTTCATTACTTCGCTACCCCGAATTGTAGTTAATCTAGCCAGATATTTTTGTAGCTCATCTTCTTTATATTTAACAGCGTCTATTTCAACCTTTTTCTGACTTAATTCCTCCTCTGAAACATTTTTAGCCCGCGTAATTGTACTTTGTAAGTTGCCTTTTTTCCTCGATAATTCTTCTTTTAACTGCTTAGCCTTTGTATACATTTCGTCTAATTTTTCTTTATTGTCTAGGAGTTTCGAAGGTCTGTATAATTTTTCAGATATTAAATAATCTGTATCTAAATATTGATCAACGTTATAAGTAAGTGGCGGTTCTTTATATAATTCTTTGACATCTTCGATCGCTTCAGGAATAATTCTAGATGATTCTGCAATAGGCTGTAAAGATATATTTAATTCGTCTAATTTTTCGTTGATAGATTTAATATTTTCTTTTCTACTTTTATCCTGTTCTTCTAATTTTTTAGTGACAGGTTTATGAAATTCAGTTAAACTTTTGTCTATACCTAGCTTTCTATCACGCTGTTCTTCAGTATTTTTTCTAATATCTGCTTGTAATTTGACAAGTTTTATTGCATTTTTTAATTCTTCTTTTTGTTTCTTATTTCGATCTTTTTCTAAATCGTTTATTTTATCCATTTATAGACAGCGAAAAGCTGACGCTTTCTATTTTAAAATTTTTACTGACAGCTAATTAGAAGCAACAGCTTAGACGTCTATTTTTACTGACAGCTAATTAGAAGCGACAGTATCGCCGTCTGTTTTTACTGGCAGCAAATTAGAAGCGACAGCTTCGTCGTCTGACATTAGACAGCGTCAGCTTTTCGCTGTCTAATAAATGATTAAAATTAAAGATTACACAGAACCAGAAGAATTGCCTGACCCTAAACAACATCGTTTTTTACCTAGACATCCTTTCAGATTATTAATAATCGGCCCATCAGGTTGTGGAAAGACAAATTTGCTAATAAATTTATTAAACGGCTTTGAGAATCCTAGCAATTTAAGATTAGATTTCGACACTTTATATTTATGCGCAAAAGATATTTCCGAGCCAAAGTATTCTAAATTACAAGAAAATTATACACTGTTTGAAGGTGTTGAAAGAGACGATATTTTAAAATGTAAAAAAATAAGTAAAAAAGATAGAGGGGAATTATTAAAACTGTATGATAAATATAAAAAGAAGGTACTATTTTCTTCAGATTTGAATGAATTTATTACTGTTGATGATCTAGATTCTTCAGAAAAAAATCTAGTTGTTTTCGACGATTGTGTTACAGAAAAAGACCAGAAAGTTATAGAGGATTTGTTTATAAGAGGTCGAAAGAAAAATGCATCCATTATTTATTTAACGCAGTCTTATTACTCAACTCCTATCAATATTAGAAAAAATTGTAATTACTTCATATTTTTTAAGCTACAGCCTAGGGAAATTAATTAGATAATCAGAGAAATAGACGGAAATCTAACAAAAAAAGAATTTCTAGAAAAATATAAATCTTGTATGGGTAATTTCTTTATGCTAGATTTAGTAAATTCCGAAATGAGATACAGAAAAAATTTTGAACCTATATAAATGGAAGAATATTTAGAAAAAAGATTATATATTTATAGGAAAAGTTACAATTTGTATCAAAAGATAAGTATTTCATTATCTGTTAGCAAATTTATGCTAAGTGCTTCGGGATTATCAGCTTTTGCGTTCATACCACTGGCCGCTTTGAGTTTGAGTGCTGGAATTGTAGAAGTCATTGAGAAATCTTTAAATATTTTGGAACGAAAAGAAGAATACAAGCAATGTTATAATTTTTATAAACAACAGTTAAATTTATTGAAAGCGAAAAAATTTCAGAAGAAGAAGTGTATGTTAGAGAACAAGATTTTATAAATAATTTAGTATATTTCCCAATCGAAAAGTATGTGAAAAAGTACAGTTGAATGGATATAAATATTCTTCTTAGAAAGCGTCAGCTTTTTGCTGTCTAATAAATGAGTTGTAAAAGTAAAAAATTTGTTGTTACGTCTTTAACTGAAAAGGGTAATTTTAAAGGCGGATGTTTAAAATGCGGACAAACTAGATCGGGTTTTCTGAATAAAGTCATTAGTAATTTACCTTTTGAAATGCATTTACCTGGCCATAATTTCACAGGCCCAGGAACACAATTATTATGGGGGAAAACGCGATTAAATCCTGATTTAACATATAAAAATTCATCTAAACCTGTTAACCGAGTGGATGAAATTGCATATAAACATGACAAATGTTATTTAGAAAATAAAGATACAAAAAGTAGAAATGAAGTATGCGATAAGAATATGATTGATGAATTAGATAATATTCAAAATCCTACGATTAGAGAAAGATTTGAAAGAGGAATTGTAAAACCGATTATTAAAGCTAAAAAGACTTTTGGTATGGGATCTATAAATACAAAGATCTATTGTTTAAAATGTAAAAACCACACAGAAACTAAAGATATTAAAAATGCAATTTCTAAAAATAACAGGCCAATAATGAAAGGTATTTGTCTAAATTGTGGTTCTAAAAAGAGTGTTTTTTTAGGAAAACCTTAGGGATGAAAGATCCTAAAAGTATCTTAGAAAAAATATATTATCATCCTGAAAGTGGTTATTGTGGGATCAATGAATTAAAACGGAAAACAGGTTATAGTCAAAAGCAAATTACCGATTTTTTACACAGCCAAGATGTTTATACCAGACATAAGCCTTTAATTCGTAAATTTAAACGAAGACGCATTTATGTCAGTCATATCGATGATCAATGGCAAGCAGATTTATTGTTTATCAAACCTTTTAGTAAATATAATAACGGAACTAATTACTTATTGACAGTAATAGATATCTTTAGTAAATACGTTTGGGCTATTCCGATAAAAAGAAAAACAGGACAAGAAGTAACTAAAGCATTTAAAAAGATATTTAAAGAAAGAATTCCTGAAAGATTACAAAGTGATAAAGGAACCGAATTTGTAAATAAATGGACTTTAAAATTATTTAAAGATAATAATATTCAGTGGTTTACAACAGAAAATGTTGAAATAAAATGTTCTGTAGTCGAGCGATTTAACAGGACAATTAATAAAAAAATTAGAACCTATCTAGCAGCCAACAATACTAAAAGATATATAGATGTATTGGACCAATTAGCTAAAAATTATAATAATACCAGACATAGGTCTATCAAAATGACGCCTAGCGAAGCGAGTAGAGAAGAAAACGAATCTGAAGTTTATAAAAATTTATACGAAGAAAAAATAATAAGAAAACCGAAATTCAAGGTTGGCGATAGAATAAGAATTTCGAAATACCAGACTGCTTTCACCCGCGGATACCAGCCCACTTTTACTGAAGAAATTTTCATCGTTTCAGAAATATTGAACACTGACCCAATTACTTATAGAATAACGGATTTGAATGGCGACGAAATAAAAGGAACTTATTATGAACCGGAATTAGTTAAATATAATAAAAAAGATAAAATGCATAAGATTGAAAAAATAATAAAAAAGAAAGGAAAGAAATGTCTAGTTAAATGGTTAAATTATTCCGACGAATTTAACTGTTGGGTTGACGAAAAAGATATCAAGTCAATTTAATTTTTTCGCTAAAATGTCAAAACTCCCATCTATGCGGGGATTAAAAGTCCCGTCTAGGCGGGGTTTTTTTCAAACATAATTATGTTATTAAAATAACTCATCAAAACTCCCACCTAGACGGGACTTTTTCAAATATTAAAATATAAACAAACTATAATGTCAAAACTCCCGCCTAGACGGGACTTTTTCAAATATTAAAATATAAACAAGCTATAATGTCAAAACTCCCGCCTAGACGGGACTTTTTCAAATATCATTATGTTATTAAAATAACTCATCAAAACTCCTATTTCATAAAGAAAATATTAGATTATTATAATATTGATAATAATTTGAAAGTAAAATTTAATAAGAAAAACGAAGACATTTGGAATAGCTTTCTAAAAAATATTTCTTAATAAATGGAGCTGTCTAAAGTTTGCAAGCATTGTCAGATGACTAAACCTTTAGACCAATATTATACTCGATTTCGTTACGGCAAAACGGAACATTACGCTAATTGCAAAAGTTGTCATTTAGCTAATAAAAATAAAAAAATTGATTGCGAATGTGGTAAAAAATGCACTTTAGCTCATAAAAAAAGACATTTAAAAAGCAATTATCATATCAAACGAACGTCAAAATAAGTTTAGGATGTTGTGTTTTAAATTGAACGTATTTTTTAGTTGAAAATGTTATATTGAATGTTGCATTTTAGTTGAAAATATTATATTCAATGTTGTGTTTTAAATTGAACGTATTTTTTTAGTTGAAAGTATTATATTGAATGTTGCATTTTAGTTGAAAATATTATATTCAATGTTGTGTTTTAAATTGAACGTATTTTTTAGTAGAAAATATTATATTGAATGTTGCATTTTCAGAAATTATTCAATTGGACCTTGATAGTTTCAAAATTAGAATCGTGGGGAAAAAGTGTTTATAAAATTTCTTCTATATAAATGGAGGAAACTCTAAGATTGATATCTGTTTCAAAAATGCATATTTCAAAATTAAGGCATGTCTTAAAACTTTTAAATATAAACCAACCCCAACGATGTAAAAAAGATGACTTAATTAGATTGATACTGGGATATATGAAAGAAACTGGGAAATATAAATACGTTTTAGTAGATTTATTAAAAATAGACGCAACAGATTATTTAAATGAAATGAAGAAAAAATTTATCAAAAATCCTAAGAAAAGAAATAAGTTGAAAAAAATATTCGATTCTTTTGATTTAAAATTCAACAATAACACAGCAGAATTTAATCCAAAAAATAACGAAGAAAAAAAGATAAAAACAGTAGTAAACCTTAAAAAATTATTTTCTGATTTAAATGAAAAATTGAAACAATTTATAAATGAACCGAAAAACCGTCCAAAACTTAAGAAACTCTGATTATTACGGATTGAAATATAAAGATGAAAAATTGATCAAAAAGACTGAAAAGAAAGTCAAATTACAAGCAAATTTAGAAAATCTGTTTAGACCTGATTACGAAATTGTTGAGAAAGATAAAAAATTTGTAAAAAAAATTAATACTTATAGATATGCTTATGAAATAAAACAAATAAACAAACTCACACCGGGCCAGTATTATAGTATCTTAAAAGATTTATTCAGAAAAGCAATTGGAAAAATTGAAGGAATGGTCCAAATTGTTGTAGACAATCCCTCTTTGATGCAACCCTTTCACCCTGATAGGATGTCAACGAAAGAAGCCTATGACACCTATTTAGATGTTTTAACGCATAAAATTGAATACAGAGTTGGATATTAAAGACTGTACTTTTTTTTTACTGTCGTTGGTTTGCGTAAAGGTGGTAAACGATCGAAATTACTGAACGATAACGATATTGTCAATAAAAAAAGTATCCTTCAAATTAAAAATGACGATGATATCTGTTTGGCTAGATCAATCGTTACAGCCCTAGCTATTCAAAATCCTAAAATTTTATGCGAAAAATTGAATCTAGAAAAATTGACAGGTAATGAAGTTAAATACATAAAAATGGGTAGAAAATTACAAAAAAATTTAGCGATAAAACTGCATGAAATGTGTGATATTCCGTTAGAAATGTGTAATTTAGAGCATATTAAACAATTCGAAATTTTTTTAAATATACAAATAACTATATTTTGCAGAGAAAATTTTAATCAAAGAATATACAGTGGTACCTATAAATCTAATTGTGTTTACATTCTAAAAAATAGAAATCATTTTGATGTCATTACAACGGTTACAGGATTTTTAGGAAAAAACAATTATTGTGATTATTGTAAAGTCAGTTATTATAGAAGTGATCAACATAAATGTTCTTTAAAACGCAATAGATGTTTTAAGAAAGAGGGTAACTGCGAAGGCGATGGTATTCAGTGTAATGATTGTTTTAGATCGTTTAAAGGAAAAAACTGCTTCGAAAATCATAAAAATGAAGCAGTCTGTGAAAAACTGTGGAAATGTTCAAAATGTAAGAGAAATATCGATAGAAGGCAAAGAGAATAGAAAGATCATAAATGTGGAGAAAGACTATGTAAAAACTGCAGAGAGTGGGTTTCGGAAGATCATAAATGTTATATACGCTGGAAAGAATCTAAGGGAGGAACTTGTAAAAATATCTGTCCAAAAATATAGAAAAGAGAGAGGAATGGTGTAAGAAATGTAAAAGGTCAGAATTTACAGAAAAATATATGTTTTTTGACGTTGAAACGAATCAAGAGACAGGAAATCACCAAGTCAATCTAGTTATAAATCATGATTTTAACGGAAAAGAAAAAGTATTTAAGAATGAAAATGAATATTGTGAATGGTTATTCCAAAAGAAACATTGCGGATATACAGTATTAGCGCATTATGGAAAAGGATTCGATTTTCAATTTCTAGCTAAATACTGCTTTAAAAATAAAATTAAAGTGTTTACAATATATCAAGGAAATAAACTCATATATATGCAAGCAAACGCATATAATATAAGGTTTATCGATTCTATTAATTTTACACTGATTCCGTTAAGAAAATTTCCTAAAACGTTTGGACTAACGGAATTGGCTAAAGGTTATTTTCCTCATTTGTTTAACACTAAGGAAAATCAAAATTATGTAGGAAAATATCCTGAAAAATACTATTATGATTATGATACTATGACTTTAGATCAAAGAAAAACTTTTGATAAATGGTATAAATCCGTAAAAAGCGAAACATTTGATTTTCAAAAAGAAATTATAAAATATTGTAGATCTGATGTTGATATTTTAAGAAAAGGATGTTTAGAATTGCGAAGATTATTTCTAAATATTGCTAATATTGATCCTTTTAAATATGTCACTTTAGCTGGCGTTTGTATGGCTATATACAGAGATAAATTCATACCAGTTGATACAATAGCGATTGATGAGGAGTTTATTCAAAAGGATCGATACAGTAAGAAATCTATAATTTGGTTAGACTACCTGTCTAAAAAACACAATATCAAAATACAGCATGCTTTAAACGGGGGTGAGAAAAAACTGAAATTAGGTGATAAAACTTATAAAGTAGACGGTTTTTCTAATAATACCATTTATCAGTTTCAAGGCTGTCATTGGCACGGTTGTCCTCGCTGTTTTACAGAAACCACTGTCAATCTTCAAAATCAGATATGTATGAAAGATTTGTATGAAAGAACTCAAAAAATAAATAAAAAAATGAAAGATAAAGGATTTGAATTGATTGAAATATGGGAATGTGATTTTGATAGTGACAAAGAAATTAAAAAATATATAAAAAATGAATGGAAAAGAGATTTTGTATAACCTTTAAATCCTAGAAACGCATTCAGCAGAGGTAGGTGTGAACCTACCAAATTAATATACGAAATGAAAGAAAACGAAAAGGGTAGATATATTGATGTTTGTTCACTTTATCCAACAGTGAATTACTTTGATCACTATCCTGTTGGTCATCCGGTAAAGATTTATAATCCAGAAAAATATTATAAGAATTGGTATGGTTTGATACAATGCAAAGTAATGCCACCTAGAAAGCTCTATCATCCAGTTTTACTTTATAAATGAAAAAAATTAATATTTAGTTTGTGTAAATTATGTTCAAAACCTATAAAATGCGAAAAGAAACAATGTAAAAAATGTTATGAAATGAGGAATAAAGAATGTAATCATACGGATGAGGAAAGAAGTTTTACTGGTACGTGGACAACTAGCGAAGTTGAACTGGCGATTGAAAAAGGTTATAAGATTTTAAATATCTATGAAGTTTGGCATTTTGAAAAAAAAATCTAATACATTATTTAAGGATTATGTTAAAATGTTTTTGAAAATCAAATTAGAAACTGATGATAAATGGTCTGAAAATTTCAAAACTGAAAAAGAATATAAAAGGTGCGTAGAAAAGAGAATGGGTATAAGGTTAGGAGAAATCAAAGAAAATCCAGGAATGAGATTTATATCCAAAATTTGTTTAAACTCTCTATGGGGTAAGTTCGGACAGAAAAAAAAAATATGAAACAAACAGAAAATGTAACAGAATTGGCAGATTTTTATAGAATTATACTGAACGACCGCATTAAAGATTTGAATATGATATTTTTAAATGATGATTGTGTGCAAATGGATTATAAGATGAAAGATGAATATGTCAAGAATAACTTTAATACGAATATTTATATAGCTGTTTTTACTACCAGTTCGGCTAGAATAAGATTATATGAAATGCTTGATAAATTAGGAGATAAAGTAATGTATTACGATACAGATAGTATTGTTTATATCGATGATGGCTCTAATAAAGTAAAAACGGGCTGTATGTTAGGCGAGTGGACAGATGAATTAGGAGAAGATAAATATATGAAATCGTGGATATCTGGAGCTAGTAAAGATTATGGCTATATTCTTAACGATGATTCTGTAAAAGGAAAAGTAAAAGGATTTAAAATGAGTTATGAGAGCGAAACTAAGCTCAATTTTGCCGAGAGAATGAAAACAATAACTAGGGAAATTGACCATATAGATGTAGAAATAAATCAATTTCAGATACAAAAAGACAGAAATATTAAAGTGAATAAAATGAATAAAAGATATATGTTTGGATATGATAAAAGAAGAATTTTAGATAAATTTGATACTGTACCATTTGAAACAAGCACTCAATTTTGAATGTTTACAATTCAAAAACGTATCATTGAAATGACTTGAAGTTCGGTGTCTGGGCATAGTTTGAACCAAAGATTTGAAATATCTCGTTAAAATTGGGTATTGTCACTGAAAAAAATGAAGTTTGGATTCGTTTAAATATGTAGATGGCCCCCTAAGTAAATTTTATATACATCATTTAAAAGTAGACTTTATTTCCAATCGTCTGGTACCAGTAACTTTCTTCTACGATAATTTGTTGAAGAGTTAGTAGGGGGTGTTTACTTTTTTTTCCACGACTGTACATATACTAATGCCAAGCGCGAGCCTTCAGAAAGTTTATACGAAAAGCTGAAAAAGAGACATAACGTACACAACTATGGAATACAAGGCGCCTTTTCTCTAAAACAACTTACAGAATTGAAGAGCTAAGTGGAAGAACATGTTAAGTAACAAAAATTACATTTGAAGAAATTTGATGTGAAAGTTTTTGCTGTAAATTTTAACGATTTATTTTCTGTTTGATACCATGTGTTTAAAATATTAACAGGTATGGCACTAAACTCTCTCAGAATAACTTATTCATATTTAATTTTTAAATATTAAAAATTATTAATATTATTGATATTATTAACTATTAAAATATTAAATATTAATGAATAATGTCTTAAATCTTTAAGACTAAATATTCAAGACTAAAAAGATAATTTTTTTTTTTAGAAAATGTAGCATAACATGTTCATTCACTCAGCTCTTCAATTGTGAGCAATAACAAGCGTTTAGACTACTGCGGGAAGAAAAGCATATGAGATAAAAGGCATTCTTTTTATTTTAATTTGAATGACCAGAAAAATGTGCAATTGCACTGTTCAAGTTTTAGGATGAGAAAGTTTCTTTTGATTTACTTTAATAAACGGCTTAGAAGAGCTTTTAAGCTTCAATAAGACTATCATACAATTATAAAAATAAAGCAGATGTAAGTACTATATTTTTAAATGGGAAAGGAATTTTAATTAATTATTCATGTAAAAGACGAGATTTAATTTTTATTGGGGATAATTACTCATATGTGATGATTAAATACTTACATGATCACAATAATTAATGTTTTTTAAGGAACTTTTAACCAGATTTATCTTGTTTTGTGAGAAACATAAAGATGTCAAGACAAGTGGTGCAACTGACTATCATCTGCATACAAACATTGCTGAAGTTGAAGCTCCCTACTTGGAAATGAAGTTCCACATTTCGGTGTCATTGGCCGAATTACTTTAGACTTTCAACACATTTCATGACAGTATTACACATAATCTGAAGCAAGATTAATCTGCTAAAATTTCGCAAAACTAGCTACATTATTTACAAAGTTAGGAACAAAGACTTTGGTTCAGTTTATAGTGAGATACCTTACATTTTGACTGAATAAATGCATTGTGAGTTTTTTTTTTTTCCAAATATATATGCACTATATGGCCATTAATGACCGTACACTTTCAATTTTAGACATTTTGACGAATATTTAGAAATATACTTGTCAGATTCTTCTGGAGTTTCAGGGTTAAAAAAACAGGTTTGGCCTCATATTTATCAATGTCGATTTGATAAGGATGACAATTAGGGGGCCAACAAAAAATCATAGAAAAGAAATAATACTTGGGATCATCCTGTAAAATAAAATGCACGAAATAATCTATCGCTACATAACATAAATAGGCAGACAATATACAATATGTGTATTCATTTGTCTAAGAATAGCACGTATATTAATAAAGATATAGCGATTTTTTTTAAATAAAAAAATTCTTGCCTGTTTTTATGCTTATAACATGCAGGGTTTTCAACCAAATTTAACGCCGGTTTCAGAAAAATTGTCAAAATATAGTAGAAACAATATAGTGCAATTTGAATATATATATATTAAATATATTATGAAATATGAGCAGTTGTATGAAATTTTTTTTATTTGCGCATACGCGAACGATATCAAGGATCTTTTTACATAATTCAATAGTCAACTCTATGGAGCAGCTTATTAAAAATATCCAGTCAAATATCGTAAATTTCAGAAAGATATCGGCTTTAGAGTGAGCTAATTTTTAGTTGTTCTCTAAAAGCAACTGAATGATAAGGGATTTTCCACAAATTGACATTTTTTATTAACCGACTTTTAGAAAGAAATTAGTATTTAGTCACTATCAACGAGTAGATTCGGAAAAAAATGCTTCGATTTTGATACTTCTTTTTATCATGGTATGGGCTCGTTCTGGTGGTTATCCAAGAATAACTGAAACATCAATAAAAAAAAATTAAATTAAAATTGACAATTTGTGTACAATCCATTATCATTCAGCTAGCTTTAGCGAACAACTAAAAATCAGCTGACTCTAACACCGATATCGTTCGGAATTTTTACGATATTTGACTGGATTTTTTTAATAAGTTGCTCCATAGATTTGACTATTAAATTATGTAAAAAAGATTCTAGTTATCGTTCACGCATGTTCAGATAAAAATTATTTCATACAACTGCTCTTATTTCCTAAAATATTTAATATATTTATATTTCAATTGAAATATATTGTTTCTACTACATTTTGTCAATTTTTCTGAAACTTGCGTTAAATTTGGTTGAAAACTCTGCATGTTATAATCAAAATAAATAAATAAATAAATAAATAAATAAATAAATAAAAATAATAAAAAGCAAGAATTTTTTTAATTAAAAAAATCTCTATATCTCTATTAATATACGTGCTATTCTTACACAAATGAATACACATATTGTACAATGTTTGTTGATTTATTTTCGGTAGCGATAGATCATTTCGCGTATTTTATTTTACAGGGTGACCCCAAGTATTATTCTTTTGCTTTGATTTTTGGTTGGCCCCCTAATTGTCCTCCTTATCAAATCGACGTTGATAAATATGAAGTCATACCTGCTCTTTTTAATCCTGAATTTCCAGAAGAATCTGACAAGTCTTATTTCTAAATATTCGACAAAATGCCTAAAATTGAAAGTGTCCGTTCTACTGTATTTTATTCACTTCGAAAATTTTATTTAATGTTTTTGAATCACCCTGTATAAAAATCAACATTTATTTTATTTTCAATTATGTAGTTTGTAAATATTGGTAGGTTGAAATTTAAATACACACTATAAGAATTTTTATGAATAATAAGTGTTTATGTATTTCGAAAAAGTAATTTAAAAATCAATTTTTAAATGTTTAAAAGTGATAACTTTCATGAAATCTTTAATTTAAAATGTTACTCAAAACATAAAACTTTATTAGACAAAATAAGTCTCATTTCCCATGAATAACATTAAAACAAGATAACAGTCTATCACTTTATTGACTGTACTAAAAATTTTCATGGAAAATATCTCAAATAAATAGTTGACTGTTATTACAGGATAACAATTTATATATATAAAATTTCACCTCATGATTATTTCTATTTAGACAGTTAATTGTTTCAGAACAATTCTGACTTTTATGATATAAATAATTTTTATTTTACAAATATTTCCGCTAATATTTAATTTCAAAGTGATTCGCATTTATTACTGCTGTCAAAGTGCTAACGGAAACAGATGCTTTCCAGATGTTTTATTTCTCACTGTATAAGGGGAATAAGAGCTAAAATTTAATAAGAAAATATATCTGCTTAGTTTGTTGTCTGTTAATCAGTTTATTTGATTGAAGTAATTAAAAGTTTCTTCTGACAACTCGCATTCAAAATGAACTTCTGTTAAATGAATAAGTAAGGTAATTTTCATTTTTATCACATTCCATTCTTGTATATGTTTATTATCGTCTTCAAAAATATGAGTGAAAATTAATAATGGCAAAAGTGTTAAGAAAGATTTAAACTAAAGAACTAATGTAGAAATAAAAATCTTGGCATATTTGTGTTAAAAAGGATTAGAGATTATTTCATTTGATTTCCAAATTTGTAATAATTTAAAGGAGTTAGAATATCATTATTTACAAAATAATAAGTACTACTACTAATAAGAAGATCATACTATTATAATTTAAAAAGAAAAAACATAGAAATTTAAGAACAGCTGTATTGTAGATCCCCCAAACTACATACAAAAGCACTAACTACGGTCTTCCGCATCCCTCAAACTACAAAGACTGTGAAAATTCCTGACAAAACCCCACTTTAGAAAAAATTATACCCAAGCTGCTTCAAATTTAAAAAAAATAATAATCCACCAATGATAAAAACGATGAAACTCCCCCCTTTAAAAATTTCGCAAGTAAATGAAAATCCACCCCCCTCCTATTCATCATCTGTACGAGTTAAGCGAATTTTCAAAAAATATCCTCAAGATTGCCAAAATCGTGATAAAAATCAAAAATGAATTACAAATTAACTCCTTTTCAGAAATCATAGAAAAACTCAACAGTGTCCAAGATCAAATTTCTGCTAAAAGAGACTTACTTTTTTCAAAACAGTCTCTAGTGAACTTGTGTCAAATCCTACCACTATTACTGTTAATATTGGAATTCATTCTTAATTCAACAGATTTCGATTTCCACGCTTTTTACGATCTGCAAACGCAAGGTCACGGATAATACGGGCAAAATAGCTATTCATTCAGTGCTGCAAGTATGAGTCAGCTGATACTCCAGTCACTGAAGTATCAGCCCTCGAACAATCTGGACAAATTAGTGGCAATATTGACATTTAAAGCAGATATCATAGTCACCATCCAAAAAAAGTTGCTGCCATACGTTTATGTTTTGTTCTAATTATATTCGTCAACTCTAATTCAAAATGTATGCAAAAATAAATAACATATTTTAAAATATATATTTTTGTTCCACACCGGAAAATTTTCATAATAAAATTTTAGATTAGATATTACAAACATTAATTGACAAGTTACCTTTCCCAGCTGTGAAAAAATTCATGTTATCGAGCTGCTGTCAAAGGTAGCTTGAAAAGTAAAGAGAGAGAGAGCGAATGCTGGAAAGAAAGTGTCCTGTTAACCCTCTCAGGGGCAAAGGATTTTTAATGCTAAAGTGTTGAAATAAATGATTGGCACCGGAATTTGCCAATATATTTATTTGTAAATAAGAAAAAGGCTATATTTCATATACTTATTTCATATACTTAGCCGCCTTCTCACTTATGACGTCAATACTTTCGTTATCGGGGATTTCGATGCCCATCACACTTCCTGGAATTGTAGTACTAACAACACTTATGGCAAAAGTATTTACAATTTTCTTCTTAATTCAAGTATGGACATTATTTTCCCGGACTCCCCCACCCGTTACTCTGATCATAGCAGTAGCACCATTGATTTTGGTTTGTTTAATGGTTTCAATTATGCTAAAAGTATAATTTCTCTTCCTGAACTGAGCTCGGATCATAATCCGATCAAAATCAACATCCAAATTCGCATCCCCCCCCCTCTAAAAATTATCAACATTATTAATTGGGCTCAGTTCCAGAAAAACATTAATGAAATTCCCCCCACCCTCCCTGAAATTAACAGTACTCACGATATCGAAACTCTGACAAATGCCATCACGAACGATATCAGGAGAACGGCCGATGGTGCTACAAATAAGATTTTCAGCAATGAATTTTACCGTCTCGACCCTCATGTCCGTAGGCTTACTACAAATAAAAACAGAGCGAGGAAAATTTACCAACGTACGCGTAGCATTTTCGATAAAACCATCATGAACAGAGCACAACAGGAGCTCAAAAACTACTTATTCAGGAAAAAACAGGAAAGTTGGAGTTCCTATCTCACTTCCCTATCACCAGAGGACGCCAGCATATGGAAGGCCGCAAAGAAAATCCGTAGCTCCGCAAAGAAAATCCGTAGCTCTGTCAATAATCCCCCCCCCCCCCCCCGATCCTTATTCCAAATTCCCAAGACTACGCATATACTGATGAAGAAAAATCAATTGCAATTGCCAGTAGCTTAGAATTACAATTCCAAGGAAACCCTATTATCGATAGTGAAAACGAAAGGGAAGTAAACGTCCACGTCAGGAATTTTATGTCTTCGGATCACACCCCTCCTGACTTTCAGATCTCAAATGCTGACGTAATTAAAGAAATTAAAAAACTTAAAAATAAAAAATCTCCAGGTATTAGTACCATTACTAATGAAATTCTAAAAAATCTCCCCCCTTCTTATATCCCTAAAATCACCCTTCTCATTAACAATATTTTTAAATTCAGCTTTTTCCCATTGTACTGGAAAACTGCCATAGCCATCCCCATCCTTAAATCTGCTAAACCGCCCGGTCTGGCAACTAGTTATCGCCCAATTTCTCTTCTTAATTCCCTCAGCAAATTAACAGAATCCTTTATTACTTATCAAATTAATGCCCATTGTGATCAAAATAATATCTTAAATCCTGTTCAATTCGGCTTTAGGAAAGGGGTCTCGGCCCCGCATCAAGTTTTTCGTTTGGTGGAAAACATCACGACAGGAAAAATTTCTAAAAAAATTACTGCAGCTGTTTTTCTTGACATTGAAAAAGCTTTCGATATGGTTTGGATCTTCGGGCTTATTTTCAAGCTTATAAATTACAATCCCCCCCCCCCTATCTGATCAAATTAATTTACTTTTATTTACTGGATCGAAATTTTAATGTTAGGGTTAAAAACCACCTCTCCAGAAATATTTTTGCTTTTTTCGGCCTCCCTCAGGGAAGTAAAATCTCCCCAATTCTTTTTATTATATTTATTAATGATATGCCTTCCTATCCCCACAAATCGCTAGCAAAATATGCTGACGATGCGTGTGTTTTTTCTGCAAATAAAAATCGCAGGTATGCCATTACTGCAATCACCAAACATCTTAAATTACTCCCCACTTGGTTCAACAAGTGGAGAATTGCCATAAATATTAATAAAACGCAAGCTATTCTTTTTAGTAATCTTCGTAAAAATACCCGGGATAAATTTAAAATTAAATATAATAATACTGATTTGCCTTGGTCCTCAAGCTGTAAATACCTAGGTATTATCCTAGATGAGAGACTCACTTTCAAACAACACATCCACACTACGCGAAATAAGTTTCGAGTTGCTAAAAATAAATTATATCCCCTTCTTGCTCGAAACAGTGATCTTTCAATTAAAAATAAGTTGCTCCTGTACAGTTCTTATTTACGTCCCATTCTAACTTACGGGTCCGAAGTCTGGTCGTATGCGGCTAAGACACACATGAAACTTATTTTTCAAGCTCAAAATGCTACTATAAGATTAATCTTTGATGTACCTTATTATGTCAGAAATTTTCATTTATATAAAGAAATTAATTTCCCCAGACTCAGTACTTTCATCCAGCACTTAAATATAATTTTTCATCTTGCCTTAGAAATTTCAGATAATAGTGCTCTAAATTCCTTACTAAATTATGATATATTTGACCCGAACAACCGTAAACGTCCTAGAATGGGAATTATTGTAGATACTCTCATTTAAATTTTATTTATTGTATCCTTTCCCCTCCTTTTATTGTGTTCTTTTACTAACCAGGCATGTGATTTCCGCGTTTTTGCACACCAGTATATTCTTAGAGAGAATGATATTTCATTTAATCGAAACATTTTTGCGATTTAAGAGAACAACATTTTCTCTAAAAATATACTGGTGTGGAAAAACGCGGAAATCACATGCCTGCTAACGCTCCGTTTTTCCTACTTTTTTCTGTCAGTCTGCAATCGCAGGCTTAACCCCGCCTTTGGCTCCCCCCTTCTCCCTGTAGCCTATTTAAGAGGACGATCCAGCCAGCGCTCCTTCAGTCGAGCTCCAGCTTCCACGCAGTGTACAGGGCGGATGGACCAGTCCTTTTCAGGACTCACGGCATTGCCGAAGTGTTGCATCCGGCACTGCGGTGGATTTCTACTCCACTGCTCCAGTAGCAGCTTCCCATATGTCGGCAATGAATTTCCGAGAGCGAGGGCCCTTTTCAGGGCCACGCGAAAGCGTACCTCCGCTCCCGGCATCGCCTCGACTCTTGGACGACACCAGTTCTCACAATGCTCCGGCACCCAGAGCGGATCCAAATCACACTTTCTCCGGCCGTTAGGCCTAGGATACCCTTCCCCCCCTTTTTTATACTAACAACATCTACTACTGTACTATTTTACTTTATTTTATAAAAATCTTATAAAATACTATAAAAAATTATAAAAATATCTCAAAAAATTTTAGAAAATACAAAAATATATCTTGTTGTTGTAATGCTATACTTAAACTTTCTTTTAGCCTCTTCCTTCCTTATTTTTTACTTTTTATTTGAGCTCTTTTTCCCATCCATTCCCCAGTTTGATTTTTTACTTTTATGCCCTCGCTGCTACCAGCTATGAATTTTGCTTAACCATTTAACCTGCACCATCTTATGTGACGGGGATGTGGGGCAAGTGGCCCCGGGCTCCTCAACCAAATCGTCTAGAATCTTCATATACTTATTAACACAAGAACGCCCGGAAGGAGTCGATTCGACTCCAACTTAATGGTTAAATGTCCATTGGAGCCAGAAAATTTTTAATAAAATAAGTTTAATTAAATTCGCACGGAAATGCGTTAAATAATTTTAAATAAAAATTCTGGTATGAAATATTTTTATGAAACTTGAGTAAAATTTCCTTGCGTTCTAGTGTTAAATGGAAAATATTTTACCACAACTCTGCTGCCATTGTGGTTTTTGGGAATTAAAAGCCAGTGGTTTCATAAACATACCATCGCCCCTGAAAGGATCAAAACAAACGAATTTTAATAATTTAAAGAAGTTAGAATATCATTATTTAGAAAATAATAGTACTACTGTTCTAGACGATTTGGCCGAGGAGCCCGGGACCACTTGCCCCACATCCCCGTCACATAAGATTGTGCAGGTTAAATGGTTAAGCAAAATTCATAGCTGGTAGCAGTGAGGGCATAAAAGTAAAAAATCTGACTGGGGAATGGATGGGAAAAGAGCTCACTTAAAAATAATAAAAAAGGAAGGAAGAGACTAAAAGAAATTTTAAGTATAGCATTACAACAACAGGATTTATTTTTGTATTTTCTAAATTTTTTTGATTTTTTGTAAGTTTTTTGAAATATTTTTTAAAATTTTTTATAATTTTTTATAAGATTTTTATAATATAAAGTAAACAAATACAGTAGAAGAGATGTTGTTAGTATAAAAAAGGGGGGGAAGGGTCTAAAAAGAAGACTTTACCACTATAATTTGAAAAAATAAAAAACGTAGTAATTTAAGACCAACTGTATTGTACATCCCCCAAACCACCTACAAAATGCACTGAATACGGTCTTCCGCATGCCTCAAACTACAAAGGCTGTGAAAATTCCCGACAAAACCACACTTCAGAAAAGGTTATACACAAGCTGCCTCAAATAAAAAAAAAATCTACTAATGATAAAAACGATGAAAGTTCCTCCTTCAAAAATTTCGCAAATAAATGAAAATCCACATCCCTTCTATTCAACATTTGTACGAGTTAGCGAATTTTCAAAAAATATCCCCAAGATTGCCTAAATCGTGATGAAAATCAAAAATAAATTATAAATTAACTTCTTTTCAGAAATCACAGAAAAACTCAACAGTGTCCAAGATGAAATTTCTGCTAAAAGCGACCTATTTTTTAAAAAACACCCTTCAGTGAACTTGTTTCAAATACTACCAATATTACTGCTAATATTGGAATTCACTCTTAATTCTCTTATCATTACTCTCATTTCTCTTATCTTATTATTATTTGTAAAAAAAAAAAAAAAAAAAAAAAAAAAAAAAAGCTATTATTAAAATTATTTGTTAAATTTATTTTATGCAATGTAAGTAAATGAAAAGTGCCTTTTTTCTGTACTCTTGGGGCTTTTTTGAGCTCCCTTTGCTAGACTGCTTGTTACCATCTCCAGCGAAAGTAGTACTTTAATTTCTATTCATTTTTCTTTAATTTTTAGTCCAAAATTCACTTTTCTCGACCCTATTTTATTAAACTTAATAGGACATATATAATTTTTCCTTTCCCTACTCTGCAGTAATATGGAATGGGCGTGACCTACCCGTTGTCGACCAATTGGAATATACCTTTGGCCTTTGTCTATTTGACTTTTCCTCTCAAACGCAGAATTTTTTCTGCAGTTCGACTATTTCTCTTCCTATGAAATCATACATTGGCAAGGTAGAGTACCTTTAGATTGTGGGTAAAGTTGCCAATTAGGTAGGGGAGCTGGGGGGTGAATGGGACAAGGGATGGATGGGACATTCTCAATATTTCATGCAATGAACGTTTTGTTTTAGTTGATTTCTATTCTCATATATGGCCATATAATAGTGTGCTTTAGAACCAAAAGCAATACCACATGGCTCTTTTCCTTTTTTAGGGTTTCGTTCATCAGACGAAACCCTATTCGTCTCGCTCCTCTGTCTGTCTGTCTGTCCGTCACAGAGCCCCTTTCTCAGAAACTATACATGTTGGAGACTTGAAATTTTGCGTACTTATAGCTGAAAACCACACAACATACGACAAATCATAAAATTTTGAAAAAGTTCTACATTTAACCCTTTGGGCTCCCAAATGTGTACTTTAAACAATTCTTTCTAAGTGAGCTCCTAATTAGGTTGAAGGCGTGAAAGTTTGCGTACTTATAGCTGAACACCACACAACATACGACAAATCATAAAATTTTGAAAAAGTTGTACATTTAACCCTTTGGGCTCCCAAATGTGTACTTTAAACAATTCTTTCTAAGTGAGCTCCTAATTAGGTTGAAGGCGTGAAAGTTTGCGTACTTATAGCTGAACACCTCAGACCAAACGACAAATCATAAAATTTTGAAAAAGTTGTAAATTTAACCCTTTGGGGTCTCACATGTGTATTTTAAACAATCCTTTCTAAGTGAGCCCCTAATTAGGTTGGAGGCGTGAAATTTTACATACTTATAGCTGAACACCTCACATGAAACGACAAACTATAAAATTTTGAAAAAGTCGTACATTTAACCATTTAGGCTCCCGCATGTGTATTTTAAACAATTCTTTTTAAATGAGCCCCTAATTAGGTTGGAGGAGTGAAATTTTGCATACTTATAGCTGAACACCTCACATCAAACGACAAATCATAAAATTTTGAAAAAGTCGTACATTTAAACCTTTGGGCTCCCCCATGTTTATTTTAAACAATTCTTTCAAAGTGAGCCCCTAATTAGGTTGGAGGCGTGAAAGTTTGCATACTTATAGCCGAGCACCTCATATCAAACGATAAATCATAAAATTTTGAAAAAGTCGTACATTTATCCCTTTGGGCTCCCACATGTGTATTTTAAACAATTCTTTCTAAGTGAGCCTCTAATTAGGTTGGAGGCGTGAAATTTTGCATACTTATAGCTGAGCACATCACATCAAACGACAAATCATAAAATTTGGAAAAAGTCGTACATTTAACCCTTTGGACTCCCACATGTGTATTTTAAACAGTCCTTTCTAAGTGAGCCTCTAATTAGGTTGGAGGCGTGAAATTTTGCATACTTATAGCTGAACACCTCACATCAAACGAAAAATCATAAAATTTTGAAAAAGTCGTACATTTAAACTTTTGGGCTCCCCCATGTTTATTTTAAACAATTCTTTCAAAGTGAGCCCCTAATTAGTTTGGAGGCGTGAAATTTTGCATACTTATAGCCGAGCACCTCATATCAAACGATAAATCATGAAATTTTGAAAAAGTCGTACATTTATCCCTTTGGGCTCCCACATGTGTATTTTAAGCAATTCTTTCTAAGTGAACCTCTAATTAGGTTGGAGGCGTGAAATGTTGCATACTTATAGCTGAGCACCTCACATCAAACGACAAATCATAAAATTTGGAAAAAGTCGTACATTTAACCCTTTGGACTCCCACATGTGTATTTTAAACAGTCCTTTCTAAGTGAGCCTCTAATTAGGTTGGAGGGTGAAATTTTGCATACTTATAGCTGAGTACCACACATCAAACGACAAATCATAAAATTTGGAAAACGTCGTACATTTAACCCTTTGGACTCCCACATGTGTATTTTAAACAGTCCTTTCTAAGTGAGCCCCTAATTAGATTGGAGGCGTGAAATTTTACACACTTATAGCTGAACATCTCACATCAAACGACAAACTATAAAATTTTGAAAAAGTTTCATATTTAACCTTTTGGTCTCCCACATGTGTATTTTAAACAATTCTTTGTAAGTGAGCCCTAACTAGGTGGAGGCGTGAAATTTTGCATACTTATAGCTGAACACCTCACATCAAATGACAAACCATAAAATTTTGAAACAGTCGTACATTTAACCATTTGGGTTTCCACATATGTATTTTAAACAATTCTTTCTAAGTGAGCCCCTAATTGGGTTGGAGGCGTGAAATTTTGCATATTTATAGCTGAACACCATCATGCGACAAATCATAAAATTTTGAAAAAGTCGTACATCTAACCCTTTGGTCTTCCACATGCGTATTTTAAGCAATTCTGTCTAACTGAGCCCTTATTAAATTGGAGATTTGAAATTTTGCATACTTATAGCAGAACACCTGAGGACAGGCGACAAATCATAAAATCTTGAAAAAGTCTTACGTTTCACCCTTTGAGCTACCACTTATGTATTTTAAGGAATTCTTTCTAAGAGAGCCTTTAATTAAGTTGGAGACATGAATTTTTGCATACGACCTCAGACTTCTGGACTGAATACCTCAGACTACACGGCAAATCATAAAATGTTCCAAAAGTCTTATATTATTTACTTCTCCGGGCTCTAACTTGAGTATTTTAAGCAATTTTTCTAACCTCCGCCCTTTTCACCCGGGGAGCACTTTTCCAACTTTTGCCGACACCCCTTTGACCATTCTTTCATATTATGCACCATAGCATTACATATTTGAGTTCCACTTTTTACCACCAGAGGCGCCTACTTATCTCGGGTGCTATGTGCCCAATCACCTCGACTTATATATCTACGGATAGTATGTAAAACGGAGTTTCGTTCGGATAGAGGTTTGTTTAGAATAGAGTGCGCCCCTGGTTGCGAAATGTGAAACTAACAGATTTTTCAAAGGGATAAAGTGTTTTGAATGGAATATTAAACGAAACCCTCTGTGCGATCTGTGATCACACTTACCCACTTGTTTGTAAAGTTGCATTTATTGAAACTGTGCTTAAAAGTAACTTTTTTAAAATTTAAATTTGTCCAATACTTATTAATATTTGGAAAATTTTCCAGAGAGAAACATTCGCCTTGAATACAATATTTCAAATGAAAATCAAATTTCAAATTATTTTTGCTTAAAAGGCGCAAAGACCAACTTAGTGAAAAAGATTCCATGCCGGGAATCGAACCCGGGTCATCAGTATAGCGCACTGACGTTCTACCGCTAAACCACATGGAACGATACCCAGCCTGGAACTTCTCACTATTGCAAGTTGGCAAGGCTACAAACGCAGCACAAGATGGAATATTTTCCGTGAGCCACCAACATGGGGCAAACACAGACACTTAATTAAATCCAGCATCTTGCTGGATTTAATTTCACGGAATTTTCACGGAATTTCACGGAATTTCGCTGGATTTCACGGAAAATATTCCATCTTGTGCTGCGTTTGTAGCCTTGCCAACTTGCAATAGTGAGAAGTTCCAGGCTGGGTATCGTTCCATGTGGTTTAGCGGTAGAACGTCAGTGCGCTATACTGATGACCCGGGTTCGATTCCCGGCATGGAATCTTTTTCACTAAGTTGGTCTTTGCGCCTTTTAAGCAAAAATAATTTGAAATTTGATTTTCATTTGAAATGTCCAATACTTTATACAATATAAACAAATAAGATATGCTGTAGTTATTTATTTGAAGGTCCAATATTTGTAATTAAAATGAGTGCATATTAACCAATGTGAGAAAATAATTTCTGAGGCAAAATAGCGGGCAATTGAATATATGTATCATAGGGATGATTGGGACAATTTAAATGGGGATGAATGGGACAGTCTTTTTCATCCCTAGAGATGTTAAAACATTTATTTATTAACTAAAATTATTATATAGGTTCATAAATTAATGATTTATGTTAATTATTAGTATTAAACTGTACTCGTATTATACAGGTTGTTTATTATTAAAAATAATATTGAATCTTAATTATTGTATTGTAATAAAGGTTAAATAATTTATCAAAAAATTGCTATTGAAATATTATCAGAATAGATAAAATTGTTAAAAGTAGTATATGTTTATTGATCAGATGGGGTAAATTGTATTGAATTTGAAACTTGTCCTTAAATAAATTCCCACTCGCACCTCCCCCAACATAATTTGATTTTTTTGTGCGTGATATGTAAGATAAATTGAATTAATATTTATTAATAAGTTGTGAATGAAAAATATTGGCTATGCCGTATTTCAAAGACATTTTTCACTTTTATTTCATATCTAAAATATCTCGAAAGTCGAAAAGGGGAACAGATAGACAGTCGAAGTTTGCATTACAAGTTAAAACTGCAGTAAAAGAAGTGATTAGCAACGCTGAGATATAATAGCCATATTATAAGATCATATATCACAAATATAAATACATATAAGTTTATAATTATACATTTTAACTAGGTAACATTGAATACAGGCAGAAAAATATTAGTGTCCCATCTATCCCTATTAGTGTCCCATTCATCCCTGCTATAGGGATGATTGGGACAGAGAGTAACGCTTTTTAAATTTTATAATATTTTATTGTATAACAATAATCTAGACTAAATATTGTGCATAGATGTAGTCAAATACCTAATGTATGAAATGTGATATATATTGATAATAACTTTAAAAAAGTATTAAAAATAAACATTTTTGAAAAAAAATGTCCCATTCATCACCCACCTTTCCTATCCCGTCACGTCAAGATGCTTACACTGTTTATTGTAGATTTGTAGTATTACTAAGTGGAACTGTCCCATAGAATTTTTGTGTCTCGTCCGTCACCGGTTATGTTAAGACTATTTGACGCGAGTGCGCCAGAAGATTTTAATCTCTTTCTTTCGATTTGAGGCGAATCGCTTAGTTGGTTGGTTCAAGTAATGATGTTGCTACATGTTTGAGTGTAATGTTTTAGTCCTGTATGAACAATGGAAATGGATTACATGATTTCTGTAAAAAGATTAATGCATTTTCTCATCGTATTGAAGAACTTAAACAAGGAAGAAAAATTATGCGCCAAACATGGATTACGAAAGCCTTTTTAACACTTCCAGAATACTTTAACGAAACTATTTAATGGGTTAAAAAAGACACCTTTGTAAGCATATTAGAGAACGCATAACACAATTGAAAAACGGATTTCAGCATCTACCGTTTATAGCCGAATGTGTATTTTAATTCTTATGTGCATCCACGTATTTTAACTATAGATTGGTATAGATTCTTTATAGTATGCGAAAATTTAGTTTAGTAAGGAAACGCATAAGGTTACTGAAAGTTTAAAATTCACCTTCAGGAATTTATACCAATAGACGGAAATGTACTTGAATACTTTTCTATAGCTCAAAATTTTACCCTTTAACTTCTTATAAACGTCACATATTTAGCTAAAATTTAATTGAAGCTAAAACACGCTTAAAACTACAGAAATCATATTTCCAGAGATTATCATTCATAGGCAGCCATATATCCAATAATTCGCGTGACACTGTATATTGTTCTATCTGTATTCTACAACCATCTCTTAGTAGTAAATATAGTTTAGCTTGAAAATGAATAACTGAATTAAAAACCACTTTTAAACAATTGACGCTCATACACAATAACCTTTATGAATTATTTTGCGTAGCCCTGTATGTGATCTATAGCATTTATATGCACCATGTAGTATGCAAAATTTTAGTTAAACTTAAAAACGCATACCACATAACTGAAAATGTATTTTCAGTAATTATAGCTAATATACAGTACTTCGGATACAGCATTGTACCCGAAATCTTTTGTCTATCCCTGTAAATGAATGATAAAGGCTCACTTTATATTCTATGGGAAGTAACTTAAGGTAAATCTCAGTAACATATATCGATTTCATTATATTTGAAATAGTGCAACGTTTCAAACAGTTCCCTCCGTATACCGTTAATAAATGGAATTCTTTTTTGTGGCTCTGTAAGCCAATAATAAATTCTTTGCACCCCTGTACTGCAGAATGCATATTTTAGTGTATTTCTTAAAGCATAGCAAATTACTTATGTTTGAAATGGTGTAAGATCATCAACGTGCACTTGAAACGATCATTGACTGCTATACTTTTGACTGTCTCTGTAAATTCACTATAAAGGTCACACACTTCATTTTCAATAGCGACAGTGTTATATTAAGCGTCTATAACATACACAATTTCCAGTGCAATCAGAGTATATTTAAGAGAGTTACAATACGGCCAGAAGGACAGAAAAACCGAAGTCATAAACTCTTTTCAAGTATTTTGGAGCATTTCCACTCTTTTGGATGATGTAAAAATGAAAGTGAGCGATATTTAGAAGTTAAAAATAATTACAGTAAAAGCAAAATTTATTGACCAGGTGTTGACACTGTCAATATGACAGTGTTACAGACACTCAAGTTTTTGCTTTATAATATACACTTTATTTAATTTTTAACCGAGCCGCGGATCTAAAAATTTTACTCTTCAGCTATACACTTGTACTAATCCACAATGGCTCGTATAAGCTTGATTCTATCGTATTAACAAGAACATTTTTAATAAATACTGAAATACTAAAATAAATACAGATATGAACAACATAATATGTTTAACTTTACGGTCTACTGCCCATGATAGAAATGTTGCTTCAGAACTTAAATAATTTCTCTAAAATACACTATTAAAAAAATGTCATTTTCAGTGTATGCCATTATTACTTTCTTCTATCTTGACAAGAAGAAAGTATTGGTTTTATGAAAATTTTCGAATTCCAGTTTTCGACGGATTTATACGTTTTAGGAATCAGAGATTCCAAAAAACATGTTTTTACAAAATGTCTGTCTGTGAGTCTGTCTGTCTGTCTGTCTGTCTGTCCGTCTGTCTGTCTGTCCGTCCGTCTGTCTGTCTGTATGTGACACAAATTTTGTGGGCGCTCTATCTCAAGAACTAATGCACGGAATTTAATAAAAAATTATATTCAGGTAGTCCCTGATATAGATTGGTGCTGATTAGTTTTTGGTGTAAATCGCCCTGCAGGTGGCGCTGCTATGTAGCATTTTTCAGGATTTCCGCAAAAGCTCTATCTCAAGAACTAATGCACGAAGTTTTATAAAACTTCAGATTCCGTTAATCCTTGATATGAATTGGTGCTGGTAACATTTTGGTGCAAATCGCCCAACAGATGGCGCTGCTATGCTGCATTTTGAAGCATTTACACGATTTTCGTAATAGCTCAATCTCAAGAAATAATGCACGGATTTTCATCAAACTTCAGATTCAGTTAGTGATTGACATGAGTTGACGTTTTGCCTCTTGTGGTGTAAATCGCTCAAGAGGTGGCGCTGCTATGCTGCATTTTTTGAGATTTCCGCAATAGCTTTATCTCAAGAACCAATGCTTGGATTTTCAACAAACTTCAGATTCAGGTATACCTGGATATGAATTAGTGCTGTTTATGTTTTGGTGTAAATCGCTCAACAGGTGGCGCTGCTATGCAGCATTTTTCACGATTTCCACAATAGCTCAATGTCCAGAACTAATGCACGGATTTTCATCAAACTTTAGATTCAGTTAGTCCTTGACATGAAATGATGTTTTGTACCCTTTCGTTTAAATCGCTCAACAGGTGGCGCTGCTGTGCTGCATTTTTTGTGATTTCCACAATAGCTCTAGCTCCAGAACTAATGCACCGATTTTCATCAAACTTCAGATCCCGGTATACCTTAATATGAATTAGTGCTGTTTGTGTTTTGGTGCAAATCGCCCAACAGGTGGCTCTGCTATGCTGAATTTTTCAGAATTTCCCCTACAACTCTATCTCAATAACTAATGCACGAATTTTCATCAAACTTCGAATTCAGGTATACTTTGATACGAATGGGTTCTAAATTGATGTAATTTCTTATACTATTTAAATGATTTAATTGACGTGATTTATATAGAAGAAAGTTTTGTGATGGCCACAACATACTAGTTTTTTATAAGCCTTCAAATACTTATAACTGAAAATTTCAATGAAGTTTCAGGATCCAAAAGCGAAAAGCAACACTCAAAGACGGTATAAGTGGATTTCTGGATAATTATTTTTACTACCTTCTATCTCCAACAGAAGAAAGTATTGTAATCAAAATTTTTTTCGACTTCCGGTTTTCGACTGATTTACACGTTTTAAGGGTCAGAGATCCCAAAAAACATGTTTATAAACAATGTCTGTCTGTCTGTATGTCCGTATGTCGCCATTGTACCATCGAAAAATGCATGAAGTTATGCATAGAATTGAACTAATTTTTTTTTAACCATTTGGAAAACTGGTTATTTTTCTCTGTCAGGATAGGAAATCAAAAACATTTATAAAGCGTTTTATTGGTTGAATCCGCATTTTATTCGTTTTCTGATTGGTTTATACAGTAATCTGTATTTTCCCTTTACTTTCAACAGAGCTGCATACTTCTGTTGCCACTATGACAAAAAACTAATAAAAACTACAAAAAAAAAATTAATAACGCAGAAACAAATTGAGAAACAGCTTTTAAACAAATTGCATTTAAAAGTACATTTTTTTCTCTATACGACGGTGTAAAAAGTAATATTGTGGATGTTTAGAAGTTTGAGAATGAAATTTCATTTAAAATTGGTCGTCAGATTTCTTAGAAATCTGACGATGGAAAAGCCTTTTCCCGAACAGCCAACGAAATGCTTGGATAATACGTAAATTTCAGGTGGATAATACGTAAGTTTCAGGAAATCTGACGAGATTTTTGTCGCTTGCAATTTTTACGTGTAATAACACTATTAATGTTTAATTCATGGCGTACGAAATGTATGATCAACTCCGTGCGATTTTTTATATCTTAAATTTAGTCTTTGAAAAAATCATTTTCCAAATGGTCGTTGTAATTTGTTAAATAGCTTTTTTTTTTTTTTTTTTTTTTTTTTTTATTTTAATTTGTAGTTATGACAAGCATGTCCTCCATTAATTTGGAAAAAATCCGCCGGTAGGGGGTGCTGTAATAGCGATTTTTGTGGCATTTTGAATATTGAACCATCGAAAAGTGTATGAAGTTACGCATAGAATTGAAACAATTTTTTTTTAAGTTTGTGGCTATGGCAAGCTTGTCCTCCATTAATTTGGAAAAAATCCGCCAGTAGGGGGCGCTGTAATATCGATTTTTTGTGGCATTTTGAATATTGTATCATCGAAAAGTGTATGAAGTTTTGCATAGAATTGAACCAATTTGTTAATAAGATTTTTGCTATGGGAAGCAGGTCCTCCTTTAATTTGGAAAAAATCCGCCGGTAGGGGGCACTGTAATGGCAATCTTTGTGCGTTTTGTGGTATTTTGAATATTGTACCATCGAAAAGTGTATGATGTTATGCATAGAATTGAACCAAATTTTTTGCGTATGTTTTTGGCCATAGCAAGAAAGTCCTCCCTGAATTTGGAAATATTCCGCCGAAAGGGGGCAGTATAATAGCAATTTTTGTGTAATTTACTTTCGAAGTTGATATAGTATTGAACTAATAAAAATGAAATATTGACATCTGTAACAACATTTTGAAATATTAAAATATATGAGATAGAAGGAAGTTTTGGGATTGGCACATCCAACTAGTTAAGCATATTTTGAATATTGTATTTTAAATAAAAATAAACATTGATTCACTTTACGACAAATTGTGCCTTCCGTCCGATGGCGGTTTCTTCCGTCTGGTATAGGGCTTGCTGTCGTTCCGGATAGTCTGGGTTCTGCACCCGATGAGGGAACTTTCGTTTCCGGTCCGGTTTCTGTCTTAGTTTTTTACGATAAATTATGAAATATTTCAGTGCGAAAGTTCGATGAATATTTTCCAGGAAAAGTGACAATATGAAAATAATACAACAATAAAACATAATTGCTAATAAAAAGTTGTTTTATATGCAATTTGTAGAAATGTTAAACGCCTTTAGAAGTGTTGATTTTTATTTTTTTCTATCTGCAATAAAAGAAAGTATTGTAATCGAAATTTTTTTTCGACTTCTGGTTTTCGAAGGATTTACACGTTTTAGGGGTCAGAGATCCCAAAAACATGTTTATAGAAAATGCCCGTGTGTCCGTATGTTCGTGTGTCTGTGTGTCGCCATCGAAAAGTGTATGAAGTTATGCATTGAATTGAACCAATTTTTTTTTTAAGTTCTTCGCTATGGCAAACTGGTCCTCTCTTAATTTGGAAATTTCCGCAGGAAGGGGCGCTGTAATAGCGATTTTTGTGCGATTTTTGGGTCATTTTGAATATTGTACCATCGAAAAGTGTACGAACTTATACATAGAATTGAACCAAATCTTTTGTGTATGTTTTTGGCTATGGCAAGAAGGTCCTCCCTGAACTTGGAAAAAATCCGCCAAAAGGGGGCGCTGTAATAGCGAATTTTGTGTCATTTTCAATATTGAACCATAGAAAAGTGTATGAAGTTGTGCATAGAATTGAACCAAATTTTTTGTGTATGTTTTTGGTCATGGCAAGAAGGTCCTTCCTGAATTTAGAAATATTCCGTGGAAAGGGGGCATTATAATATCGATTTTTGTGTAATTTTCTTGATTTTTCGTATTCTATCGTACACCGGCGGCTCGTGATTCGACGGGAACTTCGCATCCTGATCAGCCGACTATTAGCGAACATCTGAGGTACAACAGAATAACGGAAAACTATTAATTTTATTATATATCATGATCTAGTTTAAGTCGTTTTTTCCGATTAATTGATTGAAGCAGAAATTTAAAATAAAAGTTAAAGTTGATACAGTATTGAACTAATAAAAATGAAATATTGACATTTGTAAGAACATTTTGAAATATTAAAATGTATGAGATAGAAGGAAGGTTTGGGATTGGCACATCCAACTAGTTTGATTTTTAAGTACATATTCATCGATGCCATTTATGCAATGGAATAAATGTGTGTCAATTAGCGTCTCAAGCTTGTCACAGTAGTAATGGTTTATGAAGATATTTTACCTTGCGCTGCAGATGCAGCATTGCCAACTTCTAAGAGTGAGGAGTTCCAGGTTGGATATCGTCGGGGTAGCTCAGTGGTAGAGCGTTGGCACGCAATGTCACTGGCCCTTGTTCGAATCCAGCACTGGACAATTTTCACTCTGTTGTTTCACGTCTTATATAGCAAAAATTCAACAATTATAAATTCAATTAAAATTGTTTTTATAATTAAAATGATATTTTATATTTGTCTTAAAAAAGAAAACTTTATCAAACCACATGTTTTCTTATGTGAGAAAAGAAAAGGGAAGTGCGAGACCAGTTGAAAACATTTATTTTTATTTATTAATAACATCAATATAAAACAAAAAATATGTTACAGTCTGATGCAAATTAAGTAACAGAAAGATTGGGGCGAATAACCTAAGTTAAACTCATAGAAGCATTTTACATTAAAAATAGATTTTATTTATGGAGATAATTGAATTATCCTACATCTTTTGAAAACTACAAATTAAAAAAAGTTTAGAATACGAAATTTCCGAAATAAAGAGATTAGCAAAATAATTTAGATTTAAAATAGTTTGTGTTGGAAATATATATTAATTTTCATTAGTATGTTAAAAACATACTGATGAAAATGCTTGAGGCTAAAATTTTGTAATATTTTCTTTCCTGCTATTGTATAATAAACATTGCCATGACAACGTGTTTATCCTTATGTGAAGATCATATTTACTGTCTACAACTTCTGCGATCTACTGTAATGTTCGACGAAAGAAATACAATACTCATAGAAATTAATTCATATATTTTTTAAGTCACTGTTTATAAGTTAATTGGGTTTTGGATTAATTTTGTCGCGGTTCATATTTAAAATACTTAGCCTTTTAGTTCTTAACAATTGATGTTTGCCTAAAATTATTTTTTTTACGAAAGTTAATTAATAGTACTTAAAGTAAACAATTTTTGTTTTCAGAAAATTGAGAACGATAATTGATAATTCTACTTACCTCAACGTTAAATGAAAACGTGTGACTTAATTGCGTTTATATTAATCAAACGTAAATTTAAATATCTATAAAGTATTTTTTTAAATAAAAATCCGGGGAAAATCATTTTATGTTAGTGTTTATTTAGCAATGATATTGACTATTCAAAATATTTACCCTTATGACGATAACATTAAAATAAAATTTTGTACGTGATTTATATTTTTCGTATTATTTTAAGTAATTAAGAAAATATCTTTTACTTGTATTTTGGTTATTATAAAGTTTATTTAAATATCGGTAAAAAATAGTTATTCAAACATATGATTTTTTAAATAATTCTTCTTGAAAATTGTATTTATTTATTTAATTTTTACCTCAAATATCAACTTTTCAAAACATTTGTGTTTTTATCTATAACATTAATTTAGAATAACACTTTTATAACCTCATACAAACACACGAGTAATGGAAAAATAAGATTAGAGAGAGAATAAACTTAATTAAATAGGTAATGACTTTATAAAGATTAAACTGTTAGAATACAGATTGCTAGACTAAAGCTAAAATACAGAGTACAATGTTAAAAAACTGTTATTTGAAATTGAATTTAAAGTAACACTTTTATAACTTCGTGCTGTTATGTAAATTCAGTAAATGGAAAAAAAAAATTGGCGAGAAAACAGAAATAGAAATAGACAGAGGGACTTTATGTACACCCATGTCCAAAAATTAAAGGTAAGTGACCGGGCGATTTAGATTTTACACGTTTTGTCGAATACCTGCTGAAGTTCTTGATGAATTGTTCTTAAACTTCTAGGATGTAAAGAACATGTTTGACTTCATATTCCTCAGTGAAGATATAATTGGGAGGACAATTACGAGGGTAATAATGAATTTAATAATAAAATAATATTTGCGATTACCTACGTAACAGAAAAATGCTGAAAATGGTCTGTCACTGTGTTAAGTGACTGTTTGGGTCCTGTTCAACGTTTGTGTGCATTTGTGTAAGCATAGCACTCATATCCTAGAAGGTGTTAATGCGCCTGTGAAAATTAAAAAAGTTTTTTGTTTGTAGCTTACAGAATTTTCAACCAATTTTATCTCAACTTTCAGAAAACTGGACAAAGAAAAGTAGAAATATATTGAATATTTGATGAGATATGGGCATTTATATGAAACAATTTTTAACTGCACTTTCGTAAAAGATTCCAAAATTTTTATTTCATACTTGAGTTCTCAGTTGTTTAGGGCAACTTATATAAAAAGTCCAGTCAAATATCGTAAAAATTCAGAAAGATAGGGTCAATACAGTGGATTTATTTCTAAAAGTAGCTTTACTATAAGGGATTTTCCACAATTTTTCAATCAGCTCACTGTATTTTTCTGAGTTTTCACAATATTTGATTGGACTTTTTATGGAAGTTGCCTAAAATATTTGACAACCGAATTATAAAATAAAAATTTTGGAATCTTCCACGCATGCGTAGTTGAAAATTATTTCATACAAATGCACATATATCATCAAATATTCTATATATTCATGTTTTAGTTACAGTATACTGTTTCTAGATTTGTTTCTCAGGTTTTCAAAAAGTTGAAAGTTGTGTTAAATTTGGTTCAAAATTCTGTATGCTATAGACAAAAAATTTTTGAATTTTTCACAGACAAGTAAACATATTCACGATATGAGAGCTATGCTTACACAAATGCACACAAACGTTGAACAGGACCTAGTAAATAGTCATTTAACAAACTGACAGACAATTTTCAGCATTTTTTGTTAGAATCGCAAATATTATTTTCTTATTAAGTTTATTATTATCTCCCTAATTGCTCTCCCTACTAAATATTCACTGAGAAATATGAAGTCAATATGTTCTTTACATACTAGAAGTTCAAGAACAATTCGTCAAGAATTTCAACAGGTATTCGACAAAATGTTTAAAATCGAAAGTGTCCGGTCACGTACTCTTAAATTTTTGACATGACTGTAAAATATTAGAGTATTAGAATATGGATCGCTAAAATATAGCTAAAATACAGAGTGCTGGATTATAAAACTGTCATTTTAATACTATTTTTAAATAACAGTTTATCATTTCGTGCAAATATACAAATTAAGTAATGGGGTAATGTTGATGAGACTATACAAAATTAAATATATATATAACCATTATATAATATTATAATATTACAATTCATCATCTTTTTTTTTTAAATATATATATATATATATATATATATACGTGTGTGTGTGTGTCTATAAATGTAAAAAATAGAGGCACTTTATATAAAATATAGATTACTGTCCTGTAGTTAATTTAATATCTAAAAATATCTCTATACACAATAATGAAACTGTCATTTTATTTTAATTTTTATTTAACTAAATTTTATATCGGATTTATAATTTTACTCTTTCCTTTTTATAATTTAAAAAAATGTGTCTTAATTGTAATTACTATATTAATACTTTGTTAACCGATCGCAGCGTATACTCATGTTTTAAAACCAACGTGAATGATTAAAAGTATGCTCTGAATAAATTCGGTCTATGTTATTTTTCTTCCATAACTTTCTTTTATCATAAAATGTAAGTATTTAAACCATACATCTGCCGATACTTCCTTTAATTACAAAACAATTTAGAATTATTTACGCGTATATATATGCATAGTAAGGAATTTAATAAAAAAATTCAGAAATCATTTAGTCCATATTTGATGTCATTATTGTCTACGCTTAAATTATTTTTTATTTAAATTATGTATACATAAATTTGTATAAATTATTTATGCATCCAATATACCAAAGACATTGAGGAAAGGGGTGCGGCTCCTATAGTTTGAAAACATAGATTTTATATAAAATTACCTTTGAATAAATTTTTTAAAAATGAAAATTTAAAACTCTGTAATAAATATTTATGTAAATATATGCAAAATGATTTTATTATATTTTTTCTTTTAACTGAGATACATATTTTTTAAACATTTATTTGCTTATCAGTAGAATTAAATTAAAATAGCAGTTTTACGATATTGTGAATATATAAATTGGATAATGGAAAAGATTGGTAAGACTGTAAAAGTAAACTAAATTAAATAAATGGAGGCACATTATATATAAAAAAAATGCTGTCAAAGTTGGCGATTTGAACCGAATTTCCCGAAGCGAGAGAGCTGGGAACGAAAAAAATCTCAGCCGGTTCGGCCTACAGGAGGAGGTACATTTCAAAGTTAAGTACTAATTTTACCAACAAAAACTAAATCAAGATTAGAGCTAAACTCAGTTTAACAATTTTATCAGGCCACTTTTGACGAGTTTTTAACTTCATTTTTCTGTAAGAGCTGGTTTTATCAGCATCTTGTTAATACGATATTTTTGTCTTCGATTCCTATTTTTGTTTAATTTGTGTTTGCTGTAAGAGTTGGTCCCATCAAAAACTCGTAAATTTTGTAGATAATATTAAGAAACTTTATATTAAATCTAAGCAGATTTGACATCTTGAGAATTGATGACGTTATGATTTTTTTTTCTTCTTCAACTCCCCACCCCCACGTTCTTTTTCTCGTTTTTTATTTTTTTTTTTTTGTGCTAAGAGATGGTCCCATCAAAAACTTGTCAATATAAAAGTTGTAGATAGTATTGAGAAGGTTTATAATAAGTTTATGTGAATTTGATATCTTAAGAATTGAAAAAGTTATGAATTTTTTTCTCCCTAAAACCCTATTTTTTTTTTTTTTTTTTTTTCGTACCTTGAGCCCATTTTTATTTTTATGAAAAATCTGTAATACATAAATTTTTAGCCCTTTTCCTAGAAGTAATAATGACTTTAAACTGATTTGATATGTATTATAATTAAGAAGTTATGTTTTTTTTCATCACAAAACCACTTCCTATTTCCACCCCCTTTGGTCCGATTTCGCCCATTAACGAACTTGACTGAGAATTTTTACCCCTTGATTTTATGTATCAGTTTGGAAGAGATTTGTGGAAAATCATGGACGTTATCGTGCCCATAAAAAAGTTATATACATATAGATATATATATATAAAGTTTTGAACTGGGGCTGGTTTTGGGCTCTAGGGGGCAAAAAATATTTTAAAAGTTCCAACTTAGGGGAGAATGTCATAGGTAGTATTTCTTACAAAATCTACCTAAAATACATCCCGGTAGTTTAAATCGGTTGTTCGCATACTTTATTGTTGTGTAACTTACTTTAATATTTAAAACTTTTTCGCTATTAATCTAATCGCTAGTTATACAGGGTGTCCTTGAACTCATTGTCCAAACTGTTAGGGGAGGTAAAATACGGATAAAGAAGCAATTTTAGTATAGCAATGTGGGGTCGGAAATAAAAAGGGTCGGAGAAGAACAAGAAATACGGAGCAAAGGAAAACAAGTGTTTTAATGACATAACAATTATGTAAGTGCTCAAATGTGCCTCCACCAACATCGACACAGGCCTGGCAGCGTCTAGCAAGTCATTACCGATTTGAAGATTCCAGGTGTTTTAGGAATAATTGCAGCAGCGTCTGAAAATCTTGCAATGAAGTCCTCATCAGAGTCAATTAGTGTCTCATAGATGATTTTAGCAAACCTTTTATTTACTAATTAACATTAATTGCGTGAGAATATTTTATCCTCAAATTACTCTGTTATATTTGTAATGATACAATAATATAGGTAAGTTAAAATTGCTTATCTTTTTCCAAGATATGCAATCTATCTCTGGTCTCCTGCTCATCTATATATTTTAGCATTCTGCATCAATACTGAAGATGTTTGAATTTGTCACTTTGTTTACGTAGATTTCACTGTGTTGAATATTTATTATTATTGTGTGTATTATTTTCGTTGATCATTTTCACTTTAGAAATAAAGGAATATGCTTATTAAATTTTTTTTAACAAAAGCAGCGAAAAAGCTACTTGTCTCTTATTGAGACATTCAACAACTAACTACGTAATACACACATAAAAAACATATATGTTAAAAATAGAGAGTAAAAAAGGATTTATGGAAATACATTATATTGATTTTAAAGTTATTAACTAAAGGAATGTTCGAAAATTTATATAAGTCACTATTGAGTATAGTAATGTCCTTGAAACAATCAACGGAGATAAATAAACGTCTTACTTCCTGATTCATCTATCAAACGTGATTGACTTTCTTGATTAAAGGTGACACATGAAAGAACTTTATAAAATTGATTGTTATTTATATTCATTTGGTGATTAATATTCTTGATATATTACAACAGATGAGCCAACTGGATTCCTCGAAAGGGAAGGCCAGTCATTTGGTAGACGTTGCCAGACCTGTATCATTGTTGGTGGTTTTACATTGGATCCCTTACGGTAATTGCTATGTCATTAAAACGCTTGTTTCTATTTCCTCCGTATTTCTTGTTTTTCACCAACACTTTTTATTTCCATCTCCACACTCGTATACCAAAATTCCTTTTTTATGTGTACTTTAATTTCCCTTACATTTTGATCCTTGAGTTCATGGACACCCTGTATAGAGACTTTTGTGTAAACTTTCCCTGGAAAAATGCCAGATTTTGAACAAAATACATATACGAAGATAGTATTAGGTTTTTCTAATGAGAAAAATAGCATTTGCAATCTTCTTTCGCTAAACTTGCAGAAATACGCTCACTAATACATTACACTCCTTCAAATCCGCAACCTATAAAATCCACAGATCATGCAGATGTAAACAAGGAAATTTTCAGTTCAGATGTAGGGACAAAGTTACAGATTTTATTATTTTATACTTTATTATTCTGTAAGTATTTTAATATGTAATTCTCGTTAATATGACTGAACTCATATTTTTTCGTGGAGGAAGTCTAAATTAATTTCTGAAAAAATTCAAGATATTGATGGTATCACTGGTAATCACAATCTTTTTACCAAATGTATTTATGTACTAATCAAACATTTTTGGTTGTTAAATCTGGCCAAATCTGAAATAAAATTTCGTTATTTTATGATTTTGTTGTGAATTAGTAAGGTACCTTTATGATTCAAATTTCATTGAATAATTCAAGATAAATGTATCTCATCCTTATTATGCATATTTAATTATACATTATTAATTATTTATTTGTCCTTTCCTTTTAATAATTTCATCATGTTTAAAATTATCTTAATTTTTGTTATTTTAGTTTATTACTTTAATTATTTTAATTTGTTACTATATTGTAAGCATTCATTATAATTTTGATTGCATTATTACATTGAAATTACCGTTTAAAAATGTAAATAAAGCAATGAACACAAATCTACAAAATTCAAAAATCCGCACAACCACTGTTTTTAAGCTGTGCGGATTTGTGGGTGTGTACTGTAGTTCTATTTTAAAATAAATTACAGAAATGTCTAAGCCATTTATAACATCGTTTAGCACCAGCGAGATAGTATCTATAAGGGTTAAAAATCATCAATTTTACCTTCAAATCGCTCTCTACGCAAAATTTAATAAAGCACTTGTTTTAAGCAGATTTTGAAATATATATCTGATTAATTTGCCCCTTTAAAGCGGTTCTCTAAAACTATTTTCTCCCCACTCAACGACTGGAAACATTCTGGAACATTTATGGACTCATTTTTAAACATAAAAACATGAAACTAACAGGCATGATTATTGAACTGTTGTTTTCATTTTTTTTTTTAATAAATGGATTACATTTTGAGTTATAAACGTTTTTTTCATAATGACGACAGTTTATTTTCTCAGCGTTGTCTTCGAAAAATTTCTGGTTTAACCCTTTATCTACTGACGGTACTTATAAGTACCATTAAAATAACTTGTTATAAAATTAATTTAATACATCGATTAGTTGCAATATAGTTTAGAATGAGTTATAGGTACATTACTTTATCTTCTTCCAAAAGCATTGTGGATTACACAAAACCAAAATATTTTTAAAAGGAGGATTTATTTTGCCTTTGCATATTTTCAGCTTTCTTGGCGTTGAAGGGGGGGGGGGGGGGGATTTTTCAATTCGGAAATATTTCTATATTTCCGATATTTCTATATTTCCTATTTACTTATAAGTAAATAGCATCAATTCAAAACTTTTATTCTTTTAACAACTCAAAACATCTACTCTTTTACAAATAGTTTTACATTTACAACTAATTTAAAACGAAAAATGTTTATATCTGCTGTGTATAAATATATATGTAAATTATGTATAAATATATAAATCATGCAATGTAAAAATCTCGTCGGGAGAAATCCAAATTAAACTGAGAGAAAAGTTTTATATTAAAATTAGATTTTATTCATCGAGTTAATTGAATTACTCTACATCTTTTCATAAATGCAATTAAAAAAGAAAAAGCTTCTGATTTAGAAATCTCAGAAATAAAGAGATTAAATTTTAAATAGTTTGTGTTAAAATAGATATTATTTTTCGTCAGTATGTTGAAAACAACTTGAGGCTATACATTTCTGATATCGACTTTATTTGGTATTGCATAATAACATTGCCATGACAACGTGGTTTATTCTTAAATTGGGTTTATATTTAGTGTCAACAACTTCTGTGTAAATGTTTGTAGAAGAAAATCCAATAATTAATTTCACAGAATTTCAAACATATATTTTTTTCAAAGGACAGTACTTAATTAGATTTCAAATTAATACTGTCGCGGTTTAGATAGGGTTTAAGATTTTTATTTTAAATTAAACTGGGTGAAATATTTATGCTTTTTGTTCTGAACTGTCACTATGATAACACTTATTCGTATGTATTAAAAGTAAACTGATATATATCACCGGAAAGCTACTGTAAATAGTATATAACAAGCTGTTTAATCCGTTCTACGAACAGGAGTTCAAGAATTTAATTCTAAAACCAAAATTAATAATAAAATTTTGCTGAATTATCATGTTACTATGGCAGCAGATGATAAAACGATATCTTTAGATTAAGGGAATAAATATAATAAAAAGTTTTGTTGATGTTTGTCATCATATGTTTTTTTTTATTTTTTTAAAGGTAATAATTAAGTGCAATTAAATAATATCTAATTATTTGCATTCGAGGTAAAAGAATAATCGCAATACCCGCTACAGCTTCTTAAGTATTGCAGCGTGCGTACGTGATATGTATATTAGGTTGCGCCGAAAAAAACCTTTTTTTGATTTTCGATGATGGGTAGTGTGGAAAAGTTGCCACTGGTAGCAGTAAGTTCACACAAAAAAAACCTGAGGATTTTTGGAAAATTCCTTCATTTGCCGCAAATGGCTTGAAGTTTTGCTTAAATGCTGATTTTTTAACTTTTTTAGAAAAATTAAAAAAAAAAAATGTTAAAGTAAATTTATTTTAGCTGAATTTACTTGAAATGACATGTTTAGTGTGCGAAATATTTAAATAAGCTCTGATTATTTATTATTTAATAGTTATGTGTATTTCGAATTAGGCCTTTTTGCATATAAGTGAACAAAAATAGTAAGTATTGTTTGATTCGTTCGTCGGTTTCTCTCTTTTGTCTTTATTATGTTCCCCGATCTTCCTTCTGTTTTTCGATGCATCTAGAGTCAGATTATTTGGATGGCTGGTGGCACAGCATTTTGACAGCAATTCTGGAAGGAGAGGAGAATGTGGAGCAGAAACCAATGAAAACGCAGTCGAGGAAATATTAGACGGGAGAAACTGCGAGATGGGATGTTAATTATTTTTGCTCAAAAATACAGATATTGTCATAAGATTCAAATAGCGGAACCTTTGAAGCAGACAGTTCGTCTGAATTAGAATTTGAACGGGGGCCTTCAAAAGCAGACACTCCAATATGTATATCCCTTTTTCACACAGTTTTAGCTGCATTTAGAACTGGTTTATCAGATAGGGAAATTGCGTTAAGAGCTTCATCCGTGCTTCGTAATGCAGGAACTATGACAGCAGAGTAGAAGAATCTCGTCATCGCAAAAGAGAAGGTTAGGTGTCAGAAAAGTAAACTTTGAAAGTAGATATGGGAAGGGAAATATCTTCCAGGATGAAAATTTACAACCATATTCTTTGATTATAGACAGGATAAAACGATCTTCATAGAAAAAAGGGACAAGCGGCACCGCCGAGAGAAAGACGAAGCACATATCACTAATGGCGTGCGAAAATGTACTTGTTGCTTTCTATGAGCTTATTCCTGTTACATGGACGTCAGAAATGTAAAAGGCTGAATATTTGAGAACTGTATTAATCTAGCTCCGATTGGGTTGGTGAAGGTCTTAAGTCAAGAGGTTCTACCATCTAGTTTAGACAGTTGATGTCGGTGTCGGAGTAGAAGCTCATTCGTATAACGAATACATATCAAATGTTCCAGTTCTCTCCTTAATTTTTCCAAAGCAGGCTTTATTATGGCTTAAAAAATTATGTTATGACTTTGCTATTTCTCCGCAATGACCAAAAGAAGCTGTCAAGTTACCCAGATATTCCGAAACACGTTCAGAGAACATAGTGATATTTGATTCGTCTATCTCTCGACGGTGCAGCTTGCCCTCTTTTTTCTATGAAGATTGTTTTATTTTTTCTACTATTAAAAAATATGCTTGTAATTTTTATTCCTCCAAGATCTTATCTGTATCTTATTTCCGAGTTTCTTTTCAGTCTCCTGACCTTGTATTTATCGATGACAAGATTATTGTTCCCTGTTGCCACAATTCCTGCATCCTGAAGCACAGATGAAGCTCTTAATTCAATTTAACTATATGATATACCAGTTTCAAATGCGGTGAACGCTGTGTGAGAAAAGGATATGTGTTTGGGAATCTCTGCGTTTGAAGGCCCTGGTTCAAATTCTGATTCAGACGAACTGTCTGCTTCAAAGGTTCCACTATTTGAATCTTATGACAATATCTGTATTTTAGAGCAAAAATAATTAACATCCCATTTCGCAGTTTCTCCCATCTAATACTCCCTCGACTGTTTTTTCATTGGTTTCTGCTCCACATTTTCCTCTCCTTCCAGAATTGCTGTCAAAACGCTGTGCCACCAGCCATCCAAATATCTGATTCTAGGCGCATCGTAAAACAGAAGGAAGAGAGAGGAAAATAATAAAGTCAAAAGAGAGAAACCTACGAACGAATCAAACAATACTTACAATTTTTGCTCACTTATACGCAAAAAGGGTATAAAAATCGCCTAATACAAAATACACATAACTATTAAATAATACATAATCAGAGCTTATTTAAACATGTCTCACACGAAACATGACATTTTAAGTAAATCCAGCTAAAATAAATTTAATTTAACATTTTTTTTTTAATTATCCTAAAAAAGTTCACAAATCAGCATTTGAGCAAAACTTCAACCCATTTGCGGCAGATGAAGGCATTGTCCAAAAAATCTCAAATATTTTGTGTGAACATAGTGCCACCAGTGGCAACTTTTCCGCTCTACCCATTATCGAAAATCGAAAAAAAGGTTTTTCGGCCCACCCTAATGTATATATCATATTGTAGTAAACATTTAGAACTGGTTAGAACTCGCGCGATTCCGGGGTGAACATAAAAAAGGCAAAATTCGTCAAAAACATAAGAAAAAATTCTATTATTTTCGACTTTTTTGCCCCAATCGTTCATGGACCCCCTATGAGCAACCCGTGCGCCAAATTTCGTAGCCCTGCGCCCTGTGGTTTCCGAGTTTTTGAGGTTACATAGATACGCGCACGGAATTTAATAGGGTAGATTAAAGGGACTCTGTGCCCTTTGAGGAACTTTGTAGAATTTTTATTACTGATGTACAGTCGTGAAAAAAAAAAAGTCAACAGCCCTTGCTAACTCTGCAACAAATTATCGTAGAAGAAAGTTACAGGCACCAAACGATTGGAAATAAAGTCTACTTTTAAATGATGTATATAAACTTGGCTTAGGAGGGCATCTATATATCAAAACGTACCCAAACTGTGTTTTTTTCACTAGCAATACCCAAGTTTAACACCACAAATATACTCTACACTACTTCAGTTAGCCTAGATCCAAAATTTCTTAAAATTCCTACGACTACTTTCCGAGAAATTAATTATTATAAAATGAGCCTTTTTTAAGGGTTGTATCCAAATTGAAGTTCGGTACTCGATTGTTGAAATGCTACAGAATGACTATGTCACTTTTATTAATGTATTATTACTTGCATTTATGACCATTTTACTCGTTAGATATGTTTCGACAATTGTCAGCTTAAATATTTCAATAAAATGCGTAAAATATATATTTTTGATTATACATTTCTGGACATCATAGACGGCCCCTTAAACCATCATTTTGACGTTTTTAAATGATAATTCGAAAACTACTTGAAAGAAAAATTTGAAATTGAGAATTCGCATAAAGTAGGACATAATAAATATAAATCTATCAAAAACACTGCAGGTTGTAATTCTTATTTTTTTCGAATATTAATTTCATAATTCATATTATAAAATTTTTTAAATAAGAAATTCAATGTATTTATGTTTGGGTTTTTTATTATAACCACACACAAAATTATATCATTAGGATTATAATTTCAGGACATATTAATAAAAATATGAAAATGAAATTTAACATTAGAAGCTCTAAATTTTGAATGTTCATAATTCAAAAACTTATCATTCAAATGACTTGAAATTTTGTTTCTAGGCGTAGTTTGAACCAAAGATTTAAAATATGTTGTCGAAAATGGGTGTTGCCATTGAAGAAACATAGTTGGTCGGGTTTTGATTTGTAGATGGCCTCCTAAGCAAATTTTATGTACATCATTTAAAAGTAGACTTTATTTCCATTCCTTTGGTAGCAGTAACTTTCTTCTACTATAATTAGTTGCAGAGTTAAGCCTCTTGTTTTGCAGTTTACTAGCTGTGAATACCCTACCCTTTAAAAGTAATTTATAAAGAAATACATCATTTCTTTTCATGTGAATTATTAATCTATGAATTTGAAATTAATTTTACGCAATGGACGTAAAAGTTATTTTTGGTGAATATAAATTACTTGGCAAATTTTCAACACAAATTAGTAAACTATCATCTAAAAAAAAAATGACAGCCCGACTGATGTTGCAAAATATACCTTAATATTAAAGATTTTTGTGCTGATTTTTATGAATAATGAATGGTCATTCATACTTAAAAAATTTTTTTGACACGTAAAACGAAATGAAACACACCTGTTGTACTCTTACTTTAAATACTTCGGTATAAAAACTAGGTTATTGTGGGAGATTTAAATGAATAAATTGAAAATAAAGTATGTAGATAATAGGTAAAATTTTGAATATTAAAGCAATCATTTGCACCAAATTCTCTTTTAAAGTAAGGTCAGACAAATGATGAGTTGAAATAATAAATTTAGCACCGCACTTTTAAGAAACATGTCGAATGAATTTTTGAATTATTAAAATAATTTAGAACTAAAATAATTTAGAACATTAAAACTTTAGCCAGATCTAAACTAATAATACACTATTAATAAAGTAAAATATTTCACGTTTTTAGGTTTTTCTTACCCCCCCCCCCCCTTATTACAGTCTTTGCAAGGCAAAAAGTATTTAGTATTTATATTATAACATCTCATTAAAGTAGGATATTTCTTACGGCATTTCCAGTTTTTCATACTCCCCTTAATTCTAACTTAAAGAAGGGGTGGAAAACAGAAAGAAACACAAATAGTTGTTTAATGTTTTAATTCTTCAAATATTCTTTATTTTTAATTTATTCATATAAAACACAAAAACAATCTAGTCTTTGCATCAAGTATATAATTCATTCTTTTCTGTTTTTGATGCAACTTTTTATGTATGAATAACTATTCGTAATTCTATAGAAAGGGTGCACAAATTCCTTCTAATTTCTAGATATGTTTGCGGTATATATCGCGCAATCTTTTATTTTTGAAAGGGGAAAAATTACTAACTTTTGAAGAAAATGCTAAAAAATTATACTCACTCTCACACTTTACATAACTTCTTTCTATCGCCGTATCCCTTTTCCGTCTGGTTAAAAATGCCCTTGCTTGCAACATAAAAAGAAAGAAATTTGAAGGGTAAGTAAAGTGGGAGAAAAAGATTTTGAAAGAGAATGGGCAGTCACGTGATTCGGAAATACCCTGAAACTGCAGGGGGTATTGATGAGGGGACACATTATCGGGCATTAGTCGCCCCAGGAATGTCGGCTGACCTTATTTTTGGAGTAAATATTAACATTTCAAATCTATGAGTTAGCGCGATATTGTGCCAGTACCAGCTTTGGAGTACTTGAACAGAGTATGATCTATTGGCATCATAATAATGTCAGTGGGCAATTACCGATATTACACCGATAATTCGGATAAACGGCCTAATTGATTTCGATATATTTTGCTGTCTGGGATGTGTATATAATAAGTAAATGTGTATAAGTAAAAATAAATCTTCAAAGTTTTTCAAAGGGTACAGAGTCCCCTTAATTCAAACTAACGATAAAACTCTTGTTGCATGTGAATCTATTCATAAAGAATTTGTTGAAGTTATGTTTAGTAAATATTGATTTTAACAAAACTTGTAATATTTTTCATAATTTTCATGTTTTATAAATAATAAATTTTAGAAATTAAAAGAAAAATATAGAAAAATATGAAAAATTATTATATTTTAATTTTATTTTGAGGTCAGATGTCGTCAGTTCAAAACATTTACTTTTTAACACTTTCCAAGATAGTTGAAAAGTGTTCATTAATTCCATTTGTCTCTCTGCCATATGTCTGCTATATGTCTGCTGTCTGTCTCTCCATGCTCTAACTCGCGTAAATATACTCGGATTGATATGTAATAGAAGTTTAGTAGGACATGTTTGCTATTGAGTATGAAGTGAGTAGCATTTATATTTCGTTTACAGAGACAGTCAAAAGAATCCTGGTACATTATGGTCAGTGGGGAAAAATTGTTTGCGGTGCATTATAAAGACTTTACACTATTTAAAATGTAAAGAAATTGATATAACATAACCTTACGAATTTCAATAAAACATGCTATCTATATAGTATGTGAGCTAAGCATATATCACTCATTTACAGCGCCAGCGTGCATATTCACAATAGGTACTCGGTTCAGTTTCGATACTGACTTTTCTCAGCATATTTCTCTGGAATATAACATTAAATACTCTGAAACACTTATGAAGGCGCTTGCTGTGTCGCAGGGGAATGAAATTATTATTTAACTAGCATCGTATTCAGAGAACAAGTCTTCTCATTGAGTATTATTTTGTTTTAAAAATTAGTTTTGCTGTTATCCTCATGTAGTAATAATAGTATCCTATTCCTGATAATAATAAAAATATGAAAGACTGAAAATGTTTGGTTAAGTCAGCGTCAAAACGTATGATTAAAGGTTTTTGTATCCATTTTACATTACTTTTTTAATGTCTCTGCAAAATTTTCACTTAATAAAACTTACATAGGGTAAAGTGCACTAATTTCGTCCCTCTTTACTTCTCCGCTAATGCGAAAGTGGCGCCACTTATCACGCAAGGCACAGAGAACGGAATGATAAAAAGGGTCAGTACTGAAAGTTTCGTTCGCCAAGACGCATACATACATTAAAGATGCCGGATTTCCTATTTTTAGAAGACTTGAGTTTTTATTACGTCGTTTGTAGAACGTTATTTACTGAACTGTGAGTATTTATTTCATATTCATTGCATGTATTTTACTTAGTAAGATGCTGCCAGTATCATACAGTGAATTTTAGGACGCTCAGTTAATTTTGAGGGAATTGAAACTCCACCATATTGGGAAGTAGCGTGGTCCCAAATTCGCCCCCCTTGCAGTTCTTACTTTCGACCCGGGGACGAAATTAGGAATGCTTTTTGTTACAGTTATTTCAAAATGAAAATAATGTTTAATATAAAATAAAATAAAAAGTATTATAAAGTATATACAATAAAATAAAAAAAAGTTTAAAATAAAATTCAAAACGAAAATGAAAGTTTTACTTAAAAAAAGACTTTTTAAAAACTTTTACTTTTAATAAAAGAAAAAAAATATTGTCTCTCTTGATCGTTAGTAGTAGGAAATGGAGAGTTCCACGACCACATGATCAGGGATTTGGGCAATGGGCAATCAATGATCATACTCACATTTCTCATAATCACAACAGTTATTAATATCTCATGTTGCTGTTCAGTTTAACACTTTGCTATAATGTTGTATGAATATCAAGAATTAAAATATCAAAATGGTTTCGTTTAGAAACGTTTATTTATAACATGTTGTTGTTTGTAACATGTTGTTGTTTACTTGGAAAGATGTGTGTATACGAATACGTTTTTAATAAATATACATGTTTTCCACGCTATTAAGAATAAGTGTAAAAAAAATACGTGTCTAACGAAGTATATGTGTTAGAACGTATATATAAGTATATATATCTCACTCTATATGTTTGTATGAATCTAAGCATATTTAAAAAATTGCGTTTTTTTAAAAATGTTTAATTAAAAGCACACATCCATGTCTACACGTATCTATATCCATAAAGTTAAATTCTTATATATAGGTTCTTGTGTAAAATATATATGTATAAAATTTACTAGTTTAAAAAAAATTGCGAACAGTTTTACAGAGGTAATAAGAATAATAAAAAAAAAGTTTTACAAAGGTTTAACAAAGTAAAAAAAAAATAAAAAAAAGTTTTAACAAAATTTTAAAAAAAAGTTTTAACAAATTAAAAAAAAAAGTTTTAAAAAAATTAAAAAAAGTTTTAACAAATAAAAAAAAAAGTTTTAACAAATTAAAAAAAGTTTTAACAAATAAAAAAAAAAGTTTTAGCAAAAAAAAAATTAACAAATTTAAAAAAAGTTTTACAAAAAAATTTTAACAAATAAAAAAAATAGTTTTACAAAAAAAAAAAAAAAAAAAATTAAATATGTTTTTAAAAAATTCTGAAAGATTAAAAAAGTTTTACAAAATTTAAAAAAAAGTTTTAAATATGTTTTAAAAAATTCTGAAAGATAAAAACTATACATTAAGCAAAATTATTTACATTGAGCATTAGCTATATATATATATATATATATATATATATATTGTATAGATGTATATGTGTGTATGTATGTATGTGTTTGAATATACATGTTACACATATCTAACAATATGTTAGGAAGGTTTGTGTAGAAGTTATAAATAAGCACTCATATAAAAAATCAACATTTTTTTTAATTTAAACAAAGCAATTTACAGAAAGTATATTTACAGAAAGATATATTTACATAAAAACATTTTCTTGATAATTCTACGTTATATTAACAATTTTCATTACTGATATAATCTTGGCTAATTTTATAATGTCCATAGGCAAAACTTGATATTCCATCATCTAGCAAGTAACGCTTATCATCAAAAGGACTTAAGCTAATTTTAATCTGTATTAATGTACATAGGTGATGATTATCTTGAGCGATCCTTCTCTGCTTCTCCATGCTAGTTTTCACCTGTTGCAGACATTCTAAATAATCTTGATGCTTGATTTTCAGTCGAACAACATGTGTAGACACACCCTTCGCCCGCTTCTTTTCTTCACTCGAAGATTTCAGGGAGTACATTTTGGATTTTAGACCAACGAACTTGTTAGCCTGACAACGAACTTGTTAGTGTCAGTAGTTTAGATTTCAGCTTGCATGGGCAGCTCCTCTGTATGCACCCGTCACATGGTCATGGTCACGAACACGTTTTTCACATAATGGTTGCTTACAAATAAAACAAAATTCCGCTTCTTGAAAAGCTTTTTCTTGTGCAGGTGAAAGCTTCATAGGTTAGATATTTAATAACTTTCGTCCTAATACATCTTCAATCTTCAGCATCTGTTTTAAAAAATGGTCTACACAGTCTTTGCCACGATAAACTTTCGCTTTCCACACACATATCCCATTAGGTCCGACAACAACATAAGCATACCCACATGGAAAATGATAAGTTGTTTTTTCAGTATAGGATTGTGTGGTAGAGGGTGCAGTCGGCGCAATAGGTATAAGAAGACTCTCAAAGTCAGAATACACAACATATGGTATGGGATGCTGTAGATGTATTCCAGTGAAAGATAATATATTCTCGTCTTCTTCTGGTAAGAGTATCCTTTGTGCAGCATGTCGAGAACAATATTTGATATGCTTATCCAATAGATCTTGACTTGAAAACCGGTGTAAGCATCGATAGCAGTAAAAAACAACCCCATTATGATGTGTCAGATCCCCTAAAAGTCTTGAAAAGCTTCTAATTAAGCAATAATGTTGCTTTTCACCATCACTAACTAAAAATAAGTTGATAACATCAAGATTTTGTTTCTCAGATATATACAGTGGGCAAACTTCATCCTCTTCATATCCAAACACATTAATCCGTAAATTGTTGATCTGTTCGATAATAGGGACCTTCTGAAGGGCAACAGGGCTTTCAATATTTCCAAGCTGATTATCACTCTCATAAGGGGTATAATGAGAAACACGTTCAGGATGTTTTGAAAAATTGAAGTTCAGCTTAGATACTAAAAGACACCACACTAAGCATTTGTTATCATCGTTTTTAATATTCAACACTGCTTTTTTATCATTCAATTTCTTAGGTAAAGCAATATATGAACTTGCAGCAAGAGGATGATATTTAGCAATCTTGAGTTCTAAATGTTGAATGTTTCTAAGCTTCCACCCGGAACCTCTTTGCACAAATTCTTCAAAGGATTTTAATATTTTGGAGATTCCTTCTTCAATGTGTTGCGTAATAGTTTCTTCAGTAAGTTCGGTAAAACATTGACATCGAAAATAGGATTGAATCTCTTCTATCTCCTCATTATCAGTCATACGTTCAAGTGTTATTTTTTCCACCATATACCATTTAATGGCACCTTTAGTCTGAACTTCATCTGTTAAACGTTCTTGAATGTGAAACACTGTTAAATCAATTTCTTCACGTTCATCAGGATAAAGCATGAAAGTTTTAAACACATTAAGCTCATCCGATTGATTTTGCTTCAGTTTTTTAGACTTTACATTAGATGACATCCTTTTTCGTTTCACACTCACAACAGGTACACGGGAGTGTTGGGTGCGTATATGCTGTTTCAACTCATAATTTCGTCCAAACATTTTATCACATTCACGGAAAGAGAATTTCGAACTTTCATGTGATCTTATATGTTCTGTCAAATTGTCCTTTCGTGTAAAAACTTGATCACATTTGTTACACGTAAATGTAGATCGGTCATTATGAATCTTGAAATGTCTTCGCAAGTTAGATCTAAATCTAAATGACTTCTGACACAAATCACACGTATGCACCTTGTCATTAAAGTGTATCTTCTTATGTTGAAACAAGTCGTAAGAGGTCGAAAACATCTCATCACAAGTTGAACATGCAAACATCTTCTTGGCAACAGTTAAAGTCTTGAAAGGTTCTTCAGATGTTATATCAACATCCAGAGAATTCAACGATGGATTGTTCTTAGGTGAAAAAGCTTGAGAATGCTCATCACGCTTAAAAGTTGTTGCTTCATCATTGATACGAGTCTTAGAATCTCTTCTCAGCTTGGATCTACGGCTAAAAGACTTTTGACATACTTCACATTTGAAAAACTTTTCACCTGAATGTATCTTCAAATGCTGATTCAGGTTAGAAATAGTTGAAAATGTCTTATTACAACTAAGACAAGTAAAATTTTTCTTCATAGGCGTAAAACTTTTCAAAGGCATGGCTTCGTCCAAAGACATAACAACATCCATAATAGATTGATAAAAAAAAAGATTTAACTCCTAACGGAAAACAACAATCTTCACGAGTAAATTACTGGAAAAGCAGAGAGCACTGAAAGACACGTCTGATCGCTAGTAGAACAAATCATCAAATGATACAGATAAAAAATTTCACTGCTATTTATACTCGTCAGGTATTCACCCTAAGGGAACCTAAACTTGTCGACACTTTCCGCATCAACAAACGCAAATTGTTCTATCCTCAAATCTAAGAGTCGCGATTCGTTCGAAACATCGTATCTGGTTTGCAATCACCGATCGCTCAATGATTTCCAAAACCAATCATCAAACTGAATTAAATCAAGGTTCTTAACATCGACCAGTGATTGGTTCTTGAACTCAATCGTTAAAACTAAATTAAAATCAAGGTTCTAAAAGACAATCATCAACCACTCATTGCTTCTCAAACTCAAGTATCATCACAGAAGTAAGTCAAGATTGCTTATCTAGGAATCTAATAATTAAACAAATTATTTTAATTTAGGGAATCTATTTCATTTAAAAAATTATCTTCATCTAACAACAGATCTGTTCTAATTTCCTCTCGCGGTTTGGCGAGAAACAGATGAAAGATTGAGAAGGACACCAACTAGCCAAAAAAAAAAAAAAACTTAACGACAACAAACAATTAAATACGCAACCTTCATTAAACATTAAAAAAGGATTAATTTTATAAATTATCATGAACAACTACTCGCTAAAAATATTATTATTAAAAAAAGTCTCTATCAAAACCATGTTTACATTATTAAAAACGAGCATTAAAATAAATGTTCAACCCCCTTCAGAAAATAACTTTCAAAAACCATTGAATCCTGAAACATTCTAGCAAGTTCGAACAACTTCATACAAGCAACAAAACTGTGCTGACTAAGCTCACTAATAACAAATCACATGACTGCTAACCGCCAATCACAGATGAGAATGATAACATCTTGTGACAATACCTCTACACAGCGTAATATCCTCCCCCTGTGAACAGGGAGCATGTTGAAGCATGTACCGTCTTGCTGGCGCCAGATGATTGACAGGTGGGTGGGGGAATGTCAGGAATGCAGACACAGTGGTGCCCACCTGCTCCTGACACAGGTCATGTGATCTGCTCAGTCAATCAAAAGCGTGTAGGGGGCGTTCCCGTCGCCTTCGTGCATGACGTCATAACCGGTTTTATACTGAATCATACGCCATTTCTTCAGAGGTTGTGGATGGGAACGGACGTACAAAGACGATGCTCTGCGGTAAGTAGTTTTTAAATGTCTAGGTTAAGGATTGTTTTAAGAAACTTTGCTTTTGCATGTTATTTCAAACTACATTTTCAAATAACAAGTGTCTTTAATCACTTTTTCGAAGAATAAGTTTAACTTTCTCATAAAAAATACTACCACAAAAACTTTTAAGGAATGTCTTTTAAAGACTATCTTGTTAATTCAAGTTCAAATTCCATAAAAATTTTTAAGTAATGATTATATCCTAATATATGAGCTAATCTCTAATTAAGGAATCTCTCTTCCACAACAAAAACATATACTTCAAATTTTAAAGTCTAGCTAAAAAAATACAATCATTACGTTAAAGAACTCGGTGAAAATTATATAAAACTTAAAACAAGCTCTATTTGAAGTTTAATATTAATTGTTGTTAACTCAAAAAAATCCTATATCAACAAAAATGAACCATTATAAATTAATAAATCGATCTTTCACTTAAAATAACTACTTAGATTTTTTAAGTTTATTTTAGAAAATACAATCATCTTGCTAAAAAACACGTCGCGAATTAAATACAACTGTTTAAACAGACTCATAAGGAAATAAAATATTAATTGTTATTAACTCATTTAAAAACCAAATCTTATGTCAACGAAAGAAATCTAATAATTAATTATTCTCTAATTAATATAAATAATTCAATCTCTAACATAAAGTATCTACAATTTCAAAGATTATCTTAAAAAAAAAACCAATCATCTTTGTTAAAGTACACGACAAAAATTAAATAAAACTGCTAAAAAACAAAAATCATTAAAAATATATGTATATATATTAATTGTTATTTACTCATTAATAAAATTAATCTTACATCAACAAAATCTAAAAAAGTAACCATTCTACAATTAATATGATTAACTCAATCATCCACATTGAAAATACCTACTTCAAATTAAAAAGTCTATCTAAAAATACATTTATCTTGTTAAAAACACAGACATTACAATTGTACTTTGAACAAACAGAGTCCGCGAAAACTCACCACTCCACCCTCAACTCAAACAAGTCTAAATCCCATCTCGTATAATGGTTAGCACGCTGGAGTCCTGTCCAGAAGATAGCAGGATAGAACCCCATCGTGGGAGAGTCGAAAAATACTTCTTTTTAACCCAAAGTCAGCAAAAATCTCGATAGATGGCGCCTCTGAAAGAAAAAAACCGAAGAAAAATAATATTTAAAGCTTAAAAAATAAAATGGGGTGAAAATAGGGGGTATACATTAGTAGAAGGGAAAAGCCGGTTCTGCCACACCAGGAGGTGTCAGGAGCAGGGTGCACGGCGACAACCGTCTGGCTGTCACCAATTTGATTGACAGGTGAGATAATCTTATCTCACCTGTCAATCACTCAACTCCGCCCACCTGTCACTCATCCTTGCTCCCTGCTGGGGCAGAACTGTCTTTTTCCTTCTACTAATGCATAACCTCTATTTTCACCACATTATATTTTTAAAGCTTTAAATATTATTTTTCTTCGGTTTTTTTCTTAGCTTAGTCAGCAGTTTTGTTGCTTGTATGAAGTTGTTCGAACTTGCTAGAATGTTTCAGGATTCAATGGTTTTTGAAAGTTATTTTCTGAAGGGGGTTAAACATTTATTTTAATACTCGTTTTTAATAATGTAAACATGGTTTTGATAGAGACTTTTTTTAATAATATTATTTTTAGCGAGTAGTTGTTCATGATAATTTATAAAATTAATCCTTTTTTAATGTTTAATGAAGGTTGCGTATTTAATTGTTTGTTGTCGTTAAGTTTTTTTTTTACTAGTTGGTGTTCTTCTCAATCTTTCATCTGTTTCTCGCCAAAGCGCGAGAGGAAATTAGAACAGATCTGTTGTTAGATGAAGATAATTTTTTAAATGAAATAGATTCCCTAAATTAAAATAATTTGTTTAATTATTAGATTCCTAGATAAGCAATCTTGACTTACTTCTGTGATGATACTTGAGTTTGAGAAGCAATGAGTGGTTGATGATTGTCTTTTAGAACCTTGATTTTAATTTAGTTTTAACGATTGAGTTCAAGAACCAATCACTGGTCGATGTTAAGAACATTGATTTAATTCAGTTTGATGATTGGTTTCTTAATTCATTGAGCTATCGGTGATTGTAAATCAGATACGATGTTTCGAACGAAACGCGACTCTTAGATTTGATGATAGAACAATTTACGTTTGTTGATTCGGATGTTTGAGTGTCGACAAGTTTAGATTGCCTTAGGGTGAATACCTGAGGAGTATAAATAGCAGTGAAATTTTTGATCTGTATCATTTGATGATTTGTTCTACTAGCGATCAGACGTGTCATTCAGTGCTCTCTGCTTTTCCAGTAATTTATTCGTGAAGATTGTTGTTTTCCGTTACGAGTTAAATCTTTTTTCTTATTAATCTATTATGGATGTTGTTATGTCTTTGGAGGAAGCCATACTTTTGGAAAGTTTTACGCCTATGAAGAAAAATTTTACTTGTCTTAGTTGTAATAAGACATTTTCAACTATTTCTAACCTGAATCAACATTTGAAGATACATTCAGGTGAAAAGTTTTTCAAATGTGAAGTATGTCAAAAGTCTTTTAGCCGTAGATCCAAGCTGAAAAGACATTCTAAGACACATATCAATGATGAAGCAACAACTTTTAAGCGTGATGAGCATTCTCAAGCTTTTTCACCTAAGAACAATCCATCGTTGAATTCTCTGGATGTTGATATAACATCTGAAGAACCTTTCAAGACTTTAACTGTTGCCAAGAAGATGTTTGCATGTTCAACTTGTGATGAGATGTTTTCGACCTCTTACGACTTGTTTCAACATAAGAAGATACACTTTAATGACAAGGTGCATACGTGTGATTTGTGTCAGAAGTCATTTAGATTTAAATCTAACTTGCGAAGACACTTCAAGATTCATAATGACCGATCTACATTTACGTGTAACAAATGTGATCAAATAAAGTTAAATAATGCTATAAAAAGTGATAGAATATCTTTATTAAGACTTACGATCGTTTCATCGCACAATCGGCGACATTTTCAAAATCAATCATAATAGAAAATATTTTCACATAACTTAAAAACAATAATATAGTAAACAATGTCACGAGACACGAAGCATAATGAAAATATTGCAACCATAAAATAAAATAAAAATTAAATTAGCTATTTGCGAGCGTGGATTAATTTTCACATAATTTAAAAACAACATGGTAAACAATGCCACGAGACATAAAGCATACTGAAAAACATTGCAAAACATAAAATAAAATTAAATTAACTTGGCTATTTGCGAGTGTGGATTAATTTTTACTATTGTTTCTACAATTACTTAGTATCTCTTTCCAAATTCTAGGTAAATCAAGGGACACAGAATCATTGCAAATATTCTCGTTGCGTAAAAATATTTCTATTGATTCTCGGACTATGGATGGTAAATAAAATCTTGATGGATAAATTAACTTGCTATTTTTAAATTCAATCTGTAAAGGTTCTTCGCTGCATAATCTGGCCAAAGCTGTGGTTCTTCTATTGTATTTGATGTCTGCTATATGTTCTTTGATTCTAGTTTTAAGTTTTCTGCTTGTCATACCTATATAAAACTGCTTTGTTCCATCTTCTTTCGTGAAAGGTATTTCGTATACTCCTGCTAATTGGTTGGACTCAATTTGATCTATTTTCTTGCATACTATATTTTTTATTTTCATGGATGGTTTTGCGACTAGGAAGATATTGAATTTATTGAGTTTATATTTTAAACGTTCGAAGAAACCAGGAAAATATTGTAAAGTGGATAACGTGGAATTTTGTGGCTTGAAATTTCCTTTCTTTTTGTTCTTCAAGCTCTTAATTAATTTTTCTATGGTGCTTTCTTTGTATCCATTGTTTCTTGCAATATCATATATTTTATTTATTTCGTTATTTAAATGTTCAGGGGTACAAACTGTGAAAGCTCCCTGAATAGAATTTCTAAATGCAGAAACTTTGTATGAAAAAGGTGCTTGCGCATTATTAGGGATAACGGATTGACTGGCTATAGGCTTTCTGTACACAGTGCGCTTTATTCCTTGGTGCGTCTTGATTAATAATACATCTAAATACGGTAGCGTACCATTTTCTTCTATTTCCAATGTAAATTTAATTTTAGAATCAAGATTATTAATCTGGTTCAGAAAGTTATTGAGCAAGGTTTCTTCGTGTTGCCATACGATGAAAATATCGTCTACGTATCTGATCCATGCATGGGGGGTATAATCCAAATTGTATATATCCATTTCAAGAGGTCGTAATATGAATTCAGCTAATAATCCTGATATAGGAAAACCCATTGGAGCTCCGTTAATCTGTTTGTATATTTTGCCGTCGAAAGTGAAGTAATTATTATTAACTATGAGATTAAGAGCACTCTTTAGAGTAATTTTCATATTTTCGTTAATACTCTCCATGTGGTCGATGCAGTTATTTATATTAGTAACGGCTTTTAGGTAGCTTTCTTTACAAAAAAGCTACCTATTGCAGCCGTTCGGAGGAAAGCGATTTCAAAAAATTTTGGTATATTTTCATCGATCATGACCCCTAGACCCCGAAACCACCCTCCGTTCAAAATTGATATATATATATATATATATATATATCTGACCTATGTCACACTGTAACTCCCGTAATTATGAACCGATTTCGATGTAATTCGGTGTGTACATAGTACATACCAATGTCTCGACCGAGTTCGTTGGCCAGCTTCATCTGCCGTTTTGTTTCAAAATGGCGGTCATTTAAAATTTTTAGAAAAATTTAAAACTTGAAATGTGGTACCAAAAAATTAAAAATGGAAAAATATTTTTTTCTTATGTATTTGATCTTTATACAAAGATTCCGGAGCAGTTTTTGTTTTGTCGATATCTTAAAAAATGGCTGAGTTATAGCATTTTGAATTTCTAGCGTGGCTGACATTTTGAAACGTCCTGAAGTTTGTCACGCGATAAAAGGCGTATTTATGAACCGATTTGAATGTAATTCGGTGTGTACATAGTACATTCCAATCTCTCGACCGAGTTCGTTGGCCAGCTTCATCCGCCATTTTGTTTCAAAATGGCGGCCATTTAAAAATTTTTTAAAAATTTAAAATTTGAAATGTGGTACCAAAAAATTGAAAATGGAAAAATAATTATTTCTTATGTATTTGACGTTTATACAAAGATTTCGGAGCAGTTTTTGTTTCGTCTATATCTTAAAAAATGGCTGAGTTATAGCATTTTGAATTTCTAGCGTGGCTGACATTTTGAAACGTCCTGAATTTTGTCACTCGATAAAAGGCGTATTTATGAACCGATTTGGATGTAACTTCGTTTATACATAGTACATACCAATGTCTCGACCGGGTTCGTTGGCCAGATTCACCCGCCATCTTGTTTATAAATGGCGGCCATTTAAATTTTTAAGAAAAATTTAAATTTGAAATGTGGTACCAAAAATTGAAAATTGAAAAAATATTTTCTTCTTATGTGTTTGACATTGATAAAAAGATTCGGGAGCAGTTTTTGTTTCGTCTATATCTTAAGAAATGGCTGAGTTATAGCATTTTGAATTTCTAGCGTGGCTGACATTTTGAAACGTCCTGATTTTTCTCACGTAATAACAGGCGTATTTATGAACCGACTTGGATGTACCTTGGTGTGTACATAGTACATACAAATATCTCGACCGAGTTCGTTGGCCAGCTTCATCCGCCATCTTGTTTCAAAATGGCGGCCATTTAAAGAAATTAAAAAATAAAAAAATTTAAATGAGATACCAAAAAATTGGAAAATGAAAAAATTTTTTTTGTATGTGTTTGACCTTAATACAAAGATTCCGGAACAGTTTTTCTTTCGTCTATATCTAAAAAAAAATGTCTGAGTAATAGCATTTTGAATTTCTCTTGTCGCTGACATTTAAAAACGACCTGATTTTTGTCACGCGATAACAGGCGTATTTATGAACCTATTTGGATGTAACTTGGTCTTTACATAGTACATACCAATGTCTCGACCGAGTTCGTTGGCCAGCTTCATTCGCATCTTGTTTCAAAAGGGTTGCCATTTAAAAAAAATTAAATTTAAAATTCAAAATGAGGTATTAAAAAATTGGAAAATGAAAAAGATTTTTTTTATGTGTTTGGCCTTGATACAAAGATTCCGGAGCAGTATTTGTTTCTGAAAATTTGTTCTTTTGTTGATATCTTAAAAAATGGTTGATTTATAGCACTTTGAATTTCTAGCATGGCTAACATTTTGAAACGATCTTGTATTTGTCACTCGATAACACACGTATTCGCCTATTTCGATGTAAGAAGGCATGTGGATAGTATACATCAACACCTCGACCAAGTTCGCTGGCCAGATTCATCAGCCATCTTCTTTCAAAATGGTGGGCATTAAATTAAAAAATATATATATATTTAAAGTGAGGTGCAAAAAAATTAGAAATTGAAAAAGGTTTCTTTCTTAAGTATTTGATCTTGATATAAGGATTCAGGAGCATTTTTTGTTTGTCTTTACCTTAAAAAATGGCTCAGATATAGCAGTTTCAATTTCTATTGTGGGTGACATTTTGAAAAATCTGATTTTTTTCATGCGACAGCACTCCTATATATTAACCGATTCCGATGTGAGTGAGCATGTGCACAGCAATTACTATGGTCTCGACCAAGTTCGCTGCTTAGCCTCATCCACCATGTTGTCTTAGAATGACAGGCACTTTAAGAAATTGCCGAATTTGGCAGCCAAATATAAGTTACTTTAAAAAAAGCAGCTTGGATAAAGCTGACTAATTTCGCGAAATTCTCATTCATTATATTGATAAAAATTAGTATTGTATCTCCTATATTCGGTTTCCACTAAATTGAGCTTCTGTGTTTGCATGATATAAGTTGGCTTTTTTAAAATAAGGATTATGAAAGCTACCTCTTCCTCCCGGCACTGGCCGGAAGGACTTTTTTGGCATCAATAGATGGGTATAAAGAGACTACATCTAGACTGGCAATTAAATAATTCTGAGGTAAATTAATGTTATTCAAATATTGAATGAACTCATAAGTTGAATTAATTACATGATCAGAGTTGGGCAAAATATTTTTCAATAAAACTACAAAAGCTTTTTCCATAAAATATGTGGGGCTTGAGCATTTATTTACTATTGGCCTTATTGGCATATCTATTTTGTGGTCTTTGAGTCTGCCGACAATTGCTGGGATTACTGCTAACTTATTAATTCTCATTAGAACATTCATATTATCAGGCCAGCTCCCTTTATTAACCAATTCGTTAATTTTTTTGTTAATTATGTTAAGTGGGTTCTTCTTGACTTGTTGAACGGCCGCGGCGAGCGGCCCATCTTCGTCCGCAGCCTTTTATTCTTCTACTCTACTCCGACTCTTTTGCGGAAGCAAGATTCTTAGGTCCCCAGCCACGTCCCGAGTAAGAGACTCTAGCAAAAGCCAGATTGAAAAAAAAAAATCAAAAATTGAAACCGGACAAATTTAAAAGGAAAATTACACAAATTAAAGACACCGAAAACCAGGAAGGTAGGGCTAGGGGTGACGAAGCTACCGAACTACCCCTTGCTTCTTCTACCACTTCTTCACTTAATTTGTTTATAAGTGATTATTATACATGTTTTTAAATGTGATCAAGTTTTTACACGAAAGGATAATTTGACACAACATATAAGATCACATGAAAGTTCGAAATTCTCTTGCCGTGAGTGTGAGTAAATTTTAGAGAAAACAACAATATGTTATAAATAAACGTTTCTAAACGAAATCATTTTGATATTTTAATTATTGATATTCATACAACATTCTAGCAAAGTGTTAAACTGAACAGCAACATAAGATATTAATAACTGTTGTGATCATGAGAAATGTGAGTATGATCATTGATTGCTCAATGATTGCCCATTGCCTAAATCCCTGATCCTGCGGTCGTTGAACTCTCCATTTCCTACTACTATCGTTGCTGTTGGTGCCTCGGAAGAAGTGGCATAAAGCTTTGCATGGGAGAATGGTGTCATAATCGTGTGTTTGCCTCTACATTCAACAGCAAAACTGCAACTTCTCGGTGTCGCTTTTGTGTTTCCTTTAAAACGTTTTATGCTAAAGCAAAGAAAATTCATTCTCAAACCATCCTGGTAGAAAAGTTGAGAACTTACAAATCGGACAACTTTTCAATGAAGCCTACGAGCGTGCCTGATGAATCATCATCGAATGTTCAAGTTGTTGTTGGCATCACCCTAAAGAGATCAAGGAAGTGCCAGTGATCACATCAGCAACTTAGAGGTTCAGCGACACTGAGCACTGGATCTCCACATAAAAACAAAGTGAAAGATTCCCAGGCGAAAAAGAAACGTTTAGCTGAAAAAAAAACTTCTCTCACCCACCATTCTCAAGGGAAAGGGGAAGAATCAACCATATAAAATTTCCAAACGTGACCTACCAAGCGATTCTGATGACGAAAGTGACTGTTCTGTTGACATGAATTATGGCGATAATACAAGCGATAATGATGGCGGTAATGATGCAGTGTGCCCTATCTGCTTGAAGAGTTTTTCTGGTGATAAACATGCAGAACAATGGGTTCAGTGCCTTCAATGCTGCACCTGTTCTCACGAAATGCGCTTAGGAGCCAAAATCAATACAAAATGTATATATTCCTCATGTTTGGATGGCTAATGTTTCGTTATGTTATTCTTCCACAGATAATTAGTACATTTCGTTGTGCATTAATTTAATGTGAATTAAATTACTCATTTAGAAATAAATTTTGATTTATTTATAAGTTAAGCCTCGGCGTTTTCGATTTTTTGAGAGGAACGAAATTGGGACCATTTTTTTTTCTTCATTTGCCATATACAGATACTTAAAAAAAAAAAAAACAATTTTTCGCATTGTTAAAAATTTTTTTGTACGATATTTGCCTATGTTTCTGTGTGCATGGATAGTTAGTCTATGTAAAATCTAAATTTGGTAAGTGTTCACTGAAAATTAAAACTTCCAAGGGCCTAAAAGTGACTGGGGCACGTAAATAGGGGACTTTACCTTATTTGATTTGGAAAGTAGATTTTATTTTTATAACTCTTATTGTGTGTTATAAACAAAGATAATATGTACATTTTCTTAACTTAAGTGAAATTTTTGCGCACTGGGAAAAAATAATACTCTGCATATTGAATGCAATGGCAGTTATTCATCTGTTTTGACGCTGACTTTAGACAAAAATGTTCAAACTTTCACGTTTAAACTATTATTAAGATTAGGTTTCACATATTGATAATAAGAAAAATAATTATTAAAACAGAATAATACTCATTTAAAAGACATGTTCTTTTAACAGGACGCGAGACTCCAGACGGGTTATATAATAATTTAATTCCTCTGCGACATAGCCTTTATAAGTTTCTCAGAATATTTAAAATTTTATACCAGAAAAATATAGTATGAAATACCAGTGTCGAATCTGAACCGAGTAGGTACTGTGAATATGCGTGCAGTGTCACTTAAAATAATTCAGTTACATAATAGCCTACGGTGAAAACGTTTTTACAGCATACTTTAATAATGTTATACTACTTCACAGTATACAATTTTCTATACATTATTAAAACGCACTACAAGATGCTTATTGTAGAATATGACGTGCATAACTGTTATCATTCCTTTACAGGGACACACAAAGAGTTCAGTTACAGAACTGTCTATGGACGAAAAAAGCTGGAGGTGTGTTTTCCGATGCATTATGCGTTTTGATTTTTAACTAAATTTTTGCACTCTAAATTGTGTGTGTAACTCCCATAGATCATATACAGGGCTAAAAAAAATAATTCTTAATCATGACTATGTGGGAGTGTGAATTACTTAAGGATGTTTTTTAATTGAATGGTGCATTTTACAGCTGTATTACATTTTGTATACTAAGATATTTTTGTAAATTATAAATGAATTCATATAGATGTCTAGGTAGAGGTTCGGATGCACCTCCGTCTACGGATAGTAATTTGTGAAAAGTAATTTTCAGTTGTGTTGTGATTTTTTTTCTTGAATTAAATTATAATTTAATATGAGCAATGTATCAAAATCTGTAGATATTATACAGGGCTGTAGAAAATTATTCGAGTGCCTTTTTGTCTATTAGTGGAAATTGCTGAAGGTGAACTTACGTCTGTGTTATTATTTGGTAACTAAGCTTAATTTTAGTACATTATGTAGTGTATAGCCAGATGTATACGGGGATGTACAAAAGAATCCGAGTACCTTTTCGGCTATAGACGGTAAATGCTAAAATCTGATCATAAACTACGTGGGTGGTCCAATAATTATTATCCCTAATGTATATAAAATAATTATACTGCAATGGCTGATGTGGAATATCGAAGCCTAATCTCTTAAATGCCTATATGCTCAATTTCAGAACCGTAGCTGCTATATCAACATAGTTTTGGAGGGAGGGGAAAAGTTTTAAAGACCCATTTTGGGGGGAGTTTTTAAGGAGGGGGTGAGGGTAAAATGCTGGTTTGGAGCTTATGAGGCTACATTTGTGACAGTCGATGAGATGTGGCTACGTCACTATGATTCCGAGTCCAAATGACTGTAGGTACGTCTCATCCATTGTCACAAATCTAGCCTCGTAAGCGAAAAATCAGCCTTTCACCCCCACTCCCTCCCTTTCACTCCTCCCTACAAAACTATGTGAATATAGAAGCTACGGTTCTGAAATTGAGCATATAGGCATCTAAGACATTAGGTTTCGGTATTCCACAACAATCATAGCAGTATAAATATTTTATATACACTAGGGACAATAATTATTGAACCACCCTAGTACATAATTGCTGAACTTTACTGAAACACAATATAAATTTTATAGCTTGTCCACCAAGTAAATTAAAGGAATTAATTTATTCGAAAATAGACCCAATACCTAAAGATGAATTGGCGGTGTGTATGCTATTCCTTTTAGAACTGACAAAAGCAGGACAACGTAATACATAGGGATGACAAAAAGAAAACTCAAAGAAAGAATCAAACAGAATAAAGCAGATATTAAATTATGTCGCCAATCCACAGCTGTGTCCCCATTAAATTTTAATCAGAATATTGCAATAGATTTTCACCAAGCAAAAATTATAAATCAGCGAAAACCTCAATACTGACAGAACTGTTTATAGGAAACCAATAACATCAAATAAAATGATCTCATAAAATAGTTCATGACCATTTTTATATAAAATAGCAGCTTACAAATTTTACATTAGACGAGCCTTTAAAGAATGTTCAGATGAATATTTAGAAAAAGAGCTTAATACGACTAGAGATATCGCTGAAGAAAACGGCTTTTCAACAAACCTTAAGAAAACTCAAAGGAAGAATTAAAGCGCATAAAGCAAATATTAAATTTTATCGCCAATCCACACCTCTCTCACGATTAAATTTTAATCAGAATATCACAATAGATTTTGATCAAGCAAAAACTATACACGCAATCATACTACGCATCCGTTAATCAGAGAATCCATAGAAATTTTGTGTAAAGGCAACCAAGTATGTAACGACGTACTATCATACAATATACCCAATATATAGTTAAATACAGTCACCTCTCACTTATACGCCTCTCAGTTATACATGAATTTCGTAAGGTCCCGTCACGAGGAATAGGAAGGTAATGCTATACATCTCTCACTTATAAGCGGAACTTTGAATTGTCTCTCTCAGTTATACGCGGAAATAAAACGCAATTCACAAACTATGAATTACGTGCGAAAGTTTCTTTAATATATAAAAAAATTTCTGCATGTGTCAAGGTGAAAAGACCGTTCCGCAAAGCACCTAAAGGGTGGAGAGGTTGTTACAATTAGACTTTTCACCCTGTCCTCTCAGTTCTAAGGGTTTCTTTTTTCTTTCTTTCTCTTTTATTTTTATCAAGCTACTCGCGTGTTTCTTTCTTACGGTAGCATCTGGATTTTATTTTTGTTTTCTTTGTGCAATAAAAATGAGTAAAAGAAAGTTAACAATTTCGTTCAAAATGAAGGTTTTACGAGCAGCAGAAAATGATCCGAAACTGTCAAACATAAGTTTAGCTCGAAAATTCGATTTGCCAGAATCAACACTGAGAGGGATTTTAAAGAACAAGGACTCGATCAAAAAAATGAACAGTGAATATTCTACACAAGCGAAGAAACGATCAAGAATTCAGAAAGGAAAATTTGAGATTTTAGAAACCACTTTAATTCAGTTGTTCAGAGAAATGAGAATTTCTAATTTACCCATTAGTGGCGAGTCATTCAAAGAAAAGGCTCTCACTTTGTCATCGAAATTGGGAATCGAAAATTTTTCTGCTTCTTGGGGGTGACTAGAAAAACTTAAGAAAAGACACGGTTTAACAAATCATTGCCTGAGTGGTGAAAGGGCAGCTGTTTCAGATTCAACTGTTAATGAATGGATTGCAGATCCTCCAAATTTAATTCAAAACTTTGATGTTAAGAACATTTTTAACTGCGACGAAACAGGGTTATTTTACCGTCTTTTACCAAACAAAACGCTAGTTTTTATGGGAGAAACATGTCATGATGGCAAACACAGCAAAGAAGGAGTGACTGTTTTTTTATGTTGCAATGCGGACGGATCAGAAAAGTTACCGCCAATAGTGATTGGTAAATCGAAGAAATTACAGTGTTTAACAAATGTGAAGAAATTGCCATGTTCTTATGCAAGTAGCACCAAAGCCTGGATGACATTGAGAAATTTTTTAGACTTTTTTAAAGAATTTGATATGAAAATGGCAAAAAAAGAAGAAAGAAACGTTCTGCTATTTATGGACCAGTATCCCGCCCATTCACCACATCTCCCATTTCTGACGTATACACGAGTTATTTTTTTCCTGCAAATTGTACTAGCAGGCTTCAGGCATTAGATCTCGGTATAATAAGGTCAGTTAAAGCGCAATACAGGAAAGATTTTGTGAAAAGAATGTTCATATCACTAGAGCAGAAAAAGGGATTCTAGAAAATTTGGATTCTGGATGCTATGCGTATGTTGGTTTCCTCTTGTAATAACGTAACAGCCGCAACAATTTCTAACTGCTTTAGAAAAGCGGGTTTTTTCATTCAAATGACTTTGAAATTATTCCATTACAGGGAAAAGAAAACAACAGCAATGATTTTAACGTAGACATGGAAGAACGGAACAGCATAAGCAAGAATCTCTTTCTTTTCAAGATTTCGTCAATGTTGATGAAAACTTAACATCAACGGCAATAAGAGATATTGAAACTGTTTTTGATGACGTGACAACGGAAAAAGAAGGAGAAGATGATGGTAACGATGAAACTGATACTGTAACTGTCCTGTGTTACGCTGCTGGTTTAGGAGCCTTAGACACTTTGAGGTGTTACTTTCAAAATGTTGATGTAGCATCAAATACAATGACGCGTTTTAATGCATTACAAAAGGTCGTTGTACAAACACGACCTAAGCAAAAACAAACGACCATTGATGACTTCTTTAAAGCGGACTAATTAGCACTATTTCTTTTGTAAGTACTATATCTCTTTCTATGTAAAATTAAATTTTACGTTTATTGTATTTTTTTTAACTAAATTTTATAGTGAAAGTGTAAGAATTTTTTTTAAATATCATATAGTAATATTACACCCTTTTTATTTTATAAAATGTTATTAATCAATTATTGCAAAATGCTGTTTTTCCCCATAATGTGTATAAAGAATTACTGCATCAAGACCCTCTCACTTATGCGCGGCTCCTAGTTATGCGCGATTTTAAATCAATTCCTTCAAACGCGTATAAGTGAGAGGTGACTGTATCCTGTAAACTTAAACACCCAGTAATTTTCCTCTACATTGATTCAATCCGTAGTAACTACTTCGTCTGCTACTTTCCAATTATCCGTTTAAAACGAAGTGACGTATTAAAGTGAATGGAACGGCAGTTAAATATTTCCCTCTGCACAAATTTAATCAGAAGGTCTACTACTTCTACTTTCAGCTATCCTAAGAATTATAGACTCTCCCATTTTAAACAAAGTGACGTACTTGAATGAATGGAATGGCAATTAATGAAAATATTCCCTGACGATAATTGCGTTATTGCAGACCGAAAGTATTTGGAAATTTAAATAAAATGTATATTATGAAACTTGTAATGTCTGTATTATTATTATTTGTCACATTTTAAGTAAACGGGAAACTTTTTAAAATTGATATTATGTAATTTATGATTGGATCAAGTTGGAATATTGAATTTCGTTTTATGATTTTATTAGCTTAAAACTGGTTTCACCTTTTAACCCTTTCAGAGGTGTAAGCAATTGGGTTTGCGTCATGCTGAATTCACACCGGAATTTAAAAATAAAATTACTTCGAAATGAGGAAAAGCAATTTTTCAACATTTTCCCACCAAAGGTAAAAAAGAAAAAAATTAATTAAAAGTTTCTTGTGTGAATCCTCATTACATTTAGGTGGGATGTAATGTATCCCACCACCCCTCAAGGGGTTAATGTGGTGAAGTTACGTGCCAATATCTGCAAATGTTGGAAAGTATTTCATAATCTATGCTTGACGCATAATTTTTCTTTCATCTTTATCAATATCTGTAATTTAAAATGATACTTCTATGACCACGTGCAAATCTAAATCGAGTAAGAAATATTGATTGAAAAGACATAAATCAAATAGAAAGAAGCATTTTATATTAAAAATATATTTTATCTATCAAGATAAATTCACTCACCGTACCTTTTTTGATAAATTCAATTTAAAAAAAAACAAACAAAAAAAAATAGCTTTTGATAATTCCGAAATAAGATTATTAGCAAAATAATTTTAATTTTGAATAGTTCGTGTTGAAAACAGACATTATTTTTCGTTAATATGTTCAAAATGGCTTGAGGCTAAAAATTTCTGCTTTCTTGGCATTGCATTATAACATTACCCTGACAACGTGCTTCATCCTCAAATTGAAGTTATATTTACTTTCAGCAACTTGTGTGTAATATTCGTTGAAGAAAATGTGTTGCTAAAAAGGTTATTTATTTTTTTACAGTATTTTTTACATATTAACCCCTTGGGGACGAGCGGCACGTATACGTGCCGCATGAAGCGCTCAGAATCCTTGTTTTTTCTCACCAGTAAAATTTTACTGTAAAATTTGCCTTATTTAATCAGCGCATTTTCTCGATTCAAGAAGACACAAATTTCTGTTTTATAAAACGGTGATAAAAGATTAAAAATTTCGTAAAAGGCTCCCGTCCCGAAAGGGTTAATATAGTATATTAAAAAAAATATTTAATTTTTGGGGATTAGAAATATGTTTTTGGTTCATATTTAAAACAGACAGGATTTAAATATTTTTTTTTAAATAATTTTGTGGATAATTTTAATTTGTTGTTCTGTATTGTTACCAAATTACCTATATATTTAAAGCTAGCAGTTGTTTTATATTGCATTAAAGCAAATAATCAAAATTCTCATCAAACAGGGCTTTGTACATTTTGTAGCATGGAGGGAGTGATATTTAAAAGGAATAAAAGTAGTGGCCAAAATTGTGGAAACCTTTTCAAAAGGTGCCAATTGAGATTTGGATGGTTCATAACATCACATTCTGTTTAAGTAATAGCATAAAATTATATATCAAAGGAAAGGAAATTTAATAAAAGATATAATGAAATACGTTTTGTTCAAATATTAGAATTCAATCAAAATTCATAGACAAATGAAGATTAAAGAGAAACACAACTTTCTTAGGTTAACATGAAATAGCTTTCTTTTATTTGAGTGCAGCCAATGAGCATGAACGCTTAGAGAGCCAATCAGGTGTTATCTTGTTTTGACAACCGTAGGTTACAGTACAGTAGGATTCAACTGTTCTCGTCACGTTTTGAAGGACGTTTCAGGACCGTGAGGAGGACAGTTGTCAGTGGTTTATGTAATTGATATCAGAGTTGTGTGTAATAGGTAAAGAAATATAAATGACACAAAAAGCAGACTTGTTTCCCAGAAAATTATGTAATATACTGCTATTACTTAATAGCAGTATATCAGAACAAAGTTAAAGTTATGAGGAGATTAGAAGACAAATTGGTGGAAATGTCACCAAAAGTGGCATTTCTGAATTTTTCAAGCGGTGAAAGCAGTCCGTACAAAAACAAACTAGTAAAGGCAGGAAAAGGTGTACAATAGCAAGTGGTCATAAAATAATTAAAAGACCGTGCATGGGTGACAGAAGAAAGTCATCTGGATGCATACAAGGGGAAATGACGCAAGCCAATATGATGTTGAGTGCAAGAATTATTCGACTCATATTACGAGGATTTGGTTTAAATGATAGAAACGAACGAAAAGTGCCTTTTATTATCTCCCAAACAAAAGTTTAAAAGATTAAATTGAGCTAAAACTCATGTTAACTGGGCAGTGAGACAATGGGACAGTGTTATTTGTTCCGACAAAAACCAAAAACTCTCTGTTTTATAGTGATCGCGTAAGATGCACAAGGAGTTGAATCAGAGGAGATTTAGATCGTTATTGCACTGCGCACACCGAAAAGCATCAAGTCAGTGTTACGATATGGGTTTGTATGATATCAAAAGATTTAGACAGAATTTGTGGGATTAATGAAGATATGAGTGTCGAAAATACATAAATGAAATGCTTCAAGAACAAGTGAAGCGCTTTCCGCACGTGATCTTTTCAAAGATAATGAAACATTTATATTTCAACAGAATTCGCGTCATGTGCTAAAGTGTGCAAAAAACTGGTTTCAAGATCATCATATTCCAGTGTTGGAATGACACGGGAACTGCCCAGACGACCCAATTGAAAATCTATGGAGCTTTCTAAAGTATCTTGTTGCAATGAAGCAACCCAGCAATAAAGTTTAATTAATATGAGCAATAATTAAATCGTCGTATCACATTATAATAACTTCAGAGCTAAAAGACTTGGTTAGCCTTCTGCTGTTCTAATAAACATTCCTTTATTAAATTGTTTTTACATTGGTATATAACTTTATGGTATTATTTAAAGAGAAAGCGATGTTATGAACCACCAATTAAATAAAATACACCTTTTTAAGGCTTCCACAATTTTGGCCTCTACTGTAGTTAGACAAACATATGGCAGTTTTTTTTAAAGCATTCTCTTTCATGTTTAATTTATAAATTTTATAGTATTTTAGGTTAGATTAATATGAATAAGGGCAGAAAGTAGTTCGATTTTGAACAATACCGGAAAGGGAAACTTGAGCAAGCCGTACCCATTTTCTTCCTAGCAACTGTCCTGTAAATATCCTTTGTACGCCCTGTGCTGATTCATGTCCTGAATACCATAGTGTTTAACCCATTTTCGGCCAAAGGTGCGTAGACGCACCATTTCAATAAATATTTTTTTTATTAACACTGTGACGAATATTTTTCACTAATTTTATTTTCCTGCTATTTTTAAGGGTTCTGGACACATCTATAAAATATCAGTAATTCAATTGGAGTAAACACTTTCTGTTGAGAAATTTTCAAAATACGTTAATCTTTTAAAATTGAAACGGGATTGACAAATTTGACTTTTTGAAAATGTATAATTATGCCATTTGATATTAATCATATAATTTTATAATGGATTAAAGTTGCAAGTTCTGTAAATAAAATAATAAAACAAATGTAATAAAAAATTTATTAATTTTAAATTTAATGGTGCGTTAGCGCACCATTGACCGATTTCTCAAATGAAATATTTTTCATGCACAACTTTTTTTTGTCTTAATGAATGTAATTTAAGCATATTTCAATGAAAATAATACCGCATTTTACAAAATTTCTATGCTTGGCCTAAAATGAATTAAACGGACGAGTATAGAATTTAATGATCGTTATCTGTTGAAATCACTTGTATTTTGCAAATTTTTCATTAGAAAAATAAATTTTTATTTCTTTTATCTGTGTGCTATGAGATACTTAAAGAAAGTTTCCCCGTTTTTCGGTCAGCAAAATACTTCTAATATATACATTTAATTTAATTTTAAATATTAAAATTTTTTACAGAACTAGGCAGCGTCACTGAGATGCTACTAGCTCCAATATTAAAATTAAGTATAATTTAAAGAAATATTTTGCCAAGGGAAAAGAAAAAAGTATCATTTAAGAAAAGAAGACAGGAAGAAAAAGCAGAAGAAATTCTGATCAGAAATACGAATGCATTCCTATTCCACAGCTTTAAAATTTTGGAGTAGGGAATTTCAGTTCTGATTCATCAGGAATCTTAAGGGTGTTGTTCAGTGAGATATTAAATTCTCCTTGCTAATGTTAAACATATGGACGCGGAATGCATTCGCATTTTTAAAATATCTCCTCAGAAATATAATATTTTTAACCTATCCTTTGTGTATACTCTTATTAAAGTATGTTTCTTTTTTTTCTATAGTTGACAAAATATTTCTAAAATCTATACTTAATTTAATATTTTACGTATAAAAGCTGATGGGCTGTGGTCGTGAGTAAGATTTTAACACTCCACATAAAATTAAACATATATTTAGAACTCTTTGACCACTGAAAAAAAAAACTGTTGTCGATGTTTTTTTTTTTTTTTTTTTTTTTTTTTTTTTTTTTTTTTTTAACTTGGTTAACGAATATAGATTCGGCTAACAAGCATTTTGTTGTAGTCACATGTTAATATAACGCAGCCATGTTGTATTTTAATTTAATGATAAAAGAGACAACAAAAGAGAAAACCTACAAAAATATTACACAGAAAAAAATAAAAAATAGTCATTTTCTGATTAGATATTTTAAAAATAAGAATGCATTTCTCACCCACATATTTTACATTAGCAAGGCTAATTTGTGAGTTGACTTACCAACATCATTAATACCTTTGACTGCGAACACTACACTCTAACCATTCGAACGCTCACAATGAAATATAAATACAGTCTATAGTTATTTTAAAGTAATAAATGTTTTTATCGAACTCAAAATTTTTGTTAAACTCATCACAGAAATTACGCCTGATTACTTAAAAAAAAAAAACAAAAAAAAAAGTTAATTATTGAAATAAAAATAGATTCTAGAATAAAAAAGAAAATATTTTATTTTATGTTTTATTATATTTTAATATATAATGTAAAATATTTACAGTTGATTTTATTTTACATCTTTCCAAAATATTTTCTAAATTGTAATTCGTGAATAACTAGTGCTCTAATTGTTTTCTGTCTTTAAATTAACTTATTTTACTTATATCCGGTAAAATTTAAAAATTTCATGCAAAAATGAAATAAAAGACAAGGAAATGCCTTTAGCTATTCAATGCATTCAAAAGAAAACAATGCAACAATATAAAAAAAAAGCAAGCATATGAGAAACAGACTATTTAAAACCTATATTTTTAGATTATTTTCGTGGAATCAAAATTTTCTAAAAATCCAATTACCTCATCAGCCGCAGAGTAAAAAATATTCAAAGATATTTTCAACTGTTTTATAGTCAATATTAAAAAACATAATTTATTTTATTGAAAGAGCAAAGTAGATTTGCGACAATTTACCTTATTAATGAGACATAAATATTTCATCTGAACAAATCGAAGTAATTGTTTCGATGTAAAAGTAGCCTGTAATATTTTATTTTAAAGCCTGTGAAATGAAATCCTAGTACGATAAACCAAATGACAAAATTTTCCGAGAAAATGAGTATTTTTATGTTTTTAATAATCATAGTTCAGCAAAATATAAATAAAGTGTAAAATAACTTCATGATAATAGACATTTGTTTATTTTTAGACACTATTTATATTACTAAAACTACCTTGAATTATTTTATAAAAGTCAGAAAACAAACGGGAGTAAAATAAAAGTTAATTAATGAAATCAATTTGACACTCAAAGGTTTGGGTGTAGAATTTTTAATCATCTGTTTCTTTTATCTGTTAATCTTAATTTAAATCAAAACATGTATTTCTGTCATGTAATGGGAATATTGATAAAATACTTACTCTTCTTTTCTAAGAAATGTTAATTTAATTAAAGTTTTCTGAAACATGAATCAAACTCTTATCTTGAAATTTTGTGGGAAGATTAGAAACATTTTCTATAACTGAGTGAGATTTGTCCATTTAGAAAAATCTAACTTACACCATTCTGCTTTTAAACATTTCAATAATTAATCTTTTATTTCTTCTACTCTGCAATCATGAGAATCTTAGTCACAGAAATGTGAAATTCTTCTAGGAAAACACACCTTTTCATCCAATTATACTTTCAAATTTTTGCATGATTTTGTAAAATGGCGTGATTTACAGAATTTTAAAATTCCACTGCTACCGAGATTGGAATTCTAATCTCAGAAGGGCGAAATGAGAAAGTATGTAGGAAGGGAGGTTTTTCTCTTTTTAATTGATGCTATTTTGTATAAAATAGTGAAATTTGAATTAAAAATTGTTAACTTAAATTAATTGTGAACACTTTATTTAAATTCCCAATATGATCGAAATTGCAAGCAACGACGATTTTTTTAGAAACTGGTTTAATGCTATACAGGCAGCCATTGCATTTATGCGCCATTTATAAAACGGTCTTTAGAAATTTTAAATTCTCGTCAGAAAGTTTGGATATTTTTTTTTGGATTGTGCAAACATAAATATTTCGTAAATAAAATTAGTAAAAATTAGTATTAAACATTTTCTGATGTGAGCTCGAAATTTTTGAATAAAAATCCCCGTTAGATTTGGCAACTCTGTTTGCGGTCTTTATAGTATTAAAAAGTGAAAAGGGTTTATTTTAGGCAGCCTCCATTACAAAAAGTAAGAAGCTATCCACTGCAGCCGTCTGGAGGTAAGCAATTCCAGAAAATTTCGATACAATTTCACCGATCATGATCTCTAGACAACAAAATTATCCTAAAGATTTGAATGTGACTGATCATGTAAACAGAAGATACCAAAGTGTCATCAGAGTTCATTAGCCAGCTTCACCCGCCATCGCGTTTCAAAATGGCGACCAGTTAAAGATTTCCAACTCATACAGATGTAAAAAAAAATCAAATCCGAAATTTCTTTTTACTTAGCGTTATGATTTGGTACGAGGATCCCAGATCATATTTTTGTTTAGACTCTATAGTAAAAAAATATCTAACGTAGAGCAATTTGAAATTCTAGAATGGCTGACGTTTTGAAACAAGAGAGTGGATTTAAAATAAGGGATTCTTTCGAAATCGTGTTTACTTCTAATTTATGCTTAGCGAACGTGGATTCCCCAAATTTAATTTAATTGTTGTATTGTTGTAGCAAATTTCATACACTTAAAACTATCAACTTAAAAATTCAATTGTTCATCAAACTCTTTAATAACACAAAATTCTAAAGAGGTAAAATTTTACTTTTTACAGATTAAAAGAAAAAACTTGCTTTGAAATGAACTGCTTTGCCCGTGTAACGTATATCACAAAAAACCCATTACAATACTGCTATTTATGAGTAAGCATATGAAGTTAAAACAATGAAAAATAAATTTTTAAACAAGTTTGACCCTTCTTCCTTTAAGAAAAAATGGCTGCTTAAAATATTTTATTAAAAATGCTTACGTAAATACTCATGCACATTATAAAGTATCAGTTTAATTTAAATGCGGAATTCTTGTAGAAAATCTGCAAAAAAGAAAATATTTTCGAGCATTTGGCAGAAAAAGAAGCGACTTGAAATGCAACTCTTTTTCGTCGCCAAATGCAAGCGATTTTAATGCAATTGGGAATTGCTTGTTAAGTGAATGTTTAAATGTGCGGTAGTTAATGAGTTTTTAACTTAAACAATGAAATAGCTGTTATTATTTCTATGATTTTATATAATAAGTTGTGTGCTTCTGCAGTTATCTAATTTAAAAGGTTTCGCCGACTGGATAAAAGTGTTTTTTTAAGGGGTCTCAGGACGCTTAAAGATGGAAAGAAATGAAAAAAAAAAGGACCATTTTCAACATTTAATATCTTAAAATGCATATGATTTAAAAACACAATTTTAATTGGGATGAAAGATATAAGTATGTTCTTTTATTTCATGTATTTCAAAAATTGAAAGATGCAAACTTAGTATTTATAGGGGGCTCCAAACTGTCAGACATTTGTCAAGCGGAAAATTGGTATGGCAGCTTACGCGCAGGATTACAAAATAGATTTTGCAACTGGAATGACATTTTTGGGGCCTAATTATACACTCTCAGAAAAAAATATAAATTTATGAGCGTTTGCCCTTAAATTTTCACTGGAAAAAGCCTTATGATGAAAAACGGTCTGATCTATTAAATAAATGACCTTATCCCTTAGACACTTAGAAAATTTAGGTCAATCCACATATTATTAAAGTTCAAGCCCATCTGTTAGCAAAAATACGGTACGACGGTACATTTTCCTCCGCTAGGGTGTAACCCTTCATTTCAGTCGTGTTTCGAAAAATAATGTCATTTAACAGCGACCGCTACATATTTTTACAATTCGCCAAAAAAGCAATTCTGTGATGATTATCTAACGTGCAACGTGCTGCGGAATAGTAAGTAAAGTGTTATTGTGTTTTAAAGTGCATTATATCTTTGTCCCGTAAAATTACGGGCTGCACATAATGATGGGCATGGATTTTTTATTTACGGGGTATGACTGGAATCTCTGCTGCCAGCTTCTGCCCGTAATTTTACAGGGATATTTTTAACAGTGTAACTAATAATTACCCTGAACCTAAATAAATTTTTATTCAAAGCATTTTTATATTTTTAATACAAAGTTGTGTTTAGCTAATAGAAAATTTTGAAAATTTCAACAGTATAATCACCTAAAAAATAATTTTTCGAACAATGAAAATGAAATTTTAGGTTCAATTTATACAGACTAACATGAAACATATGTTTTGAAAATTTCATTAAAAAATATTGAGAAGTTTTTGAGATATCGTGCGCGTTATGCCCAAAAACGTCATTTGGAGAAAAATGACTTCAAAGTTTCGGAAACGCCACTTCAGCTATTTCGCAAGTATAATTCTAAAAGCCATAACTTCTGTTCTAATAGGAATTTTAAGGAAATAATTACATAAAAGTGTTCAGAAAACACAGGAGTTTAACATCTAAAAAATAAAATTTTCGAAAATTTTGAGTAACTGCCTGATTGAGAACACTTTCGTTATAGAATTTCGATATTGAATATATCGTTGTTTACATAACAGTACTGTTCTTTTACTGTCTTCTACATTAACAATACTCAAGCCGAATCGACAGTGCTCAAAATCGGACCTTAATTTTGAGCTTGAAACAATTTTAATCAATTTATATTTTTTTCTAAACCATATAATATGATTATTATATATGTAATGTATGCAATTGAATTTGACAAAACTCTAGTTATAAAATTGTCTGTTAAACTTACCCACTAACTAGTTTAGTATGAAGAGAGGAAACTGTTTTTCCATAAAGAGCAGGGGCGTAGCTACCGTGGAGCAGTTGGAGCAAACTGCTCCAGGCGCACGAATTCTAAGGGCGCAAAATTAGGAAAAGCGAAATAAAGATTTCTTAAAATATTTTTATATTTTTTCATTATTAATCAAACATTATAGATGAATCTTGTTACAAACAGCGTATTTCTATGATATTTTACCTTGTGTTTAACCTCAACTATTTCGATTTAAAACATGTTTTCATACGCAGTTGAAAGAAATGACTTCTATTCATCAAGTTTTAATTTTAATTCATACCATATTGCAGCCTCGAGTAACTTCTCCAATACCGTTTCAGCATGCCTGACATTTTCCTGTAATTTTTCCGTATACGACTGCTGAGGATTTTCAGATCTTAAAGTAATCAAAACTTATTTAACAGGGCTTATTCAACTTATTTAACATCGGCCACTTTACTGGCTACTACTATTTCCAAACAGTAATCTTTTTGGTACATTTCTATTAGAAATGTTTTAGACATTTATCATGATGATTACTGTACGGAAATAATGGTAGCCAAAGAATTCACCGCTGAGAAACCTATATGTACGATATAACAGTAGTAATTTACGAAAATTATTTTACGATTTGGGAAAAAATATAGCGTGACAAGTTGAAGAAAATTATTGACCATTTTACAAACGAAAGCCAATAAATAAAAATTTTGAAGGTTTTTTCTTTTTGTTTGTTTTGTGGGAACTAAACATGCATCAATACAGATTACAAAACAATAATAAGAGCCGGATTTAAACATATTCTACATCAGCCCACGGTGACAAAATTTAGATGGGGGGGGGGTGAGGGGGAAACAGCAACTTAAATTTTTTGTGTATTGTTTTTGAGATTTTGAAAATATTGCAAATGTCAAATGCAGAATCGATAAGCTTCAGAAAAAGAGAAAAGTTAAGTACCAAATTAAGTGTTTCTTAGAGCCTGATAGCCTATACAAAATTACACCACTCTTTCTAACAGTAATTTTCCACATTAAACCTTATTTAATCGCAGAATTTTAGGATTAAATAAGGCAAAACATATTTTTCGAACATAGTAATGTGAGTTTGCTTAGGCCATAATCAGGCTGTACCTACTCCCGTCTCCCTCGACACACACGCATATTCTACCACCATCTGATAGCACATATTAGTAGTCGATGAATTTTCGATTAAAAAAAAAGGGAAGAAAATGTTTGGAGTTACTCCATTCAACTTTCTGAACAGTTTACAGAAATATTGTTTGTTCAAAACAGTATAAGAATAAATAAAAACTTATCCTAATTTTATACAGAGGCGAAATATTTCCACTAGTGATAAAGACGTCGTGTTTTAAAGAAAACGTGCACTTTCATTCATAAAGCTTAAACATTTTTCTAAAGACATAATTTTCAATAAATTTTCATTCCGCCAATGCCGAAACAAGGCCTATAAACAACAATAATAAAAAAATAGAATTTTACTAAATTAAGTCACATTCTGGCAGGCTCAGACTGGTCCGCCGGGCAACCGACCTGCGGGTCGGTGCGCCCTAAACCAGTTAAAGCTGCTCTCTCCATCAGCTCAAACTAATAGTTTTAAAATTTGCTATAAGCATTAGATATGAAAAATCTTATATTTAATATTTTTTTAAATCATCTTTTTTTTGAAGCATTTTTTATTAATGATTTTTATTTGCCTTTGCAAGGCAAAAGAATTGATTTTTTTTTCTTGAAAGTTTCTTTGCTTCAGACGACCATTTAAATCTTTTAAACACTAACGTATATATTCTGGAATTTTTTCTGTGACCAGTTTGGACATGGTCTGCCCCAAGAATTTTCAGTCTGTCTTGTACCAAAGAGCGTTTCTCCTCTCTTTATATACATATACGTATTTTATTTGATTTAGTTATTTGTAAAATCATTTATTAAGTATTTGTTTGAAATGTGTATAGGCTTCGTGTATTCGTACAATGCTGTGATTGTAATTTCCTCTATAATAAATTTTATTATATTGATTTTTGCGCTTTGTACAAAAATATTTATAAAGAATATTTTCAGCAAAGAAAATGTAAGTCAAACATTCTTTTTTGTAAAAAATTACATTTTAATATGAAAGCGGGCCTACATTTTAATATGAAAACGGGCCTTTTTAGGTGCATTCGTACTTATATAAATACGTAGCACCTATAGTCGTCGTTCAGTTCGTCTGTCTGTCCGTCCGTCTGTCCGCATATAATACATCAAAAACTACCACCCGAACGGTCTGAAAATTTGAATATATAATTGTTGCAAAATTGTGTCGAGTCTTTTCAAATTTTATGAAAATCGGATGTATACTTTAATGACAGGGACAGTCAAAAGTTTTCCGTTACATGACGGTCAGTGGGGAAAAAAGTATTTCAAATGCATTTTAATGATGCTACAGCCTTTCGAACAGAATGAAATGGATATGCACTTATTGAAGTACACTAAAATATACATTCAGTACAATATGTGGCGTAAAAAATATTCATAAAACTAGTTATAGTACGAAAGCACCGCATTTGCCAAGTTTGACGAGCAATTTCCAACTTGTTCAATATTGTCTATAAATGTGATAATCAGAACGGCGGCGGTCAGCAATTTTGTATATAAATTAGAGCAGGACTGTTTTTTATAACTGATTTTTGGAGCGCGTATTTCACACAAAGTCGTGTTAAAGATATATGACAAGACGTTTTTCTCCCTTCGTTGACTGGCTTTTCTGCTTTCGTCTGGAAATTCCATTGAAAATGCCAACTTTGACAGTGTTTTCTGTAAGATCTATTGTGTTTACAAAAAATACGGAAAACATCTTTCGATTACTGAATACTCTGAATAACAACATCTGCTAGTTTCATGCGTTCTCGAGCAAAAATTAATTAAAACGTATGTCCTAAAGTTGCTCCTTTGGATTTAAGAACAGCCTTAAGAAATAAAATCCTAGAAATTTCAAGTTCATTTAAGAATATTGTCACGGGCCTGGGCAACACCGGGTGGGTCAGCTAGTCTATACTAATAAAAGAAAGTTTCGCTCTGTGTGTGGTGGCTAACGAAATCTATTGCACGTAGAAGTCTGAAAATGTGGGTGAGGGTAGTCCAAGACAGGTCCTGATGCGCCTGAAGCTTAGATTTTTAATTGTTTATGACCGGTCCCCCAGAGCACCTTTCAGTTTTTATACCCTGAATTGCTCATAACTTGCCCCGATCTTCTTTCTTTTGGGGGGCCTTTTCCCATTTCGTTATTCTCCGTTTCTACATTCCAGTTAAGACCCTGGCCCTTGAAATTTTTGTGCGCCATGCATTTTTCACCCCCTAATATTGTCAACCTCTCAATATATAACTTTAAAATTGAGAGTTGGACTCCTCTCCCCAGGCCAGCACCCTCACACTTTTATTGGGCACCTAGTGCCCTTTTTAAAGAATTTTCCCCACTTTTTTTCGCGCTTCTTTAAAATTTTATTCGAATGTTTAATACATACCCCATGCTTAATTTCGACTTATTGAGATATAAAGCGCCAAGTGCTAGAACCTTTTAACATGTTTTCACCTTAAGGCCCTGCTCTCAACTATCATTTGGCCCCTTTTGGACCTCCAATTATATCTCCCTTAAAAATGGCCCGATTCACTAACTTTTTTTTGTAACAGCATCTTAGGAAATCCAGCTACTACACGAACGACAAAAAATTTTTTTACACTTCAGCTACCACAAAATTTGAATATTAATCGCCTTCTTGGGGCCCTTGGTGCAGCTTCTTTAAAAATGATCCGATTATCTTGCAATTTTTTTTGACGTTGTTCTAGCGTCCTTTGACTACTATATAAAATACTAAAAAAATTTCCTTTTGCCCAGTAACATTCCAGTTGTGACCTTGAACCCCTGGGGCTTGGTGCAGAGCCACTTGAAGTTTTTGTGTTCCTAAATTGTTAATAAATTGCCTCCTTTTAATCCGATCTTCGTTTTTGGAGCTCTTTTTTTCATTTAGTTTTTTCTTACGCTTCTACATTTCAGTTAAGACACTGGCCCCCTAGGGTAACTTTTTGTGCGCCATGCTTTTTTTACCCCCTAATTGTGTCACACTCTCATTGCATAACTTCAAAATTGAGTCTTGGACTTCTTTCCCCGAGACAACACCTTCATATTTTTATTGGGACCCTAGGGCTATTTAAGCACTTCTTTGAAAAAAATTTCTAATGGTTAGTACTTGATTAGTATAATTTCGACTAACTTAAAATCTAAAGCGCTAAGTACTAGGACATTTTAACATGTTTTCACCTTAGGCCTTGCTCTCAATTATCAGTTGGCCCTTTTTGGTCCCCCTATTATAGCTCCCTTAAAAATGGTCCGATTCACTAAAATTTTTTTCCTAACAAATTCTTACGTCCCCCAGCTACTACATGAATAGCAAAAAAATTACTCGCACTTCAGCTAACACCAATTTTGAATATTAATCGCCTTCTTAGGGTCCTTGATGCAGTTTCTTTAAAAATTATCCGATTGTCTTGCAATTTTCTTTAGCATAGTTCGAGGTAGAGGTCTGCACGGGTCGAAATTTCAAGGCCCGGGCCCAGCCCGATTCATAAAGAAAAAATTGGGCCCGGCCCGGCCCAATACAAAAATTAAAAGTTCGGCCCAGGCCCGGCCCGGAAAAAAAAATTAAAAGATCGGCCAGAGCCCGGTCCGGAAAAAAGTTAAAATCTCGTCCCGAGCCTGGCCCGGCCCGAATGAATTTCTACAAAATATTGATTTTTACGTCGAATTGGTTAAAAATTTGTCTCGTACGAGGAGTTCTGACCAAAAATATTTATCTTAACTTTTTTTTTTTTTATGTGTATAATCTTTATTTTTGTAGAAGTGCCACAGGCTGCGATATTTATTTATTTTGATGAATCTCTATTTCTTGTATGTAAATGTTTTAGTTATAATTAATATTGTTAATCCATATTCCATGTATAGAAGTGTTAAAAATCGGAAAAATGCTATACAGTAAAATCTTCTAAGGCGGAATTGCATAGAAAAGGAAAAAAAAAATGTGTTATAGACAAGTTGCCTTCTTAGAAAGTGTAAATGTATTATATATTCTTTTCTTACTTATTAGTATATTCATTTTGCATGGATCAACACGTTTTTCAGTTTAAAACAGGGTTCCGTCATAGGCAGGTTTCTTTTTCACACATTTTACTATATTTTAATTTAGCTATATTTTAAATACGCGTAGAAATCTACTATTCTTTAAAAATAATAAATTTTAATGTTTAAATGTAGAATAATGGCGATTCAAAATTGTATGCATCTTTTGCAAAAATTTTTGGGCCAGGCCTGATTAAACTGACTTTTAAATGGACCACGCCAAGCTGAAACAATGATTTGCATACGGGCTGGCTCAAAACTAGGACTGAAAATTTTGGGCCGTGAAGAGTAGTAATGAAACTAGGCCCGGCTCTGTACAGAAAAATTAAGTTAGGCCCGGCCCGAGAACCGTGAATGAAAATCGGCCCGAGCCCGACCCGCGCAGATCTCTAGTTCGAGGGTCCTCCGGCTACTTATAAATGACTAAAATATTTTCTTATACTCCAGCTACCACTTTTTCGAATATTAATCTTTTTTTTCGGCATCAACTTACGTTTACTCACTGCAGCCATGAATTAAATATCGCGTTAATGTTAAAGGTAATTTGTAAAATTTACAGGGGGTGGGGGCCACAAACACCTTCCACTGCTTGGGGGCGCATTCTTTCCTCGGGTTCTTAGGGGCTCGATTTCAACGGGAATTAGTTCATTCAACCTAGATTACGATTCAGCTGCTTTCTGTATTATAAAGTGTGTCTTAGACTTCTGTTACCACCATTTTGAACATTAACGGCGCATTCTTTTCTCGGTTGTTATGGACCCTATTTCAACGGAAATTGGTCCATTCAACTTAGCTTACGACTGTTTTAAAGATTATAGATTCACCGCCAGGATTCGCATTCTTATCTCGGGTTCTATGAGCTCGATTACTACGGGGTTTGACTCATTCAACTTGGTTTTCGATTGTCTCCGGCGCGTACAGAACACTCCTGGTATAAAGAAAGGGCATGTTTACAAACAAACACTTCCGTCAATCAATCTACCACTACGCTTTTATCATAGCGATGATTGCAGGAATCAACTTTACGACGTAGGGCAATCATATCATAGATCTGTTAAATCAGTCTGTTAAAGACCAATCAAATTCCCGGAGTTCATGTGTATTGTAGGAGCCATAATGAATGAACAGGTTTTTCTTGCTGACCAACAGTGACGTCAACTGCCCTTTCCTTATACACTGCTTTTGGTAGCGGAGACCCAGGCCACAGGTTAGTTCAGAAAGAGGCTTGTCGGGAACACACTAGACACTACCGAAGGCAGTGGGCCACCCCTAAGACCGGGTTCATTTGAACTACTTTCGGAATATATAAAATCATACAAACTTGCGTTTTGTTTACGTTATTATAACGGGCCCGGGCAACGCCGGGCGGTCAGCTAGTTACACACACACACACACACACACACATATATATATATATATATGTAATTTCAAATCAAAATTACGCAGAACTTTCTTGAGTGACAAGAAGGCGCACAAACTTTACTTGCTCCAGGGCGCTGAATATGTAGCTACGCCACTGATAAAGAGTATTTATCAAAAAAGCGTTATCGTTTGAAATTTCATTGTCTGCCAATCAATGATAAATTGCCAGGAAAATGAAATTGTCATTCTTTTGTTATGGACGCTGTATCGATGTCCCGCAGTAAATTTATAGACATATATGTATCCTCGAGACAAGAATATTCAACAATTTTTTTAAAACTTTGCAGCATGCGGTTACTTTCTTGTAAATATGTCCAAAATATACACCATGACTTCAAAATTATGGTTCAGAAATCCGGCAACTTCAATAATCCGTCATCAAAAGTAATCATTTCCCTCCTTTTTTTTTTTTTTTTTTTTACATTTCTAACTTACGGGAGGAGAAAAAATAGCAGGATGAACACGTGTATTTTTCTTCACTGAAGTTTAAGAAGTTTTTATTTATTTATTTATTAGTGCTCGTACGAAATATTTTTCAAAATTAATGGATGTTGCTTCTGAAATAAAGCATTTAAATTTATCTATCGAAGAAAAAGTGGACTTCATAAAAAAGTTAGAAAGGCTTTGTGAAAACGTTGTGTGCTGAGTATGGAATTGGATCGTCGATAGTTTATGACATTAAAAATCTGAACATAAAAATTCTGCAATCTTGTACAAAAAGTGACGTCCCGAAGGGTTAAAGAGAGAAAGCGAAAATGAAGGGAAATTTTTCACTATTTATTTTTTTTTTTTTTTTCAACACAGAAAATTTCAATTAAAGTAAGGTTGTTTTTTTTAATATTGAGTTTTTTTATAACATAATTATCACTTGGTTATGAATTAACTTTCGACTAAAGGCACTAGTAAGAATATCGCATGTTCTTTTGATATTCTTTCAGAAATCCGGAATTTTCAAAAATCCGGCATAGTCTCGGTTTCGATGATGCCGGATTTTCAAGGTTATACTGTACTTATAATATCTTCCTTTTTATTAAAATTGTAAACAAGAATCCAGGTTCGGCTCTGAGTGCGACACCTTGTCATCTTGAATGAATAACTGGAAACCCTGACTTTTTGTACAAAAATTATGTGGTATATCGTGTATTATCACCCTGAACGTTTGTGATAATAATTTTTTAGATACCCTGGATATGCATAGCTCAATTACTGTAAATATGGATATCATTATCATTTTGGTTAAATATTGCAACATTTATTAAGGAAAAATGGTACTCATGGGTAGAGGCATACACTAACATAAAGTGGTAATGTTGTATCTCCAGTTTTTAAAATTTAGTTACAACATTCAGCTGTTTCATATATATGCCAGCTTACTGAAAGCTTTATTGGACAGTTAGTAATATTAGTTAGCAAGTTTTAAAGTAATATTTTATAATTTTGTTGAGTCCGGTTTTTAATAACATTAACAAAATAATTAATCATTTTTTTTTCATTTTCAATCTCAAATTACCAATATAACAAATCTTTACTTTTATAAAATATTCAGTTTAAAAACATACTAATATTTAAAAATACTCATATTATTACACTACCAAGAAAAGTTTCTCTTTAAACAAATATAAAAATGTTTACAATATGCTATTATTTATCTCAAATTATAATTAAAACAAGAAGATAATAGAACCGAATCTAAATAGAACCGAAAAATAAAAGACTTTGCTAGCTAATATCTTGCAGTTTAATTTGTAAGTAAAGAATAATAAATTATTGTGACTTGGCATTTCAGATTAAGTTTCAATTAGAAGCAAGGAGAAGGCAATTGTGTTTTTACTGTTTTATAACTTATTAACAACATATGTGTATGACATTTAAAGTTTTTGAATTGAAATCAGTATAACAATTAAATATGGCCATATAAACAAGTTGAAACAAAGCTAATTGAGAATAAAACATTATTAATTTATTAATTATGCATTGTTATAAGAAATTAGAATGTTTTTTATACGAGGTAACAAAAGCAGAGTCATTCAGAATATTTTCATTTAAAGTGGCTAGTTCCATGGGTTTTTGTAGTGTAAGTCACATAGCCGATAATTTATATGCTTGTTGGCCACCGTTATTTTAAAACAGTTATTCAATTAATGAGATATCTCCGATAAAATGTCACATTTTTCCGTTCGAAAATACTTGTAGCTAAAAATCGTAGCATGGGACTTACACGACAAGTACTCATGGAAATAGCCAAGTGTAACTAATACTAAGTAAGAATATGGATGAAAATAAAACACACACTTACTCGTACTTTTAAAAAGTATTAATTCTTGTGGAAGTTTGTCAGACTGTTAATTTAGAAATACGCAATGTGATTTATTGCATTATCGTATGCACAGTAGGTATAAAAAAAGAAGAATGACTATAACTTTAATTCTATTTAATGCAAGATATAAAAAAAGTATTTGATTCCTAGAGTTTTTTTTTTATAAATCTATGTCATTTATTTTGTCATAAGTGAAAACCTACTTATTTAAAATCCATATTTTAAAATTTCGATAGCAATACTTTACAATGTTTAGATAATTAGGTTCCACACATTCCAACAGAGTAAAAATATAATGTTTGGCTTGAATTCAATGTATTTTTGGGACACTTATCTCAAAAACAAATTTTTAGTTTTTTATCGTGTGCAGAGGTTTTCCTCAATCTGCGTTAATACATGTCACATTTATGTACATATCCAGTTGAACCTAATGATGGCAAATGAATAAAATAAAACAATTTTACTTAAATATTTATACATAGATATGCGTATACAGATAAGTTGGATTAAAATAGATTTAAAGTCAGTCACTTTTTTTATTTAGTTGTTTTATACTGTTTTTATCTTTTTCTAGTAATGCTGCGTGTTTTGGTTTTTCTGCTATTTAATGGTTATACATTTTCACGATTAAATATCCAGTTAATAATCAGCTGTCGTATATTACACTGCATCTGGTACGATAGGTAAAGATATATGTTTGTTCCCATCATCAGGGCTGCCACAAGATACTATTTTTTTATTCAATTTAAACCACTTTTTCAGAACAAAAATTTTTTACATACGCTTTGACAACTTTTGAAAGAGAAATATACTCCAAAATGTATTTTTAAAAAATAGTGTAGCGAACAGAATATTAAAGAAGTCGCCTGTTGCAGCCCTGCATCATGTAAAAAGAATACTTGAAAGACTTCTTTAGTGTAGTCAATAAAATTCTCCAGGGCTGCGCTTGGTACTTGCTCCAAACTTGCATAAACATCTGTTAATATCCTTGCAGTTAAACGTAGTCAATATTCTGAAAAAAGTAAGGGTATAAATTCTTGATTTCTAGTTATACACAGTGCAATAGATGCTTTAGAAGTTAACAAGCTTTTTTTAAAATCTGAAATTTAAAATTTCGTTAGATCCGTTAGACAAGCCCAAATCTCTGATTAAATCAGAGTTACAAAATAGTTGAGCTGCGTTAATGTCTATATTCCACTGAAAATCGTCATCGACTGCATTATCTGAATGAGACTCAGGTGAGTCTTCGAATGTCTCGTAAAAGAGTTTTAGGAATTTTTGGAATGTGTGGGACAAGTCGAGAAAAACTAGACATAGACTTTCTTGTTTTTAGGCTTATAACCACTAAACTATTGTTGATAACGTATTTGTGTAGTATGACACCTTGGAAAATAATGCTGGCACACGTATTTGTGTGCATCTCAGTCAATGTGTCAAGCATTCGTTTAGCTTCTGTGGACTACATTTTGTTTCTCACAAAAATGCTAAAAAAACACAAACTAGTACGCATAAAGAACAAAGAGACTCTGATTGGTATAAGGAGTCGCAGCTAGACGTGTCGGGAAGTGATGTGTGTGATGCACGGTGACGTTAATCCTGTATTATTAGACGAAGATGTTAACAGTAGTCATCTTTTTCTCACATTACCAAAAAGAAGACGAAGTGTATAGCAGGACATTGATGAATCCAACAGTTCATGAGATATGGTTCTTTTTCTATTTCGAAAGAAAAATAAAGAAGGGAAAAACAGTATGAGATTCCTTCAAAAGCTATTGAAGGCAGGAATTTTGCTTTAATTAATCATGACAGTGGTTTTCACGATAGTGTTTCATGATATTCTGGTAATGAAAATGCTGTCCTGGTACTGGACAGATTGGGCGGCCAAAAAGATAAAAAATGGTGCATCGAAAAATTAGGTTCTGCTATACAGCCCGTCTTCGTCAATGCTGGATCGATACAATTCCTTCAGACATGGGATGTTTACTTTTTCTAAGATGTCAAATACTTGATAAAGAAAATAGGAGAATATTAAAAAATTCATCGAAGTATTTGCTGTGATATTAAGACTATTATTATAGAAGATATACTAAAAATACATGACTTGACCTAGAACTAGTTCTCTTCACCTATTTTCGGTGCAATGCTTCAGTATGCTTTCCAAAAGGCTTTAAATCGAAACACGGATCCAATCTTCGATAAGTGAAGCATGTATGCTTCACCCTTACAAAAGAAACTTGAGCTGACTGTCAAACAATAATGTCCTTCATCGTTTGCTTCGGGGTGTTGGAAACACGCGTGTTTTCAACATTTTTACATGAAAAAAAAAAACACTATCATGATTAATTATAAGACAAAATAAAAATCTTCTTCTGAAACAGATTCGAGTCCATATTTCGTCAACTATTGGATTCGTTAGTATAGTTCCTGTACATCTGTACATTTCTTCATCTTCGTGCCAGGAGCTTTCGAACGATACCACCCTCGTCAAAATCCAGAATTGACAGTTGGGGATTTTCCCTAGTAAGAATGATTGGAAATCCATGAACTGAATATGATTAATCTGTTAGAACTAATAAAAATGTGAGAATAATTTAAAAGATTATTTTAAACTGTACATATTCGTAAAATATTTAAAAAAAGAAAAAAATAACAACAACAGCAATGATGTTTTAAACAATATTAACTCGAGTTGAAAAAGACCATGACGTCACAAAATGAAGTCATTATTATGGCTCGAGTGTGACAATGTCTGTGGCATAAGGAGAGAGAAGAATCAGAAAAGGAAAAAAAAAATGCGTGTCGTAATTATTGAATAATCTTTCTCAAGTAAAGTGCAGACAGCCAAAGATGTATTTATTGATTTTGTGTATATAAGTATTGTTATATCCGTGAAAAATAATTGTGTGTATCATTACATTAATACGTTTAGCTGCAAAGTCACTGAACATTCATTTTTCAAAATTTATGCAAAATTAAAAGATATTTTAACTCACATTTAATGTGTTTTACTTGATAAAGCAATATAAAATTTTATTTAGAATAAATGCAGCATGGCAAATCGAATGAAAGGAAGACGTATAGCGTTTGTTGTGAAATTTTCAAAATTCGTATACAAATGAATAGGTATACGACTCATAAAAAATAACTATAACATGGGTACAAAAAAATTACAAACAAAGAACTTTGATGAAAATAAATTTGATCTGCAAATTTTACAATTGGAGTTAGGACATCGTTTAAACGTATTATTGCTTACTGTATATTAGTCAATCATATTAGGCAATCTTATGATACATCTTCCAAGCGAAAAATGTATGTATTTTACACAACTCAAGAAGCGGGGAAAGAGCAAATTTCTTGCGAAAAACTTTTTGAAAGAATGTAGAGAAAATCGCTCAAAACACTCTAGAAATAAATATAACAGTTAGGCAATATTATAACACATCCGCCAACCAAAAATAAAAAAAAAAGAAAATATCTGTTTTACCTAACTCGAGAAGCGGAATTTTTTTGCGGAAAAACATTTTGAAAAAATGTAGATAAAACCTTTCAAAACTCTCTAGAAATAAAACCTCACTTTTAAGAATTAAAATATTCTGTAAAATATTGGCCGTTCTTAAAATCTCATTTTACTTGCTAAGAATATTTGTTAAATTTGATAAAGTTTTATTTTAAGTTAATGTATTTGGAAAATTATCTTTAAACAATGCTTTTACAATGAAAAATTAGTGAATGAGCGGCGAAACAGAATTGACTAAATTCATATGAATGGTGAAATTTTGCAGAAAAAAAGTCGAGCATTACGTATATCATTTTAATTCAAAATATAAATCATACATGTAGAAGTTCCTGTTAACAAAATATTTCGCTATTTACTTTTGCAATTCAACTTATATTTCAAAAAATCAAATAAACTTTATTTTATAAATACTAATTTATTTAAATCAATATGAGTGATATTTTACTTGCAACGAACTTACGAACTTGCAACGAAAGTCTATATATGTTTGTAGTTAGAGATGCGGGCTTTGAGTGTGGGTGGGTTTTCTTTTGATATTCTCAAGCTGCCTTTCACAGCAACTTGATTACATGATTTCGATTCCGCAAAAAAAAACCTTGCTCATATATTTTCGTAATAAATCATTTAAAAATTTTCAAAATTATTTTCCGGTACATATAAAAAGTCTAATTACTAAATTACATAATTTATTTTTTCAGGGATTATCAATTAAAGTTGACAGGTGTAAATACAGTGGAAACCGCTTTTAGGGAAACTGTAGGCAGCGTGAAAAGAATTTCTTGCATGTAGTTTTTTAAAAAACTGATACAATATTAATAACTTTATGTGTATCTTTGTTTATAAGGCGTTAATTGTAAGTGTACACGACGTTTTAAAAATAATGTATAAAACAAATGCCGATAACTAATATCTAGATTTCGTTTTTAAAGTTGTTAATTGCCTTTTAAGTTATACTATTTAATACAGATTATATTATTTCGTCGTATCTACTGGATATAAGGCGGATTGCGTTATGAGAAAATTGAGGAATTTTATAATACGAATCAGAATTTATACAGAGTATTTCGTGAACTTTAAAACATCCCTTCATTTAAAAAGAAAAGTAATTTTTTTACTACACAACACATTTTAATTAGTTTAAAGAAATCATTTAGTAAAATAGTTTTTTTTAATTTGTTTAAAACCAGCCTATTTAAATCTAAGTATTGAAACAGCTTGGTTTAGATTGTATTTTTGCTGTATAATTTGTTAATTAATCTGATAGCTTACAGTGTTTTGAGTTTTATAATCCAAAACTGTAGCTTGGATTCTGAACAAAAGCATGCAGATGCATTTAATTGAATTTGAGGTAGAAAATACTCCGATAATAAATGCAGTCTTGATTTATTTCTGCGTTGTAGCAATTTGCGATGAAAATTTTATTAAAGTATTTTTGTTGGAACTAGTGCAATGGCGAACAATTTTTTATTTTATTTTATTTGTTTAATTATTTTAAGCAACATTCACTACCGGTAACTAATATATTGGTTTAAAAAAGTTGAATTAACGGAGAATTGTAACTAAAGATAAATACATTTGAAAATCGAGTGATGTAAAAATTACGAGTCTTTTATAAAACAAGTCGGAAATTGTACGTCGCCGTGGCATTCGTACTATAACTAGTTTTATAAATATAGAATCATTACCTACCATAGAATGTCATTGATTTAATTACGTATGATAGGATTTAATAGAATGAAGAAAACTTTTATTAATATCTTTTTAAGTTTTGATTCAATTTTAAGAAAATTTGAAGTGACTCGACAAAATTCTTCAGTGATTGTACATGTCAAATTTCAAACCATTTGATTGGGTAGTTTTTGTGTTGTTACATGCGGACAGACGGATGGACCAGACCTATAGGCACTACGTATTTATATAATTACGAATGCACCTAAAAATGACATGTTTTTTGCTACTTACAGTCGGAATGAAATAGGGGAGACTAGGGAGGGTTGACCCACTTTTTACAAAATGATTTTTTATTTTTTAAATATTGAACGTAGAATAAAGTTTTATGTATCATTTTATTCGTTATACAATCAGTTACCAAAATAAAATTGCTACATAAGTGTAATGTATAAGAAATTTGAAAAATGAGTGATTTTAATCATGAGAAAATTATGGGTCAAAGCTCCCCACATACGGGAGGCTTGACCCACTATAAGGGAGGCTTGACCCACTTTGTTTTATATTGAAATATTTGTGAAGAGAAATAAAATCAGATTAAAAAAAGGTAAAATAACTTTATGCTACATGATTTAATTATTATAATGAAAAATATTTTTGAAAATATGAGGTTTCAACAAACCTGTTTAGGCGAAATCGCGTGTCAGAGAGGGAAAATTTTGTTTTATGCAGTATTTTGTCTGTGCAGGTATAATTCTACAACAGGGAAAATGAAATTTTAATATTTAAGACATTATTCCGTTAGAGACAGGTTCCGTTTTCATAGGGTTTCATATATTATTAAGTCCGGTAGAAGCAAATGTCGCGCTTTTTATTTGTTTCCTTGCCATACTGTCTGTGACATGCGATCTGACAACTCTAGTTGTCACATAGTTTGGCCTCATCTCACTCTATACATTGTGTTGAAATTTGTCTACATACCTTCCAATAGTTTTTCGATTCTTGCTATGTTGTTTTGCAGCCGCATGAATACTTAACTTATCATTAACATCTTTTAACCCTGTCAGAGGCAAAGCACTTTCAGTACTAAAATGTTGAAATAAATGACTGGCACCGGAATATACGATAAGTTTATTTCGAAATATGAAACAGGCTATATTTCACATACATATTAAATTGAAAAAATTTTAGCAAAAATCTGATGTCATTGTAGAATTTGGGAATTAAAATAAAGTGGTTTCATAAACATACCACCGCCCCTGAAACGGTTAAGACTGCTGCTTTCGTACTTTCTAGTATTTTGCACTGTTTTTGCTTACCTATTGTAAGTAATATTTAAATGGAAAAAAGTTCCTATCAACTTTCCCATTTATATTTCATTCATTTTTTTCGGGCGGTGCAAATAGCAATTTTTTACATCTTTCTTTAATCAGATTTAAACGTTTTCTTTTCCATCACCCCATTTTACTATACCTTTGCAGAATAAATTTGCATTCATTTTCATATATAACCATTAATCTTTCATTATGCACAGTATATAATAAAAAGATTTCCAAAACCCCTTAATTAACACATAGCCGATGGGCGATCTTTATCAAATCTGAATTTTAAAACCTTTTTCTAAAAAATAGCATATTGTTATGTTAAGCCTAACTTACTGCATAACCTTTATGCCTGGAATGAAAGCTCGATATTTCTGCATTACTTAAAACCTACTTACTTAAAATCCTGTGATATATTTTATTTCAAAAAAGCTTACAAAATATTTCTAAAAAACACAAATTTTAGGTTGAAAACGCCTCACAATTGATTTTTCCCACACCTATCTCGATTGTCTGTATGAAACAGAGAATGTTGTTTGAGCATTCTGGTAGCTTTGGTTGACACCTATTGATAAAATTCTGAAATTCTTTTAAATATGAAAACTGATGGGTGGGTCAAGCCTCCCGTATGGTCAACCCTCCCTAGTCTCCCCTACTATAATTTTCATTTGGAGAGAGGGAAGTTAAGCAGTGATGACCTTATGTACGGTTATGGGAACGGATATATTGTGTCTATAGAGATATATAAGAAACACTGATTTCTTTGTAGAGTGAAGCCCAGAAATCCCCCCCCCCCTCTTTAAGCAAGCTCCACGAACTTGTATTCCAGCTTAACTCGAGTTGCAAATCGTCACCGTAAAAATGTAACGCCTTTATTGACTTTAAATTAATAGAATGATATATTTTTAAAAAAATGAATTTTATTTTTTTTAAACATTTGTTACTTTTTAATTTACAACAAGTGCAAGGATATTTCATACAGGAAATGACGGTAACAAATGAATTATAGCTGAAGCCAAGAAAATACATATATTCTGTTCTTCCATAAATATCCCTTATTCTATTATTTTTCTAAATTTTAAGTGAAATTTAAAATATACATACAAAGAACTTTCCTTAACAACAAGCGACTTTATGAAACAATTAACAACTATCTATTATTTGTTTACTATTGAAGAAAAATATTTTCAGCCTATTTTTCTTTTCTTTTTTTACTCTTATATTTATACATTTATGACTAGCATCCTGTTTTTGAGACGTTTCGAATTTTGACAAATTTTCCTAATTTTCTTCTTTTTTACAACACGAAAATTGAATGAAGTAATTGTCTATAAATGTATTTATCTATTACCGAGCGATGACAGATTAAGATTGATATTTATTTGCCTAAATGAAGGCCCTTTTTCGGTGTTTATAGATTTTTCATTTTTTAAGATAGTGAAATGAAAAAAGTAAGTTTATTTGTATTTTTTGTATCAAAGGTCCAAATAAATAACTCATAATCTTAGCTTGTAGGCTTCTTTGAAATACGTATTTCTTTAAATTGCGAAATTATATGTTCAAGCCTATTTTCTATGCATGTTTGTAACGTCAAAATATAAGGCGCTAGGCGCAAATGGGTACATATTTCTGTTAGCCATTATTATTAGTTACAGTTATTTATGTAAAGCCCTTTTCAAGATGATTTTGAAATAAATAGTTCTTCAGCCTCAAATACGATTATTCTTAATTTATTATTAATAATACTTATAATGTTATTAATCTCTGTAAAGAAATAAATATATTTTTTAATAGTTCATAAAAAATACTAATTATAGTATATGATATACAATTTAAAAGCTTAGTTTATATAAATTTAGACAAAACATATAATTATACATTTTCCACATATGGATATTCCCATATTTAGTACGTTTATATTTTATCAAATAAATACAAAAATATTTTAGAGTAATTTTTTTAGTATTTTTCCAGTTCATTTTTCAACATTTTGAAGCGATTTACCAACAAATTTGAGAAAACAAAAATTCAGGCATAATTGGGTTAAAAACCTGTCTGCACACATGAATGTAACAGAGAGAATTTTATCTAAGGTTACATAAGATTCGAAATACATTATTTTAGAAAAGTTTGTTTTATTATTATCTTTTTTTTAGTTTTAAAAACATTACTATTATATTTTTTTTAGTTGATAAATTGTACTTCTCTGTGAAGTACATAAACTTTGTAACTTAATAGTTGTTGGGCGGAAGTTCTTAAATGCGTTTTCGCTAATTTTAATTTACTTTTATGTGTGCCATTAAGAAGCTTATACAAAGACATTTCATTATTTTTGAAACATTTTGTATTATGTAAATCAACAAAAATTAAATTTTGTAACTTGTCTTAATGTTTCTATACTTTCAGAAACATATTCTATATATATATATGTATGTGTGTGTGTGCGTGTATTAAATTAAAATTGTATCTGTTAATAAGTCTAAATTTTAGGGGTTATTAATACCTATTCAAAATTCCATTACTCAGTTTGCTTAATCTTTGTATTTTAACTTAATTTATCCAAAACAGTTCTTCAAAAAATGTATTTTGTCAATAAATAAAATATTTTATTTAACCGCAGATGAACTTTTCAACCGATTGATGCCAATTTGGGGTATCTCTTGTTTTTTTCAAAGATTATTAATACGCAATATAGTTCTGCTCTAGTCCTTTTCCATGGTTAATATTCCCTTCGTTTTATCAATATAGCATTGAGTATATCTACACTGCCTTTTAGAATATTCCATTTGATTTATTTGATTTATTTTTTGCATCTAATGTTAGAACTAATAAATCCATGTTATCTAATATGACTAATATGACAATATATGTTATGTATAAATTCCCAACTGCATTACCATTTATTAGGCTCAACTGTTATCGTAAACCATTGCACTTTATAGATCAGCACAAACGTACATTTAACACGAGTAAACTTATATCAAATCTACTTTAAAAAATCAACAACACCATTCATTTCAGCGCACACACACTTATATATTGGATTTGTAACTAAAAAAAAATTTATAATCGTTGCAAATAATATCCGTTGTTTGCTATGTATTTTCGAAAATGACTGTACAGTTCTAGAAAACTACAATAACAGACCTCTTTTCATACTGTAAAGAACACCATAGATGATAAATGTCTTAATTATTCTGGAGTTAGATCCAAGATGAACGTGTTTTCAACTGGAAATTTATATAACAAAAATTTTTAAAATGAAATCTAACAAGTACTCTATAAGAAACAAGATACATTTTCTTATATGCTGTTTCCAATTTTAAACATGATTTTTTTTGGATCAGACTCCGGAATAATTAAGGTTAGTTGGGGTAACTGAACCCACGAGGTAACTGGACCATAGGCTATTTTATAAAAAACCGTTGATGTATTTTAAGTTTTAGCTTTTGTGAACAATGCCCCTTAACCTCTACTTCCTATAACAACGTGTGTCAACTCAATCATAACTCTCTCTTTGCTGTGATAGGTTGTCGAAAATTTACGTTTCTTTTTTAAAAAACAACGTCAGTTTGGTTGAACTTCCTCGGCTTTTTATTAAAATACTGTAAGTTCTTTTATTAAACAATCTTTTTTTTTAAGATTAGGAATATAACTACGTTAATATTATTAGGTATCTATACATATTTACTTCATGTTTCAAATGTAAGCCCGGTGTTCCAGTTACCCCATAAATTTTTCAAGAATTACTGGGGTAACTGGGACATGTATCTGGGGTAACTGGAACATGCTGTATCCAGTTACCCCAATAGTTATAAATAATTTTTTTGAGTTTCTCTTGCAACGGGAAGTAAATTTCTCCATTGTTTTTTGCTCGCAATAAAGAAAATTATAGAATACCTTATTAAAATTACGTAATTAATAAAAAAGCATATTCGGTAGTTTCAAACCAAATTTCTTGACCCCTTGAGAGGCGGCGATGCCGTTATGGCATCACATAATTTTAATTCCTAATTACCACATTGGCACCGGAATTTTATAATGAAAATTTCACCTTTATTAAGTACGCGAAAATATACTTTTACTTGTTTTCAGATAGATTCTCTTGTAAATACTGGTGTCATTAAATTATTTCAACATTTTACGAATGCAAGTACTTTGCCCCTGAAAGCGAGATAGCCAAACCTGGAAATTGTACGATGATACAGATAAAGTACTTACGTACTTACGTAGCCGTTTGTTCGTAGATTTACCTTGCTATTTTTTCCCTTAAAATACCCATATGACTTTTATACTTATTACCTATACCAAAGTACATAAGTACTTACTTAATTTTTGTGTTTTGGGTATAAGCAAATCTAATATTTTCACTTTTAGTGCTTTTTTTTAGACACGTTGACAGCAAAGGTTTCCCTTACAACGCTCTTTATTGACATATAATTTACATGATCTGCCTGGTTTAAAATTTTTTTAATGTGTTTACACTTTTGCAAACAGGACCTGATATCCCATATGAAAAAGATATACACGTGTGGAACATAGACCCTCCTGGTCCACTTACCCCATTTTTATGGGGCAACTGGACCTACGAGGAAAGAAAGATGAAATATGCATATTTTTATATTTTTAAATATTAAAATGTAATTTTGAGCATTTCTGTCTGATAGAGAGAACCTAACTGAACACATTTACAGAAGTTCAGACTTTAATTTAAATGAACATTAGCTTTTTGAAGCTGAATTGTCAGAAGCTCCAGAGCCACATTGTAAAATCATGGCCCAGTTGCCCCAACTAACCTTAATAGATGTTGGCATTTATGGAAAACCTCGTCCCACGACAATAAATGCCTAGTATGTCCTTAATTCGTTCCGCTCCATCTGGTTTAAACCACACATAAATTCATTTTATTCTTCTTCTTGCTTCCTCTTTCACTGTTTCATTGCGTATTTCCTATTTGTAATTCTCTGTTTCTCCTTTCTTTTAATAATTCTGCTTGTACGTGAACATTTTTTTTAAAAATGGGAATCACATGTTGCTAGATTTCAGGTATACAAGTATACAAATAAAAAGAGAAAAATGCACAACAATAACAAATACACAATGAACACAAAATCGAGCAGCACGAAATATTTAATGAACAAAACTAAAAAAAGATGAATAATTGTAATTCGAGATTTATACGAGGTCAATTTGCATTTAAAACTTCCATTTCAGTTGATCAGAAGTTAACACTAAATTCGGTAAATATTTGTTGTTGTTGTTGTTTATTTAATATATTTTTATTAATAATAAACCTATTCAGAAACCTACTCAGACAGATTCGCAAGATGAAAACAAACAAAAAAAACAAACAAAAAAAAAAAACAATCCGTTATAGACAGGTTCATAGTACAGTCTTAAAAACTACACCAGGCATCATAAATATAGTGTATAAATTTTACTGTTTCTACATTTTTACTCTCTTTCTTAATTTTTATAATCATTCAGCGTGGAAAATCAATATTTAAAGATAGCAGGAGATCCAATTTACAAAATATAGATGAAAACCATTTTGAATTGAAAACTTAAATATGTTTTTACATTTAATGTAATTTTTTAGTTACTAACAACACCAAAGAATACTTTTATACGAAAAATACCAAATGATTCAAATGAAGTGCTGAAATTACTTAAAGATATACTTCCGTATTAACCTCAACTCAGGGGTTAATAGCCGAAGAAGTCACCGAAGATTTCATTATTCACAGCTGCCATTTTTATTCTGATTATTTCAGTGTTTAAGGGGACAGTTTACCTTAAAATTTCCCAAAACATTGATGTTCATTTTTTAATTAAATGAAAGACAATTTAATTGTGAATATTTTGACATCTTATGTTTCCCCATACGGCAATTATATCACGAGATATTGTAAGTTTTGTTAATACATCCAGTGCGATTACCCGCACAAATTAAAATTTTAAATGTCTTTTTCTCCACGTTCTTATTTTCTTTAATTTCCTGTTTTAAAAATGCTAACCCTTTTTTTTTTTTTTTTTTTTTTTTTTTTTGAGATAGAGTTTTAAACATTTTTGTACAGTCGTGGAAAAAAAAAAGTAAACACCCCCTACTAACTCCTCAACAAATTATCGTAGAAGAAAGTTACTGGTACCGAACGATTGGAAATAAAGTCTACTTTTAAATGATGTATATAAAATTTGTTTAAGGGGCCATCTACATATTAAAACGAACTATAACTTTGTTTTTTTCAATAGCAGTACCCAATTCTGACAGCATAAATGAACTCTACACTCTTCAATTAGCCTAAAAAAGAATTTTTATGCAATTCGTACCATAAGTTTCCGAGAAATTAATTATTTTAAAACGAGCGTATTTTAAGGGCTGTATCCAAATTGAAGTTCCGTACTGGATTGTTAACTGAGAGAGCCGCTTCCTTGATCAAGGCACCTTAAGCGCCACTCAAGGAGTCAATGAAGCGTGTTAGATTACAGTACGGCAGAATAAATTTCAAAATGTCTACTCACTTCCATCATAGACGGCCCCTTAAACCATCATTTTGCCATTTTTTAAGCATAATTTGAAAACTACTTGGAAGAAAAATGTGAAATTTTTGAATTTCCATAAAGCAGGACTTAATAAATCTAAATCCATCAAAAAATTGTAGTTTGCAATTCATAATTTTTTCGAATATTAATTTCATAATTCATAATTCATAATTCATATCATAAAATTATAAAAATTGCAAATTCAGCTTATTTATGTTTGGGTATATTAGTGTTATTACCACAAAAAAAATTAGCACATTAGGAGCATAATTTCGGGAGATATAAATAAAAATATGAAAATATAATTTAACATTAGAAGCACTAAATTTTGAATGTTTATAATTCAAAAACTTATCATTCAAATGACTTGAAATTTGGTGTCTAGGCATAGTTTGAACCGAAGATTTGAAATATCTAGTTAAAATTGGGTATTGCCATTGAAAAAAATGAAGTTAGGATTCGTTTTAATATGTAGATGACCCCTAAGAAAATTTTATATACATCATTTAAAAGTAGACTTTATTTCCAATCGTTCGGTACCAGTAACTTTCTTCTATGATGATTTGTTTAGGAGTTAGTAGGGGGTGTTTACTTTTTTTTCCCACGACTGTACATGTTCTTTATTATACATGCATAACTGCCAACTTGTACGGATATTTGATACCACTAAAAATTAACAGAATTTTTAGTCTTGTTTCATCGTTAGAATTCGTAAGAATTCGGCGATTGTTTTAGGTAAAATTTACTATTAAATTTTAGTGATGTGAAAAATCCGTACAAGTTAGCAGCTATGTATGTACATGTGATAAATCTGCGCCTGAAAATTGCCTTCAGTTTTTTTTTTTTTTTTTTTTTTTTTTTTTAATTGTATAAAGATGTGTTAGATTTCATAGTTTTAAACTTATATCAGTAAAAAAAAAATATATATTAAAAGTAATATTAGATGTAATTAAAAATCCATGCGCAGTCTTGTGTAATACGCATTTGAGAATCGTTAAAAAAATGGGCAAGTATATCAATATTATAAAAGTAGTAGGGATTAAAAAAAATCAAATTTTCTATAACTTTTTAATAACATTAATTAACCTTTAACTGATGTCACGCGGTCTCCCAAACCCCGCGACTCCCAGCTTTAAGCACTTTTACAGCTTTTTACTTTTCTGTACTGAAGTTAAATAATATGAATAAAATACTTTTTTCATGCAATTTAATTCACATGCTCCTAAGAGAAGTACAACGATATTGTTAGGACAAAATTTAAGTAAATTCAACCATTTGAGTTATTTTTTTTATTCATTTTATTCGATGGGGTCTGAGAGACCGGATCACATCAGTTGTGTGACAAATTTTAGTCACATCAGTTAAAGGTTAAATAGGCAGTTAATTTTTTTAAATGTGCTTTAAACTGAACATTGAAATGCAGTGAGTTCACCATTTGAACCATATTTTTAAAAATATACAAAATTGTTGAAAAGGTAAATTGTTCCCTTAAGTGCGTAGTTCGTTGGGTCTGTTAAATTTTCATTTCATGTATTTTATTTATTTATTTATTGATGAAGTTTTAATTTTGTTATAATATATCAGCCGAAATGCAATTCTGAACCATTTATGTTATTTTAGGTGCAAATGGGTAAATCTTCCCTACTTGGGTTACACGCAGTGAGGATAGATGTAAAAAAAACATGCTTGAAAGTTATTTTTTTTAACTGTTAAAAAAATATAAAAGAAAAAAATCCGTAAAATGTGATACAGTTTACAGACAAAATATATTTTTAAATACATTTTTTTCCCTATTCACTGTATAAATAATGAAATTACCCGATGGTTAGAAGTTATTAAATTTACGAAATATGCAAATAGTCTTGACTCTGTTCATTGGAACTTTGAAAGCAATGCTCCTGAATGCAACTCTTTCCTGAAGATGGACGTAGAGGATGACCGAAAAGTCGATTGTTATAATTTAAATTTAACGTTAGTTTGTTTTTTTAACTTTTCAAGATTCTGTTTACACCGTTTTGTAAACTTGTGATTTATTTTATTGTCACGTTAATATTGTATGCAAAATAGATTGACTAGGATGTTGTTATTGTCTATATGGTGACAGCGTTACTCAAGGGAAAGTTTTTCCTTATATTATAGATACTTATTTCCCAGTATTTTATCGGTTTATAATGACCCCCATATTTAAGTATCTATATTTTAAAAATTACACGTATTTTTTTAAATTATACTAAGCTTTTATGTTAATTCGCTGCTATATAATTTTTTTTAAAGAATGAGTCAATGATAATTTATTGTTCACGAGAAGTTTAACCCTTTATGCACTGACGGTACTTTAAAGTATCATTGAAGAAAATTTAATATAAAATTTATTTACTCTGTCTATTAATAAAAGTTTATTTTGCTTTCCACGCAAAATACTCTGCTCGATCAAATTAGAAAAAGAAGGGAAACAGTCGAAGATAAATATTTTCAAAAAGGGGTAATTTTCTTAATCATTTACATAGGTACGGCTTTTCTTTTTACCCTACTGCCAAAAGAAGGGTTATGTGTTTTACGCGTATCTGGGTATGTGGATTTCTTTATACCCTCGAAACATCTCAACGGCTGGATGGATTTTAATGAATGAGGTCTCTATCGATTTGTCTTAACCATCCGATGGTTATAGGCTAGATTTTGTTTTTTTATAAATTCAAATGGTGGCTGTAGAATACAAAATGGCGGTAGAGACGAAAAAAAATTACGCACCCTATTCAGTGGCATATTATTGGATAGGTCTTTCAAAATGAAGACGATGTTTCATTGACTATTTTACAGTCAGAAGCTCCGTTTAAATATTACACAACCTGGAAGTTGTGCAGGTAGGATCTCGAGTTTTACTGCAACTCTAACCTTCATAGACATCTATAGGCCTCATCAAAACAGTGTTTATAGATAGGAACTAACAATTAAACACAACTTAAAAGTCATCAATACAAGTAAATAAAAAAAAATAGGTAAGTAATATAAAAAATAGTTTCACATTATTAATTAGTTCGCTTTTTACGCAGTCGAGTTTTTTGATTTTTTAAATTTAATTTTTACTTGTTTTAAAAAAAAATTCTATGAACCATTTTCAACTGCAAAAGCCGTTCCATTTACAGAGAGGATCGTAATACTCGTACATTTAAATACGTTGCTTTATAACAATTGTGATACTTCCATAAGAGTATTTCTGGTTAATTAATCTGATTATTTTTGTAAATATTTACAAAAAAAAAAGTTACAATACCTTGCGTATCTATTTAATCAGCTTTAATGAAAAAACATATCTTAATTTCACATTATTATTATTTAAAAATTCCAGTATATCTTCAGATATTAAAGAAAATAATTAATGAGGTGAAGCAATTTAATGGAAAATGATTCAGTAAATAAAGGGTTAAATGAAACAAGTAACATATAGTCACACAAGGAAGCAATATATTCGAATTACACTGGCCTCCAAAAGTTAAGGTACAGGGACTGGATGCTTTCGATTGCACACAGTTTGTCGAATATCTACCAACATTATTGACGAATTGTTCTTGAACATCTGGGATGTAAAGAGCATGTTTGATTTCACATTTCTCGATGAAGATTTAGTCGGGCCGACAATTAGGGGGGCTAATAATAAATTTAATAATAAAATAATATTTGTGATCAGCTATTCAACAGAAAATGCTGGAAATGTTTTGTCACCCCGTTAAATGACTATTTGGGTCCTGTTCAACGTGTGTGTGCATTTGTGTAAGCTAATCACTCATATTCGTAAAGATGTTGTTTTGCTAAAAATTCAAAAGTTTTTTATTTATAGCATACAGAGTTTTCAACCAAATTTAACACAACTTTCCGAAAACCTGACAAAGAACAGTTGCAACAGTACACTTCAATTAAAACATGAATATATTGAACATTTGATGAGATATGGGTACTTGTATGAAATAATTTTTAACTGCGCATGCGTGGAAGATTTGAAAATTTTTAATTTCATAATTTGGTAGTCAGCTATTTAGGGCAACTTCTCTGAAATGTCCAGTTAAATATCGAGAAATTTCACAAAGATAGGGGCGATATAGTGAGTTATAACTCACTATATCGTCTCTCTAAATATAACTTTATTATAAGGATTTTTCCACAACTTTTCAATCAAATCACTATATCTTTCTGAGTTTTTACAATATTTGACTGGACTTTTTACAGAAGTTACTAAAAATAACTGGCTACTAAATTATTAAATAAAAATTTTGAAATCTTACACGCATGCGCAGTTAAAAATTATTTCATACAAGTGTCCATATCTCATAAAATATTCAATATATTCATGTTTTAATTGCAGTATACTGTTGCTACTGTTCTTTATCAGGTTTTTGGAAAGTTGTGTCAAATTTGGTTGAAAACTCTGTATGCTATAAACTTAAAACTTTTGAATTTTTCACAAAAACATTAACATCCAAACGAATATGAGTGCTATGCTTACATAAATTCATACAAACGTTGAACAGGACCGTAATAGTCATTTACCACAGTTATAAACCATTTCCAGCCTTTTTCTATTACATAGGTGATCCCAAATATTATTTTATTATTAAATTTATTATTAGCCCCCTAATTGTACCCCCGATAAAGCTTCACCGAGAAATATGAAATCAAACATGTTCTTTACATCCCAGAACTTCAAGAACAATTCGCCAATAATGTTTCTAGATATTTGACATACCGTGCACAATCGAAAGCATCCAGTCCCTGTACCTTAACTTTTAAAGGCCAGTGTAAGATATAGTGCTCATTGAGTTTGAATTATGAATCTTAAAGCTATTCGAAAACAATATCGTCGAACTATACGTACAATTTTATTTAACGATTTCTCTTGAAATTATAATAGTTAAAATGAGTTAAAACGAAACGATGTGTATTGACAAAGTTATTTTTAAGTACTCACGGTACTTATTTTTGCACGCCTTTAGGTCTTTAAGGCCAGACAGAATTGTGTAGGTGATCCTAAAGAAAAAGAAAAAAAAAACATTTTCCTCTTTTTGTGCGATTTAAAGTTGAACCTGCATCCACAGAATTGCATGGATCCTCCCTTGGCATAACCAGACATGACCTGAAACAACCAAAACGTTTCATTTCTACCAAAAATCTTCTGGTCTTAAAGGGTTAGTGAGAAAACATAAAACATGTAGGTTCAGTTTCTCATTTTGGTATTGAATTCTCTTTAATTAGTGTTCTTTAATTAATTATCAGACTCTTAATAAATGTAATCATTTAACCTCATTTTTTTAAACATTTTTAATCTAAATGACTATTTTCGATAACTCGAAACAACATATTTTGCTATTCAATTTGACATGGCAGAATTAATCTTTATTTACCATCATAAATTAAAATAAGTTAAAGATAATTACAAAATCTAAGTCGTTACACACTTGAAACTCATGCATGTTACTAATTGTATCATAAATAATTTTCTTCAATTAATATTTTGCTCAACTAGTGGATGCATAAATCAACATATTGTATAAAAAGAACACTTGTTACATTTGTAGCAGTTAGAAATGTAATTCATCTCTCTGAAGTTAGGTTAATTGCGTATTTCAGATGAAAAATACTTAAGCATCAGCAAAATATTCTTCTATACTGCGGATTTTGACTATATCTTATGTGTAGCAGCTTTAGATAAAAGTGCTGGTACGTCATTATATGCTTCTTGTGAGTGTTTGGAAAAATCAAATTAATAAGGAGGTAAAATTATAACTTTAATTGAATGTGGAAAACTTCTTGAAAGGAATACTTATAGTAATGGTATTTTTAACGCGTATCTTTTAATGTTTAAATGAATGAGTAGAAAAGAAGGTTTTCTAGCTATAGTTATTTTCAATGACATCATCAAAGTGATCATTATAAAGTTTTGATCATTATAGCAATACTTAACTGATTCTTGAAACCTGAAAAGAAAGAAATGAGAATTACGTACTTCAACAGTATATTTTTTAATATATTTTTAAACAGAATATAGCTAGATTGGTAAACGTTTAATCAACCAATTAAATTATCATAAAAACAATAACGAAAAGTGAAAAAGAAATAAATAGCTGTGAAAATTCTGTTTAACAATTGAAAAAATGGTTTACCAATTAGGAATTTCTTGAGAATTAAAAAAGACCAAAAACTAGTTAAGACTAAATTAGTCAAAAAAGTGCTGTATTTAGCCCCTTTCTGTCTATAATTGGCATCATTCTAGTTCAACAATATTTTATATTGTTTTCTTATCATATTTTCTTAACTCATAGATATGCTGTTTTGTGTGTGTGTGTATTTGTATTGACCTTTAAGTGACCGTTATGTTTTATCTTTAAATACAGCATAGTTTTTGTAAACCTGAATAAGATATTTATTAAGAAAATTGATCTATCCTTCACCATTTAAAACTTTGATAATTTTAAACTTGCTAATTTTAATACATGAATTTTTGCATGAAATATTATACTAGTTTCCGTTTTCATGAAATATTCTGGATGTTAACCCTTCTGTTTCCAGATCCCAATGGAGAAATTATCGTTTTTTATGTGTTTTTACTTATTTAGACTCCAGTTGACACATACACATACATACGTATATATACAGTCGAACCCGGTTAAGACACGTTTCAAGGGAGTGAACCAAAGTGCGTATTAAGCGGGAACGCGTATTAAGCGTGATTTGTATAATGTTACAGGAACTGGGCCTGTTTAACACGTTCACGTCGGCGCGGTGGGTCACACTCGACTGTCTCAGAGTTGTCAAGTCTCCGGCTTTTAGCACACCACTGTTATTTTAGAGAAAATGTTGTTCCTTTAAATCGCCCAATTGTTCTAATAAAATAAAACAACATTTTCTGTATTAAAATACTGGTATCCAAAAAGCCGGAGACTTGTCAGCTCTGAGACAGTCGAGTGTGACCCACCGCGCCGGAGTGAATGTGTTAAACTTTTAATGGTCTAAATGAACCTTAAAACTTTCATCTATATGTTTATGGTCAAAAATTGTGCCTTTTACGTACATTTAGATTAAAATTTAATTGTATTCCACTTTAACACGCTGTTTCTTTTTATAGGATCGACTGGAATAATAAGTGAAAAAATATGCATGGATTCAAGTAGGACTTTATTGTCAATTAATACGTTGCAACCAAAATAAAACAACAAAAATCATGTAGCTACTAAAACTAATTTTTTTAACAGAAATAAAAAAAAATATTAAACCTTTGAAGTACAACCCATTTCTTTTAAATCATATTTAGGACTTGTAATAATGTACCATTATAATCTGTCCTTCTTTTTAATATAAGGAAAAACTGTCCTTATTACTTTTAGTATAAAAAATATTGTTAGCATAGTAAAAAGTAAATAAAACACAGTAAACATAAATTAATTATCGAACCGCAGTTATTTGTTTAATCTTTACGAGTTTTTATTGCCCATATTATGCATAATAATACATAGTATTGATATAACGTACATTTAACACCTCATTAACGTCGGGTATGATCATTTCTAATCATAATAATTTTATGACGTATCTGAGTAACCTAAATTCGTCTATGTCTCTGTATTACAGTAACAACATATACGAAGCGAGTGACAAAGAATTTTAGAAGGCAGGATCAAAGGTGAACTGCAGTTTTTCTAATTTCGCGGGTTTTGTTTTATTCATATATCTACCACTATCTCCGATTAGTAATTTTAATCTTAATTAATCTGTTATTAAATAAAGTAAATAATACTATTCGGAAACAGTGTTTTTTATCTGAATAATAGTAATAATAAAATTCGCTAAATTCTCGAGAAAAGAGAAGGTATTCGCATCTTGATCAATGAATTCGCGTCTTAAACGTGATTTTTTTCTTCAAAAGACCGAAAAATTTTCGCGTATTAAGCGGGATCGCGTAATACCGCTCGCGTATTAAACGTGACATTTTTGCATTAGTCCTGTGGTTGATGTTCAAGGGAACAAATCTGTGTATTAAGCGGGATCACGTATTAACCGTGAGCGTCTTAATCGGGTTCGACTGTATGTGTGTGTAAATTTTAATAAATTCCGTTGTTCCAAATTATCATTCATTATCGTTACAATTTCATACATTATTTTTATTAATATCACACATTATCGTTACATCATACCCATTATAATACATTATCTTTACATTATCAAACCCATTATAATACATTATCGTTATTATTATCAAACAATATAATTACATTATTATACATTACTAGCTAAAGTACCCGGCGTCTTCCGGAATTTTAAGAATGTTTCTTTTGAAAAATCAATTTCAAAATTAAAAGTACAGTCTAAAACAAACAATGAAAAAAAAGCAGTTAAAATATGCCAATATTTCCATAATCGTGTTTTTGTCACGTTTCAATACGTTTTTTCAAACTCAAATGATGTTATATAGTCACCTGCTGACGGCCATTATATTTCCAATATGACGTAATATTCACTTCTTTTTAAATTCGCCTAACTATTTATTTCATTTTCATTTTTAACGCGGAAATCTTGCAAATGAAAAGTTATAACGTAATATTAACTTTTGTTTTAATTCGTCAAACTATTTATTTCAATTTCATTTTTCACGTGTAAATCTTCCAATAGAAAAGTAATTGTTGCGTAAGAATTTCATTGCGGATTTTTAATTGTTGCAAAAGATATAACTAAAAATGTTTAAATTTGATAGGAAATTGTTGTTAAATTGGTGGTTTTTTATAAATTAAAAATTAACTATAAATTATTTCGATTCCGGATTACTTTAGTTGCCTCGGCCGTATTTTAATATATATGTACGTTACATTTCACAGTTCTGGCTTCCAAACTGTGAATTTGTATAGAATTACAGACAGGTAGATAGACAAATTTTCATTTTTATATATTAGATTGTTATTACAGGTCCATTCTTATCTACTTCTAGCAAAATTCTCGCTAATGATAATATAATATAACGCAACATACATTTCACTTAATATGCGATGGGAAAATAACATACTTAACATAAATCTGGGAATAATTTGCTGCAAATACTAATAAAAGTATAATACTAATAAAATACTACTAAAGTTATGGCGTAATGTTTTAAAGGAGAGATATATATGTGGAGGAATAATTTGGTTGGCTCCGGAATAATATGTTATGGTGAGAATATTGAGGTTTAAAATATGGCTTTATTCAAACTTCGGGGCATAGGGTTGGCAGACAAGATCTTATAAATTTCGGCCTCACTCCGTGATAGCAATAAAACAATCTTAATTAAATATAAACTCAAAAGTCACGTAAACTTCGTTTCTCCGGAGCGTGCTTGAGCTGCGATAGCGGGGTTCACTTCAAATCCACATCTAGATTTCATCTTGCTCTAAAGCTGTTCTTGTTCCCAGGCTAAGCTCCAGCCACACAGGTCATTTCTCCGACACCAAAACTACTCACGCCAACTAACACTTATCTCCAACGTCTGACTTATTCAACTCACTCACTCACTAACTAGCTGCTTAACATATTTTCGCTCCCCTATTTACTCTGGCAGATTGAGCAAATAAGTTGGCATACGATTACCGCTAACTCGCGACACAGTGAACTCCTAATTAAAAATGCACCGCGGACAATTAGAGTGCCCCTAGACTATAGTTACGTCTTACACCATATTCCAAAACATGTTCCAAACCATGTTCCAAACCATGTTCCACCATGTCTTTGTAACAAAGTTACCATGTTCCAAACCATGTTCCAAACCATGTTCCACCATGTCTTTGTAACAAAGTTACTGGTTCTTTACAAAGTAACAGAAGACGTTTTAGCAGTACTGTCCTTTATGGTTCCATTTAATTCTAAATATACAGGGTTATTTGAAAGTTACACCCTGCTGTAGCTAACTTGTGAATGCTTTCGATTTTTGGAAATTGGTGTAATACATGTTTGATCATTTCAAGAGAGATTTCAAATTTCTAAACATGCTAAATCAAGGAAATTTAGAGGCGTGGTGGAACGTGACTGAGTTGGGTTAAACTTTGAAATTGAAAATAAGAAGGTGTTCTTTTGTTATATCACTGGAAATGACCCTTAAATACAAACAACTTAGAAAAAATGTCACCCTATCATTTTTGTTAAAGAAAATACGACTAATTAAAGTTCAATTAAACTACAATTTCATGAATGTTGATTTCTAAAAACGAGCGCAACGGAACTAAAAAAAAGTAATACGTGCTCCAGATCTGGCGCCTAAAGACTTTTTTCTGTAGGGGCTCTTTAAATCAGAAGTTTAGAAGACTGTATCTAACTCCATCGAATAGCTGAAGCGGCTAATTATCGAAGGATACTGCATTAAAATCACTCCAACCACGGCAGTCAGGAATGAATTCCTGGAGCGGTTCTACTATTACCCAGAAGTGAAAGAAAGTCTACGCGAGCCTCTGTTGAGGTAAGTTATGCTTTGTTAAAAAGACATGAAATTAGAGTTAAAACTTTGATTAGTCACACCTTCCTTAAGAAAAATCGTAGGAAATTTTTTTTCTAACTTGTTTGTTTTGAGGATACCTTTCCAGCGATATACCAGAAGCCCCCCCCCCCCCCCCTACGGCCCCCGTACTCACAGTCTTTAAATTATTTCAGGAGAATTGTGTCTGTGTGTTTGTTAGGGTATAACTTTTAGGTGGACTCTGTAAGTGATTTTAACACTAATGTTAAAAATATAAAATATGAATTAATTCACATTCTACTAGTTTGGGAGCCCTGACCGACTGAGGCAAAGCCCTAAACCTGGAACATGCTAACTTGTCCATAGAGACATTACAATTTGAAACAGGAAGATTTACAAAATAATTCCAGTTTTCAAGCATTAAGAATTAGCGGTTCAAAGCACATATAAAACAACGTAAGGCAAAATATTCTTCAATTCTGACATTCACAGTTTGTATCAAGATTAAAACTACCAAAGATAACAAGCTTAATGTGGAAATCTGTAACCTATTTTTAATGTGTTTAAAAAATTGCTGATAAGACTAATTGTTTTTTTGTATGAAATTTGTAGTTTTTATTCCAGTCAGCGCATTAATTTAATTTTCCCTTTAAATCTTCTGGGGGTGAAATTAAAAGTGAATAGGTGTAAAGTATCCTTTTTAATCAAAGATTTCTTGAGATGTTTTCTTTACTTTTAATTATAAATGGAATTCTTTTGCACTATTTATAAAACCTTTCTTTTGATGCAGTTAGTGTGTCTGAAATGTCATTTAAAGCAATTATTGAACAGCATGAACTATTTTTTTTAATTAAATTTTCCATAGTTTTTTATATTTCTCACGAACACAACCTTGTTTTTTTTCTGAATCTGCAAGAACATTGTAAAATGAAGACGAAAGAAAACTTTAAATTTATGCTAAACTTGAAAAAATATATACTAAATATATTTTAATGTAAATAGTACTTGTCAAAACTTTTTTATAAACAAAATTACAGGCTTTTAAGTATTACATCTTATACGTCTTTCTGTAAGCCGATGTATAACTTAAATTATACGGTTTTAAGAGTTTCTTGCATAAAACACATAATACACTTATCTGTATTCTCGAATCGTTTACCACAAAGGTGTCATTAGAATCAGAATAATACCCTTTTTCTAAATATGACAGCATATTTTGCATGAAATTTAGGGTAGCGAGTTGATGATAATTTGTGAAAATTTTTCACTTCTAGCTAGAGTTACGAGACCCGGCAGGCAAGAATGAAAAAATAATTCAAAACTGACCGGATCCACATTTTAAATTTCATTGTTGCCATTGTGGTACTTTGACGCGCTCTAGACGAGGATATACCGGGTGCCCTAAAAAAGACCCACTGAGTTTAAAATTCAATAACTTACAAACGGTGACATATATTAAAAAATTTTGCAGGAGGGTTGTGTATGATATCAGGATTTTTTTTACTGCGATTCTCGAGTTTAGTTCGAATTACAAACAATAGATGGCGATGAGAGAAAAAGGTACTAATTCAAGACTTGTTTTTTGGTACTCCGGGAACCATTCAATACATTTTAATCTCCTTTTTTCGCATGCGAGAAGAGCGAGGCCGAAAACTCGAGCCTGTATTTAGTGACTATTGCTTGCAGTGCCATCTATCACTGCTATTTGTAACTAAAACTGGGAGTCGCAACATAAAAACTCCTGCCATCTTACGTAAAACTCCTGCAATAATTTTTTAACCTCTTCGCTACTCAGGTAAACATACGTGGACCTTGGATCTTAGCCCATTGTAATAAACCAATCAAAATATCTAAATTTCGATTATGAACTCTCATTTATGATAGTTTAAACTTCAAAATGAATCCAACAGATTTAAACACTTGACTTATTTTCATATCTAAACCGTTGGTTACATTCGAGGTTTTGAAAAATGTCGTCAATTCAGCGAATGCGTAAAAGTAAGTAATATTTGTCTATATTAAAATATTAATTAAGATGTCACAATTATTTTTATTGCTAAAAACATTATAAATGTTCCCTAGATAACTTCCTTTTGTTTATTTTTTGAAGTTTTTGTTTTTAAAAGTTCAATTTAAGTATTGCGCGCAGCGCAATACTTATTTATTTCCAGTGTCACTTCTCAATGTTAATCTAACATAGAGCCTATGGAGCACATAACTTTTTCATTTTTTCTTCCCACCTTTTTGTCCCTGATGCCACAAATTTTTAATTCTTTGCTAATTCTAATAATATTATAAATTCAAAGTGTAAAAACATTTGCCTGACGTCAGGGTCAAAACGGATCATTAAATGCCTTTGCCTATAGATGGATTATAATCTAGAGACTAACATGGGCTAATTTTTTTTACATTATTCAAATATTTTCCTTAATAATTCCAAATTTCACTTTTTTCCATTGAGAATCAACGGACATTTTCTAATAAAAGTTAACATTTTTCCTTCATTGTTGTAAATAATTCAAAAGCCGTAATAATAATTTGTCTATTTTTAGTTGAATGATTTTCACGTGAAACATGAAACTGAAGAAACTGAAATAGTTTTTTTTTTTCAGAATTAAAAAGAAGATGAATATTGCGTCATTGTGGAAATAAAAATGACAATTTCAAGCAGATTTTTTTCAATTCCTACTATTAGTTCACACTCTCCCTATATTTATTTATTTTTATGTCTTGTTCAAATTTTCAATCGTTAATAAAATTATTATTATTCAGCCTATCAAGTTGAAATAAATTTTGTTAAACTTGTACTGGATGACAATTGATGTTAATACAGATTTTTCAAATATTAATTCATTAATGAAATTTTAATCAATTAATTTTAGTTTTATATGGGAAACAAAATGGCGGCCGTTATTGAACAGCATTTAATGCATCTTCAAATCTATAAGGGGGTTACCATAGGGTGGACCCTGTTCTGTCGCCAGATACCGCCAAGTTTGTCGCCAAAAGTGACGCCAACTTGGCAATATCTCTAATATTTCGCCATATTCCCATAGACTTCCATTGTAAACCTACTTGCTTATAGTAAATCAACAAATTGAGGTATTTTAATGCAACAAAAACTAATATTAGCTTAAGGGATTATATTAAATTTTTCTTTGATGACCTAAGTAGGAATTGACATTAAAAACAAAATTTTTATATTACTTGTTAATTTCAAATTGTAATTTTTTGACCAAACTACAGCAACCTGCATTACTGCACTGGTGAAACATTTTGAATTATACATAGGTAAATTACATCACAAATTGTGATGCGATATCAGATAAATCAAAGCCTGATGATGATACCCTCCATTAATTTTTAAATGTGTTTGTCTGAATGCCATAGTTATTAAAAAACTTGACATATTAAACAAAAACCTAATTTGCAGAACAAATTAAAAAACAAAATTTATTTCCTAAATTGTTTAAGCCCGAGAAGGGGCAGATATTAAAATATTTCATTCAATTCGTTCTGCATTTAATGTTAAATTTTTAATGTTAAAGTTAAACCAATTGAACATTAAAAAATAAAAATGAAATTCATACAATATAATACTTTAAACACCTATGTACTTAGATTCCGTTCAAATGAAATCGAAATAAATCTTATACTTTTTCCATTTTTAAGTTTTTGTACAGGAGATTTTGCATTATGTTTATGACGATTGTACATAATATGATAAGATACATGCAAAATACAAAACTTTAAAAAAGGTCTAAGATTTATTTCGATTTCATTTTAACGGAATCTAAGTATATAGGTGTTTAAAGTATTATATTGTAGGAATTTCATTTTTATTTTTTAATGTTCAATTGGTTTAACTTATTTGTTTCAAAAATTTAACATTATATGTAGAACGAATTGAATGAAATATTTTAATATCTGACCCTTCTCGGGCTTAAACAATGTAGGAAATAATTTTATTATTATTTTTTATTATTATTTAGTCAAGTAAATACAGATTCAAATAAATACAGGCTGATTAAATTCTGCAATTTTATTGAAAATACATAGACATATTAGAGACCATATATAATGTTTTTTTTTACTGAAAATAATTAAAGATGATTATTTTTATATAGTTATATTTGTAAATTGTTCTCTCGCGCAAATAATACATAATATAATATTAAATGATTTCCTTATGTCAACTTTTGAATTGGTTTTCTTTATCCTCATTTTATTAATAATAATACACATGTATTTTTTCTTCTCATAAACTAATTTTAAACTAATTTATGGGAATCCAAAAGCTGATTATTTTTAAGTGTACAAACATATTGCCTAATACTGTTAAATTTAATAATTATCTTCAAAATAAAATTTAACCACAGTTATTAATATTAAGCTTTCGAGGAACTTGCTGCACATCATGGAAGACGGTAGTATTTCGAGTGACGCAGCCTTAAGACTAAAATCGTATCGTATCGTTAAAATCGTATCGTATCGTATCGTATCATAGAATTCGTAGATGGCGGAACTCATATATACAGCTAACTCGACATCAAAGAAAACGCGAAAAGCCGCCTTTTAATAACTCAGCAGATATATGTCTTATTGTTCTGAATTTTCTAGAACAGTCTTATATCTGCAGTCTAATCGTATACTGAAATTTTTGCATTTCTACGTGCAGTATATTTTGAGATCTAAATAGCCATTTTTAAAGTGAAAACGTTGGTATAATATCGAGGAAGTTCCTAATTTGAAAATCTCGAAAACGGTTCTAACGATTATTTTTAAATTGATACATAATATAACTGTGATTAAGGCGAGGTGAATAACACTTTTCTTTTTTCTGGGAAAACTCTCGTTCGTTAAATAATTCGATTTTTTTTCTCTCGAAAATGACACGGGCGATTTTTTAAAAATCAAATAAATATGTTTCAGATGAACCAAATAACAATTTACTTGTTTCCAGCAAGACTCTTGTTCGTTTTATAATGCGCATGAAAAATCGGACTATATTTCTTCGCCATTCTATGGAAATTTCACCGAAAATGCATGACACTGTATTCATACACATGCTTTCTTTTTAACCACTTTTGGGGAGAAAAATTTTGTCTTCCGACTGGCTGAGTGGCTAAGCGCCGTCGTTTACTGACCTTAAGATAGGCAGTTCGATACTCCCTAGTACGTGTTTTCACATGTGAATGTTTTTTTTTTTTTTAAGTCTGCTAGTTGACCATTATTCTCAGTTCCTTTGTAATTTTTTTAATTGCTATTAAGTTAAATAAAATTACAATTATAATGACGCCAATTTGATGATGATTATTTCTTGGCAATTTTTCAACAATAAAAATATTACCATAAATTTTATAAATATATTTAATTTCAATCACTTTACAAAAAATATACATTAATAATTATTATTTGAATATAAATCACACGATCAGAAACGTAAAAAAAATAATTCATTTCAGCTCTTCTTTTTATAATATCATTTTTTATTATTATGACGGTCAATCAATATATAATCACTGACATCCATAATATTATTATTATTATAATTATTATTTTCCTTGCATAAAAGCTATTGTGATGTAATAATTCTTTTATAATAAATAATTTAGTTGAAATGTTTTATTTATAAATATCAATGAAGTTTGATAACCCCGAGACAATTCTTTTTATTTAACTTTGCAATATTTACAGTTTACATAATAAGCATATCAGAATTCTGGTGTCGCCATCTTTTGACGCAATTGCGTAGTATTATAGAGAAATGTTTGATAAAAACGTTGAATTAGACAGTTTTTAAATCGAAGAATTATTTTAAGAGATATTTAATGTTAAATCTGGATAAAATTGTCTCATTAAAAAAGTCTCATAGGAAAAAAAATATACATGGGAATTTAATCATTTTCATTCAATTTAATCATTCAATAGAAACTCGAAGTTTGCAGAGTGCATTTAGGGTCATTCCATGCAAAATGAGCAAATCAGCTGTGGCACACATGTCACAGATTTTAATCAAAATCAGTCTATAAGTAGATCATATCTATTTATGAGTAAATGTAAAATAATAGATTTCTGAGTTGTTAATTTAAGTATTAAAATTTACATTAAAAGTGAATGTGAAATCGAGGTATTGTCTATGTGCTTAAAATTTCAATTTCGATTATTAGCCTTAGGAATGGAAAGAATATATTAAAAATTATTTATAATTAGGAATGAATGATAATTAACAGACTGGCGTAAGTTAGTAATTGTATTTTTATTTCGTATTGAGAAAAAAATTATTTTTGAAAATTTTTGAGGGAAAAAAGCAATATTTCTATTAATCTTTTACACACGAAGGACAGCCTTGACAAGCTGCAAATTGCTACACCTTATAGCTAAAAGTATATATTTGAAATATCGAAAGTTTCATTCTTGCATTTGTTATTCCTTAATGAGAAAAAAAATAAATAGTAAAAAATGTTGAGGGTAAAATGCAATATTTCAATGACTTTTTTTTAAGTCAAGGAAAGCTTTATTAAACTTTTAAGATATTTGATATTACAAATAAATGTATATACTTTAAATACAGAAACTTTTATTCTTGCTTTCAGTTTATTTTTGCCTCAAGAGAATTTTAAATTAGAGTAGAAAGAACTGGCTAAGCTAAACGAAAAACTATATATCAATTCTAAATTCAAACAAAACAACTAGATGGCAGCACTAAATTTGTTTTCCCATGAAATCGTGCAATATTTTAAGATACGCGGGCGAATTCAAAGAGGTATAGCGAATGGAATCTAGAAAACATTACTATTTTGAACCCATTTTTCTTATGTTAGGAATCAAAAGGCAATCTTGAATTTTTTTTAACGGATTATGGACTTATTAATCTTTATGTCTGTGCAATATTGTTACTGTCGGGCCTGTCCTTTTTTTATTTTTGACTTATACAGAAGAGGAAAAATCATGATTTTGTAATTTTTTTTAAAGTTTCTAAGCTTTTTTGAAGATGAAGGAAATAAATGGCCACTTTAAAACTTGGGGAATTCGATCTACATATGACATACTACATCAGGCATTAATTTCACAGAGGTTTTTTAATTCCTTTGATTTTTATAACGATTCTAATTTTCTCAAAATTCACAAATTTTCAATTTTTGCAACCAATTTATAAATAATCGTGGTGTTAGTAGATTATTATTACTCAGTAAATAAGAAGATAATTTTTCAGAGTTTACAAAATTACAAAAAAAATTCCTTTCTGTTAAACAGCTTTCAAGATACAGAACTTCAAACTTGCAACTTTGGACGATTGCGCACATGCCATTCTATATCACAAGTTTTTTAAATGTCCAAAACTGCTAAAAAAATTTATTTTTTGTCAAGATATTTTGCAGAGCATTACTTGAATATGAATTGAACCTGTGCATCGAATTTTATTAAAATTGGTTAGTATGTGGCCACGACTTTTTTTTAATTTTTGCTCATTTTACGTGGAATGACCCTTTATTATTCTTAACTTGCCTAATTTTTTGACGGTTTATTTCAATTTTAAATTAAAATTTTCAGAATTTCCAGAGATATTTTTTACATATTTTAGAAAAGGTTATTTTAAATTGTTGCCAAATGTTAAAACAGCGCAAAGAATAATATATCCTTTAAATTAAAAATTTATTCACACGTGACTATTATAAACAGAAAAAAATCCTTTTAAATTAGAATTAAATGATAACGTGTTAAAAGCAGGAAAATATTAAACATTACGTCATAAAAATTGTTTTTACACATGCTTACTTAAAATGAAAGAAAATTATAAAATAATCAATTATTTTCAAATTAGAATTAAATGATTACGCATTAAAAGAAGGAAAACATTGAAAATTACGTCATAAAAATTATATTTACACGTGAATATTAAAAGAAAAAGAAAATTTTTAAATAATAAATTCATTGATATGTGTTAAAAGTCGTAAATGGAGGAAATTACGTCATATTGGCCAAAGTGGCCAAAACAGTTTACAAAACACATTGCAAAACATATTGCAAAACAGTGTAAATTAAAAAATATATTTATATGAGAGATTTATTTCAAATTTCGAGATGATATTTTTAACTATAGTTGCTAATTTTAAGGCAGCGCAAATAATAATATTATCTTTCTAATAATAAAAATATTTTCAGTTGAATGTTACAAAGAGAAAGGAAAGTTTGGTGAAAATTATGTCAGATTTAAAACGTTACATTTAAAATCTCTTATTTAAAATCATTTTCTTATAGCGTTGTTAAAAAATACCATAAAGCAAAGACTCTGTTGACTTAGTTCCTTTTATATTTGGTAATTTTCAAATGTTTAACTAATCTTATTTAATCAAGCAGGGAAACAGCAACTAACATCAGCTGATTCGGTTTTGAAATCCCTCAGTAAAAGGGAAACCCGTTTACAGTAAGATCGCCATTGATTTTTTAATTATACAGAGCAGCCTCGATTATCCGAGCTAATTGGGACTGTTAGTAAATCGGAATCGGAAATCTCGGTTAATAGAAACTGTGTGTAAAAACTCGCCGTGCTTGCGAATTTAACATCTCTTTTAAAAAAATATATAGAACGTTTTTTAAATAATAAAAGTAAATATATGTAAAGTTCTGTTTCACAGCTTAACAAATTTAAAAAGAAAATCAACTACCAGTAGTAAATTTTAAAATGCAAATTGAAAAATTTACGAAAGTTCACACAGCCACTGGAAACAAAGCATTGTTCGCTATTGACTTCTCAGGGTCCAATGTTTCTTTGGAGTTGAGGGCTTTTGGGGGCAGAAGGGCCTGTATAGCACGGACAGTGAGCTAAAGAGTGTGGTTATTTTTAAGGCTCATTCAAAAGGAAAAAAAAATCAGACTTTGTTATCGGCTCGGTTAACAGAAACTTCGATTATTCGAAGCTCGGTTAATCCAGGTTCTACTATAATTCAATCTTCCGTAATCTTTTTAAAGCAGATCAAATTAATGGACTTTAGCACAAAGTCACATAGCTGATAACTGCCATGCTTGTTGGCCACCTTTTTTTTTCAAAAAGTTTGCTTCACCTTATTCAATTAATGAGATATCTCCGATAAAATAAGTCACATTTTCCCGTTCTAAAATACTGGTATCCAAAAATCGTAGCATGTAACTGACACTACAAGTACTCATGGAACTAGACTATTTTAAGTCTGATTTTTATTATAGACTATATAAAATTATTAAAAATATATATTATGATAGGAACTAGCGGGCTTCGTCCGCTATTTACGTTACGGATATAAAAATCATGTTTTTTTTAGGGAAAAAGAAATAAAAACCTTTCTTTGCGTCATTGTGTCCAAACTACATGAAATGTATGAAAAAGGATAGTTTGACGCAAATAAACCATTTACATAAATCTTACTCACAATTTTGAATAGCGTGACACAAAAGATAAATCAATTTATTGAAATAAATACATTTCAATGCATAGTATAGATTCAATGAAAGTGATATATTTAACAGTGAATTGGAAAATTAAAAGTATTGTGTAGATGTAAAAAAAAATATTTTAACCAAGTCAAAAATAATTTAAATTGAATTTTAAAAAACAAACCTTTTAAAGTCACATCAAGGCGTCACTTAAATTTTATATCATATCTTTTAAAACACATATTTTGAATTTATGAGAGATGTAAATGATAAAGCAACAGCGAATAAAATTTTATGCAGCTTTTCATGTTGAACATAACTTTTGCACATGCGATTATAAATAAAACAAAAATAAAATGGTGAAATAAATACAAATATATTTTTTAAGAAATAGCATAACGTCACTCAAAATTTGATATCAATATTTTTAAGTTCCATATTTAAAATTCTTAGAGCATAAGATAAAGTGCTGCGTCAGAAACTTTTAACCCGTCAAGGGTTTTTGCATTGATCAAATTTACATTCAATGCAAAATCGAGAGCACAGGTCAGTGAATATTATAGTTTGTGCTTGTGATATCATGAAACTTAAAGGCCGACCTATTCTCATGGGTACATTGAAACTTCCCCAAGCCAAATTATATTGATCGCATGACATGTCAATCCAGCCATTTGTTGATACAATGACTAAAGATGCACTCTTTAAACGATGGAATTATCTGTATTTTGTTGATAATTCTGCTACTCTTTTTAGATTTAGCAACAGAAAACTGTTTACGCTTACCTCGACCTAAACATATTTCTTTGGACTAAAAAATTATTTCTTTTTCTGGGCAGTTTGATTTCCGACAATATGTACCTTCAAAACCAAATCCTCTAGGTTAAAAATATTTGTCCCGCCTGTTTAGTCCAGTCAAATTGTCAAAAATAGATGCAAAAATTCTGCTAACAGATTTTATGTTTTTAAAGTGTTATAATAGGAATTAATTGTTTTCTAACAAAATATCTCGAGGTTAAACTTTTTAGAGCCAAAAAACCACGAAGTTTTCGGAATTTTTTCAGTTTTTTGCCTATAACTTGAAAATGATAAAATTTTTGTGTACCATACTTAATCACAAAAAGAAAGAGCGTTAAATTATCTACAAATTTTATAATAAAAACGTTTTTCTAAGCTCATTACTAAGCGCGCTACGGCTTTCTGAAAATACACTTTTTTTCTAAGTTTGTGGAAAATCTCAAAAATCAACATTTGACATCATTTTTTATTCATTTTATCCTCTTTAATGTAACTTTTTTATATTACAGGTTTTTGCATGATAGCAATAACGGTTAATTACAACGGTAACATTATAAAAAAAATTTACTACATCGTATTTTTTTTTTTTCTTTTTGTACAGCTTTGTTGTTAACAGCTTTGATCTTCTTTGAGCTTGTTGTGACATCATGAATCTGGTTGTCAAAGTCAGCGTCATTTCTGGTTTGGTCAATGGTTTTCGAGGCGTCAGCTTCATCATCCTGTTCTTTTAGGTAAATAATGTCGTCCACATTTTCTCAGTTGACCCCGTTACAGTTTTTGCAAATTGCTGTATATTTGAGTCCTGATTTTTGGTAAGAACATGCCTTGGTGCACCCTTTTATACAGGTACATGAGACAACATGCAGCAAGTATTCAGGTGCTGGGTTTTGGCACATTTAAACTGGCTGAAAAAGACCGTCAGACCTACGAACCCAACCCCATTTTTCAGGGGGATGTTGTTTCCTAGCCAAGCTTATATCTGATAATAACATCGGAGGAAATGATGCTGCTCAGAATCTTGCGTTGGTGGTAGCCTTGCAAGATGAAGTTTGCTTTTAGTGACAGATTTAGCAAATAACGGGAACATCAAGGTGTTCATTGCCTGTGTGGTGCCTGTGTGGCATCCGCTGTATAGTGTAGTATTGAATTTTTCTGCAGCCTTGATGATTTCTTGATGGGTTGACTCTGGTTTATTGAATACACAGGCTATTTCCTTAAGCTGATCATGTTTTTTCAAAGTGTTACAAAACTTTGACTTTCCTTGCCCAAAAAGAGCATATGTTGTATCGCATCCTCTGATTACATGAATGAAAAGAACATTGTTGTAATTGTATTTGTATGCCATGGTTGAAAACCACTTGGTTTCGATGTTACCTCTGCCTGGATTTTGGAAAAAGAGATTTTTGTGTTGATATCCCAAGCTCGTCATGATCACGAGAAAACCAATGTATTCTCCGACAATACTTCACTTTCAAAGGCTTCGGCTCTTGAAATGGCTGAGGTAACAACCATGACATCAGCGTCTTCTTCTGCCAGGTCAGCTTGAATTTTTTTATTTTGAAACTCTGTTTTAAGAAGTCATATGAAACGATTCCTGTTTCTTTCTTTGGCTAGAAATTTGTCTTTGAGGAAGATTTTGATTGACACTACAGTTTTTGTTTTATTGTGCTATCTCCCTTTTTCGAACTATGCTAAACTATGTTGAATATGTCAGTAATGTTTACTATAACGATTTTTTTTTAAAATGTGGTTAATATTAATTAATCGATGTAAGCATTATTATCCAACTATATTTGTATTACATTATTCTGTTAACATTTTTAAATTAATTTTGCAGTCATATCCCATTATGAATGAAAAATTAATTGAATTGTAAGAATAAAGATAAATCAGACCATCCTACAATTCAATGATGATCATGAAAATTTTAGCAATGGACACCCTACAAAACTAAATATTTTTATTTAACCCTGTGATCGTCGCGCCCGATGCATTCACAGAGAAATTGCCCAGGGCTCGGCGATTAGAGGTTCAGCATAAAGGGGGATAATACATCAAATAAAATATCTAAACTTAAGATACAGTTATACTAAATTAAAAATTTTATAATGTGTATATTTATAATCTATAATAAGGTCAAGTTCACATGATCTAATGCTACAGCAAATGCGCCGTTAATATTACACAACTTTCCCAAGATTTTTGTATTACCGATCTGAAACAAGCCGTTTTTACATTTGATGCGCATGTGTATACCTTATTTTTGGCAAAAGATTAAATTTTAAAGCAAACTAGAAAAGATTCCTTTTTAAACTATCAAAAGTAATATTTGGTAGAAAACGGAAAAAATCGTCATACGGACACATTTAAACGTACACCTAATACTTAAAAAGCGCTATAGACCTAAAAAGCACTAAAAATCGTACAACTTACGAGAAAAACGCACAATTTGGCAACCCTACCTTCTACCCATCCTTCTTGAAAATTTCCCTCCTTAGTTACCTCTGCACTCCTTACTCGTCATTAGCTACAATTCATTTCTACAGTTAGTGATGAAAAGAAATTTTTTTGGGATGGGAGGCGAAAAGTCATTTTCTGTGAAGTTGAAAAAAAAGTGTTGTTTTCAAAAAGCCGTAGAGTGCTTAGTATTGGGTATAGAAAAATGTTTTTATTTTAAAATTTGTAGAGAATTTAATTTTCTTTTTTTTTACAATTAAGTATGGTACACAAAAAGTTTATAATTTTTGAGTTATAGGCCAAAAACTGAAAAACATCCGAAAATTTCGTGGTTTATTGACTCTACAAAGTTTAGCCTCGAGATATTTTGTTGGAAAACAATTAATTCCTGTTATTAGCATCCCCATCAACACTTTAAAAACATAAAACCTTCTACCAGAATTTTTGCATCTATCGGCTCTATTTTCTGACAATTTGACTGGACTAGTTAGAGATGGGTTGGTATTAGATTTCTATATATACGTATGTTAGCAATGGCAGTATTTCCTCAGATGATATGCGAGATTTCAATTTAGATAGGGGTATTATATTAATATATTGTGTTAAAGTGTGCCCCAATACTTTAACCATATAATTTACACAAGCAGACTTTTTACTAGCTTGAAATGTGCAGCTTGAAATAGATTTTGCAAAGTTTTTCTTTTTAGGAATTATTACGTCAAATAAAATCGGTTCCGCTACACAAAAATTAAGAACTGATAAAGAACAGAAAAAAAGATAGTAGGATGTGGTACTAAGAGATGATAAGATCTCCGTTTTAAAGTGGAAATATAACAAATCAGTTACTTTTTTTTCAACATGTGTTGAAAGTGAAGCGACTTATACAAGTTTGAGATAGTCAAAAGAGGATATGGAAAAAGTAAAAGTAGCCAGCCAGCTGCAGCAAAGATGTACAACGTAGCTAGAGGTGGTACAGATCTTTTATCGGTACCTATCATATTATCATTGTGAAAAAAAAAAAAAAAATAGCAAACGCGTGTATTTAATCGATTTGTATATCTAGTGATTTCTAATTCCTGGAAACATTATGTAAGAGATAATAAAGCGATGAAGATGAAAACACATGTCATTAATAGATTATAGGACGTGTATTGCTACACTTCTGATCAAGTATGAAGGAAGAAATGTAACTCCTCGTAGACGTAGATCATCAATAAATTCAAGTTCTGAAAGAAGAAATGACAAAGAAGCAAAGAAAAAGGAACGCACTTTAACACCTTGAGGGGCAAGCAAAAATGTTTCTAAATATTGAATTCTCACTGGAATAATCGAAAAATTTTATTTTAAAATACGGAACGGCAATTTTTCAACGATTTTCCTCCAAAGTTGAAAATATAAAATTTAGTTAAAATTTTCTGGTGAGAACCTTGTTTAAATTAGGTGGGATATATTTTATCCCACCGCCCCTCAAGGGGTTAAAAGGAAATCCGTCTTGACAATATAGGAATTTGCCAAGATTTATAGAAATCAAAAATGCGTCTAAGTGTTATTTGGAAGAATGTAAATCGAAAAGAAGAGTTATGTGCATAAAGTGTAAAGTTCATTTATGTATTTTGAAAAACAATTGTTTTGAAAATTTTCACACTAAGTAAAAAATTAAACAAAAACATAATTTGAAGAACAAATTAAGAAAACAAAATTTATTTCCTACATTGTTTAAGCCCGAGAAGGGACAGATATTTAGTTATTTCATTCAATTAGTTCTACATTTAATGTTAAATTTTTATAACAAATTAGTTAAGCCAATTGAAGATTAAAAAATAAAAATAAAATTCATACAATACGATACTTAAAACACCCTAAAAAATTAGGTTCCGTTCAAATGAAATCGAAATAAATCTTAGACTTCTTCCATTTTTAATTGAAAATATTTGTATTGCAGATTTTGTATTATGTCTATGACAACAGTGCATAAAATGATAAGATGCATGCAAAATACAAAACTTAAAAAAAGTCTAAGATTTATTTCGATTTCATTTGAACGGAACCTACGTTTTTAGGGTGTTTTAAGTATCATATTGCATGAATTTTATTTTTATTTTTTAATCTTCAATTGGCTTAACTAATTTGTTACAAAAATTTAACATTAAATGTAGAACTAATTGAATGAAATAACTTCATATATGTCCCTTCTCGGGCTTAAACAATGTAGGAAATAAATTTTGTTTTTTTAATTTGTTCTTCAAATTATGTTTTTGTTTAATATGTCAAGTTTTTTAATAACTAATGCACTCAGACGAACGCATTTCAAAATTAATAGAGAGTATCATCATCAGGCTTTGATGTATGCGGTATTGCATCACAATGTGGGATGCAGTTTACCAATTTGTAATTCAAAATGTTTCACCACTGTAGTAATGCAGGTTGCGGTAGTTTGCACAATAACTTCTAATGTGAACGTAAAAAATCTATAATCAAAACATAAAAAAATTAACTTCACTTAAATTTAGATACCCTATTTCCCACTCAGGAACGCTATGAATGTAAATGTAAATTGTGTTGAATCCTTACTGCTAATATTTAGCAATATTATAGCTGTGATACAGTAAAAAATAAAAAAATAAAAGTTTTACTTAAATTTTTAAACCTTATTCTCTTCCTAGGGGTAATGTAAACGCATCACAAAATTATTACCTAAGTTTAACTTGGGGGTATAAATCGTTCTCATCTCGGAAAAAAAATACATTTTAAAATTTAAGTTATATAATTCCCCACTAAGTTCGCTACCTGCGTAAAAATAGCTATCCACTAGAAACTTTTTACTAAAATATAAACTTGACCAAAGCAAATACTTATTCTGAAAATATCCTTTTTATTTCCACTATGAGGCCATTATTCACCTTTTTAATAATAATAATAATAATAATAATAATAATAATAAAAACTAGCTCAATTTAATATTTTACGTGAAAATCTTTCAACTAAAAATAAATAAATTATTATTACGGCTCTTGAAATTTTTGCAACAATGAAGTAAAAATGTTACATTTTCTATGAAAAATGTCCATTGATTTTGAATGAAAAAAGCGAAAATTGGAATTATTAAGAAAAATATTTGAATAATGTAAAAATAAATTGGCCAATGTTTCTCTCTGGATTATAATTCACTCATATGCAAAGGCATTTTACCATTCGTTTTGACCCTGACGTCAGTCAAACGTTTTTACACTTTAAATTTTTAATATCATTAGAATTATTAAAGAATAAAAAATGAGTGGCATCACGGACAAAAAGGTGGGAAGAAAAAATGAAAAAATTATGATCTCCATAGGCTTTTCTATGTTAAATTAACATTGAGAAGTGACACTGGAAATCAATAAGTATTAAATAAAGTAATAAAATTTGCAATCATTTCTTAACAATAGTTCAAGGCAAAAATTATTTAAAAATTTTGAGACACGATTTAATTAATTTAATACATTTAAAGCAAGAAATATAATATTTATATACGTTATATATAAAAAAAAACGTTTATTTTCGCACTTTTAAAAATAAACAAATATTTAAAATGATTTTTCAAAATTTTGAACTTTTTACGCAATTGTGTCCCAAAGTCCACATATGTGGACCTCCATTTACTAGTACCCTGGTGCATCAATTTTTTAAATTATTCTGTTATTATCATTTTTAAAACCCAAATAAGTAAGAAAACCTTTTCTAACATTTAAAAAATATATTTTTTGTCCAGCTACGAAGAGGTTAAATAGATATCCCCATTTCCAAGTTATTGAATTTTAAAATCTGTCAGTCCTTTTTAGGACACCAGGTATATCCTCCGGAGTTTCTCATTGAGTGTTCGTGAAAATAAACAAGTTGGAAATTGCTCGTCGAACGTGGCAAATGAGGTGCGTTCGTACTATAACTAGTTTTATAAATATTTTTTGCACCGCATATTGTACTGAATGTATATTTTAGTGCACTTCATAAGTGCATATCACTTTCATTCTGTTCGAAATGCTGTAACATCTTTAAAATGCCATTGAAATAATTTTATTCCCATTAGTCATAATGTAACGGAAAACTTTTGACTGTCCCTGTAATTAAACTATACATCCGAGTTTCATAAAATTTGGAATGACTCGACAAAAGTTTTCAAAAATTATATATTTAAAATTTCACACCATTCGATTCGGTAGTTTTTGCTCTGCTATATGCGGTCAGATGGACCGAACGACGACTATAGGTGCTGCATATTTATGTAATTACGAACGCACTTAAAAAGGAAAAATATGCACTATAGAGCGACTATTAAAAAAATGTAAAGCAATGCTTTTTTAAGAGTTGAGCTAAAACCTATAATATCAAATAAAGGCATGAAAACAAACAGACAGACAATCACAACAATTTTAGATCCTAATCCTATTAAAACGGAACTAATACGGACTTAAGGAAATTTTAGGACATTTCGCCATATCTCTGCAGCAGTTTTAGGTAGAATATGAAATCCAAAATAATATATCTACTAAAAAAATAGTTAAACACGTCTTCAGCTAATTTTGAAATTCCCTCCTAAGGGGATTAAATAGGGGATCGAATGTTTTGATGCACATAATTTAGATGATTTCGCCATATCTCATCATGAGTTTGAAATTTAGGATAACAAATCTACAAAAGCAATGTTGAACACGTATTTCAGTGACTTTAGGAATCCGCTCCTAAGGGGGTTAAATGTGACGTCGAAAGTTTTAGGTCATTTTGCCATATCTCAGCTCTAGATTTAGGTAAGAGCGTAAAATTCATGATAATGAATCTCAACTTCCGCTATGTACTTAATAATAGAAGATTAGACGACTAAAACATCTATTACTGATTTTTGATTAGATATTTTGCACAAGACTTTTTACCAATGAAATGTTTTTATTTTAATTTCATATCTTATAAATTATTTTTGCGCTTTGCGTCTGTTAGCGATCGGACTAAAATATTTACACAAAATATAGTGAATGAACTCAAAAATTAAATGTATTATTTATGTCGCGAAATCTTTATTTGCATGCTTTTGTGATATTTTTATTGGCTATTTTCTAATAATTTAAAATAAAGCATTTTATTTTATTTTTCTGTTTGTATGTAAAATGCATCTAATGCAGGCTTTTTGCTTCTACCCCCCCCCCTTCCCCTACACATATACAACCCAAGCCACCATCTAGACAGGCGAAGACAGGCTAGTTTTACTGAATCAGTCACTTCCTTAGACTTTTTGCGTAAGCTTGGATATTTTCACAAACGGATGATCATTTCCTAATTACTCTAAAACTACATAGGCTCATTGCAATAAGCCTAAAAAAATCAATCGTATTTATAAACAAATGGTCATTTTTCAATGGCCTAACGCTGTATAGGCTCTGGGCAATAAGCCTAAAGCTGCATAGGATCTTTGTAATGAGCCTGAAAATCATCAGGCTGATTGGAAAAGGATCAAGTCGGATCTTTGCAAACAGCATAAGCTCTTAGCAAAGAAGCATTCTCAATTAGCCTATGACATTTTTATCACTTACTAATAGCTAATGCAGTATTTAAAGACTTACCTACTAATTACAACAAGCATATTCTTATTTCATATGTTCTTTAAATATAAGGAATCAACTTACACTCCAGATTGCAAAAGTATTGGAGACTTTTAAATTTTTATTAGAGTTTTTAAATTATGGACTAGAACAATTATCAAATGTGCCATTTTTTGTTATTTTCTGTACATTTCCTTTTTAGGTGCGTTCGTAATTATATAAATACGTAGCACCTATAGTCGTCGTTCAGTCCGTCCGTCCGTCCGTCTGTCCGTCCGTCTGTCCGTCCGTCCGTCTGTCCACATGTAACAGAGCAAAAACTACCCAACCGAATGGTCTGAAATTTCAAATATATGATTGTTGCAAAATTTTGTCGAGCCATTTCAAATTTTATGAAAATCGGATGTATAGTTTAATTACAGGGACAGTCAAAAGTTTTTCTTTACATTACGGCCAATGGGAAAAATTATTGCAAGTGCATTTTAATGATATTAGAGCTTTCCGAATGATCTGAAATTTTAAAGATATAACTGTTGCAAAATTTTGTCGAGCCATTTCAAATTTTAGGAAAATCGGATGTATAGTTTAATTACAGGGACAGTCAAAAGTTTTTCTTTACATTGCGGCCAATGGGAAAAATTATTGCAAGTGCATTTTAATGATATTACAGCCTTCCGAATGATCTGAAATTTTAAAGATATAACTGTTGCAAAATTTTGTCGAGCCATTTCAAATTTTAGGAAAATCGGATGTATAGTTTAATTACAGGGACAGTCAAAAGTTTTTCTTTACATTACGGCCAATGGGGAAAATTATTGCAAGTGCATTTTAATGATATTAGAGCCTTCCGAATGATCTGAAATTTTAAAGATATAACTGTTGCAAAATTTTGTCGAGCCATTTCAAATTTTAGGAAAATCGGATGCATAGTTTAATTACAGGGACAGTCAAAAGTTTTTCTTTACATTACGGCCAATGGGAAAAATTATTGCAAGTGCATTTTAATGATATTACAGCCTTCCGAATGGTCTGAAATTTTAAAGATATAATTATTGCAAAGTTTTGTTGAGCTATTTCAAATTTTAGGAAAATCGGATGTATAGTTTAATTACAGGGACAGTCAAAAGTGTTCCGTTACATTACGGGGAATGGGAAAAATTATTGCAAGTGCATTTTAATGATATTACAGCCTTCCGAATGGTCTGAAAATTTAAAGATATAATTGTTGCAAAGTTTTGTTGAGCTATTTCAAATTTTAGGAAAATCGGATGTATAGTTTAATTACAGGGACAGTCAAAAGTGTTCCGTTACATTACGGGGAATGGGAAAAAATTATTGGAAGTGCATTTTAATGATGTATCCGACTATGCGCTTTATGAAGTGCAAAAAAGTATACATTCAGTACAATATGGGGTGCAAAAAATAATTATAAAACTAGTTATAGTACGAACGCACCTCATTTGCCACGTTTGACGAGCAATTTCCAACTTGTTTATGTCTGTAATGTAATTTCTCTTTAAAAAAAAAAACAAAAAAAATTATTGAACTGTAACCGCTAATTTCTTTCAGGTCAACATGAAAAAAATTTAATTTGCAAATGATTATTTCAGTGTTGTGTTTCTTTTTGGGAACATGGACTATTAGATAATGTTGATTACAGGTGAGATTAGAGATTTTATTTTGTACCTTATCATTTAATAAATTTAATATAATCAATTAAATGAAACACTTTCTCGCAGCATATCTCCCTTATGTTTTTAAAACCGTGTTTGATAACAGCTTGATTACTTGATTTCCTTACCTTACAACCAATAAATTATTAATGAGTGCATGTAATATAACATATAAGCTTTTTTTATATTGGTTTGTAGTATATGTAAAAAAATGTTTTATAATATTTATTTTGGAATTAATTCTGAAATATATCTGAAATATATAAATGCAGTAAAACCCTACAAAACGTAGTCTGTATAAAACGTAATTCTGCCTTTAACGGAAAACATTTTTAGCTTTGGCGACGGTGTCCCAATACAACTATACAAGTTTAAAGAAACGTGTTGACTGGATTAATTGATCTTTTCCATGAATTGTGTATCTTTTTATTCCATTCTCCATATTAACTTGATTTTTCCTTTTATTCTTGGGTGAGGGAGGGTTGGAATTAAAAGTAAATAGATGTAAGGTGTCCTTTTTAATCAAGGACTTCGTGAGAGGTTTTATTCAAAATAGATTCCCGTTTACTTTTTTTTAAATTTTTTATTTTGATGCATTTAGCGTGCCTGGGGTGACACTTAAAGAAGCTGTTGGACATAGTAACTTTTTTGGGAAAAATCTAAATTTATGAAGTTTCTTATGTTTCTCACGAACACAAGTTCTTGTTTTTAGAGCATTGTAAAAACTGTTTACGTTTGTTTCGAAAAAAAAAAAAATTATAAATGCTAATCGATGCTGCCGATTTAGTGGATTTGTCTTATTTGAAAATTCAAAATAGTAATTTTTGCTTTATTTAATCTTGAAATGTCTGTTATTAAATAAAGTAAAACTTTTTATTGGTATTTCTGATATGAAATCGGAATTTCTGAATAAAAAAATCCACCAAATTGGCAACACTGATTCCGGTAATTTTTGTTTTCTAGCTATTTTAACCTTTTGCACTCCACACCATGGTTTCAATCCCCTACTAGCAAGTCCACGCGCCATTTTTACATACAGTAAAACCTCCCTAAAGCGACCACGTTCCTTTCTAATAAAAATTGGTCGCTCCGAGAGGTAGTCTCTTAATGGAGGTCATGTTTAAATATAGATTTTAATTGTTGAAAAAAAGGTAACAATTAATGTTACTACAATTTATTTTTCACATTAGGAAAAAATATGAAAATTTAAGTATCAAAACAAAAGTTAATTACATAAGTTAACTAGTGAAGAGTTTAAAAATGAATACATTGACATTTGCTTTGATTTTACGGTTTTATCTTCTATAACTTTTATTTCCAAGTCCTTTCAAAGTTCAGTAAATAAATGAATTTATTTATTTTCTTTTTTGGACGGGAACAAATTAAGACGAATTCATTAATTTATCTATTTCTTTGAGAGTTTCCTGACAGAATAAGACAGGGGCGTTTATTGACCGTCATCCTTAATTTGTCATCAGAGTTAAATTCACTACCTAAAAAGGCACAAATGGGTTTAAACACTTAAAAGTTACGGAATAAATAAAAATTCTAAACTTAGTTTAGAAGTTTGATGAGTAATGCGCTCTCGAGAATTATTATTCTAATAAAATCTTCTTCAAGCGACCAGGAAAAAACGGAATTTGTTTCATTTTCTTGAAAAAAATTGGTCGCTCATGGAGGGAGCTCAACTGTAGTGGTCTCTGAATAGAGGTAAAATTAGTATTGAGCCTATGGGAATAAATTTCGTTCCATTAAAAAATGGTCGTTCAGGGAAGTGGTAACTTAATAGAGGTGGTCGCACAGGGAGGTTTCACTGTACTGGAAACATCCTCTAATCCGGCACGTTCGGGACTTCAACCATACCGCATTACGAAATTTTCCAGATTACAGGATGAATGTCGGGAAAAACGTGTAGAAGTTAGAATTAAAGAAAAAAATGACAGCAAAACATGTTTTTTATTCTTTAAACAACTTCAATAGAATAAAAAAATACTCAATTACGTAAAGTACAACATGAACATATGTGCATAACTATAAAATGAAAACGTGCACTATACTTCTACATAGTAGGCCTACTTGTAGAAGCCATATTAAACAAATCTCGAACTCGAAGTTGTTTTGCAGTAATCTTCTCTCTTTACGAAGTCATTTCGTCGAAGTATTTTAGGAAGTCTTTCTTAGGAAGTCATTTCGTATGATGTGGAGTAACAAGTGGAGATCCTACACATCGATATGCCTTGTCCGGCACGATGTCTATCAATTGCGCATTCTCATGTTTTGTATATTTTTCTCGATATAAATTTGTATGTATGTACTCCGAAAATTCATCAAAATTATTTTGTTTATCTTTCGCAAAAATAAAACAAAACATTTGAATCTGATGATCCACATTAATTATTTATTATTTGATGACTGATATCAATTTCCGTTTCAAGTTGAGCAATCTTTTCTGAAATGGAAAAAGTATTTAATTCTGATGATAATTTTTTTTTTTGTCATTTCAGTAGTTTCGTAAATTATCCACATAAATGTTTTTTCTCATCCCAGTTCTACCAGATTATTATAAACACCAGGTGGGATTGAACAAGAAATACTATTTTTTTTTAAAGTTGTGCTGGATTATCCATTGTGCCGGACCGTAGGATGCCGAATTAGAGGATGTTTACTGTATTTTAAATTATCTGTGGGGGAACTCTCTAAAAATATGTTTATTTGTTATATGTTCATTTGTTGTTTACCGTATGGGTGTTACACTGTAAAAAATTTTCCGGAAGGTTCCGGAAAAAAGTGGTGGCATTTAGATGCCACGGATTTTTGCTGTTACGTTTCACAACAAAGCAGTGGAACATTCCAATTTTTCAGAAACATTCCGTAATATATACTCCGAAACCTTTCATAACAGTTATGAAAGGTTTCGGAGTATATATTACGGAATGTTTCTGAAAAATTGGAATCTTTCACTACTTTGTTGGGAAACGTAACAGCAAAAAGCCGTGGCATCTTAATGCCACCACTTTTGTCCGGAACCCTCCGGAAAATTTGCTACGTTCAAGGTTAAGAAACAATATAAGTGTATTATATTTGTTCATAAATGCAAGCTCGGTGTAAAAAAAGAAATTTTTCAATACAAAAAAAAAAAAAAAAAAAAAAAAAAAAAAAAAAAAAAAAACCCTCATGTTATGAAACGTTAATATATTACATAAAAAATGTGGAAAAATAAAATCAAACACTATTTTCAGATCTACTCGCTTTTTGCAACATTAAATATGGAAAACAAATTTCAAGTACCTTTTTAGGTGTGTTCGTAATTATATAAATACGTAGCACCTATAATCGTCCTTCGGTCCGTCTGTCTGCCTGTCCGTCCGTCCGCATATAACAGAATAAAAACTATCCAACCGAATTGTTTGAAATTTTAAATATATAATTGTTGCAAAATGTTGTCGAGTCGTTTTAAATTTTATGAAAATCGGATGTATAGTTTAATGACAGGGACAGTCAAAAGTTTTCCGTTACATGACGGCCAATGGGAAAAAATTATTTCAAGTGCATTTTAATAATATTACAGCTTTTCGAACAGAATGAAATGGATATGTACTTATGAAGATCACTAAAATATACATTCAGTACAATATGCGGTGCGAAAATATTTATGAAACTAGTTACAGTACGAACTCACCTCATTTGCCAAGTATGACGTGCACTTTCCAACTTGTTTATTTTAATTTCATATTGATAAACTATTATTATTTTAAGAATTTAACCTCTGGGAAACATCTAAAAAAGACATAGATAAGAATTTAACCTCTGGGAAACATCTAAAAAAGACATAGATAAGAATTTATTTTTTCTGCCTTGAATTTTCAGCTTTGCTACGGGCAGCAACTACAGGTGTGCGCCGGGTAAAATTCCTCGTCGGCGGCGTTGCGAGACAGCGTGATTTTTAAATTTCTAAAACTGCTTATTACTATAGCAAATTAATATTAATAATTCAGTTTTTACATGCTATTAGCTTTCTTGGTTGCCTTTCTGAAGTAATAAATTTCACTTCATATAGTTTTAACGTATTTTCTTTGATGCAATTCTCATACATCGTACAAAATTAAACTTTAGTGTTAGTTTTTAACTGTAACACTAGAATCAAGCTGAAAGCGCAATAATTCTGAAAATATTATTTTTTATTTATCAGCTAACAAAATCGAAGATGTACAACAAAAATATATTAATCGAAACTCATGACTAAACATATAATAAAAAAAGTGCCTAGTTAAACTTATGGCATTGAGCTCACAGGCTATTCATACTAATTGTATATTATACTCTTATTTCAAAGAATAATGCCCCTCAAAAAATAAATTAAGGGAGGGGTTATCCCCCCCCCTGTTTCACATCTTTATACTTAACCAATGAGCCTCCAAATATCACCAGGGAAGCGCCTTATTAGAATAAACCGGTATACCACATTTGAAGCAAATCGGGTAGAAAAACACATTTATCTAAATTAAGGGGGTATTAGCCCCCGTACCCCATCTTTATACTTAACCAATGAACACCCAAAACTAATCAGGGAATCACCTTATCAGAATCATCCTAGAAAACAAATGAAGCAAATCGGATATTTCTATCAAGAGTTATCGTGTTACGTACATACATACGTACGTACATACAGAACCTGCGGGCATATTAGCTGTATGGCTTCGATAGCCTGTGAGCTAAAAAGTATTTTCTAAAAATGAGTTCTGATCTCGGACTTGCGCGAGTAAATAAAGTGTAAAACTGTTAATTATATTTTTTAAAAATGCAAACATTAATTTTATTCCTTTATTAAAATCATAAGTTTTTAGAAAATATAAAAATTCCTTTTAATCAATTTTTTTCTGGTTTAATAATTTACATCCTTGCTAGAAGACTTGATAAACAATACAAAAGATAAGTATAAAACGTGCAAAAACTACTTTTATGTGTTAATTTTTTTTCTTCCAAATTTTACATAATAAAATGAGAGAAATAGTACATTACACTTATTTTACATACATCATATTTTATAAATAGGCGGTACTTTAAAAATTCTAAAATTATTTCAACTGCCCCTACGGCACAAATTTATTAAAATAATTTTGTTTATAATTAACTAAACGAAAACAAAAACAAAAAAGTCCTTCCGGCCAGTGCCGGGAGGAAGAGGTAGCTTTCATAATCCTTATTTAAAAAAAGCCAACTTATATCATGCAAACACACGAAGCTCAATTTAGTGGAAATCGAATATAGGAGATTCAATACTAATTTTTATCAATATAATGAATGAGAATTTCGCGAAATTAGTCAGATTTATCCAAGCTGCTTTTCTTTAAAGTAACTTATATTTGGCTGCCAAATTCGGCAATTTCTTAAAGTGCTTGTCATTTTAAGATAACATGGTGGATGAGGCTAAGCGGTGAACTTGGTCGAGACCTTAGTAATTACTGTGCACATGCTCACTCACATCGGAATCGGTTAATATATAGGAGTGCTGTCGCACGCAAAAAATCAGATTTTTCAAAATGTCACCCACAATAGAAATTGAAACTGCTATATCTGAGCCATTTTTTTAGATAAAGACAAACAAAAAATGCTCCTGAATCCTTATATCAAGATCAAATACTTAAGAAAGAAACCTTTTTCAATTTCTAATTTTTTTCCACCTCACTTTAAATATATATATTTTTTTTAATTTAATGGCCGCCATTTTGAAACAAGATGGCTGATGAATCTGGCCAGCGAACTTGGTCGAGGTGTTGATGTATACTATCCACATGCCTTCTTACATCGAAATAGGCGAATACGTGTGTTATCGCGTGACAAATACAAGATCGTTTCAAAATGTTAGCCATGCTAGAAATTCAAAGTGCTATAAATCAACCATTTTTTAAGATATCAACAAAAGAACAAATTTTCAGAAACAAAAACTGCTCCGGAATCTTTGTATCAAGGCCAAACACATAAAAAAAATCTTTTTCATTTTCCAATTTTTTAATACCTCATTTTGAATTTTAAATTTAATTTTTTTTTAAAGGCAACCCTTTTGAAACAAGATGGCGAATGAAGCTGGCCAACGAACTCGGTCGAGACATTGGTATGTACTATGTACAGACCAAGTTACATCCAAATAGGTTCATAAATACGCCTGTTATCGCGTGACAAAAATCAGGTCGTTTTAAAATGTCAGCCACAAGAGAAATTCAAAATGCTATTACTCAGCCATTTTTATTTTAGATATAGACGAAAGAAAAACTGTTCCGGAATCTTTGTATTAAGGTCAAACACAAACAAAAAAAATCTTTTTCATTTTCCAATTTTTTGATATCTCATTTACATTTTTTTATTTTTTTAAATGGCCGCCATTTTGAAACAAGATGGCGGATGAAGCTGGCCAACGAACTCGGTCGAGATATTTGTATGTACTATGTACACACCAAGGTACATCCAAGTCGGTTCATAAATACGCCTGTTATTACGTGAGAAAAATCAGGACGTTTCAAAATGTCAGCCACGCTAGAAATTCAAAATGCTATAACTCAGCCATTTCTTAAGATATAGACGAAACAAAAACTGCTCCCGAATCTTTTTATCAAGGTCAAACACATAAGAAGAAAATATTTTTTCAATTTTCAATTTTTTGTACCACATTTCAAATTTAAATTTTTCTTAAAAATTTAAATGGCCGCCATTTTTAAACAAGATGGCGGGTGAAGCTGGCCAACGAACCCGGTCGAGGCATTTGTATGTACTATGTATAAACGAAGTTACATCCAAGTCGGTTCATAAATACGCCTGTTATTACGTGAGAAAAATCAGGACGTTTCAAAATGTCAGCCACGCTAGAAATTCAAAATGCTATAACTCAGCCATTTCTTAAGATATAGACGAAACAAAAACTGCTCCCGAATCTTTTTATCAAGGTCAAACACATAAGAAGAAAATATTTTTTCAATTTTCAATTTTTGGTACCACATTTCAAATTTAAATTTTTCTTAAAAATTTAAATGGCCGCCATTTTTAAACAAGATGGCGGGTGAAGCTGGCCAACGAACCCGGTCGAAACATTTGTATGTACTATGTATAAACGAAGTTACATCCAAATCGGTTCATAAATACGCCTTTTATCGCGTGACAAAATTCAGGACGTTACAAAATGTCAGCCACGCTAGAAATTCAAAATGCTATAACTCAGCCATTTTTTAAGATATAGACGAAACAAAAACTGCTCCGAAATCTTTGTATAAAGGTCAAATACATAAGAAAAAAATATTTTTCCATTTTCAATTTTTTGGTACCACATTTCAAATTTTAAATTTTTAAAAAAATTTTAAATGGCCACCATTTTGAAACAAAATGGCGGATGAAGCTGGACAACGAACTCGGTCGAGAGATTGGTATGTACTATGTACACACCGAATTACATCCAAATCGGTTCATAAATACGCCTTTTATCGCGTGACAAAATTCAGGACGTTTCAAAATGTCAGCCACGCTAGAAATTCAAAATGCTATAACTCAGCCATTTTTTAAGATATAGACGAAACAAAAACTGCTCCGGAATCTTTGCATAAAGGTCAAATACATAAGAAAAAAATATTTTTCCATTTTTAATTTTTTGGTACCACATTTCAAGTTTTAAATTTTTTTTAAAATTTTAAATGGCCGCCATTTTGAAACAAAACAGCGGATGAAGCTGGCCAACGAACTCGGTCGAGATATTGGTATGTACTATGTACACACCGAATTACATCGAAATCGGTTCATAATTACGGGAGTTACAGTGTGACATAGGTCAGATATATATATATATATATATATATATATATATATATATATCAATTTTGAACGGAGGGTGGTTTCGGGGTCTGGGGGTCATGATCGATGAAAATATACCAAAATTTTTTGAAATCGCTTTCCTCCGAACGGCTGCAATAGGTAGCTTTTTTGTAAAGAAAGCTACCTAAAAGACAATATATGGTTCTATCAACGGATAAGATTTTTGAAAACACTTTACATATAACATAGGCTTAGTGATGTTTTTAAAGGACATTTTTATTAATTTATAAATTAAAGAAAGTACAAAAACTGATTAATAAAATACATAAATTTTTGAAAGATAACAAAAGATGAACATAGACTTGATTTTATTACTCATTTAAAAAATACATAAATGAAAACACTTGTAGCATCTGCTCTATGATTCCAAATGCATTAATCCTTTGAACTGCACTGATATATGTCAAAATTACGATGTTTTACATCCAGTATTTTACTATAATAATTTTTACGTGTAAAATCTCCAAAATATAAAAGCTAAATTTTCTATTCGAAAATACTTTTGGCAAATTTGTGAATTTTTGGTGTTTAGCCGTGCAAACAGTACCCTTTAAAGGGTTAAAAAAGCTAGATTTCAAGAAGCCATACAAACATTATAAAAACCGTTTGTCGAATATTTAAATACGCTTTATTTCATAAATTATTAAAAATATTAATTTTTAACAGCATAATTGAATTTGATTATACTGCAATTCTGTGAAAGTTTTTTAAATAAAATATGATGTTTATCTCAAAAAAGGAATTCCATAATGTTTTAAACTTATTAATGCATTACTCGTATTAAATATTAGGAAGATTATTTCAAAAGAAAATTGAAAAATATTACTTATGTATACTTTTAATAAAAAACATTTTCTGAATTGGGAGATTCAGTTTTTATTACAAAGAATAATTATTTCCTAATCAGACATTATAAATAATAATCAATAAACTTCAAAAAGATTTAAACTAGCTACTTACTTTACTGGTTGTTATCCAAACAAAGAATGGTATTTGTTCAGAATACATTTGTCTCTAAGTGCCTAGGCAGCTGTTATTTATTATTCTTTATTTATCAAAATGGCTAATGGAAGATTGAACACTAAGTACGCATGCGCAGAACGTAGTTTACGGAAAAGCTGAAACCTCTCAAAAATATTACACGAATTATTGCCGTAATTGGCGTAGGACATAAAGAAATTGGAAATTCCGGTAAAATATGCGAAATGTTTCAGGATAATTTCCTGAAACGTTCCGAAATTTTTTTACAGTGTAGTGGATTTGTAGTTAAACTTAGTATGTCACCATATAGGTGTCAGTTGAGTGCAAAAGGTTAATATTAAATATGTTTTAATCTGAATCTTTCTCAAATCGTTTCTAAAAATAAAATTTTAAGGCTTTAAATATTACTTTAAGTCTTTATTAGGGCTTTAAGTCTTAATAATTAAATCGATGAAGAGTTAATGTTGAAGATTATGTTACAAAGATTTATGTACTGTCCACCATTCAAGCATATGGAAATAGTCAGTTTTTTTTTTTTTTTTTTTTTTTTTTTTTTTTTTTTTTTTTTTTTTTTTAAAGATTGTTATTTTATACACATTGTCATCCTTTTTAGCATGTATAATGCACATTTTATTTTAGTAATCAGAAATTATGTGTTGATGTCATTCTATAAAATATTAGTGAATTTTACCAGGCAATTTTTAATTAAAATAAATATAAACTAACAATTATAAAAAAATTAAGAAAAAAATTAATGCTATAAGAAAGAAAAATAATTTGTGTTTTTACAGTTCAGGAATGCTGTGTAAATTGAAATTAATCTTTTTTAGCTCACAGGCTATCAAAGCCTGAGAGCTAATGTGCCCGCCCGTTCTGTATGTATGTATGTACGTACGTACGTACGTATGTATGTATGTATGTATGTATGTATGTACGTAACGCAATAACTCTTGATAGAAATATCCGATTTGCTTCAAAATTTTTTCCTAGGTTCATTGTGATAAGGCGCTTCCCTGATTAGTTTTGGGAGTTCATTGGTAAAGGATAAAGGGGGAAAAACGGGGTTAGTCCACCCCCTTAATTCAGATAAAAGGGTTTTTCATGCAGAATCATTCAATTTGCTCCGAATTTGGTTTACCGGTTTATTATGTTAAGGAACTTCCCTGATTAGTTTTGGGAGTTCACTGGTTAAGGATAAAGGGGGAAGAACGGGGTTAGTCCCCCCCCCCTTAATTCAGATAAATGTGTTTTTCATGCAGAATGATTCGATTTGCTCCGAATTTGGTATACCGGTTTATTATGTTAAGGAACTTCCCTGATTAGTTTCGGGAGTTCATTGGTTAAGGATAAAGGGGGAAAAACGGGCTTAGTCCACCCCCTTAATTCAGATAAATGTTTTTTTCATGCAGAATGATTCGATTTGCTCCGAATTTGGTATACCGGTTTATTATGTTAAGGAACTTCCCTGATTAGTTTTGGAGGTTTATTGGTTAAGGATAAAGGGGGGAAAAGGGGGTTAGTCCACCCCCTTAATTCAGATAATTGTGTTTTTCATGCAGAATGATTCGATTTGCTCCGAATTTGGTATACCGGTTTATTCAGGCTATCAAAGCCTGAGAGCTAATGTGCCCGCCCGTTCTGTATGTATGTATGTACGTACGTACGTACGTATGTATGTATGTATGTATGTACGTAACGCGATAACTCTTGATAGAAACATCCGATTTGCTTCAAAATTTTTTCCTAGGTTCATTGTAATAAGGCGCTTCCCTGATTAGTTTTGGGGGTTCATTGGTTAAGGATAAAGGGGGAAAAGGGAGGTTAGTCCACTTCCTTAATTCAGATAAATGGGTTTTTCATGCAGAATCATTGAATTTGCTCCAAATTTTGTATACCGGTTTATTATGTTAAGGAACTTCCCTGATTAGTTTTGGGAGTTCATTGGTTAAGGATGAAGGGGGGAAAACGGGGTTAGTCCACCCCCCTTAATTCAGATAAATGTGTTTTTCATGCAGAATGATTCGATTTGCTCCGAATTTGGTATACTGGTTTATAATGTTAAGGAACTTCCCTGATTAGTTTTGGGGGTCCATTGGTTACATTGGTTAAGGATAAAGGGGGAAAAACGGGGTTAGTCCACCCCCCTTAATTCAGATAAATGTGTTTTTCATGCAGAATGATTTGATTTACTCCGAATTTGGTATACCGGTTTATTGTGTTAAGGAACTTCCCTGAGTAGTTTTGGGGGTTCATTGGTTAAGGATAAAGGGGGGAAAACGGGGTTAGTCCACCCCTTTTAATTCAGATAAATGTGTTTTTCATGCAGAATGATTCGATTTGCTCCGAATTTGGTATACCGGTTTATTATGTTAAGGAACTTACCTGATTAGTTTTGGGGGTTCATTGGTTAACGATAAAGGGGGGAAAAACAGGATTAGTCCACCCCCCTTAATTCAGATAAATGTGTTTTTCATGCAGAATGATTCGATTTGCTCCGATTTTGGTATACCGGTTTATTATGTTAAGGAACTTCCCTGATTAGTTTTGGGGGTTCATTGGTTAAGGGTAAAGGGGGAAAAGGAGGTTAGCCCGCCCCTCTTAATTTAGATAAATGGGTTTTTTCATGCAGAATGATTCGATTTGCTCCGAAGTTGGTATACCGGTTTATTATGTTAAGGAGCTTCCCTGATTCGTTTTGGCGATTCATTGGTTAAGGATAAAGGGGGTTTAGTCCACCCCCTTAATTTAGATAAATGTTTTTTTTTTTGCAAGATTATTCGATTTGCTCCAAATTTGGTATACCGGTTTATTATGATAAGGAGCTTCCCTGATTAGATTTGGAGGCTCACTGGTTAAGTATAAAGGGGAAACGGGGGCTAATTCCCCTTCACTTGTTTTTTTGAGTGGCATTATTCTTTAAAATAAGAGTATAATATACAATTAGTGTGAATAGTCTGTAAGCTCAATGCCATCAGTTTAGCTGGGCACTTTTCTTTTTTATTTCAATATTTAAAGAAATTTGAATAAATTTATACCATTAAAAAAATCGTAATTCAAAGTTTTAAAACCATATGTCATCATCTTTTTATTTATTTATTTTTTTAATTTGAAGTGGACTATGCACTCATATTACACTGTAAAAAAAATTATGTAACATTACTCCAAAAAATTGGTGGCAACATGCTGTCTCCAATTTTATGGAGGTTTTTGGTGATTTAACCAATTGGTGATTTAACTTATATAATGGTGTAATTCAAACTGATATAATTTGTGCAAAACTACACGTTAGTGTAACGTAACACCACTTATATTAGTAAATTTACTTAATAAAATGGAGGCAGCAAAGCTGCTACCAATTTTTTGGAGTAACGTGTTCTTGCATTGTGGAAATTTTTTGAAAAAGAGAATGCTTATTAAATGATGTCTGATTACACTAGTCAAAAAAAAAAAAAAAAAAAAAAAAAAAAAAAAAAAAATCTTTCCTGCAAACTAAATATGTAAAGTGTACGCGGGTGGTTCAATAATTATTGTCCCTAGCGTATATAAAATATTTTTACTGCGATGGGTTTTCTGGAATATCGAAGCCTAATGTTTTAGATGCATATATGCTCAACTTCAGAGCCGTAACTGCTATATTCACATAATTTTGGAGGGAGGAGTGAAAGGGGGGAGTGAGGGTGAAAGGTTGATTTTTAGCTAATGGGGCTAGACTTGTGACAGTGGATGAGACGTAACTACTGTCGTTTGGACTCGGGATCATAGTGATGTAGCCACATCTCATCCACGGTAACAAATGTAGCCTCATAAACTCCAAACCAACATTTCACCCTCACCCCCTCCTTAAAAACTCCCTCAAAAATAGATCTTTAAAACTTCTCCCCTCCCTCCAAAACTATGTTAATATAGCAGCTACGGTTCTGAAATTGCGCATATAAGCATTTAAGACATTAGGCTTCGATATTCCACATCAACCATCGCAGTACAAATATTTCATATACACTAGGGACAGTAATTATTGAACCACCCACGTACAGATCTAATATTTCTAATTCTAAATATGTTACCAAATTGGTCCTCCACGTATCATTTTTTTCCGAGAAACAGTTTTATAATAATAACTGTCAGTGAAGAATTATTATATTAATTTGCAATGATAGATAAAATTGAAATAATGAAAAAAGTGCTTTTGCTGTCTTAGATATCAAGTTCATAAAATATAGCACGAAAATCTAATTTGTTGATACTTGTATCGTGCATTTTTCTTTTTATGCCCCCCCCCCCCCCTCCTTTCGTGTCCGAATTTATTTACCATTTCCTATCCACTAATATATTTTCATTCCTTATGCCGCTGTAACTCGGGTAATCATATTGAAAGATTTATTTACAGGTTATTTATATATTATTATCTAATTTTTATGGTTTACAAAATTTTTACTTATGTTTTAGCAAGATATAAAATATCTTAATTTAAAAAGTAAATCCTTCTACCAAAAGAATGGTACGTGATACAGCGATATCGTTACTATATTTTTATTTAGCAGGATGAAATCCATAGGAATGAACTATTAATTTTACAGAGAGCATTTTGGTGCCGATCAGTGTTATTAATGGCTGGTAAAATATTTATACGTGTTTCTACATAAAACAAGAAATATTGAATTTTTATAAAATTATTCAAGTAAGTTTTCTTTAAAATTAATTTTCTAGCAAAACTTATCAAGGCAGATGAGCTTCCCTCCATTTAAGACGCAATGTTGTTTATGAAATCAAGTTCTTTACTTAAACATAAATAAAGAAAATTTTTAAATATATTTAAGAACCTTAATTAATTTTCGAAACACTTTTGTTATAATTAATGCCTGAGGCAGTATTCAAAAATCTTGGAGACCTTTTCAAAGATAAATGCTATTTTCAAAATGATAGACAATTAAAGGAATTAATAATTCTTTAAAATACGACATTTGCATACACCATGAAAGTAAATACTTTTATAAATCCACGAAGCATTACTTGTACTTATTATCTTATAGAAAATTTAGTTTTCACGAACAGAACAAAAGGCTGACAGTTTTGAAAATATTTTTAATATACTTTAGTCAATGAAACTTAATAGAAATACATAATTATTTTTATTTGAATATTTACTTTTATTTTATTACTTATGTTATTATTTTTACTTCTTTAATATTTATGCTCATTAATGAGAGAAACAAGCTCAACAAATTTCAAATAAAATGTCTTACATTGTATAAATGCTTTAAATTAAATTAGGCGTTTCTTTGCAAAAGTAGCTGTTTTAGTTTAAATTTTGCTTAGCAAATTAGTTAATACAAAACACGAAATTTTAACTCTCTTTTAATTAATCTTTCAACAAAAGAAACGCATCTTAGAAATAAAACTTTCCATAACAGAACACAATATCTTTAAGTGTAGATGCTTACTTTTTTTATTGCTAACAAGTGCATATCTGTTATCAGGGCTCATGTGCAAGACGTGCAACTGCACACGGGTGGCACAAGTTTCGGGGCGATAAAATTTTGAGAGCAAATAATTTTTTGAGTTCGAAGAATATTTTTGGGGACGGCAAAATATTTCTTATTGTAAAATATGTTAATAGTTTTTTCCTGGTGAAATTCGCCATATATTAGGAATCTCACATTGAGATTCTAATGGTAGTATTATAGCATCACTTCCATAAAGGCAACATTCCACTCAGCTGACTGTAAAGAACTATTCATTTAAGGAAGCAAGAGCATCTAAAAATCCCCAATGGCTGCGAAATTTGACTACGTTACGTTTGAACTACGTTACATTTGATCTACGTTACTTACGCCAGCTCAAATTCCCAAAATAGCCTAACTGGATCTAAAAAAGATTTTACATCAGTAGATGCAGCAAAGCCCGGATATCACAGCTTGAAATGCAGACGACTAGGCTCTTTTGGAAATAATGGCACATATTCATCACTATTTTTAGTAGTTTTTACCTTATTTTGCAGAAAATATGCTTTAAATAAGGTCTTTCGAAGGTCGTGATACTCCGTGTCTAGGTCTATATACATTGTACTCTTGCCTTAATCTGACCCTGCCTCGAAAATGCCAGTTAAATTAGATTAAATACACTGTTAAAAATTTCACCGTTTGGATTTCACCGTCGAGAAAAGCTTGGCAGCTGAGATTCCTGCATTTTCCAGTAATATTGCAGCATGTATAGTTATCTATTTAGACAGTATTAAGCCCTAGATGACAGTAACTTTCAAGAACGTATCTGACCGTAAATAACAGTAATCAATAGATTGTAAATGAATATATATGACCACATACGACTTTCTTTTTTTGAGTATCAGTTATTATTTTGTTTCAATTTCCATTAAAGAAATACATGTCGTCTGTGCTTTCTATCTTATGGACAATTGAAATTGCATTTTACGTAGATGCTAGCAACAGCGATGAATAATATTATAATCTAGTGGATCTTTCTTGATTGTTCAGAATCTAGAATGCGTGCAAAACTATGTCATTCGATCACGTGTTGCGGTTGCGAATAACAGTGATTCACTAAAATATCCCGCGATGTGTTGTAAAAGGCTGAAAAAGGTTGCATTTCGTTATCTCTAGACCGTATATGGTTGTTGGAGCGAGGATAATATTGAAAAAAATGATCAGTGACTGTTAATAACAGATTATTACTGCCGACGACTGATATTTAGAGGGTAAGCGCAACATTTACAGAAATAAAATAATTTACAGTAAATTATGCAATAAAGTATTGTAAAGCAAAAAATATTTTTAACAGTGTAGTTTAGTCTGGGCATGGTATATGGTAGATTTCACAGTTCATAAGATGAGGAAATAGAGTATTGGAGAATTGGTCATTTAAATTTTCGACTACCGGAAGTCTAAAACTATTGAGCAGAATATCAAAAATTCAGATATATTCACAATAGACGAATGCTGTTCACGCATATGCGTCTATCCGTTATTCTGTGTTCAGCATTAAAAAGACTGTAAGGGGAAAAATTAAGGATATTTACCATAAAAACACTATAGCCCCATAAGTTATTTAATGAAACTTTTGTTGCAGATTGTTAATTAAGATTAAGAGAGAATGAATCCAAATATTGTCAACATTGTATAAAACTTCCAATGAATAAATACTTGCTGCAGTTGTATGTATTACAGTTAGACATTTTCATAATTGGAACAGCGCAGTTCCTGAGAATTTCCTTTTAAATAATGTCATATTTAGTGTCATGCTAAATTTTAGTAAAAACGGGTGGGGCAATGTTAAGTTAATACAAAGTTTATACAACTACTGTGAATATCCTATTGAGTGATGGAACAACTTGGATGAATATTTTGATTCTGTAAGTATGACATTGTAATTATTATCAACAACTAGATGGTGTGGGCGCGAGGACGCTCGTAAGAGAAGGCAAATTGAAAAACAATATTAATTGATTTAAGAACAATTTAAGAAAGTCAAAAAAAGAAAATTAAATGTGTTGGACTTAAAAATTTACAGAGTACTGAGATAAGGATTCCCGACATCAATATGGTGTTCTATTCTGCAACTGTTGGACAAAGCACTGAGAAAAGTATAAGCCATGGATGTGGCTATTTAAATTGCTTAAGAAATGTCGACATTCTCTCTTATTAGATGTGTTCGTAATTATATAAATACGCAGCACCTATAGTCGTCATCTGGTCCGTCCGTCTATCTGTACGTCTGTCTACAGATAATAGCGCAAAAACTACCCAACAGAATGGTTTGAAATTTAATATATATAAACGTTGCAGAATTTTGATGAGTCATTTAAAATTTTATGAAAATTGAATAAAAACTTAAAAAGATATTCATAAAAGGTTTCTTTATTCTATTAAGTCCTATCATACGTAATTAATTCAATGACATATCATGACTGGTAATGATTCTAGGTTGCCATAGTGATTGCGTCCTGGTATTTAAGGTAGAGTCCTATTATTTCCGTATTACTGAATTTAACTCATATAATTGTAATAAATTTTGTATTCATGCATTTTTTCATAAGAGTGCACAGCTACTGCACCAAGATCTGAATATTTATAAGACTAGTTATTGTGCGAACATACCTCACTTGCCATGTTTGACGTGCAATTTCCGACTTGTTATGTTTTATTAGCGATAGAGATCTCTCTACCTATTTAAAAATATTAAGCTGTAAAGAAACTTACTAAAATTAAGAATTAGGAATTCGTTCCATTTTCTTCAGATGTTGGTATTTCAAAACGAAATTGCCAAATTAAACGTAAGCAATGTTTTAATGAATAAGCTATATTGGGTTAGATGCGGAATAAGTAATTCCGGAGGGAGAAAGAAACAGAATCAGGGGATTTTAAAAATTACGACGCGATCTTGAGAAGATTGGAAGTATTATATTATAAAATAATACAAACACCAGAGTGATTAGCAGGAAGAAGTTTGTAGTGGACTAGCGACACGCTTATAAAGGGTCTCTAGTATTTTAAGTGTGAGCTTAATAATTCAGGCAATAGGGAATTTTACCGAGCAAAATTAATGGTAGTTCTGGAAATCGGCTTACTTTATGTTTTTTGGGTCGCTGAATTCGAATTTGTAACTTCCCACCTAAATTTCTCCCGGCACCCCCCCCCCCCCCAAATTTTGGTAAAAAAAACCCCAAAAGAGATTTTAATTAAAAAAATCAATTATTTTATCCTTTTAGGGTAAAAGTATCTAGAAATTCAGAAAGTAGGCAAAATTTGCAACAAATTAGATATATGACATTATGGCTTAGTATGAAGAGGAAGGGCGGATCTGCCTCGGAACATGCGCGCGGTGCTGCTTGGACTAAGTTGCGCTATTCCACTTAACCACTCACACGTTTACATTCGCCCTCCCATTTCCCCTCCGAACTTTCCTTATAAGATTTACTATAAGTTTTTTGGGTCGCTGAATCCGAATCTTTAACTTACCCCCAAAATGTCCCCCCCCCGAACCCACCCAAATAGTTGTTTTTAACTTAAATTTCTTATTGTTTTAGAGGAAAAGCATTACGAAATTCAGAAACTAGACAAAATTTGCAACAAATAGATACATGACATTATGACGTAGGATAAACGGGGAGAGAGGGCGCTGCCTCGGAACATTCCCCGCGCGCTTTTCTCAAAAACCAATTTTTTTCAAAAAATCAACTTTTTGGGGAGTTGCCGGGTGAAATTTTGGTGGAAAGTTACAAATTCGGATTCAGCGACCCAAAAAACACAAAGTGAGTCGAAATCCAGATCTAGTATTAATTTTTCCAGGTAAAATCCGGTATTGCTTGGATTTCATAACTTAGTGCACATAGCGCCGCAGTGGATGTTCAGAAGCACCCCCCCCCCTCCCCGTCCATACGTCATAATGTCATATATCCTATTTGTTGCAAATTTTGTCTAGTTTCTGAATTTCGTAATGCTTTCCCCTAAAACAATAAGAAATTTAAGTTAAAAACAGCAATTTGGGGGGGGGGTCGATGGGGGGAGGAATTTTGGGGGGAAGCTAAAAATTCGGATTCACCGACCCAAAAAACTTAAAGTAAACCTTATAGAGAAATTTCGGAGGGGAGATGGGAGGGCGAATGTAAACATGTGAGTGGTTAAGTGGAATGGCGCAACTTAGTTCACGCAGCACCGCCCGCATGTTCCGAGGCAGATCCCCCCTTCGCCTTCACCCTAAGTCATAATGTCATATATCTAATTTGTTGCAAATTTTGTCTACTTTCTGAATTTTTAGATACTTTTCACCTAAAACAATAAAATAATGGATTTTTTAATAAAAACCTTTTTTGGTGCATTTTACCAAAATTTATGAGGGGGGGGGGGGGTTCTGGGGGAAATTTTGGTGGGAAGTTAAAAATTCGGATTCAGCGACCCAAAAAACATATAGTAGGCCTTTTTCCAGAACTACCCTGAATTTTGCTAGGTAGAGCCCTATACGGTCTCTATTGCTTGGACTATAAACTCAAACATTTAACCAGTGGGGCGCAACGTAGACCTCTTTACTCTATTGTACTCTAATTTTCCAAGGTAAGTTTGGATCTCTTCGGAGTCTACGGTTGCCTGTTTTCGCTGTTATTTTATGCAAATTAGACTCGTCGCTCAAGACTTCAGAGTATACAAGGTGAAGAGACAGTGTGTGTCTTGGGATTTCCGTCCTGCTCTTGGGATGTCAAGACCTTGCGTCGGAGGATTTTTAGTGGGTGTATCCGCCAAGTGTAGTAAAGTGAAAACTTTGGTAGCATTGTTGGCTTTTGTTGAATAAAGAGTTTCTCGGCGACCACGGGTTATCCACGTTATTGAATTGAAAATTGTGCCAACATTTAGCTGTGCAGCTGAAAGAAGTGCGGTAGTTTAAAGAAGTGTCTTTCGACGTGAAGTATCCACGACTTTTCATGTAAGAGGTTTGAACATTTCTTAGTTCTTGAAATAGAAATTTATCTTTCTTATTCGTTCCATAGTTTAGGCAAAATCTGGAAGGCATACTATCATCCTCTTGCCCAATTAAGTTTGATTTAAAAGTCATTTAAAACTCATATCTGAATGTGACTGTATTACTACGTAGTGGCCTTGCCGGGGTCGTTACAAATTTATATCAGCAAATAGTATAACTTAAGAATTTCATTTCTTTTAAATATCACCCAACTAGAAGCTATTCAAATGCTGCATAAATTTTTGATTCCGACATAGAGCACAGCTTTGCTGAATATTGCAGTCATAACAAAAGCTATTTTCTTATCTATGGAAAAAGAAAAGGGATAACAAGTTGACATGTCTTTCATTTTTCTGAAAAATGTTGGTTTCAAAGTAAATTAGTGATGTTTATCCAACTAATCTACACTTCACTCAAGATTTACATGTGTACTCCAGAAACAAACTGTTCTTCTGAAAGACAATTTTCAGTTTTAAAACATATTAAAAACTATTTTCAGACAGCAGAGAATCAAGAATGAATGGTCAATCTTGGTGTTCTGGCTATAGCATCCGACAGCACAGCCAATTTCCAGTAAGTAATAAATGAATTCGCAAATTCAAAGTCCTTTTTTTTAATACTCTGCAAGTACTTAAAAATGATTACGATATTAATTATTATTCGTTTGTAAAGCATATTTGAGACTTACTAAATTAGCTGTATCTGTAATATTTTTTTATATGGCCTATTAATCTGTCGTGACTTTTTGCTGTGCATTTCTACTTTATATTTTGTGTGATTAAATTGGAGTTATGTACTAATTTTACTGGTAAAATCAAATTTGTAGTGATATTTGTCTGTGGTTTCTATCATATATTTTTTGCTTTACAAATGTTTCGTGCAAAATTTTTGAAATGGGTTGACTGATTATAGCGATTATTCCCTGCGTTTTTGCCACTTAATTTTTTCTTCAGAATGATTCTTCAGTTTAAAATTGAAGTAAATGAATCCACAAATTATTAGAGTTCAACAAGGGGAAGGGGAGTATAAAATAAATTACTGACTAGGGGCGTCACATATCCGAAATGCGGACCTGCCTTTTATGATTTATTATTTTAATAGATCACAACTGCTCTATAATTTTTTTTTCATCAGTAATACCGCAGAGAAATCTCCCACATACTTAGCCACGGTAATTTGTGATAAATAAGGCGGAAAATTTTTATCAAATACGCAGCAGTTGGCAGCTACACTATATGGCTAAAGGTGACCGGTCACTTGCGATTATAGACGTTTTGTTAAATCTCTAGAAAAATACAAGAGGAATTAACCTGAAACTACAGGTGTGTAAACAGTATAGTATAGGTCATATATTTCCCGAAGCTCCGGGAAGATTTTTTCCCGAAGCTCCGTAGGGGACCGTCCACAAATTGAAAAAAAACGAATATCTTTTATATAACCCTGTAAATATTAATGTTCCAAAAGCGTTCAAACTCGAGATTATTTATAAGTGGCTTATTGCAATATACTGTGTTCATTTTTATGAAGATAGCATGTATACTCGTAGAGAAATTAAGGTTTTTATAAAAACAGTCCCAAATTTCACAAAGTTTTTTGCTCATAATTTCCAGAGTTCTTAATATAAAAAAAAAGTTCTTTTCAGAAAATATGACAAGTAACATTGTACATAACACTCTGCAATCAGAATTAAAAAATAATAAAAATTGGATGAAAAATGAGTACGTTTACTGAAAAATGTTTCACTGCGCATGCGCGAATGCAATCAAAATATAATATGCATAATGTATCAGCTAAGTATATAGAGTAACTTTTGTGAAAGTCTCAAAATCATAGCTTGAAAATTCTGAAAAGTATGGTCGATAGAAAAAGATCGAAATCCGCTGTTCCCCAAAAGAAGCAAAAAAGATGAGGGGTTGTATCAAATATCTGTTGATTAGTGCCAAGATAGCGTACACAATATTGCACGTACTACTATATTTGAATACAACCCCTCATCTTTTAGCTTCCTTTTGGGAACAACGGATTTCGAGCTTATTCTATCTACGATAATTTTCAGAATTTTCACGCTATGATTTTCAGACTTTCACACAAGTTGCTCTATATACTTAGCTAATACATTATGCACATTATATTTTGATTGCATTCGCGCATGCGCAATGAAATATTTTAAAGTAATCCTGCTCATTTTTCATCCAATTTTTAATATTTAATTCTGATTGCTGAGTTTTGTGTTCAATATTGTTTGTCATATTTTCTGAAAAGAACTTTTTTTTTTAATGTTAAGAACTCCGCAAATTATAAGAAAAAAACTTGGCGAAATTTGGGACTGTTTTTATAAAAATCTTAATTTCTCTACGAGTATACATGCTATCATCATAAAAATGAACACAGTATATTAAAATAAGCCACTTATTAATAATCTCGAGTTTCAACGCTTTTGCTACATTAGTTTTTACAGGGTTATCCAAAAGATATTCGTTCTTTTTCAATTTGTGGACGGTCCCCTATAGGGTTTCGGGAAAAAAATCTTTCTTGAAATATATGACCTATACTATACTGTTTACACACCTGCAGTTTCAGATTAATTCCTCATGTATTTTTCTAGATATTTAACAAAACGTCTAAAATCGCAAGGGACCGTTCACCTTTGGCCATATAGTGTATGCATTCTATAGAAAAAGTTTAATTTCTGTCATTCTATAGAAAAAGTTTAATTTCTGTTCACAGTAGTTAATTTTTAGCAGGATAATAATACCTTTTTTAATGTTTTATCGGTTTTTAATAATATAAGACAAAGGAAAATGTTTTGATGAAGATATTGTGAATGATCTATGATTTATTATTATTATCATTATTATCCTTTAAATAACTGGAGGTGGAGGTATACTACTTGTACACCTCATTACATGTTAGAATTCACTTCCACCATTAAAGTTTTCACTTATTTCATGCATGTAATCATTGAATGAGGTAAATTTTGTCTTTGAATTATTTTTTAATTAAAATTAAATTTTGCTATATAAAAAAAAATATCCCAAAAATTATGCTTGAATTACTGTTTGAAGTATTTCTTGTATACTCTTATAAAATAAAATTATATGGAATATTTTCCAAAATATAGTAGTATTCCTTATTTAACAAAAAATATTCATAAGACGGTGATATTTCTCTTTAATCCCATTTTTTAATTATGACAGTGCACAATTTCGTTTGTCATTAAATTTCAAGTATTCTCACTGAACTAGAAAAAGTCACGAACTAAAACTACCCTACATTCTTGAATTAAAAATTAAGCATAATTTATTTAATAAAAATGAAATATACATAAAGCTTTTGTTAATATATTTATTTATATTTATTATGCTGCCCTAATTAGGTTTGCAAAACTGAAACAAAGCATTGTATTATCCTTTACAATATCATTAAATAAATAAATCCTGGCATATTTTAAAAGTAATTTAAGCACGAAATAATAAAAAGATTAATGAGCCCACCTATATAAATATGAAATGGGAAGAATCATGATTTGTGAATATTAATATAGAAGTTTTTGGTTTAAATTCTCACGTTCAAAAGATATCGTTTATTGTGGAGTAACTCACATAAATGTACGAATAATAGGAACTGTATAAACATGTACTCAGAATAACACGTCAGACACAAAAGGTTAAAATGTAACACATACAAGTTGTTGTCGAATTCGATCAACAAATTCAGAGGATTGATAGTAGGCATCACGAGGAATAAAAATTACTGTAGAACATGGGTCCGCAAACTACGTATTTAATTAAAAATACAGGTTGTTCTACAATAATCCATTTGGGTTGACGCTAATAACTTTCAGAAAACTGAAGTCTTTTATAATAAAACATTTAATAGACATTCTCACCTTTAACAGTATATACAAATATTATATAGACATATATACAATAAATACAATAAACCCAACTGGAGTGAAAGATTAGCCAGAGCCAGGAATCGAACCCGGGACCACAGTATTCCAGGCTGTCGCTCTAACCACTGAGCTACTGCGGCCGGTACCTGAGTCTGCAATTTTCACTAATAAACCGTATTGGGGAAGTCACCAGCCATCTCTACGACAGACTTGGATGACCGGACAACGATGAATAGATTTTATATATAGATTCGATACATAGCTATAGATGCCATGTAATAGTAAAATCTATTCATCGTTGTCCGGTCATCCAAGGCTGTCATACAGATGGCTGTTGACTTCCCCAACATGGTTTATTAGTGAAAAATTGCAGACCCAGGTATCGGCCGGAGTATCTCAGGGGTTAGATCGACATCCTGGAATGCTGTGGTCCTGGGTTCGATTCCTGGCTCTGGCTAAATTTTCACTCCAGTTGTATTTATTGTATATATGTCTGTACAATATTTGTATATACTGTTAACCGTTGAATGCAGGCATTATTTGTGTGTGTTTTATTATATATTGTAGTGTATGTGATTTATTCTCACCTTTGTTGTAAATGTGGTAATATAAAAAAAAAAGTGGTTGAAGTTTCCATTACACGCGTCAGCAGTATACACGTGACGCTAAACATTTTGGACTGCCATTACCAGTTCATACGGTATTGTCAATTGCTTGAGCAGTTTTTCGAGCACTTTTCGTGACGTTATAACATTTCACACAAGACAAGGTACGTATCGTTCCACTTTCATTGCAAAGTTTTTATTTATCTCAAAATTATTACAGTCAACCCAAGTTCAGTTAGTATGAAACATCCTATATCTGAGGCTAAATAGTGGCTTGCGAAACCATGTTCTATGAGAATTTTTCATTCTCTTGATACCTACAATCACCCCTCTGAATTCGCCAGCCAAATTCGGCAACACCCTGTACACGGAGTGTTACACACCTGTTATATTTATTGTTACACCTGTATAAGCTTGCGATTCTCTATCCGAAATCAACTGGTTTTTTTTTTTTTACTTATATTGTAAATAATTCCTTCCATGAGAATTTCATAATATAATTTTCAATTTTTATTCATGTTTTTTACATTCATTTTATAACTTTTCCCGATACATTTTCAATTATTCCACTTTGATATACAGCATTTTGGATAATCAATTTTTATGGTATCATAAATGATTTCATTTTTATGGTCAATTTTTAATTTGTTAAAATGGTTTATAATTACAAAAACTTTGATTATGTATATATATATATATATATATATATATAAATTCCCGGATACACATTTTAAATATCATAATAATATATATTCTAAACGAAAATCCCAAGAACATACACTAACAATATTTATTTGGTTAAAAGACGCCACTTTACTAAAAACGCATTAAAAATATATTAAAAAACTATATTGATATATTTCAACTCTTTCATTGAGTCATCATCAGAATGTATAACAAAACTACAAACACAATGCACATGAAGAACGGAAAAAATAGTCATCGAATACAAGTTAACATGTAACGCCACCTATATTTTCGATACTGCCCCGTGTTCCTACTATGCAACGACATCGCAAGTTGTCCAACCACTCAATCCATATATTCGAGATGCGAAAAGATAACGTGTCGCTGCAAACCCTTAAACCCCTTAAATAAATGTCAATAAATAACTCTTATAAATATACCCTTATACCCTTATAAATAACTGTACCTCTTATACCTCTTATACCCTTATAAATAACTGTAACTTCCAAATCTCGATCATAGATGACGCCACTTGTCCGTAAGATTACTTTCAAACATGTGTGGGTTTTTTTCTGATTTTCAGATTAATTTTGACGCTCTGATACAGAACTGACAACTCTCAGCACACCGGGGGTTATAGCGTCAAAATTAATATGAAAAAAAAAAAAAAAAAACGTACTTGAAAGCAAACATACGGACAAGTCTATGATCGAAATTTGGAACTGATTATTTTCATACGCTCGAAGAAAACTTTTGATCCTGAAAAGTATTTTAGTCGAAAGCGCACTTCTGTATGACAATTACTTGATTTTATATTAAATTTTAAATGCGTCAGGAATTTTCGGACATCCTGTATTTCAGGATAAATGTACATTTGAGAAAATTGCCCACTGTAAGTAATAGCAAAAGCTCTCTTACACTTATCTAGATATAAAAAAGACCCCTCCCCCCCCCAAAAAAAAAAAAAAATATATATATATATATATATACATGTATATATACAAACTTTTAATTTCGAGAGATTTTGTTAATCCATTAACCGGCGATTTTATTTAAAGAATATAACTGCGCAGTTTAAGACCCTTTTCTCTCCTTCTAACAAAAATGCTTAATATACTTTTCCATTAGTGTAACACATAAAGGGTGCCCTTCACCCCCCCCCCCCCAACGCCCACCGGCCCCAGCACCCCCCCCCCCCCCCCATCTAAGAAAAAAAGAAAAAGAAAAAAAATTGAAACGGCCTTTAATTGTTTACCTGCTGGAGATATGCAGGCAATGCATATTTCAAAAGTGTTAAAAATAAGGTAAGAATTGTGATTATGTGGATGAAATAGTTCTGCCAATCATTTTCAAAAAAGTTACACTTCTTAAATTTTTATACGGTCTCTAAGTCCAATAAGATTTTATTCGTCAATGACCGAAATTTAAATGAGTTTGGTAGTTTGAATTTTATGAAATTGCAAAGCTTTTGCAGACCTTTCCGGCACTTCATATACTTGAATGAAGTGCCGGAAAACCTCTGCAATTTCATAAATTTCACAAAAAGTATAAAACAATAAATATACATTTAATTTCAGGGGTCAGGTACTTTCTGAACTAACAAAATACATAAACAAGAGCGAAAAATCATGCGCCCAGCATAGATTATGAAATACTTTCCAAAAAATTCAGACTACTGTAACAATACCTTGCAGGTTATTAACATGTATGAATAAACAATTTAGAAAATGCATTACGAATTTGAAAACCCCATTTCTGTAATTACTATGAATAGTAAGAAATGTATCCAATTTTTTTGTGCAGCCCTGTATATGATAAATGGTTTCATTCATATATTACATAGTATAATAACAGTTAGTTCAATTGAAAGTATAGCACAGTTGAAATTTCCCATACAGTAATTTTCGTCAATAAACGGAAATGCACTTGAGATCTTTTGTGTATCGCTGTATATGACGAGCTATAGAATTTATACACATTAAGTAATACGCAAAAAGTAGCTAAATTTGGAAATGCGTATCACAACTGGAAATACATTTCCAGCAATTATTCTTCATAGGCAGTACTGTAGCCAAATACTTTTGTGTACCTCTATAAATGAACGATAAATTATATGCATGCCAGATTCTACAGAAGGCGTTTTGTAGTACACCTCAATAATACAGTAGAGCCCCGATTATCCGCGACTCGATTTTTTTTTTCAAGCCAACAATAAGGAAAATACAATAAGCCCTACTAATAAATATAAACAGATTAATTCGTGCATTCGAAAGTAATAGAAGAATATTACTAGTTTCGGTTGTCACGTTTAAAATACAGTAGAGCCCCGCTAATCCGAACTAATTGGGACCGGTGCGTGTTCGGATTACAAAAAAATCGTATTACCCGAAATTCTGATAAAAATAGAAAAGAAAAAGGTGTTTGCTAAAAGAAAATGTAAGTTATAAATACGCAGTAATACAATAAACATCGTCTAAACCAGCATCCTAAAGCATGCTGAATAATCCGACAAGACTTAAAAAAAAAAAAAAAAGTATTGCTTGTTTAATCACTCTTTATGTTTGTAATAATCTAATGGAACTTCAGAATAAGAAATTGCATAACAACTCTTTACAAACAGTACAAAATCGCGAATCTATAAATAGCTCATTCACTACGTCAACAAGGAGGGTGAAGAAAACATTTCTGTAGATGATTTCCGAAATCAAGCTGTTGAAAAGAAAAATAAATTTTTATGATCTGATCTTTTTGCATTAAAAAAGGTAATTTTATAGTGACTGGCAAAACAAACTGATGTTCGAGATTTTTTAAGATGGCTTCTATGAGTAGGCCTACAGTGCATGTTTTTATTTTATATTCGTGTACATATGTTGTACTTTTACATAATTGAATTTTTTTTTCTATTCAAGCTGTTTAAAGAATTAAAAACATGCTTTATTGCTATTGTTTGTTTAATTCTAACTTCAGTTTTGTTCTTAACTTCAGATTTTCAGTTTTTTTTTCGGATTATCCGCGATTTTTGTTATCCGCGGTGCCCTTGCCACGCAATTCCGCGGATAATCGGGGGGCTCTACTGTATATACAAATTTCAACATTTTAAAAATAGTCTAATATGATTAAAATACACCGTAAGCGATTTTCCCCCATAGGCCGTAATGTAACTGAATTCTTTTGAGTGCCCCTGTAAATGAACCGTAAATGCTCCACACTTCATTTTCAATACCGAACATGCCATAGTAAAAATCAATACCATATATCAATTTCATGGCAATCTGACTATATTTAAGTGAGTTAGAGCATGGATGAGTCAGGCAAACCGAATTCTTAAAATACTTTACAACTATGTTGGAAAGTGTTAAAAAGGGACCCGTGTAAGAGTTGGATTTACTCTGTAACTAATTGACTTTTAACTAGAAAATTACAAGCAGAAAATTTAAAACTAGAATCAAAGAACTTATAGCAGACATCAACTACAACAGGAGAACCACAGCTTTGTCCAGATTATGCAGAACCTTTACCGATCGATTTTAAAAATAGCAGAATAATTTATCCATCAAGATTTTATCTGCCATCCTTTATCCGGGAATCAATAGCGATATTTTTACGCAATGAGAATATTTGGAATGATTCAGTGTCCCTCGGGTTGCTTAAAATTTGGAAAGAGATGCTATGCTGTTTTAGTAACAATAGTAAAAATTAATCCACGCTCACAAATATCCAATTTCATTTTATTTCATGTTTGAACGGATTTTCATTATGCATGAAGTCTCGTAACAATATTTATCAAGATATTGTTTTTAAAATTTGCTTGCAAACATATTTCTATCATGAATGATTTTGATAATTAGAGCGTTAATCTAAATAAAGGTATTATATCACTTTTATAGCAAAAGTCATATAGTTATTTATTTAAGAAATCTAAGGAAATTACGCAGTGATATTCCATAAAACAAGTAATATAAAAATTTTGTTTTTAAAGTGAATTCCTACTTACGTCATCAAAGAAAAATTTAATATAATCCCTTAAGCTAATATTAGTTTTTGGTGCATTAAAATATCTCAATTTGTTGATTTTCTATAAGCAAGTAGGTTTACAATGGAAGCCTATGGGAATTTGGCGAAATATTAGAGGGCGACAAACTTTGCGGTATATGGCGACAGAACAGGGTCCCCCCTATGGTAACCCCCTTATAGATATGAAGATGCATTAAATGCTTCAATAACCAATGGCCGCCATTTTGTCACCCATGTAAAACTAAAATTAATTAATTAAAATATTCACTCATTAAAATATTTATTCATTAATTAAAAATTTTAATTAATGAATTAATATTTGAGAAAACTGTATTAACATCAATTATCATCCAGTACAAGATTAAAAAAATTTATTTCAACTTGATAGGATGAATAATAAGTATTTTATTAACGATTGAAAATTTGAACAAGATATATAAATAAATAAATAAATATAGGGAGAGTGTGAACTAATAGTAGGAATTGAAAAAAGGTTCATAACAAGACAATTAAGAAAAATTCATAATGAAGTATAACGAAAGTATCACATTATTTGCACCTATCATTTTTTCTTCTTATTTCTTTATAACATTTAAAAAAATACTCATATTGAATTTCTTAAACGTAAAATTAAATTAACGCTATTTTACGGAAATAAAAATAACAAAGCAGAATTAATTTTTTTTAATTAATAAAGCTAACAACAATGATTTACTCATTTTAAGGAAACTTAACACGCAAAAGTTTTAATGATGAATTTTCTATTAAAGAATTTTTTTTTTCCATTTTTGAAAGACGGAAAATACCAAAATTTATATTAAATATCGGTAACTTCACCGTTGGTTATTATGTTTATAAAATATAGCTATAAATAAAATTTAAAGTGCTTTGATATAAGTTTGTTTTTGTTTTTTGGATTTCATTAACGTAATTTCTGTTATTAAAATTAAATTATGAAAACGCCAAACATAAATAAATTTTAAATATTGAATTAATGAAGTTAGCAGTTTTGAATTATTTATGTCCAAATTATTTAGAAATCAAAATCACATTTTCTTTCTAAACAGTTTTTATGAATATTTATTTTTATTAAGGAATTTCTAGAATTTTTGAGTAAAGAAAAAAAGAGGAAATTAATGACATTTAGAGGAAAATGTTTAGTATCAAATACAAGGATATATGAAAATTACACATGCAAATACATATGCATAAACTATGGGATAATATTTCTAGGTAAATTCAGTTAACTTTGCATTTCACTGTGCATTAGAAAATATTAAATTAAATGTATTCTTTTATTTCTTTAACGTAATTTACTAAAGAACTGAATTTATTCAATTAAAATTATAAACTGATGATGAGAAAAATTTCCGTATTCTAAGTATTTCATTAAATATTTCTTTCACTTTGACAAAAGGAATTATTTGTTTCTGTATTACAGCTGTTTAAAATATACTTTATGGAATGAGATTAAATTAGAACAATAGATTTTTTTTTTCAACTAAGCTAAATTCTGCAGTCTGGACATTTTTGTTGCAGTTAAGGATACGATATAGAATATATAAAAATGAATATCTATTCATACATGTTCTGTAAAAAAGACAAATGTTTCTTAACCTTAAAAAATATAATATATCCTCGACTGAAAATATTCGATAATTTTTTCCAAGTTATTTATACACGATTCAGAAAGACCTTTTTTATCTTCTGAAACATCCAGAAAACAATATATTTCCGAGATTTAAAGAAACATTTATATAATTATAATTATTATAATTATAACATATTTATATTCTGGTTATTTTTGTTGCAGTTAAAGATACGATATAGAATATATAAAAATAAATATCTATTCATGCATATTATGTAAAAAACACAAATGTTCCTTAACCTTAAAAAATATAATCCTCGACTGAAAATATAAAATAATTAGTTTCAAGTTATACACGATTCAGAAAGACTCTTTTTGTCTTCTGAAACCTTAGAAAACAATATATTTCCGAGATTTAAAGAAACATTTATATAATATATAGGGTAAGGTGCCCCATTATCGTCCCTCAGTCACTTTTAGGCCCTTGGAAGTTGTAATTTTCTGTGAAAATCTACCAAATTTGTATTTTACATAGACTAACTACCCACGCACATGGAAACACATTCAAATATCGTACGAAAAAAATTTTAACAATACGAAAAATTGTTTTTTTCAAAAGTATCTAAAAAATGCAAAAGAAACAAAATGGTCCCAATTTCGTCCCCCCAAAAAATCCAATACGCCGAGGCTTAACTTATAACTAAATCAAAATTTATTTCTAAATGAGTAATTAATTTAATTCACATTACATTAAGGCACAAAGAAATGTATTAATTATCAGTGGAAGAATAACATAATGAAACATTGCATAGTTGCCAACTTCCCGATTTTTTTCATAACAATATTTTTATGCAGAAATACTTGCTTTATACAATCACAGTTTTAACGCCATTAAATAAAGAAAACATTTTTGTAAAATTTTAATGGTATCCAAAAAATTGGGAGCCTAGCAACTATGCATTAGCCATCCAAACATGAGAAAAAAATGTCATAAAAAAGCATTCCTAATTTCGTCCCTGTGACGAAAATAAGAACTGCAAGGGGGACGAAATTGGGACCACGCTACTTCCCAATATTGTGGATCTTCAGTTCCCGTAAGATGAACTGAGCGTCCTAAAACTCACTGTATACTACTGTCAGCATCTTACCAACGTAAAATACATGCAATGAATAAGAAATAAATACTTATAGTACAGTAAATAACGTTCTACAAACGACGTAATAAGAACTCAGGTCTTCTAAAAATAGGAAATTCGCCGTCTTTAATTTATGTATGCGTCTTGGCGAACGAAACCTTCAACACTGACCCCTTTTACCTTCCGTCCCCTATGCCTTGCGTCATAAGTGGCGCCACTTTCGAAGAAGCGGAGAAGTTAAGGGGGACGAAATATGGGCACTTTACCCTATATTTTTTTGTTGTTTTTATCTTTTGCTGCTTTGATTTTTGGAAAGTTCCGAGTTGTTTTTAACACTTTCCAACATAGTTCAAAAGTGTTAATGAATTCGGTTTGTCTTTCCGTACTCTAACTGGTATAAATATAGTCCAATTGCCATGAAATTTATATATGCTATTTGGGTTTACTAAGATATGTTCGGTATTGCAAATGAAGTGTTTAGCATTTATGGTTCATCTACAAGGACACTCAAAAGAATTCCGTTACATTGCGGTCTATGAGGAAAAATCTTTTAAGATGTATTTTGATGATATTACACTATTTTAAACAGATTGAAATTGATATATATCACTGAGGTGTATTATAAGGTTCTTATTACAGGATATGGTGTGCATAGAATTTATCGTTCATTTACAGGGACAGACAAATAAATTTGGCTACATAATAGAATAAAAAATAATTAAACTATTGAAACTTACGAATAATAATTGTTGGAAATGCATTTTCAGTAGTGGTATGTGTTTTTAAATTTAGCTATCATTTAAATTTTACTTGGTGTTTATGAATTCTATAGATTCTATAGATACTGGACCGCACAAAATTTCTCAAGGCCCCTTTATTAGCGGAAATTCCTGAATTGACATTTTCAATTGTGCTATGCGGTTAATTGAACTAACCTATAGCATACTTATGGTATGTTGTATGCATTCATATCTATAGATCATATACAGGGTTGCAAAAAAAAAAAAAAAAAAATCGTATGTTTTCTCGATCATTCATGAGAATAGCACAAATTTGGTTTTCAAATACTTTAGGGTTATGCTTTTTCCAAACTGTTCATTTAGACATCATTATGTACACTGTGAAGATTTGTCATAGTATTGAGAATGTGCTGGAAAGTGTTTCATAATCTATTCCGTACGCATGAGTTTTCATTCTTGTTATAGTTTATTAACCAGCTTTTTCACTCCGGAATATAGGTGTTCCGGATGCTAACAATTTTCAGGTAAACATTTTCACGTTCAACAAATACCTTTTACAGACAAACTTGAAAAATGAACGGCATTAAGATTAACATTAAAATTAATATTATTTTGTTACACTTGCATGTATAAATACAACTAAGCAGCTGAAAATGTTTTAAATGATAATTAATAGCATTATAAAACCGATATTCCGGTTTCAAAAAACTAATTAATGCACTAAAAAAAAAAAAAAAAAAACCGGAAATGTTTTCGAAAATCCGTGGCAGCAAAAGAAATTTTATTTTTATAAATGTTGTTTTTATAAATTTTGAATATATATTAGTTTCTAAAATTTCTAAAGATAAAGAACGTCTTTCGAAATCGAGGGTAACTCTGAATGTGTTATTGAATGTTTTCGTTCTGGGATATACTATATTTTTGTAGGCTAAGAAACGTCTTTTTGTTAAAATGTTTATACTACATATATCCTATTCATCTATCTTTGTGTCTAGCATACAAATGTTTATAAATGTCTATTTGCCTATGTGAAAAATCATTTTAAATACAAAAGTATTTATTGGAGACGGTGAAATTCTGCTACAGATAACAGTAATATCCTGTAATTCATTGACGAAACTGAAGCGAAATTCGGATCAGGTTTATTTTGATAAATATGAAGATATTTCAAAATTTTGTGTAAATAACTGTCAAAACTTTTGCATGGAATATTTTTATCTATGAAAAATCCTATGTTGAAAAAGTAACAAAGATATTTTTGATGAATCGCTACATCAAAGATTTTTTTTCTATACGTGATTTTAGAATAATAGACTTGGTATTTTCCGGCACTTGAAAGCAATAAGTAATTTTCTCTCTTAAAATATAAGGAAAAAATATTCTGCACTCTAGAATTACTTAAAACTAACATAATTCTAAATGCCCTGCTTTACTAAGAAGATCATTTTCCAGTCAGTTAAAAGATTAATTCGTTAAAATGCCTTCACTGTTCTTCTTACTTCTGCAAATAATTCAAGAGAATTTTTTTGTAATGTGCTATTTCCTTCTTTTGCTTTATGTTTTTATAATAAATCATAATTGCTAGAATTGAGTTTTGTGTTGTATTATAGGTTTTCGTACTTAAGCAAATTTTATTATATCACGTGTTGTCTATAAGGTGAATGGATCATATATAATCATGCTCCTAATAATTGGAATACATTTGCATCTATGTGTGGGAATTGTTGAAAATGTATTTTAAACCGAGATAGCCCTTTTATAGTTGAAATGAATTTTAATATACTACGTGGTATATGACTAATGTAACTAAATTAATATACAGGGGCAGCGCAAAATAATCTGATACCTAATCCTATTTTATGATAATTATCAGAATTATGTCTTTAGTTGCCTCATGCATTTTTCAACTGAAATAAATTTTTATCATGCTATGAAATGTATATAAGGGGATAGTGGTAATTAGAATCAGGGGTAATTGGGTCAGGGGCACTTCAGGGGCAATCTGTAACAGAAAAAAAATTCACCCTGCTAATTATGAAGTCTGACTAATATTCTACATGTGCAGTTTTTTTGGCGTGAAAATGGTTCCTGTAGAAGTAATCAATATTTTCCCGAGCACAAAGAAAAACGTTGTCCGTCAAAGAGATAGTGTTTTAGTTAAACATGTTCAGTGTAAAAAATTGTAGGAATGTTCAAATCTTGCTATGTATTTAAATGTAGAAAAAGGTTGTTTTTAAGAGAAAATGGTTACGTTTTACAACAGACGAAGCATAATGTTAATAATCTGCATGATTCTAATTATCCCAGAAATGGCATTTTTGGAGTAAAAAGGATCATAGAGTTTTTGGGTTAAGGGTAAATTGGGATCCCAAATTATATTTTCTATTTAAATCAAATTGTGGCATAGAATGCATTTTTTAATCTTCCAGTTTTACATCCTGTAAAATACCCCTAGTTTGGATTACTTTACTGTACATTTTGTGTTAGCAAAACATTTACTTTATAATTTTATTTTGCATTTATTCCAAATTTAAGTCTTGACTCCATGTTTCAGGCTTAGTTAGTCCTCAACACTTATTTTCTCCTTCACAACGTATGAGCTTGGACGGATCTTTTTTCTCCCGTTGCTTGCGTTTCATGTTATTTTGAAGGGGAAAAAAAATGTTTTTTAACCTTAAAAATTAGTTCTTTAGTAATACGACAAGGCTATTAATTTCCAATAGAAAATTTTGCATTTGATTTTGTTTTGTAGGCAGAGTGTAAAATATATGAATATTGAAAATCCCTTAAAAAAACTTTTTTACCAGAGTACTTATCTTTCCAATATTGTATCTCTGAGAATAGTTGTAATTGTTAAACCAAAAATATCTTGCTGTAAAGCCCACAACGAGATCTTTTAATCCCACCCATGACTGTGTACATCATGTAAGGAATGAGAGAAAATACCCCTGATCCCAATTACCCATTTCATGGGGTAATTGGGATCCAAGAGGTATTTTTTGAAAAAGACACTTGTGTCAAATAACATAGTACATTCAAAATAATTCTTTACACATTTCAAGAGACAACTACCTACTGAGCAAAATTATACATAACATTAGTATGTAGTTCACTTTATTTTGTGGCAATTGATTGTCAAAGTTCAAATTGTCAAAAGTGATCCTAATTACCCCTACCTCTCCTAAAACGCCGTAGGTCGTAGACAGATATGAATAAAAGAATTCGAATACCTTGGCGTCTGTGGATGATATTTTCTGAAAGTGGATTTTTAACTGTGTTACGAATTATCTAAATCGTTCATTTAGATACATCATTTTACTATAGGACATGATGAAGTTTAGTAACAATATTTCGGAAGGATTTGAAAGTGTTTTAGGATGTATAAGTGACACATGACTTTTATTTCTTGTTTCATTTAAATGTTTATCGCGCCAAAATAGTCAGTTACGTTGTTACAATAAAAAAGAAAATAAAAAAAATGTATGCTTACGCAGAAAAGTTTGGTGTTTAACAAGGTAGTATCTTCTCCCTCTGTTAACTTCTTATATTTCTCCTACTTTACATATTGAAACTAATGGACATTTAAACTTTAAAATGTTTTTGTTTATTATTAATTAGAGGAAGTTCAGGAATTATAAAATGGTCGGACAATATGGAATAGTTCAATATCTGGCGCATATGGTATTGCAGCCAAGCGTAAATCTGTCATACGACTTCCTAGTACTCCCATGAGGCATTTTGTTTGGGTATCTGTTTTTGGAGCGACACGATGAAATAAAATCTTATTCTCAATTTTTGCAGTTTTTCGCAAGTAAATTTGAAAAAAAGTCGTATTAATTATAAAATCTCATTGTCAGTGATGCTAACCAAGTTCTGTATAAAGTTGAACAGTTATACTTATTGCTGTGTTAGGTAAGTTTTCTCTATGTTAATTTGTTGGCGAGTGAAGAGGTTATGTTTAAAAAGATGGTGTGTCGGGTAATATGGGATATGAGTCAGACTACTGTTTCAAGACGAATCTAAAAATTAAAACAATTTTTCGTAGAATCTGATTATTTAAAGATGATGTAATACGGGTTACTCCTTAAATAACTTTGATTATTCTTTTAAAGAGTGTTTTTCACGCAATTTTAATATTCCTTATGACCCTATCCCATATTACTCGACTGATTACCATTACCAAAAAAATGTAACTTTTAAAAGAAAGCTAAGTATTGATATGTATTTTTTCTTTCACTTAAAACGCATTAAAAATGCGTTAAGAAATATTAAAAGTTTGTTCTTTATTAACTTTAAAATCTTAATTTCTCAATTTTGTTAACATTTCAGACTTACTTTCACATGAACTGAAAATTTAAAAAAATGCAATAATAATAGCATTATATAATTTTGATATAACAGAAGGATTATGCAACGGAACAAGATTGATTGTGACAAAACTGTGTAATAACATAATTAAAGCAAAAATTGTTACCGGAGGACAATCCGGCACAGAAGTACACATCCTCAGATCATTCTTGAATTGATAAACGGTCAACTCGGGTGTACATAAAACTTTTTAATTCATTGACGTGGATCAATAAACGTCATATTTTTATGCATGGTATACTGTATGTAGCAATTTCTGGAATGAAAAGCCAAATGCGTTAAAAGTACGTTTAACCCTTTCAGGGACAAGGCATTTCTGCTCCAAAAAATGTTCATATAATTAATTCACACCGGAATTTACGAACAAATTTATATGAAAATAATCAAAAGTTTTTCTTCACGTATATTGTGAAATCGAAAATGTACTAAAATATTACTGGTGCCATTTAGTAGTTTGAACATTAAAATCTTAAAATCAAGCTTTTGCAGACTGCAAACGGCGCCCTTGAAAGGGTTAACAGAGGGGAAACCATGTCATTCTCGCAATATAGTATGCAGACAAGACATACGTTAAGATTAAAAATGTTTATTTATGTTAATAAGTTTTACACAATTAAGATTGTACCATACTTCAGTACTATGGTCTATTATATAGAAAAATAATTATTTAAAAGTACTTTTGTATTTTATTTTAATGATCTTTGATCGTTGTTACAGGAATAAGTTAAAGTTCGGTGTTTAACAGTAAATGCAATTCGCTGAAATACCAGTATGTTATTAGGTTGAGAAAAAAGTTCTGGGAATTTTTTTATTTAATAGTTACCAGAATTTGTATCGTATATAGGAGTACTAATGGTATAGTCCAGACATGGCTCCATCCGATTACGGCCTTTTTCGATCAATGCAACATTTTTTCAAGGGGCGTCGATTTGAATCCTTTAATGAAGTTGTGAAAGCATGTGAAGAGTTTTTCGATTCCAAGGAGCCACCATGGTACTTCCAGCAAATCCGGAATCTGGCCGAATGATGGCAGAAAATCGTGGACTATGATGGTCTCTACTTTGAAGAATAGTCCTTGTTGCTTTTGTTGTTAATTTGCGCATAACAACGCAACTTTCACAAATTTCCCAGAACTTTTTTCTCAACCTAGTATTATGTTATAATACAATTCATTAAAGTAGTAATCTACAATATTTCCGATAGAGAAATCGCTACACGTTCTGCAATTATAATTATCTCAAAATAGTGACGAGTGACCTCTCGGTCCACCAGGTGCTATAACTTATAGGATCCAGGGAACAAATAAAATTTAAAAACTGTAATTCTTTGAAAATTAATGGCAGGGCTATTTCATCAACATAATTTTGAATATTACCTTATTTTGAAAACTTTTACAATATACATTTCCCATGTATCTCCAAAAAATAAAAATTTAAAGAACGATTCAAACTTTTCGTGACATCCTGTTTATTTATACATACAGGGTACATATACATATGTACAGTCGTGGAGAAAAAAAAAGTAAACACCCCCTACTAACTCTTCACCAAATTATCGTAGACGGAAGTTACTGGTACCGAACGATTTGAAATAAAGTCTACTTTTAAATGACGTATATAAAATTTGCTTAGGGGTCATCTACATATTAAAACGAACCCAAACCTCATTTTTTTCAATGGCAATACCCAATTTTAACGACATATTTCAAATCTTCGGTTCAAAATATGCCTAGACACCAAATTTCAAGTCATTTGAATGATAAGTTTTTCAATTTTAAACATTCAAAATTTAGTGCTTCTAATGTTAAATTACATTTTCAGATTTTTATTTATATCTTCTGAAATTATGCTCCTAATGTGCTATTTTTTTGTTTAGTAATAAAACTAATGTGCCCAAACATAAATACGCTGAATTTGCAATTTTTATAATTTTATGATATGAATCATGAATTATGAAATTAATATTCGAAAAAATTATGAATTGCAACCTACAATTTTTTTTATGGATTTAGATTTATTAAGTCCTGCTTTATGAAAATCCCAAATTTCACATTTTTCTTCCAAGTAGTTTTCAAATTATGCTTAAAAAACGGCAAAGTGATGGTGGGGCCGTCTATGATTGAAATGATTAGATATTTTGAAATTTCTTCTGCTGCCTTGTTATCTAACAGACTTCATTGACTGCTTAAGGTGCTTGATCAAGAAGGCGGCTCTCTGGGTTAGCAATCCAGAACCCAACTTCAATTTGGATACAGCCCTTAAAATACGCTCGTTTTAAAATAATTAATTTCCTGGAAACTTATGGTACGAATTGCATAAAAATTTGTTTTTAGGCTATTTGAAGGGTGTAGAGTTCATTTATGCTGTCAGAATTGGGTATTGCCATTGAAAAAAATGAAGTTATGGTTCGTTTTAATATGTAGATGGCCACTTAGCAAATTTTATACACATAATTTAAAAGTAGACTTTATTTAAAATCGTTCGATATCTGTAACTTTCTTCTACGATAATTTGTTGCGGAGTTAGTAGGGGGTGTTTACTTTTTTTTCCACGACTGTACTTATTTTATTCAAATCTCAACCTTTTTATATGTTTGAAATTTTTTCTAACTGCAATAAAATCTGTGATTATAAGGGAAACCTACATCAAACAGAAAACATTTCGTGTTCAGAACGAAAATATATTATAATACAACGGATACGGATGTGTTTATAACAAACAGAGTGCCTGCTAACATAAAAAGTGTTTACCGGAACTTTTCGATGACATAACTTAACACATTTTATTATAACAAAACCAATGTTAAATATTAGGAACACTTTTACGATTTTAGTTTCCAGTTTTTAATGAAAATAAAATCGTTATATTTTCCATATAATGTTTTTTAAAGATTCATCAATAAAGTTTTGTACTAGGCTAATTTTATAAAATGAAGCAATACTAGAAATATATTTTATTACATGCTTTCTTCTAACTTACAATTCTTTTTTGTATGTCGCAATCAAATCTTATTACTCATTTTTCACCCACTTCCAGTTGGCATAATGGTTTGAAAATTGAAATACATATTACAAAATTTATAATTTTGTCGCCAAGGTTAACATTATTCTATACAAATCTTCTTTTAATTATATTCCATATATTATACTGGCTTATTAAAGTACAAACCCTATTCTTAAACTAATCTATCAATCTCCATATGTAAAGGTATAAGATAATCCATCTCATAATATTTATTGCAAATTGCTTAAATCTAAAAATGGCGCTAACTACTTATATTCCTTAAATAAAACACTTTTATTATTTAAATCCCAATTAAATTTTGCTATTATTTCCCGGTATATCAAACCCCTCTAAATTCTTTATTTAATTGCTAAAATGTCATAATTCCTAAATTATCGTGTTCTGAAAAACCTATGTATTTAAATTCCTTCTTTTATTAAAATATCAAGGTGTCTGTTATAATCTATAATAATAAAAAAAGAAGTTTGTGTGTGAGTGTATGAGTGTGTCGACGGTGTTCTGAAGAGTACGTAGAGTTACAAACTTTTGGGGGAAGGTACCTCTATATATGAAGTTTTGCATCTCAAAGCTCGATTTTCGATTTTTTGATTAGATTTTTTATAATTTAATTTTTTATGCGATTTTTACGTTTAGAGGCGATTTTTCCACATTAGTGAAAAGAATATGGATTCTTTCTTTTAACCCAATATAGTAAATTTTCTTCTCTTTTGAAAAAAGTTTATTCGGAATTCGCACAGCGATTTTTGCATTTTTAGCGAATTTTTTATGCGATTATTGAACAGCATATAATGCATCTCCATACCTATAAGGGGGTTATCGTAAGGGGGACACAGTTCTATCGCCAAATGCCGCTAAGTTTGTCGGAAACTTGGTGATATATCGCCAAATTTGGCGACCAAAATTAGTCGCAAAAAGTGACGCCAACTTGGCGATATCTCTAATATTTCGCCACATTCCCATAAACTTCCATTGTAAACCAATAGGAATTACTTGCTTACAGAAAATCTACAAATTGAGATACTTTAATTGAACAAAAACTAATATTAACTTAAGGGATTATATTAATTATATTTAAGGGAATCCAAGTAAATTAAATTATGAATAAAAGTAATATGATACAATGCTTAGCATGCTTTCCCAAACGTAAATTTTAAGAGAGCCGCCGGTCAAAGGAATTTGATTTGAAACTTTTATCCAATCATAGTAAATTTTGACTTCGTGATATTTGAACTTTTTGTGATTTTTACGCTTCTTCGGGATCTTCTGCAGTTTTTTGACATTTCATTTTTGACCTATAATACTAAAGTAATTTCTGCCCTCATTTCAATAAAATTACAATTTTCGAATTTTTCAGGTTCATGTTTTTCAGGTTTTCAGAATTTGTGTATCAATTTTCGAATTTTTCAGGAATTTTGTACGTGATTTTTAGTGTATTTTAGCGATTTCCTACCATTTTTCCACATTAGTGAAAGGAATCAACTTTCAATCTTCGAACAATATATATATATATATATATATATATATATATGTGGAGATTTCGCAAGCAACACCTGCATTAGACTGAGTGTCCCCGTATTTTCCGCTTCGAGATTAAAAAGGAAACGAGCCTTAACGAAGCTGTGTGAAGTAAAAATGCAGAAGAAGTAAAGAGAACGAAATGAGTTCGACGACGGAAGGTTTTGTTAAAAAAGAACGGAATATATTTCGGTGAAATAAGATTGAATATTTACACGACGTAAGAAAACCTCAGAAATATATTCAACGACGTCCTAAATTATAGACTTTAAGCTAATTAAAGAACGAGAAGAGAGTTTATATCTGTATTTTTTGTTGTGTATTCGTCCCAATAAATGTCAGTGCTCGTCCTAAAAGTGAGTTGTGAGTTTTGTATGGAGTCTCACCCCCATAAATTGGCATCAGAAGTGACAGTTAACCCACCAATATGATTAATTAGAGTTATTCATCCTACATATTCAAGCCGGATATTCTTCTAACGGTGAGTTCATTGCTATTATTTTATTATGAAGTTAGTTGAAATACCAGAACTGGAAGTTGCGTTTAAAAACGAACGAACGCATAAAATTAAATTGCTGCATAAATTCCTATTTGATGCTGACGGTGATCGCTCTAATAGAAAGAGAATACGTGATTTTACTGGTTTCGGTTTTCAAACCGACAGCACCGAATTCAAAAATAAAATAACTAAAGTTCAAACTGATTTTTCATTAAATGATCTGATTACAGTGTGCAATCTACTTTGTATTGATAATGAGGGATCTTTAAACGATCTCGCAACCCGATTAGTGACATACCTTTCAGACTTGACCTTACTACAAAATAATATTATGCAAAATGAAAGTGACACCGACTCGGAACCCGAACTGCCTTCAAATAATATGACTTCAAGTAATAACACTGAATTATCAAATTTTGACAAACAACAGCAATTTCCAGTTCAGAGTTTTATGCCATCGTCTATTACTTTTACTGATATTGAAAGTGTAATACCTCCTTTCGATGGTAGTTCTTTTAGTGATATACAGGTATGGTTTAATAATTTTGAGGATGTTACTAATATGTTTAATTTATCTGACTTTCATAAATTCATATTTTGTAAAAGATCATTACGAGGAAAAGCCCAGTTATTAACACAAACAGAATTTCATATAAATTCATATGACAAACTTAAACAACTCTTAATATCAGAATTTAGCACCACTTATAATTCTGCCGAGTTACATGATATATTAAATAAACGAAAATTGCAAGAAAATGAATCAATAGAAGATTATTTTCTTATCATGAAACAAATATGCTCGCGTGGTAAAATCGAGGATTCCGCATTAATGCAATACATCATAAACGGCATACCCGACCCCGTTTTCAGAAAATCAATGTTATATGGATGCCAATCCATTGTAGAATTCAGGCAAAAGCTCAAAATTTATGACAAAATTCGACATGACTTTGAGAACACTAAATTTCGTAAAGTCAAACCTGAAATGCCAATGAAAGACAAATCCTTTCGACCAAAATCTGATCTTTTTTGCTTTAATTGTGGTTTGTCGAATCATAAAAGTAGCCAATGCAGACATAAAGATAAAGGCCCTCGTTGTTTTAATTGTTCGAATTTTGGCCATAAATCGGCTCAATGGGATCAACCAAGGAGGCCTAGAGTTAAGTCAGAACCCTCCAATGTTTCCACTGTCACGTCGAACACTTTCATGACCAAACAAGTCATTATTTCGTCTGTAAATGTTACATCATTGGTAGACACAGGTAGTGAAAGAAGTTTACTAAAGGAAAGTATTTATCGCAAACTCCCTACAATTTCGAACCTTCAACATTCAACTATCACATTAACTGGATTAGGAAATACTATAATCAAACCCCTAGGTTTTTTCTCTACGAACATTATGATAGATGATTTTAATTATACAACTAATGTTTATGTAGTCCCAGATTATTCCATATCTTTTGATCTTATTATTGGTACAGATATCATTCAACAAAGTATTTTAACAATTTCTGGAAATAATATTTCGATGCAAAAAATCGAGAAAAATGACGACACGTCCAATAATTTTTTGATTAATATTGCTCATGTGTTAGACGATATTAATCTTGATTTATCTCATATTACCGATGAAACAATACGTTCAAAAATTTCAGAACTTATTCAAAATTATTCTCCTAAAAAAATAAAGACAACTGATGTTAAATTATCAATTCATCTGGATAACGAAGAACCTGTTACTTGTCCTCCCAGGCGCTTGGCGCAAATAGAGAAAAACTTCGTCGAAAAACAAATTTCTGAGTGGCTCGAAAAAGGAATTATTCGTAAAAGCACTAGTAATTTTTCATCACCTATTGTCCTAGTAAAAAAGAAAGATGGTTCATATAGATTGTGTGTTGACTATAGGAAGTTAAATTCTAAAACACACAAACAACGTTTTCCCCTCCCAGTAATTGATGACATTATTGATCAGTTGCATTCTGCAAAAGTATTTACTACTCTTGACCTTAAAAATGCTTTTTTTCATGTCGAAGTAGAAGAAAATAGTAGAAAATATACTTCTTTCGTAACACATTCTGGTCAATTTGAATTCTTATATATGAATTATGGCCTTAGCGATGCACCGTTAGTGTTTCAAAGATATATTTATAACGTTTTTCGAGACCTCATTAATGAAAAAGTACTTATTGTCTATATGGATGACTTCATAATACCAGCTGAAAACGAAGTCGAAGGACTCCAGAAATTACAACGCGTCCTTACAACTGCATCCGAATATGGTTTAGAACTGAATCTCAAAAAATGCCACTTTCTACAACGAGAAATTGATTTTTTGCGTTACCACATTAAAAATGGTCAAATGCACCCATCCCCCTTAAAAACTAAAGCTGTCCTTAATTTCCCAGAGCCTAAAAGTATAAAAGATGTACATTCATTTGTCGGATTAACTTCATATTTTCGTAAATTCATTCAAGATTACTCTTTAATAGCTAAGCCTTTAACAGATCTTCTTAGAAAGGACACTAAATTTCACTTTAGCGACCAGCAACGAAATGCATTTAATCAGCTGAAACACATCCTTTCTTCAGGTCCTGTTTTAAGCATTTATAACCCTAGTAACGAAACAGAAGTTCACTGTGATGCATCTATTGACGGTTACGGAGCAGTCCTCCTTCAAAAGTCTTCTATTGACAATCAATTTCACCCTGTCTATTTTATGAGCAAAAAAACCACAGATGCCGAACGTAAATATTCGAGTTATGAATTAGAAGTTTTAGCTGTCATAGAAGCCCTTAAAAAATTTCGCGTTTACATTCTAGGTATTCCTTTCAAGATAGTCACAGATTGCAACGCATTCGCCCTTACTATGAATAAAAAAGATCTTTGCACCAAGATTGCTCGATGGGCTTTAATGTTAGCTGACTATAACTATACAATCGAACACGGACAAAGTACACGCATGCGCCATGTCGACGCTTTAAGTAGAAATCCAATATGTATGGTCATTCAAGATAGTTTTACTATCAAAATCATACAATCACAGAACACTGACGAACATATACAGGCCATCAAAGAAATTTTGAAAACAAAGCCATATGACAACTATTTCCTTAAAAATAACGTTCTCTATAAAAATCATAAAGGTATCGATCTGATAGTGGTGCCGCATGAAATGCAGCTAAATGTCATTAAACACGCTCATGACAAAGGACATTTTGGCCGTAAACGCTGTGAAGAACTCCTTAACGAAGAATTTCTCATCCCTAATATGTCAAATAAAATTAATAAAATTATAGCGAATTGTGTAACATGCCTTTTGTATAATCGCAAACGTGGCAAACAAGAAGGTGAATTACATCCCTTACCTAAAGAAGAGACTCCTCTCCAAACCTACCACATTGATCATTTAGGCCCTCTTGAAACAACCAACAAAAATTATAAACATATTTTGTCTTTAATAGACGCATTTACTAAATTCGTCTGGTTGTATCCATGTAAAAGTACTTCTGCTACCGAAGTTATATCAAAACTACGACAACAAAGTCATACTTTTGGCAATCCTTCCATTATCATTAGCGATAAAGGTCCTGCATTTACAAGCAAAGAATTTGCTGATTATTGTCAAGATGAAAATATAAAGCACGAGACAGTTACAACTGGCCTTCCCCGTGCCAATGGTCAAGTAGAGCGACTTAATTCCACCATAATTTCTGTAATCTCTAAAATGTCCAAAGACGAACCGACCAAATGGTTTAAACATGTTCCTAAAATTCAACAAGAAAACCGCAAGCACTATAATTTACGACGTAAGAAACCCCGTAAGTACAAGCTTGGTGACCTTGTAGCAATTAAGAGAACCCAGCAAGGACCAGGTTTAAAGTTGAAATCTAAATTCTTAGGTCCGTATAAAGTAATCAAAGTGAAGTCTAATGACACCTACGACGTAACGAAAATCTCATCAACTGAAGGACCGATAAATACTAGCTCCTGTGCTGAATACATGAAACCTTGGCCTGACGAAAACTGAAACTTAAAAAAAAAATAAATAAAAAAAAATAAATAAAAAAAAATACGATGTTACGCTACTTCAACTATGATGTGCAGATTAATTTTTTTTTTCTTTTCCCCTAAGAACAGTTACTGGTTTTTGTTTTTTGTTTTTCAGATTCTATTTTACCACATGTCGCTGCGGCAGCTCCAGATGTCAGGACGGCCGCTTGTGGAGATTTCGCAAGCAACACCTGCATTAGACTGAGTGTCCCCGTATTTTCCGCTTCGAGATTAAAAAGGAAACGAGCCTTAACGAAGCTGTGTGAAGTAAAAATGCAGAAGAAGTAAAGAGAACGAAATGAGTTCGACGACGGAAGGTTTTGTTAAAAAAGAACGGAATATATTTCGGTGAAATAAGATTGAATATTTACACGACGTAAGAAAACCTCAGAAATATATTCAACGACGTCCTAAATTATAGACTTTAAGCTAATTAAAGAACGAGAAGAGAGTTTATATCTGTATTTTTTGTTGTGTATTCGTCCCAATAAATGTCAGTGCTCGTCCTAAAAGTGAGTTGTGAGTTTTGTATGGAGTCTCACCCCCATATATATTTCTTTTTGAAATTTGTGCAGCGATTTAAATTTTTTCGCGATGTGTTATGCTTTTCAGAGATTTTTTGCAATTCGTGCTGTTTTTTGACGTACCCGGGAACCGCCGGGAAAGTTAGCTAGTATTCCAATACATTCTAAAATTTTACATTAAAAAATCATTCCAATACATTCTAAAATTTGATTCCGCTTCATTAAATTCATTTTTCTTTTCTGTTAAAATTATCGCCTGGCAGGCTAAAATCAAATTTTATCCCACACTCTGGATCACAGAGATTAATTTTTATTTACACCTTGTGTACCTGATCCGAGGATATAGAAAATGCTAGAAAAATTTTTTCGCGCTACGGAAATTTAATCACCTCAATATTCATCCACCGGAACTATTAAGAAGTCCCTCCTAAAGCAATTATGATTGGAGAAGAGAAGTCAGGTGACCTTCATTGTAGCTTTGAGCCAGAGTAAATGAAATACAAGCGGCAGCCAGATACTAGATGGGATTAGAGTTTGGGAGTCGACTTTGAGATATAATGGTCTTTGAGACTTCAAAATTTATTCGAAGCTCTTTTTTCCTTCAAAAATTCCAGTTACCATCTTAAGATGAAAAATAACCTTTTTATCATGGATTAGATCTAGCATTTCTTCTGGTGACTGTGCCTGAATATGTAAATAAAGTTTGTGTAATATATCATTCGACTGTTTCATTTAAGGATTTCACCTATTTTTTTCTGGACAGAACCATCCGGCCTAAACGCCTTGCGATAGTATTCCGAAATCCAGATAAAAAACAATTTCGCCAACTGCCTTTATAAGCTCAAATACGCCATTACATCGCATACAGGTGTATTCCTGAGGGCAATACCTGAATTGGACACTTATATTTTAAAAATTCGATCCCTAAGAGGGGCAACGGGTGGCAAATTTAGTTAATGAGTACTCAATGATAGCGGGTGTCCCAAAAAGGACTGACTGATTTTAAAATTCATTAACTTCAAAACGGTGACAGATATTAAAATAATTCTTGCAGGAGGGTTATGCATAAAGTCAAAAGTTTTATTTCAGTGATTTTCGATTTTAGTTCGAATTATAAAAAATAGATGGCGCTGTAAGCAATAGTCGCTAAATACTGGCTCGATTTTTGGTCCTTTCTGTTGTTCCATGCAGAAAAAGGAGATGGAAATGTATTATCCGGGCCACGAAGTACCAAAAATCGAGCCTGAATTTAGCCTCTATTGATCGCAGCGCCATCTATTGTTTGTAATTCGAACTAAAATCGAAAATCACTGTAAAAAACTTTTGACTTTATGCATAAGCCTCCTGCAAGAATTTTTTTAATATCTCTCACCGTTTGGAAGTTATTGAATTTTAAAATCAGTCAGACCTTTTTAGGACACCCGGTAGTTTGATTTCTTATGCAGAAATCAGCTTTAGCTTCGACAATAAGTATTTGTTGAAAAGTACTAATGACAGGGTTACCACAATAGCCCCAAATTTTGGCCAATTTGGTGTAATATCCCCAAATTTGGCGACACAATATGTTGCCATATATGAAGCCAACTTGGCAGTAGCTGACTAATTTGGCGAAATTCTCATTTAAATCCATTAATCTTCCATAATCGAACTCATCGCAATTTAATTTTTCTCCGCGCTTTTAAGTTTTTTTTTCAAGATTTTCCTACTTTTAATGCATTTAATATATACACATATCTATATATATATATTCTACATTTTTGTGAATTTTAATGAAAGCATGTTTTCTTAATTTTTTCTTTACATTTATATATTTTTTAGAATATATATACGAGTGTAGCAATTATTCTTTGTAATAGAAGCGAATATTCATTCTTCTCTATAGCATTTTTTAAGCCTTCGTAAATTATAAAAAAGTTGATGTTTTAGTCGTTTTATCAATATAAATAAATAAATAAACAAAATAAAATAAACAGCAAATAACGAAAAATAAAATAAAAAATTCAAAACAGTATTTTATGTCAATTCCACGTGTTTTTGTCGAATTAGAAAAGAAAAACTTTTCTACATACTTTTTCGATGTTTGACCGTTTGTCCTACATTGGAAAATGCTTTCCTCTAAAAAATCATAAAATGCAACAAACAAAGCTGCTGAAATGTTGATAATTTTTTTGCCAATCACATTTTGCATGTTTTTGGCCTGAATCCAGCAAAAAAAAAAGTTTTATTTATAAAAAGATGTACTGCCTCGAGGAACATTCAGTGAATACAAAAGCGAAATAAAGTTGATTCGATTTTTATTTGGAATTTATATGAGATCCGTTTGGAATTTATGTTGCAGAAAACGCGAAATAAAATTTGTTGAATATTTTTTTTCTTAAAATATTTTCACATTAATACTTTACGACAACGGAAAATTACTTTTGCATAGCCCAATATTTTGCATAAATGCAACGATAGTAGAGGCCGATCTAAAACGGACTGAACGTTTCTTAAATTAAGTAATAATAGACCAAGAAGGCGGCGGCACAGACAATCGTCTCATCGCGTTCGCAGCTGAAATTCCGGAATTAGTTAAATCTCGCATATTAAAACACAATCGGTCTGCCAAGTCATATCCTGGTGGAAAACACCTGAAAACCCGATTTTAGCGGTTGACTCGTAGGTTTACTATTGTGTTTTCCTACACCCAAATACATGAAAACATGGAGGATTGGGATCAGTAAAACACAATAGTAAAGCTACGAGTCAACCGCTAAAATCGGATTTTCAGGTGTTTTCCACCAAGATATGACTTGGCAGACCGATTGCGTTTCAATATGGGAATCGAATTTTAACTAATTCTGGAATTTCAGTCGTGAACGCGACGTTGTATATGCTGCCGTCTTCCGGTATATAAGTAAACGGTCGCAAATATTGAAGTTATACGTGTAAAAGAATAATATATGCTAAAAAATGTAATCACCATGATTCGTTTTTTAATTTCATACATCACCGAGATATGTCACTAGAATCCTCTTAAATTAAAGTACTTCTCGAAATAACTATATATTTCAAACAATTTTTAGAAGCGTCCGTAATTATATAAATATTTAGCACCTATAATCACTGTCTGGTCCGTCCGCCAGTCTCTTTGTCCGTGTGTCTTCATATAACAGCGCAAAAATTACCCAATCGAATGGTTTGAAATTTAACATGTATAATCGCTGCAGAGTTTTGTCGAGTCGTTTGAAATTTTATGAAAATCGAATCAAAATTTAAAATATATTAATAAAAAAATTTCTCCATTCTATTAAATCCTATCATACGAATTTAATTCAATGATATCCCATGACAGGTAATGATTCTAATTTGCTATGGTGATTACGTCTTATTTAAGATGGAGACATATTATTTCCGTATTACTGAATTTAATATATATAATCGTAAATAATTTGTATTCATGCATTTTTACATAAGAGTGCAGCAGCTATTGCACCAATATCTGAACATTTAGAAAACTATTTATAGTACGAACGCACCTCATTTGCCACGTTTGACATACGATTTCCAATTTGTTTGACGTCTTACCAGCAAAACAGAATAAAGGTTAAAATATAAGTAAATTTTTATGAGTTTTCATAAGTCAGTTTGATAAAGAAATCCCCATCTATCAGTAATATTTGGAATTTTAAAAAGATGCTGCAGTAAAGAAATAAGCCGATTTCATAAATTAATCTTCTGCAAGAATAAGTTTAATAACTGACACTGTTTACTTATTTTTTAATTTTGTAAATGATCAGTCTATTTAACACGTCCTGTATAAATATTATAAACTAATGTTTGAAACTAAATTAGACGAAAAGTAATGCATGTATTTTGAAATTTCTCACGCAGCATAGCAAAACTTAAACAAGTCGAAAATTGTACATTAAACGTGGCAAATGAAGTGCGTTCGTACTATAATTAGTTTTATAAATATTCATATGTTGGTGCAATAGCTCTTGCACTCTTATGAATAAATGCATGAATGCAAAGTTTATTACGATTCTAAATATTAAGTTCAGTAATACGGAAACAATAGAACTTCATCTTAAATAGGACGTAATAACTATGCCAACTTAGAATCAATATATATCATGGTATATCATTGAATTAATTACGTATGATAGGATTTAATAGAATGAAGAAAACTTTTATTAATAACTTTTTGATTCGATTTTCATAAAATTTGAAATGACTCAACTAAATTATGCAACGATTATATTTATTTAATTTCAAACTATTCGGTTGGGTAGTTTCTACGCAGTTACGGACAGACAGACGGACAGATAGATGAACGATCGGATCAGACGACAACTATAGGTGTTACGTTTTTATATAATTACGAACGCACATAAAAAAGAGATATTATCGGTAGAAAAATTGTCTCTGTTTGTTTTCGGATTTCAAAATAAAGTAGAAGAACAAAAAGTTTCAGTTTTTATAGAACTTTTGTTCATAAATTCTGAAAAAGAATATTGAACTGAAAGTGCACTCAATAAATTCAAATTCTTAAAAAAAGAGATAAAGCTAAAGTTAGATTTATGAAGTTTCTATCCAAATTTTTAAAAATATCACAGCAGAAACGTGTTTTGCGCCAAATCCTTTTGATTTGAATAATTGTCTTAGTAATACAATATGTACATGTATTATTAACAGCACATAAATATTGTTTGAACTTAATATTAAACATATGCTATATAAAAAAGCATAGAATATTAGAAACACTACATATGTTCTTTAAAATTATTTTGTGCGAAATTTAGGCGAATACATTCTTATTATTCTGTTTTATTTTCTTTTTTTGCAGACGCTTTTATACACATATCATTAATTAATCTTCCGTATTTACTATACTGCATATTTTTATTGCTTTAAAAATATATGTGTATACATTTTCGCGATAAAAGTCAGGTGGAAAGGGAATTTAGAAATGCCTGTAAGTATTTTTATAATATCTAAGACAACGTTAAGTTAAGGATGGTATTAAAAAATGTAAATGAGAATTAAGAAAAATTTGTAGTTCATAGTTAAACATACATTATGAAAACACGATATAAAGTTAGTTGGGGTAACTGGACACACGAAGTAACTGGGTCATAGGCTATTTAAAAAAAACCCGTTGATGTATTTTAAGTTTTAGCTTTTGTGAACAATGCCTCTTAACCTCTACTTCCTAAAACAACGTGTGTCAACTGAATCATAACTCTCTCTTTGCTGTGATAGGTTGTCGAAAATTAACGTTTCTTTTTTTAAAAACAACATCAATTTGATTGAACTTCCTCGGCTTTTTATTAAAATACTAGAAACATTTTTTTTAAAGATTAGGCATATAACTACGTTAATATTATTAGGTATCTGTGCATATTTACTTCATGTTTCAAATGTAAGACCGGTGTCCCAATTACCCATAAATTTTTCAAGAATGGGGTAACTGGGACATGTATCCGGGGTAACTTGACCATGCTGGATCCAGTTGCCCCAATAGTTATAAATAATTTTTTTGAGTTTCTCTTACAACGGGAAGTAAATTTCTCCATTGTTTTCTGCTCACAATAAAGAAAATTATAGAATACCTTATTAAAATTACGTAATAAATTTTTTTAAAAAAAGCACATTGGGTGGTATCAAGCCAAATTTGTTGACACCTTGAGAGGCGGCGATGCCGTTATGGCATCACATAATTTTAATTCCTAATTACCACATTGGCACCGGAATTTTATAATGAAAATTTCATCTTTATTAAGTACGCGAAAATATACTTTTACTTGTTTTCAGATAGATTCTATTGTAAATACTGGTGTTCATTATTTCAACATTTTACGAATGCAAGTACCTTCCCCTGAAAGCGAGATAGCCAAACCTTGAAGTTGTATGATGATACATATAGAGTACTTAAGTACTTACGTAGCCGTTTGTTCATAGATTTACCTTGCTATTTTTTTCCTTAGAATACCCATGGGATTTTTATACATATTACCTTTACTAAAGTACATAACTATTTACTTAATTTTTATGTTTTTGGTATAAATAAATCTTATATTTTCACTTTTAGTGTTTTTTTTTAGACACATTGACAGCAAAGGTTTCCCTTACAACGCTCTTTATTGACATATAATTTACATGATCTGCCTGGTTTAAATTTTTTTAAGTTGTTTGCACTTTTTCAAACAGTACCTGATACCCCATATGAAAAAAATAATACGCGTGTGGAACATAGACCCTCCTGGTCCACTTACCCCATTTTTATGGGGCAACTGGACCTACGAGGAAAGAAAGATGAAATATGCATATTTTTATATTTTTAAATATTTAAATGTAATTTTGAGCATTTCTGTCTGATAGAGGGAACCTAACTGAACACATTTACCGAAGTTCGGACTTTAATTCATATGAATATTAGCTTTTTGAAGCTGAATTCTCAGAAGCTCCAGAGTCACATTGTAAAATCATGGCCCAGTTGCTCCAACTAACCTTAACTGATAGACATATACTTTATTAAAAAATTTCCTCATCTATCAATAATGGGTAGCCAAATAAAAAAAGTAAAGAAAAATGGCCTTTTATCACCTCGGTCATTTTAACTACACCAAACACTTGCAGAAAATGAACTATTCTGCAAAGAGTAATAGATACGATACTGCCAGTCCAATCCACGCGAAAGGTACACAGTCGCTCAGGACAAACTGATGAAGAACTCTGTTTACAAAACTGACTAGGAAAGATCTCCAAATGCCAGATCGGGATTTTGTTGAAAGGAGTGTCGTTGGCAAGCTCTTACCATGGGGATCAAGGAAATGTATATATCTACCCATCCGAATGCAGCTGGTGATGAATTATTGGCCGATGTATTTCTGCCATTTATTGATATCTCCAAGTAGCTAGCTATACAGGAATGACATTCTGTGTGGTAGCAAGTACAGTTCTGAAGAAAGCTGTTGTTGCCAGTATGAAGCTGATGAAAGTTCCATGCTCCATGTAGTAAGAAACAGAAGATTGGGACCACATTTTCACAATCATATATAACTAATTGGACTGCACTGACTTGTAGTATGTTTTAAAGAACATCAGGAACTAACTCCTCGCTCACCTTTGTTGGATGCGTCGGTATGCCTTTTAAAAAACTTTAATTAGAGACACGGATCCCGTCTTTCGATCAGTTAAACATGCATGCTCTTTAACTCAACTAATAACATCTGTGAGATATTCGAAACACCCCGTTTCAGTGTGTGTACTTGGTGTTGGAAACACTGTTGCTTCAACCATTTCTATTCAGAAATGCACTACTATCCGTGAAGGTGCTTTTTACACCAAGCATAAACTGTCTTCTGTGTAATCTCTGTAATACGTTAACTCTCTTTTCTACCACACAGAGTGTCTTTCCTGCATAACTAGTGACTTGGAGAAATCAATAAATGACAGAAATGCAGGGTTGTTATAATTAAAGTTCGCCTATTCAGAAGGCTCTAGAGCCGGTTCTATGGCTCCAAACGAAACAAAATTTCACTAACACGTAGTTGAAAAGCTCTGCGAAAGTCAAAAAAAAAATTAGTTATATTTTTCGTCAGTAGGTGGCGCTGCGCCAATATTTAAGGTGATGTTTGCAGATTCATTATATCAATTTCAGTCAATCCAGACGAAGCACACAAATTTAAAATTTTCAACAAACTTCGAGGAACTGCGAATTGTTATAATTAAAGTTCACCTAATCAGACAGCTCTAGAGCCTGACCTATGACTCCAAATAATACAGAAAAATGAATAGAATTTCATGTGATGTAATCTGCATCAACAAAAATAAAACATGTCCCTCGGCAACGAGGAAATAACGAAGAATAACATTACGCATGCTCAATGAATCCTCCACCATTTTCAATAACGCATTCCATTCTCAGAATTGTGCTTTCTACAGCATTGCGTAAACTGTCCTGTGAGATTAAGCGAATATAAAGTCTAATACTGTCTTTCAGATCAGAGATTGTCTGACATCTGTATTTAGATACAGAAGCTTTCAAAAATCCCTGCAACAAAAAATCGCATGGTGTTAGATCAGGCGATTGTGGTGGCCAGATTGTTTGAAAATAACGACTTATGACGCGGTCTTCTGTAAAATGGCTTGTTAAGAAAGTCCGAACTGCTCTAGTAATGTGCGGAGGTGCACCGTCTTGCATAAACACGATATTTTAAAGGCATCCTCGCTGTTGCAGCTCAGGAATCAGAAAATTTGACAACATATTGAGATACCTTCTCCCATTTAAGGAACATGTAATGGGTCCTGTGGATGTTAGTTCCTCAAAAATATAGCCCTATCATATAACGTAGCTGTGAAACCGCACCACACCGTCACTTTAGCTGCATGCAATGCAACTTCTTGGACAACATTAGGATTCTCTTTCGCCCAAATTCGACAGTTGTGTGTGTTCACTTGTCCGTTTTAAAAAAATGCGCTTCATCAGTCCATAGAATATTCCAGGGCCAAGAATTGTCCACATTCATTCGTGCAAGAAACTGTAGTGAAAATGATAGCCGACTTTCGGTATCACCCTGTATTAGTTGCTGCAACCTTTGAATCTTGTATGGATAGTAGCGCAAAATTTGACGCATGACTTTTCTCACAGCAATCGGCACACAATCGGCATATCGACTTCATTCGCAATAGCTGGCACACATGCATTATCAAATGATGACTGGCTTGCTAAATCCACGGCAGCAGTAGCAATATCTTCAATGCTAGAAATGTTTACCTTTTTCCGTCCTCTGCCATGAAGAATGTCGAGTTTTCCTGTTTCCTCGAGCTTTTTTAATCATTTTGTGAACTCTACGATTCGACATTTGTCCACGTCTAACATCTTTTAGCTTCCGGAATTCTCGAAAAGCTGCAGCTGCGTTGCTGTTATTTTTGGTAATATAACTTTACAAGAAGTACCTTTTCTTTGAAAGTTACCTTCCCACCAGTGGCCGAGAGTTCTGCTCTCGAAGCTGGTAGATGGGAGGTGCTGGGTTCGAACCCAATCGCGCCCGTCGGCCTAATCGTTCGGAGTTTTCGTGGTTTTCTTCGAACCTTGGATTTCCAAGCGTAAATACGGGTTAGGTTCCCTTAGAAAGACCCCCACGAAGGGCACTCTAACCCTTTAGGGCCTATATCCCTCGTGTTGATAATTGGCCGTCATAAACACAACCAACCAGCCAACCTTTCAAAGTTACCATTCTCCACAAAGCGTAGATTCAAATGCTTTTCAGAAACAATCAACTGTTCCAGTGTCAAAGAAATCACAGACACACTTTATCAGCAAGTTTTAAATCGTTAGGTGGTTAGAAGGGTATTTCAAATTTCCGAGTGTTGCGACGCCATTTTGACGTCGTTCGTCGAAAATTGGAATAAAATGTGATCTTTTTCAAGCGTTGGGTGAAATTTTGTGATTTTGTGTGTTTCATCTGGATTGACCGAAATTGATATAACGAATCTGAAAAAGTTTACTTTTACCAACTGTGAAATAAAATATCCCGTATTTTGTTTTTTACAAAATAAAGGAACCTGAAAATATCGGCTTAAATATTGGCGCAGCGCCACCTATTGACATAAAATTTAACTTTTTTTTTTTTTCGATTTTCGCAGAGCGTATGTCTTCAACTACGTACTAGTGAAATTTTGTTTCGTTTGGAGCCATAGAACCGGCTCTAGAGCTTTCTGAATAGGCGAACTTTAATTATAACAACCCTGTACATCGGCCTATAATTCTTCACCAGTTGCATTCGGGCGAGTAGTTGTATACATTTCCTTGATACCTATGGTAAAAGGTTTCCAACGACAACGCTCTCGACAAAATCCCGATCTGACAGTTAAGGACCTTCACTAGTTAGTCTGTTGCTTAGACAAGAAGCTGCAAAATTGCGGAATGAAATCAAAGTCCATTGGTCATCAAATCGACCCATAGAGGTTGATAAGACTTTGGTCGATGCTGCCATAGTTGTCGATTGGGGGTTTATGGAAAAGAGCTTTTTAAAAATCATCTATCATGATAAAAGATTAAAAAATTCAAAGGTTTGTTGAACTTTCACAATTAGGTCACGCCATAGTTGACATTGAATATTTGAGAAAAATATCGAAAATCGGTACACATATCTCAGATTGGTTTGTTACACAACCATTCTTGAATTAATAAGCATTCTGGTGTATTTTTAACCGTTGCTCCAAGGTACGGTCAGTCTCTCCGTTATACAGGGTGTTGCAAAATTCGACCGACACTTTCAAAGTCGTGTCGTTTGTAAGCATCAAGATGATGAAAAATTACTATAGAATATGGGGTCGCAAACCACGTATTTAATTAAAAATACTGGGTGTTCTATCCTAATTCAATTTGGGTTGGCGGTAAAAACTTTCAGAAAACTTGAGTATATTATAATAAACTTAGGCATTGTCATCCTTGTTGCAAATGTGATATAAATAAAGTGGTAGAAGTTTCCATGTATGCACAGCAGTATGCACAGGACGCTGCACATTTTGGGCTACGATTATTAGTTCATACGGCATCATCGGTTGCTTCAGCACCCTGTTTTTCCATAACTTTTCATAAAATTACATTTCACACAAAACAAGGTACAGTCGTGGAAAAAAAAAAGTAAACACCTCCTACTAACTCCTAAACAAATTATCTTAGAAGAACGTTATTGGTACAGAACTATTGGAAATAAAGTCTACTTTTACATGATGTATACAAAATTTGCTTAGGGGGTCATCTACATATTAAAACGAACCATAACTTTGTTTTTTTCAATAGCAATACACAATTCTGACAGCATAAATCAACTCTACACCCTTCAATTAGCCTAAAAACAAATTTTTATGTAATTCGTGCTATAATTTTCCGAGAAATTAATTATTTTAAAACGAGCGTATTTTAAGACTGTATCCAAATTGCAGTTCGGTACACGATTGTTAACCGAGAGAGCCCCCTTCTTGATCAAGGCATCTTAAGCGCCACTGATGCATTCAATGATGCCTGTTTGATAACAGGACAGCAGAAGATCTTTCAAAATATCCACTCACTTCTATCATAGACGGCCCCTTAAACCATCATTTTATCGTTTTTAAAGCATAACTTCAAAACTATTCGGAAGAATAATGTGAAATTTTGGATTTTCATAAAGCAGGACTTAATAAATCTAAATCCATTAAAAAAATTATAGGTTGCAATTCATAATTTTTTCGAATACTAATTTCATAATTCCTAATTCATATCATAAAATTATAAAAATTGCAAATTCAGCGTATTTATGTTTGGGTACATAAGTGGTATTGCTACACAAAAAATTAGCACATTAGGAGCATAATTTCAGGAGATATAAATAAAAATATGAAAATGCAATTTAACATTAGAAGCACTAAATTTTGAATGTTTATACCTCGAAAACTTATCATTCAAATGACTTGAAATTTGGAGTCTAGGCATAGTTTGAACCGAGGATTTGAAATATCTCATTAAAATTGGGTATTGCCGTTGAAAAAAATGAGTTTTGGGTTCGTTTTAAAATGTAGATGCCCCCTAAGCAAATTTTAAATACATCATTTAAAAGTAGACTTTATTTCCAATCGTTCGGTACCAGTAACTTCCGTCTACGATAATATGTTGAAGAGTTAGTAGGGGGTGTTTACTTTTTTTTCCCCACGACTGTACAATGTACATATCTTTGCAATGTTTTCGTATCCTCAAAATTATTACCGTCAATCCAAGTTCTGTTTGGATGAAATACGCTATATTTCTGACTAAATAAGTGGTCTGTGACCCCATGCTTGATGGTACTTTTTCATCCCCTTGATACCTACGATCATCCCTCTGAATTTGTTGGTCAGATTCGGTGACAACCTGTGTATTGCATCACACTTTTTACAAGGAATACCATAGATTGTTCCTTTCTGATCAGAACTTGGGTATTCGTATTTAAAATCACAGAAGGAGCCTTGTAAAGATTTGTGTGGTACAAAAGATGTAATGTACTTAATGGTTTAAAAGAAGCGGAATTTTTTCCAATGGATTATTAAAATTTATGTACATTATTTTTGTAATAAAAATTCTTTTAAGAAGTCTCTAGCGATAGTACTAAAGCTACAAACAAAAGTAAATTTTACTAATGTCTGGAGTTAAACTGCACGTTACATGTTAAACAGTGAAAGTAGAAAAAGCAGCGATCTCTGAGACCACTGAAAACAGTTAAAGGTTAAAATTATTTTTTTTTTTTAAAAAGGGGGGGGGGAGAGAAAAAAAAGGAAGAAAGAAATGTTTCCGTTCATTAGCGAATTTTTCTGATATATTCCCGGAGTCGTTTTTTTACACATAAAAACGAGGAAGTTTCAAACATTGCTAATGAAGTAGAAATTTAAAAGCGTGTATCATTTTTCTAAATAGTATTATATCATCATTTATAATAGATTGATCACCTATGATGGTCTTTTCCTGGCAATAGTATAAGTAAAATATTCAATATCACCACATTTCACACCATTTTCTGAAATTTCCTTTGCCTTTATTGGGAAAAGGGAAAAGAAAATCGACTTTTTAGTATCTCGATAATAATACCTGGAAATTTCGCACATTTAACGTTATAAACGAGTTCATGAATCCGAAAGGAAGTTCAGACTTTAGATTTGACAAGAGCCTTAATATTATAAGAAGCCCAGTGGCGTAGTGGTCAGATAATTTGATGCCGCGCTGCAGGACGATTGTTCGACTCCCAACTGAGCAAGGCTCACTAAGTCTTTCATCCCTTTGATGCGATAAAATGAGTACCAAGCTTACTTCGGAACTAAACACCGATGGCACCGCGTTAGACTGACCACCTGGCCGGGACGCATGCTGTATAGCACCTCGGGGTCTAGGGTCAACTAAGCAGAGATATAGGCGCTATTGGCCCAGATCCTTCATGGATTGTATCACCACAGAGTTTAATTTTAGTTTTTTTTAATGTCATACACTATTGGGATACATTTTCTCAAAAATCTTTCAAAATTGTTCTTAAAATTGTGATGTTAAATTTATTTATATTTTTAGTTTTGCATTTTGTTCATTTCGCAACTTTACCTGATTAGTTTGCAAATAATTACTTTTTTTAACTCACAAAAAAAAAAAAAAAAAAAAAAAAAAACTAATTTAACGTAAATAGTTGTTCGAATATTCAAAATTTTAAATATCTAACATTCTCTATTTTAAATCGCCAAAACAATCATCCAATCATCTACTATTTCGCCAAAATAATCTAGCCTTTATACCCAAGTATTTTATATAGAATTACAACAGTGTAATTCATTGTAATCTATTCTTTAAAGCATGTTTTCTTGTATGATTAACTATACGAATCTCTGAAATATAAATGAATAATTTTTTCCTAATATCGAAACTTCTTTTACAATATTTGTCAGGCTATCATTTAATTTTTTATAGATGAGGGTTTACTAAAACACGAAAAAAAAGATTGCTAAGTAGTTTATATTCACCAAAAAGTTACTCCTAATTGTGTATTTCATTGTAAAAGAATTAACTAAATTACAGGTAAATAAAGATTAATATTTTCCACGAATAAAATAATTATATTTCTTTATAAGATACTATAAAGGCAAATAAACGTATTTATAAAGTGCATTTTTACATTTAGGAATTTGAAAACACAAAGGGGCAACTGACATAGTGGGGTCGAGATAATAGTTAGAAAACATTCTCCGACCCAGTGGTGAAAAAGGAGTCGAAAATATATCCAACTCCTGTGCAACATTTGAGAGGTTGTTTCCCAAACATCCGAGAGGTTCTTTTTTGCAGAAATCAGGGAAAGAGGTCACCTGTGCAAAAGTAGTTGAGTTAAGATATTCGACGGAATTCAGCCGGGGTTTATTTACTGCTTACGTAGTACAGCAATCTAGGTCGATAAACAGTTAAGAAACTTTTAACCCTTTCGCGACGGGTGCGTCATATATGCACCAGTCCCAAACTCGCTTTAACGACGGTACGTAGCTAAATACAACTCTCTATGGGGACGGCGCTCTGTTATAGTGTATCTGTCTCAGAGAACAAGACATTTTGCGTTGCTAAGCCTAACCTTTAAAAAAAAACATAGAAAATATATTTTTTTTTTTTTTTTTGACGATTGAGATGATTATTTGTGAAACTGTAACGAATAATAATGTAATCATAAATACAGAATATCAAAACATTCTGAAAATATTTTCATTAAAATCTATATGCAAAAATAAAATATTTGACTTATCTTAACTAAATATTATACAGAATCTTTATATAGAAAACGTTATATAAATCTACCCTTAATCAAATCCAAAAAATGATAAAACATATGCTGTAAATGTTATATGCATAAATAATTCAGAAAGGAGACAGTGTGTGATAGTCTTTAAAGAAAGGATAAACACAAAGTTCCATGTTGCATAGCTCACAAGAATAAAAAGTCTGTGTTATTTTCCGTTGTGTTCTAACAATCTGTGAGCAATCTACACACCTTCTTCTGCTTTTTTCACCTCTTTTATTGACATTTAGCGAAGGAAACTACCTCCCAGAAAGCCTCAAAGGTGTGGATGTTGATTTACCTTTCATCCTGTTACCTTTCTATCTTGAAACTTCCATAATTTTCAAATATTTTTCAACACTCATTTTAAATTGAACAAATGGAGTTTTAGTCCCATATTTTTTTTTTTTTATCATCGAGAACATTGACATTCAACAAAGCGATATCCATTAAATCAAAGAATAATTTCTTATGCCATACTTACAGTATATTATACCGATTCGCTACTCTCAGTTAAATTTAGAGAGCCTTCGCTATCAAAATAATCACTCATATACTTATTTAAGATTCGAGTGTACTCTTCTTCTGGTAATTTTTTTTTTTATTTTGCCATCGCAATCTTTGCTAAATTCTCTTAACCAGCGCAGAAAACTTTCGTCTACTGCTAAGCAAGATGCAGACAAAATAAAAACTGGAATTTCTAAAGCAATTGCAGCAACCCTTATCTGCCCCAAAGAAGTAAAAAGCATATTTCGAAGCATCTGAAGCCTTCCGATAATTACATCTCGTGGGGACATAGCTGACCGTCAGCTGAGTTTTGTTTACGGCACGCCTACTGCTCTTGCATCTGAACAAAGTACAAGAATCGGAAAGCATTCAACAGACACAAGGTCAATAACCTAAAGGTTCGAATTAGTTAACTGTAGGGGGCATGAAACTCCATCTTTTGATTAAAAAAATACAAATTTAATATGTATAATTGAAAATGCAAATATGATACACCCGTCTAGTAGATCGATATAAACAGCGAATTAGCAGTGCATAACCCGGCTACTAGTGACATTTACAACTGATGCATATAAGACACACCTGTCATGGAAAGACATTCCGTTAAGCATCATTCCGTCGCGAAAGGGTTTTAAAGGGGGAACTGTCAGAAAAGTTTTGCAGTAATTTATTCTTTTTTGTCTATTGAAATATATACTGAAAGTGTGCACCGGAAAAATATAGCTGAAATGTTATATTATTATAAATGTTTTTACAAAAGTAGAATACCAAGTTCTCTGATGTATCTCAAATCCAGTTGCCTAACAATGCCTTGGAGGCCGTTAGAGAGGATAAAAAACAGTAAAACTCTAAATATCGGAAAACTCGATAGCACTAAATTTATAAGCTATTCGGAAAAAATATAGAGACTGTTCACCAACGCATTAGAATATGCTTAACGTTTACTTAATTTAAAACAAATAAAACTGTCATATTTATGAAATATACTAAAGACGGATTTTTTAAACATGCAAAAGTCAATGTACATGAACATATAGAGGTGATAGTGCAATTACCTGGCAGTGTATCTTGACGCGATCTTTACGTAATCTAGTTAATGATGCTTTTTTAAATACTACTAAATGATGGTGCGAACGAATAGACATTTTGTCTAGCTTTAATTTTTATTTAATATTTTTCACGACATTCCCATTGCGATTCGGAAACTAATTTTTAAGTTTTCCACATGTAAACTTCCTATATTTCACCTGTATTTTTTCAATATTTCCTCTTATACGACAGAAAACCTGATTATACGGTTATTCAGAAAATAAAGTTAATTTTCTTCCAATCGTTAAAACTGAAAGGAAATTGTACTTTTATTTTTTAAGTTTTTATTGCGCACTTATTTAAAAACTTGCTACATATGCTTGCTTTTGTTTACGATTACATGTAAAAATTTTAATGCAATGTTTAAACCCTTTTGGTAGTTTAATCTCTAAGTGTCATTTTTTTTTTACAAAGACATTTTACAACTCGCTGTACTTTGCCGCTTCTTGAAAGTTATCGGTATTAGAGGAAGTATCTTCAAATCCAATACCTGATTCATCGTCACTAAATGAGTCAGTAACTCCACTATCAATGGTCACTCTAATTGTGAGTTTTATAAATTTAGAAGGAATGCGATAATCGCATACATCAGCTGGTTTTTCTTCAGTAGATAACTCATCTTACTTCTTAATGCAATTTCATAAATTCAACCTGACGCATTAATATAATTAAGATATTTCGCATAATTCTTCTACTGAGCCGGAAACAAAGTGTTTGATTTTCTTTGAATTTAAAGTTTGCTTTTATGAAACATTAGGTCTCTCTTTCCCGTTACATCTTTTCAGCTGAGGAAATCAGATTATAGCAACAAGGGTATTTACTATTTGTCAAGAGTTCTCTAGTGTGTTAATTAAATCTTAAAGTGAAATATTATGGCGTATTAAAAGCTTTCTGTACCAAGTTCTATAGTTGTGCATTATGCCTTGATCTAGGGGTTGAAAAACAGAAGTTGTGTTTGGTTGAAAACCCAATTTTAGCGTTGTTCAATTTCAAATTATTCCTTTTCCCCATAACGCCAAATCTGTTAAATTGAATACTACTGGAAAACACAAAGTGTCTCAGATAATTTTTAATTATGAGAGGTATTTTAAACTCTCCTAATACGTTATAATACAACAAGATAGTGACTCTTTATTTTGACAATCTATCGGCGATGCATTCATCCTTTAAATGATACAAAGTGATGTTCGGGAAAATTCTCAAAACACTACCCGGTTTCATCAGCAAAGTTTTATACTTTCATAATCTTCAAAAATTTATTTCAGTCGTAGACAGCAACAAACAATCAATACAAACAATCATAAACCTTTACACCTTTAAGATTTACTGATTTGACTTCTCCACAAATTGTCTTAAAAATCATGCTGTGTTAAGATTGGAACTGTTCAAGATTTCCATTCGAAGTTTTAAAAACGTTTAATTTACTTTTTTGCGGCTTCTAAATTTTTTTCTTGAATAAAAGGTGCACTGATAGTTTTGTTTTAACGATGTATCCAGTTCAGAATTATAGAGTTAATTTCACTGTAATCACTCTTCCTCAATATTAGAAATTTTTCCCACCTGTGATTTACGAATTTTGAAACGTCCAGCAACTACAGGTAAAATCCATTTCTCTATTTTCGAAACACTTACAATGTAAGCTTTTTTTCTTTTAAAGTTAAACACCTTCTTTTTAGACCATTCTCGAAACATTAAAAACAAAAAAAAAAAATGACCTGAATATATCCCTGAAAAAAAGTGTAAATATATTTTGGCGCTTTAAGTAGAGGGTTTCGAGTATTAATTAGGACACAAGAATACAACAGTAATTGATATAAAATGCATTGCAAAATTTTTGCCAGCACTTGATGCTTTCTTGGCACTTCTTCTTTATAATTCTCCCAAAAGCAATACATAATTTCCTAAAAAAATATATAAACCAGCTTTTTTCTTTGTTTTTTAAAACATATCATGTTAGGCTTTCAATGGCTAGTTATTGTTTTCTTTGCATAGATAATACCAGCCTTCTTACCAGTGTCAACTGTTGGCGCCGTGTGACGTCTGCTTCCACTCATGTGTGTTATGATTTCTTTTTTTTTTTTTTAATTTTTTTAAGATTATTCGAAAAATTGTTTGACCTTTAGTGCACAGGAACAAAAGTACTCAGCATATTATCCACACTGAAATGGCACTTCGTTGTAAATGAGGTTGTAAACTGAATATTTTTCTCTAAATCACATGCAATGCATAATTTATGATACTTTTCCTAACGTTTAAATGTACAAAATTTTTTATTGTTTGATATAGTGAAAATAAAGTACACGAGTACTCGCTTGCAAATTAATTAGAAAATGTTCGATGACTACGACGCAGTGACCACTTGTATCAAAACAGTTCAGGATTGAGACTTTTTCTCCGAGAGGGTTTTCTACAGTCCCAGTTGGTATATTATGCAGTTTTAGACATTAATATGCAGAATATCTAAAAGTATTTCGAATTGTGTGCTCATGAAGACTATTCAATCTTGTGCTGCAGTTGCAGCCTTACCAACATATGTGAGTGAGAGATGCTCAGCTAGGTATAGTCCTCGTAGCTTAAGTTGTAGAGCCCTCGGAGCGCTATTCCAAGGGTTCCGATATCGATGCCCAGCTTGGAAATTTTTCACTCTGTTGATTCTACGCTTAGTTAGCAATGTGATAAATTACGTATCAAATATTCAATAATTTTGAGCGTAATTTCACTGCTGAAAATTAATTGAAAATTAATTAACATTATATATTAGATAGCGTGTAGCTCCAATCTATCTGTAATTCTTTTTTCTATGATCGTAGAGTATGAAAAAATATTGAGACGGTTTACATATATATCAATGCGTCCTTTGGATTTTGTATGGGATTTATCAAAGCAATGATATGGAGGAATATAATATATAACAATATGAATAATCCCAATACCTTACAAAGAAATCACTCTTTTAATGCTAGGGGAGACTGGGGATTAAAGGGATAAGGGATGAAAGGGACACTCAAAATTTCAGGAAGAAAATAAAATGTGCAAAATTTCAACACTGGCTTAGCCGATGGCGATACTTATTCTGTCTTAATATTCCTTATAACTAACGTTAGCATTTGTAGCATTGTAAGTGGTGAAAGTAAAACCTGTTTTTGATATAAAAAAGTAAATTTTGATGTTGCTTTTTTTTTCTCTAAAAAAATTTATACTGTGTTTAGCATTACAATATTTATGTTATTTAGCAATGTAAAATATGCACTTTATGTGAATACCAGTATATTTTGTTAACTAAAATATTGTCATGCGTGAATACATTTTTAATTTCGCTAGGTGGGCATGGAGTTGAAAGGGATATGTCCCTTTCAACCCCTCGTTGTTTAAAATTATTTCAACAAAATATTATTTACGTTTCGTAAAATTTAAGTTATGGTTTTTAGTTTTTTTATGTAGAAACAATGAATGCATTATTATGTAGAACTCAAGTATCCAAATATTACAATAACATATACCTACAATTTAGATATTTTTTCTTCCAAATATCATCAAAAAGTCAATATGCTTCGAAAATATAAAAGAACAATTGAGAAAAATCGAATTACCGAAGAAGAAATGATGAGTGCTGTATCTGAAGTAGAGGAAAAAGGAGTACCTGTAAGATCAACAGATAGAGCCTACGGCATTGAAAAGTACTATTTAGAAGGAATTGCTCTAAAATTTAAGAATGCGCAAGCAGATGAATTTCAGGACACCCATTTGATAATTGAAAAATTTTTAATGAATCTCAATAAAAACAGTTAGCTTCATATTTGCTCCAAGCATTTAATATGAACTATAGTTTGACAATTGTGCATATAAGTATTCAATTTCTTTGAATTCTCCAAATATGCCGCTGTCTGGCAAACAAACAAGCAAGATGGAGCTGATTGGTCCAAAGATTTTAATCCACGAAATTCACTATTTTCTTTTAAGAAAACTTATAGCTAGTAGTTTAACAAGAAGTACAAGTTTCCACAAAGCTAATGGTGATATATTTTTTAAACGTTCAGTCAGTTATGGATCGCTATAAATTCAAATGGAATATAATACATAACAGAGCACAAGCCACCTAATGTAGTAGCAAAAAGTGGTGAAAGCAGTTTTCTCACATAACATCAGCTGAACGTGATACACTTGTCACACTTTTGTTTCTGCATCAGGTAACTCTGTTCAACAGTATTCGTTTTTCCAAGGAAGAATTACCCCATCCTAAAGGCTTGGACTTGCTTTTGTTGTTGGTGGATGACTTCAGAATTTTTCTAAAGCAATTGAGCATTAGCTAAATATTCCGTTATTCCTAACTAATCCTACGCTTCTCTTATTTGATAATCATGAAAGCAATATAAATATTAAGACAATAAAATTTCCAAAAGATAATAGAATAATTATGGGGACATTCCTGTCGCACTTTATCCCCAAACTCCAGACAAACACTCGCAAGGAATTCGAAGTACATTTTTTCAGGAAAAAAAGAATAAAACCACTTTGTATTTATTGATAATATTGACATGAATGACGTGAATATTAACCCTTTGCTCTCGTGTGTCTAGTCTGAATGGACATCATCTTTCTTTGCAAAATTTCTTTTTGCACCAGTAATAAAGGGAAATGTAATTTGCCTTATTTAATTAGAGCATTTTTGAAATTGCGTACTTGAAGGAAACTTCTTTTTAAAAATGTGATGTCAACCGAATAAATTTTGTGTAAGAGACGCCTGAGTCGAAAGGATTAATGATATTGTGATGAAGTTACCTAAATCCGTAACTGGTGGTGAGACAGGTAGAGTTAAATCTTTCTTAAAATTTTTGACTGATTTAAAGTTGTTTTATGTCAAGTAGGCCTAAACAAGTTATTTTTCTTGTTACTTTCTTCTATCTTTACAAGAAGAAAGTATTGGATTCGTGAAAATTTTCGGTTTTCGACGGATTTACCCGTTTTAGGGGTCAGAGATTCCGAAAAACATGTTTTTAGAAAATGTCTGTCTGTGAGTCTGTCCATCTGTGAGTGTCTGTCTCTGTGTATGTGACACAAATTTTGTGGGCGCTCTATCTCAAGAACTAATGCACGGAATTTAATAAAAATTTATATTCAGTTAGTCCCTCATATAAATTGATGCTGATTAGTTTTTGGTGTAAATCGCTCAACAGGTGGCGTTGCTATGCAGCCTTTTTCACGACTTTCGCAATAGCTCCATATCCAGAACTGATGCACGCATTTTCATCAAACTTCAGATTCAGTTAGTCCTTGACGTGAATTGAAGTTTTGTACATTTTGGTGTAAATCGCTCAACAGGTGGCGCTGCTATACTGCATTTTTTACGATTTCCGCAATAGCTCTATCTCAACAACTAATTCTTGGATTTTCATCAAACTTCAGATTCAAGTATACTTTGATATGAATTAGTGCTGTTTGTGTTTTGGTGCAAATCGCTCAACAGGTGGCGTTGCTATGCTGCACTTTTCAGAATTTCATTATAGCTGTATCTCAAGAACTGATGCAATAATTTTCACCAAACTTCAGAATCAGTTAATCCTTGACATGAATTGACATTTTGTACATTTTGGTGTAGATCACTCAACAGGTGGCGCTGCTATGCTGTATTTTTCAGAATTTCCGCTATAGGTGTATCTCAAGAGCTAAGGCACGAATTTTCATGAAACTTTAGAATCAGTTAGTCCTTGACATGAATTGACATTTTATGCATTTTGGTGTAAATCGCTCAATAGGTGGCGCTGCTATGCTGTTTTTGTGATTTCCGCAATAGCTCTATTTCAAGAACTAGTGCTTGGATTTTCAACGAACTTCAGATTTATGTCTACCTGGATATCAATTATTGCTGTTTATGTATTGGTGTAAATCACTCAACAGGTGGCGCTGCTATGCTACATTTTTCAGAATTTCCGCTATAGCTCTATCTCAAGAATTAAGGCACGAATTTTTATCAAACTTCAAATTCAGATACACTTTGATATGAATTGGTGCTAAATTGGTGTAATTTCTTGTACTATTTAAATGATTTAATTGACGTGATTTATAAAGAAGAAAGTTTCGTGATGGCTACAACATACCAGTTTTTTGTTTTATCATATGTTGCAATATATTTTATTTTTATTTGTGCATTATTAATAATGTAATCGCAAATAAAAACAAAAAAAATTTCATAAAAGTTATTTATGTGTTATTAGCATCATTTATGTGTGTTCCTTTGAACCTCGCAAAGAGTCCCTTTCATCCCCTACAATGGGATTAAAGGGGACATTTCTCCCAATTTATAAAAATGCGTACAGATTTTAAATTACTGTACTTGAGGATAAGAAGTTGTACTAGTGTTAAAGCGAAGGTTTTAAACGAGAATTAGGCGCAAACATGATAATGATACGTTTTAATATCACTGTTTTATTAGCTTATAAAGCCGAAATGTCCCTTTCATCCCCCATCTCCCGTCCAGATCTGCAAGTAACGATCCATTTCTAATCTAAATTAATAAAACTCCTAACTAGCAATTAAAACAGCTTTAGAAATTAATAGTTTTTTATGACTATTTATCATTTTAATTTATATGAAATTGCTCTTTAAAAATTAAGAACTGAATTAATAATAATCTCTCAAAGTGATAATATTTAAAGATAATTTTAATTATTTCTCAATTAATTTTCATTTTCATTTTTATTTCCTTTCGATATGACTAAAAATTGATAAAACTTATTTTTAATGCATTTACAAATATAAGCAAGAGAAATTATGGAAATTTCTTTGGTGTAGGTTTTTTAAAAATAACATTTCAATGTTATTTAATTAAGTAGAATATTTGGGTTTGTAGTTCTTTTATAACTGATGTATTTGGAAAATTTTTCTGTTTAGAAGTTTTATTTTTATATAAAATCATCTAATTTTCTATAAAACTCACTACTGATTAAACTACAGAATTCCAATCATTCGCTTACAGTTAATAAAGATAGTTGATATCGTGCAAACCGCAAGAAATGCAACACAACTCATTTTGAGTTTTATTGCGCTAATATATCTGACATAGATATTTTGTGGAAAATGTACATTTCAATAATCGACTTTACACCTTCTGACAACTTCTTACACTTTCCCAATGCTCTCTCTGTTGTACTCGCGTAAATATTTGTTGGAAAACATTTTTCTTAATGAATGATGTCATTATTCGTTTGGCTATCATGTTTGTTGTACGCATCGGAATTGCCTATGGGTACACCTCTGATCCCAACCTTTAAAATGTTTTGATTATCTGATTTATTTATATTTGTCTTTAACTAAAAATAAATAAAATTTGATTTTTCCGAACTCCAAATTATTTAGGCCCTACTTCAAAAAACATGGGTTTATTTCGAAACTGAATTGATTCATGTAAAAAATGTACCTTTCTTAAGTTGAAAACGAGTAAGACCTCTTAAGAACTTCAACTTGACATATTAATCTCATTAACGCCAGAATTTACCCCAAAATTGGTCAAAATGTCAATTTTCTTTTTTTTTAAATAATAAATGAAAGCTTGTTTAATTGTGAATATTTTGACACCTCTTTTTTACCCCCCCCCCCCCCCGAGATATTGTAAGTTTTGTTAATGCATCCAGCCCATACAATTTAAAACTTTAAATGGCTTTTTCTCCATATTCATATTTTCGCCACTTTCCTGTTTTAAAAATGCTAAGGCTTTTTTTGTATTTGAGATAGAGATTTAAAATTTTTTGTGTATGTTCTTTATTACCTTTGTAATAAATGTACGTATGGAATGAGCATTCAGGTTTTTTGTTATTAAAAAAAAAAAAAAAGTATATGAAGATGTGTTAGATTTCATCGTTTTTTACTATAGATATATCAGTAAATTAATTATATTAAATGTAATATCAGATGTATCTAAAAACACATGCGCCGTCTTGTGTAATACACATTTGAGAGTCTTAAAAAATTGGGCAAAAATATAAATTTTTAAAAAATTAGTAGGGATTTTAAAAAAATGTATTTTTTTAAAGCTTTTAGGTAGCTTTCATTACAAAAAGCTACCTATTGCAGCCATTCGGAGGAAGGCGATTTCAAAAAATTTTGGTATATTTTCATCGATCATGACACCCAGACCCCGAAACCACCCTCCGTTCAAAAGTTGATATATATATATATATATATATTATATATATAGATATCTGACATTTGTCACACTGTAACTCTCGAATTTATGAACCGATTTGGATGTAATTCGGTATGTACATAGTACATACCAATGTCTCGACCGAGTTCGTTGGCCAGCTTCATCCGCCATTTTGTTTCAAAATGGCGGCCATTTAAAGTTTTTTAAAAAAATTAAATTTGAAATGTGTTACCAAAAAATTGAAAATGGAAAAATATATTTTTTTAATGTATTTGACCTTTATACAAAGATTCCGGAGCAGTTTTTGTTTCGTCTATATCTTAAAAAATGGCTGAGTTATAGCATTTTGAGTTTCTAGCGTGGCTGACATTTTGAAAAGTCCTGAATTTTGTCACGCGATAAAAGGCGTATTTATGAACCGATTTGGATGTAACTTGGTTTGTACGTAGTACATACTAATATCTCGACCGAGTTCGTTGGCCAGCATCATCCGCCATCTTGTTTAAAAATGGTAGCCATTTAAATTTTTAAGAAAAATTTAAATTTGAAATGTGGTACCAAAAAATTGAAAATTGAAAAAATATTTTTTCTTATGCGTTTGACCTTGATACAAAGATTCGGGAGCAGTTTTTGTTTCGTCTATATCTTAAAAAATGGCTGAGTTATAGCATTTTGAATTTCTAACGTGGCTGACATTTTGAAACGTCCTGATATTTGTCACGTTATAACAGGCGTATTTATGAGCCGATTTGGATATACCTTGGTGTGTACATAGTACATACAAATATCTCGACCGAGTTCGTTGGCCAGCTTCATCCGCCATCTTATTTTAAAATGGCGGCATTTAAAAAATTTTTAAAAATTTTAAATTTAAAATAAGATACCAAAAAATTGGAAAATGAAAAAGATTTTTTTTTGTATGTGTTTGACCTTAATACAAAGATTCCGGAACAGTTTTTGTTTCGTCTATATCTAAAAAAATGGCTGAGTTATAGCATTTTGAATTTCTATTGTGATTGATATTTTAAAACGACCTGATTTTTGTCACGCGATAACAGGCGTATTTATGAACCGATTTGGATGTTACTTTGTCTGTACATAGTACATACCAATGTCTCGACCGAGTTCGTTGGCCAGCTTCATTTGCCATCTTGTTTCAAAAGGGTTGCCATTTAAAAAAAAATTAATTTAAAATGAGGTATTAAAAAATTGGAAAATGAAAAAGACTTTTTTATGTGTTTGGCCTAGATACAAAGATTCCGGAGCAGATTTTGTTTCTGAAAATTTGTTCTTTTGTTTATATCTTAAAAAATGGTTGAATTATAGCACTTTGAATTTCTAGTATGGCTAACATTTTGAAACGATCTTGTATTTGTCACGCGATAACACACGTATTCGCCTATTTCCATGTAAGAAGCATGTGGATAGTATAGATCAATATCTCGACTAAGTACGCTGGCCAGTTTTATTCTCTTCTTGTTTCAAAATGGCGGTCATTAAATTTAAAAAAAATTATATCTAAAGTGAGGTGCAAAAAAATTAGAAATTGAAAAAGGTTTCTTTCTTAAGTATTTGACCTTGATATAAGGATTCAGGAGCATTTTTTGCTTGTCTTAAAAAATGGCTCAGATATAGCAGTTCCAATTTCTAATGTGGGTGACATTTTGAAAAATCTGATTTTTTGCCTGCGACAGCACTCGTATATATCAACCTATTCTGTTGTGAGTGAGCATGTGCACAGCAATTACTAAGGTCTGGACCAAGTTCACTGGTTAGCTTCATCCACCATGTTGTCTTAAAATATCAGGCACTTTAAGAAACCGCCGAATTAGCCAAAAAATAGAATAGCAAAATAATAATAATAATAAATACAATAAACTAGCCAAAAAATAGAAATTGAAAAAGGTTTCTTTTTTAAGTATTTTATCATGATATAAGGATTCCGGAGCATTTTTTGTTTTGTATTTATCTTAAAAAATGGCTCAGATATAGCAGTTTCAATTTCTAATGTGGGTAACATTTTGAAAAATCTGATTTTTTTCCTGCGACAGCACTTGTATATATCAACCGATTCCGATGTGAGTGAGCATGTGCACAGGAATTACTAAGATCTTGACCAAGTTCACTCGTTAGCCTCATCCACCATGTTGTCTTAAAATGGCAGGAACTTCAAAATATCGCCGAATTTGGCAACCAAATATAAGTTACTTTAAATAAAAGCAGCTTGGATAAAGCTGACTAATTTCTCGAAATTCTCATTCATAATGATTTAGTATTGATAAAAATTAGTATTGAATCTCCTATAATCGGTTTCCACTAAATTGAGCTTCGTGTGTTTGAATAATATAAGCGTGCTTTTAAAAAATAAGGAATATGAAAGCTACCTCTTCCTCCCGGCACTGGCCGGAAGGACTTTATAAAGCCTTTTGATTCTAGTCTATATCAAGTGATATCAAGTGATGTAAGAATTGCAGAATTTTGTTCATATAAGCAATTCATATCAAGGAATCTATTACACTTCTGAAGAATGCAGCAAGAAAAATTCAACTGAATCTTAAAAGTTGATTATCAAAAATGTATTAAATATAGCAGAGGTAAATTTAATTTTCTGACTGGCTATGTTAGTTGAGGAACTTTCACATCTTTAAAAAAATTATTAAAAAAATCAATTCTTAGTAAATTCTTTCAATATTTGAACTATGGATATTCTTCGGATTAAAATGAAGTTTTTATCTTCTAATTGGAGTGTGAAAAATGAATATTTATATTTAGTTTTTTATTATTTATATTTTAACATTTTACATAATCTTAATTGTCCTATACTAATACATAGAAATGTTTCATCACGCAATACAGTGACACTTTAATAATAATAATTTATTTCATTTTGACACTACAGTTATCCCTAATCTCAATTTAGTTTGCTTTATTTATACTTATATTTTTTGAATAAAACAGTAAAACAATTGAAATGAACTAAGTTTTTGTTATTAAGTACTTTTTAAATAAAAATTATAACAATTATATAATGTTGATGCAAGTGTTACAGAATACCCCTATACAAATAAAACAAAAAAAGGCGACAGTCCGGTGAAATATTTGGAGCGTATTAAAAGAATCCTTCATTAGGCGAATTACGTAGAAAGTAGCAGCAGATATAAGTATAGATATAAAGGTAACATTTTGAAGTTTTTACTGAGGTTTGGTATTAATCGAATTTTGAAGTATTTGTGTCGCTGCATCCATAAACAAAATACACAACTTGCAAGAAAAAAATCGGTCAAACATACCACTGATTGAACAATATGCTGAGGTAATACCATTAAATGCCAGAAAAATAAACTTAGAGTTTATTAAATTTTTCTAGTGCATTGCAATTAGGGCTTGATTATTTATCAATATATCGACAGATATTGATATTTTAAAGATATCGCAATAACAACATTTAAAACTTGACTCTGTTGATATATCACAATGAAATAACAATGCTTTGAGCTCACTGGAATTTTGAACACGATCCTAAAAAAAACAGTGCCGAATATCTCAAAATCCAGTAAAATAACAATGTTTTGCGCACACCACCAAAGCCTCGAAAAACATAGCCCAGTATTTCATTACAATCAGGCATTTAGTGCAGGATAAACGAAGCTATACGCCGTATACCTGCTGGATTTTCTTAAGAAGCTCCGTACCTCTGTTTCTAAATTAAAGTTATAGCCTATTCTCTAGGCATATGACCTTCATATGACTTTAGAATATACCCTATAGTTTTTTTTTTTTTTTTTTTTTTTTTTTTTTTTTTTTTTTTTTTTACCATTTGGAAAAAATGGTTATTGTCCTCGTCAGGGTAGGAAATCAAAAGCATATCTGAAGGTTTTTATTGGTTTAATCATCATTTTATTCGTTCAGTAATCTGTATTTCCCTTTACTTTCAACAGAGATGGACAACAGAGTGTTGCCACTATAACAAAAAAGTAAGTAATAAAAACGACAAAAAAATTAATAACTCAGAAACAAATTGAGATACAGCTTTCAAACAAATTGCATTTAAAAGTTCATTTTTTTTTCTCTATGCGACGATATAAAAAGTAATATTATGGGATGTTAAAAGTTTAAGAAATAAATTTCATTTAAAATTGGTCGTCAGATTTCTTGGAAATCTGACGATGGAAAAGCCTTTTCCCGAACAGCCAATGAAATACTTGGATAATACTTAAGTTTCAGGTGGATAATACGCACGAGTCGCAGGCGATTTCTGTCGCTTGCAGTTTTACGTGTAATAACACAATTAATGTTTAATTCATGGCATACGTAATGTATGATCAACTCCGTGCTATTTTTTATGTCTTAAATTTTAGTCTTTGAAAAAATCATTTTCAAAATGGTCGTTGTAATTTGTTAAATTGCATTTATTTATTTATTTATTTATTTATTTATTTTGAGACTGCAACATACACTGATTACAATGCTTTCACCCTCCATCCACATCCAAAACAGGAAATCAACCCTATATTTCTTTCCCAGTATTCCAATATCCGAATTATTGCAATATATTCTTTCGCTGAAAAATTGGAATTCCTTCGAATGTTAGGCTACGTAATACGTATAACACTTATCGTCCTTTCTTCTCTCGCTGTTGTTATTGGTCCACACATAATGCGATAACTCCAGATATTGATATATCATGAATAATCACATGATCTCCGGTTATTGTCGAGTTTGAGTTGATACAGAAAATAGCTGGTTAACATCGAGTCCATAGCTCAACAGCTGGGATGCACGGCTTTAGAGGAACCAATCAGAGTCCTCTAATGGTAAACTTTGTCTTTTGTTTCTTGTTACTCGTCAAGGTGGGGAAAAGCCAATGTTGAAGCACTCGTTCACTGTGATGATTGATAGCTTTAAAAAAAAAACTTCCCGTCCAGTAACGTCTAATATGCTACTGAATACAATGCTTATTCATATTGCATATTGTATATTCTTTCTTCTTTCTTCTTTTGACAGATCTTGTATTACCGAACTAAAAAATATATTTTTTTTTAATTTTATGTAGTATACTTTCAGAGATATCGTTAAAATGTACTGAAAAAATATGACCCCTCCCTCCTATTTCCGAATCTACTGAAACTAAAATTATGCAAAAAATAGGGGTTATAAGAATTTATTTAACCTCGCAGGAAAATTGTAGCGATTATCCAAGATAACACAGTTTTTGAGAAAATCCCATTTTTCCTTTACGCACAAACATTATTTTGCTCGCGCTATGCGGCGGATTTGAGGGGCGCGTTCGATGTAATTATCGACGCGGAATCATCAAATAATGACAATAATTATTAATAATGATTAATAATGCTAATAATGTTAATAATGATAATAATGTTAGTAATGAGTTGCGAAAACATTTATAGCTAATTAGCCAAGATATTAGTTAAAAATCTATCAAGCAAACAGCAGCACAGACCAAGGCGGTGTTGCAACTTTGCGATCTCTTTCTGAAGCATGCTCGGCACAATGCCGAGTTTAAACTTTGTACAGCAAACTGACAGACAAACCAAATGTATAAAAAAAATAAAATTCTATCTTGGTAAGTATTAAAAAACACAAACTGTGAAAAATAAATTTATACATTAAACTCTGAGTTAATTATAAAGAATTCGATGTAGTAAAAGCACTTTTCACATATTTATAATCATCATATCTATACTATAAAGGACAAACATATCTGTGCGTAACGCATACGTCATTCTGTGAATGGCAACACTTTGAAATTTGAAATGAAATTTCTGTTTTGCAATTTTCGCTACTGTAAATTTTTAAACTTCTGAACATTCCGCATTTTTAATTTTTGCACCGTCATATATAGAAAAAAACGGACTTTCAAATGCAATTTGTTTGAAAGCTGTATCTAAATTTATTTGTGAGATATTAATTTTTTTTTTTTAGTTTTTAATACCAATTTTCTAATCATGGCAACTGAAGTACTTCATTTCTATTAAAAGTCAATTAAAAGTAAAGAGAAAATAAGTAGATTTCTGTATCTTTTTGTTGCCATTTTCTTCTAAAAGCTAAAAAAAGAAATTAAAATGCGTGCTATGTCAAAAATATCGTCTGATATAAAACCCGATAAATTTTGGTTATATTTAGTTTTTATTTATAATTTAAATGATTTTTAGTTTAATGCAAAGTTACTTTAAAAACGATACAACACATTTTGCTTACAAAAATATAGTTTAAAGAATATTTGTATGACTTGGACTTATTTTCTTCGCATTTTTTTAGCTCGTATCATAAAGCTGAAAGAATGCAATTTTATTAATCCGTGTGAAATAATATTTTCAGAATTTTGAAAAAATATATATGAATTAGCCGCCATTGGCGACCAGTTTGGTCTCCTTTAACCCTAGATCTACCGGGAATTTTATTCAAGTTTTAATAAAACGTTCTACACCAGAATTTTTATTTAAAACTATTTAACTTATTTATTTACCTTATTTTTGTCTGGTTTATATACTTAGTTTATTTTAAAGAAATTTCTGGTTTGAATGAATATTTTGTATGTACCTGTCGGGTCCAATGGACCCGTCTGGTAGACGGAGGGTTAAAATTTATGTTTGGGAAAGCATGCTAAGCATTGTATCATGTTACTTTTATTCATAATTTAATTTACTTAGACTCCCATAAATATAATTAATATAATCCCTTAAGCTAATATTAGTTTTTTGTTGCATTACAATATCTCAAATTGTTGATTTTCTGTAAGCAAGTAAACCCTATTGGTTTACAATGAAAGTCTATGGTAATTTGACGAAATATTAGAGGTATCGCCAATTTGACGACAAACTTGGTGGCATTTGGCGAAAGAACAGGGTCCCGCCTATGGTAAACTCCTTTATAGGTACAGAGATGCGTTAAATGCTGTCCAATAACCAAAATAATCGCGATTTCTGTGCCACCTACGATAGTGTAATATTTATAGAGAGTATTTCTGATAAAACATGGAGCTATTTATAAACAAATGAAGGCATATGAGTTATGAGATACCTGATTTGTTTTGTCGAGCTTCTTGAATGACGGCATTTCATTTTTGCTGAGTGTGTGTATTATTCTGTGATAATGAAGCCATATGCATACTTTTCTTTAGATGTTGTTTAAGACTGGATCGTAAAAGTGGAATGCTTTAGCAGATGCAAATAACGACATTTTGTAAAAAAGCCTGTATTTTAATTCCTAAAACTGAAGTTTTGTAGAAGTGTATCATTTCATCCCAGCTGCTTTGAAATTCTTCACAGGGGAAAATACTTCACTTTTGAAAATAACGTAATCGGAGTAGTCACAGTCTGATAAAACGCAATGTTTTACAAAACTTTAGAGTGTCTTTATAGAAGAGCAGTGATATATAGTGCGCATGCTAAGATCGGAAGTCTTTGTCCAAAACATGGTGATATACAGGGTGTCCGGTCTCAACGGTGTCCAATGGCTAATTCCTAAACCGTTAGTCATACACATATAGTTCCAATTATAAAAATGTTTTAACTCGGGTAAATGAATATTCTAAAAGCAATTTGGGTCAATAAAAACATTTCATAAAAAATTAAGAAATTTAAATTTTTATACGGTCCCCCGGTCCTATAAGTTATATTTAGTAAAATTTTCCTATTACACTGACAAGTAAGACAAAAAAAGTCCCATTCATATAACACTAAAATTGAGCGCGTTATGAAATTTTAAAAATGCATGACGCATGCCACTTTTCTGCTCTGAAAACAAATCAGTTGAACTTCGCTTTAAGGGGTCACATACCAAGTGCTTAAAGTATTCGAAAATCTTATTTCATGTGTATCTGCGCTTTGAAAAAAATCGTACTAGTATTACGATTAAGTTAACATTTATTAAGTTTCAGATTTGCTGAAATAACATATGTTTTAATTTGTGAGGATTTGAGACTTTCTTTTATGATTTCTTTTAACAAAAGTCATGTTATTTTTATAAGTTTTTATGTTACTTCAACGATCGTATGTATGTTTTTCCAGTTAAAAATTTGTACTCTCACTTTTAAATCTCCGATCGAGATTACATTTTACATACTGGTGCAAATCCGATAACAATCTAATATTATTAGGATTTTAGGTGGTTACCATTTATACTTATTTTACAGGATAACACAAAAAATTTCGGATAGATTACCGCCAAGAAGTTTAAGAAAAAGTTTTAGATTAGATAATACAAGACTGCGATTGTTGGGTTTTTTAACTTTTGTGTATTTTTTAGCACTGAATCAGAAAATTGCCTTAATTTTTTAACCATCATTTTAGGATATTTCGCAAATCATAAATTGTCAAATTTAAAGAATAACAAAAATCGGATACTATAAAATAGAGGAGATGATTGTGTTTTTTAACTTTTGATAATTGATTTTTACGTACTTTTTAGCACTGAATCTGAAAATGACCTTCATTTTTAACCATCACGTTAGAATTTTTTTGCAAATCGTAAATGTGTAAGTTAAAATGAGATACTATAAAACATATGTAAACCTTTTATTTTATTTTATTTTATTTTATTTTATTTTATTTTATTTTATTTTATTCAATAATTTATTTGATATTTTTGCATATCCTAAGATTCTTACAGCTAAACAGCTGAATGGTCGATGAGATGGGGAAGGAGATTCGATTCTAACTTTGAACTTTTTTAATTTGAAATTTGCAATTTGCAAAAAATCCTGATGTGATGGTTAAAAATGGTCAATTTCGGATTCAGCGGTACAGAATACACAAGAATCAATTATCAAAAGCTAAAAAATATGACATAACCCAACATTTGAAGGCTAGTGCAATCCAATAATATTTTAAATTACATATCATTTTGTAAATAATTGAGGCTGTTAATTTATCATCATTTTATTTAACAAAAATTCTGTTTTGCTTTCTTCTTAAATGTTTATTACAAATTGTATATTTTGCATTAATATGTCAGAATGATTAAAGATTATAAATTTATATTGCAATGGTAATTTTATTCTCAACCATTTTTTTAATATATCTGACGAAATTATATTTCGACTAAATTTGTGAATGACCCCCAATTTGCAGCAAAAAATATGCTCCAACTTTAAACAGCTGTTACTCGGTCAATTTTAATCGTAGAATAACGGGACATTTTTTGTATTACTTTTCAGTATAAAAGGAAAATTTTACTAAATATAACTTATGGGATCGGGAGACCGTATAAAAATTTAAATTTCGTAATTTTTTAGGAAATATTTTTATTGACCCAAATCGCTTTTAAAATATTTCTTTACCTGATTTAAAACATTTTTGTAAGTGGAACTATATGTCTAAGACTAACGGTTTAAGAATTAGCCGTTGGACACCGTTGAGACCGGACACCCTGTATATTACAGAACTTGATGATTCTCGCCTGGATGAATTCGCTGCGTCGAGATAGACAAACAAACAAAGCAGATCTTGGCAATGATTTTATGTTTAAAATAATATCAGGTTTCCCAAGTTTTCGTCCAAAATTCTTTCAACTAAAAATGTTTTATTGCTATTATTTAAGACATTCTACTATAATTTTATCAAAATAACATAATTTGTTTTATTTAATTTTTCATAATTTTATATAATCCTATATTTAAAACACAACGCTATTTCTTTGTCATTTGCTCTGAACTTTCTACTGAACCAATTTTATTAACTTTTATTTTAAACTGAAAGCTGTTCATATGTAGATGTGCCCGCACTAGCTGTTTTTTAAAAATATCCCCATTTTTATATTATAATTTAAAAAAATATTTTATGAAATTTCTTCAAAATGGCGGTAGTAGATAGCTTTCATTATTGCAGAGAACAGAGAAATAATGAGGTTTATTTATGTTTATTCATGCCATTTTCTGATTTAAAAAAAAAAAAAAAACATTTTTTTAAAAATTTGTATGGCTTAAATTTTGTTCTATGTGGTTTAATGGCACAAAATCTCATTAGGGATATGCTGCGTCAAAATATTTTGAACGAAAAATCACGTAGTGCTTTTGAAAACGCGCATTTTTTCTCATAAAGTTTCCACATTTTTTTCCTTCTACATGTCTACTGATACTAAATTTGCGACACTAGGCGAATGCTAAAGTAAGTGAATACGACGTCATATTTAAAAGAAAACGATCATTTTCTTAGATAAAACTAAACACAGCTCCGTCGAAAAAACGTAAATTATAGCAATTTTTATTCTCTGGTACTGAGCTTAGAATCTGAAGTTAAGAGTGCGACTGTTCAACTGCAAATATGTTGCTGACAATCGTGACTTCAAGTTTTGAGTTAAAAGGATTTTTAAAAGATCAAATTAAAATATACATTTAAAAAAATAGTGAATACGGATATGAGAATTTTGAGAAGATGAAAATGATGCCAGGTTAACATTTCACAGGAAAAAAAATTCTATGATCGTGTCAAAGTGGAAAAAATTTTGCTGTTTTCATTCCGGAATACCAAGCATAAGAGCCTCAATTGATAACTTCACCATAATAACTGATCTTTATCATATTTTACTGATTTCATATACGATTAAAGCTTAATTTTAATAATTTGGAAAACTAAGTTTTATAGAAATAGTATTTTGCTAACTTTAAGTTAAAATAATATTTGTTTGAGAGCTAGACTAACCAATATAAGATGGATTTTTTATTGTAACTAATTTTGTAGGTTTATTATGAATCAATGAAAGAGTTCCGTCTTAAACATTTTTTCGTCGAAATTCGACGTGTTCCACCTCGTATTTATAATAGTCACATTTGCGTTACTTCGCCAGAATGTACTAGAGCTGTTTAGGTACATTTTAATCTAAGAAATGAAAATTTGAAACTTTCGCTTTTTTTCTATCAAACTGAAATTAGGATTCTCCTGAATTCTCAATTCTCGTCGAGAATAAATTGAGAATAAAAAAATAACATGAGTAAAGGGAATTTTGACGATATTTAAAAACCCAATTTTAACACCAATAAACATATTCGAAAAATTGTATTATAATTAAGACCTAAGGCAGTTTGCAACAGTCTGTTGAATATTTTGTAAAATAAAAGCTCTTTCTCATATGATAAATAATTAAAAGAATTAACAAACTCGCACAATACGATATTTGCATTGCCATGAAAACAAAGCTTAAGTAAATTGAAGGGGTTTTACTTTTAATTATATACTTTGAGTTTTAATGTTCAAAAAGCGAATAAGAAATTTGACAGTTTCCAAAATAAACTTTATTTTTTTTGTTATTTAGCATATACATAAATACATAAAAATTTATTATGTGAATAAAAGTGACAAATAAGTTAAACTTCTGTAGTGATTCTGATTCTAATTATCTTGAATTTTTATTAAATTTTATCAATATATATACATCGCCTCCTTTTTTTAACACTTTCAAACATAGTTGAAAATTGTTTATGAATTCAGTCTGCCTGTCCACACGATAACTCGCTTAAATCTACAAGGATTTTCATGCAATTGATGTATGTTGATGACGTTTACCATGGTATGTTCGGTGTTGAGTATGAAGTGTGCAGCATTAATATTATATTTAAGCTCATTTAAAGGGGCACTCAAAAAATTTTCTTGACGTTAAGGTCAATGGGGAAAAATCGTTTGAAGTATATTTTAACGACATGAGACTTTTTCAAATGTATTGAAATTGATATGTGTATAATTCAAATGTATTGAATTGAGTCACAGAATGTCACTACAAGATGATTGCTATTGAAACAGGTATTCGTAGTATTTTTCATTCATTTACAGGGAAGCACAGAAGAAATTGGTTTACAGAACTGACTTTCAGCAGCAATTGCTGGAAGTGCGTTTTTAATTTCAGTATGCACTTTCAAATTAAACTAACTTTTTGTATGTTACTCATTGTGTATAAGTTATGTTTCTCGCATACACGGCTGTACTAAAGAATTCACGTAGCATTTTCCTTATTATCAGAAATTGATGGAGGGGAATTTACGACTGTGGTATGTATTTCCAAACTAACAAGGGAACCACTTTAGGTGTTGCTCGCACCTAGTATTGAAACCTGGTGCATTTTAAAGCTCTATATTAGGAAGTTTGGGAATGGATAAAATTTTTTTGTTAAAATAATATTTTTTGATTTTACAGCCTATTAACTTTCTGAAAATGCAATTTTCGAGACCACTTTTCGGGCTGTTAAAGTAAAAGTTTTTTTTTTAAAAAATAGTTAAAAATGTAAATTAGTCAATAATAACTATAATTTGTTGAAAAAAGTTTTAAAATTCCTTCAAGAACCTACGAATTTGATTTTAAAAAAATACAATATTATATTTACATATTTGGTGGGAAAAGATTGGCGTCTTTTTCGTCCCGTACAGTTTTCCGGCAACCCTAGCTCACTATTTTCGCTACGCACCGTGTTGTAATGGTTTGGACGTAAACCTATTACAAGTATAAAGCTAGTGAAAATTTTGAAGTGCCATATTTGGCGACTTAACTCTCTTTTGGTGTAAAATTAACAAATAAAAATCCAATAATAAAAAATTATAAATATAAAAAAATACATAAAATATGATTTTAACAAAGAATTTTTATCGGTTCTCTAACTTTTATGCATAGGGCTACAAAATGCACCACGTCTCTATTCTAGGTGCGAGCAACACCTAAAGTGGTTCCCTTGCAAGTTTAATTTCTACATGCGTGTAGTTTATAGATACAAATCTATATATTATATACAGGGCTGTTCAAATAATTCAGATAACTTTCCCACTGTCGATGGGAATTGCTGAATTTGGGATTTCAAATGTGTTATAAGTTTCCAAATGTTTCAATTACACATCACGTTTCAACTTATTAAACGGTGAAGTTTTGTTACGTTATTCGGAATGAGCTGTAAAGTGTTTCATAAGTTGTGCTTTATGCATGATTTTTTCTTTCTTGTTTTATTATATGATCTTTTTATTATATTCCTGGAGCCATAAATATCAGATAGTACAGGGTTGTAACCACCTACATATTAATTTTCTCTATTAGTGTGAAGTAGTAATTATGTCCAGTAGTCTGTTTGTACAAATAGCTATAATATGTTTTTCTCTCAATTTAAACATTAATTTTACCATACTTTATTCACAAGTTAGAAGTAGATTAAATTAAAAGTAGGTATGTTATGATTCTATTTTGTTCAAAAATTGTTTTCTCTATGCATAATTTAGAGTTATATCATGCGCGCAGCATTTAATCACGCATTAGTGAGATGAAATTTTAAATTTTAAATTTAAATATTAACTTTGTATATACAACATTTTTTTCTTCTGTATAATGTAGTTAAGGATATATATTTTACGCAGGAAGGAGAAAAAAAGATCTTAATTGCATATTGTTTGGGTTTTGAAAGTTTGAAGAAGGCGATGTTTCTGATTGTTTCGACAAACTCAAAGGTCCTGTGCCCCCTTAAACATTTTCATGTATGCGTATTACATATCTCAGTTTTAAACGCACATCCATCAGTTATGGCTCATAGTCAGCTCTGTAAACAAATTCTTTTAAGCGTCTCTCTAAATAAACTATAAATTCTACGTAAACACTAACCTATAGGTAATATGCCTTAGTTCACTGTATTAATTTATATAAATTTCATTGAAATAGTATAAAAACATTGAAAAGCAGTACAAACGTATGCCCCTCATAGATCATAACGTAACGGAATTATCTTGTGCGTTCGTGTAAACGAGATATAATTGCTAAGCGCTCCATACTTACAGTGATAAATATTAATTTAAGTATGTGTGGAACAGAGTAATATCATATTAGATTAATTTTTAACACAATTATTTAATTGGTAAATTTTTCACCACTTGGAAATTTACAACTGTTATGATTTATTTACCAATTGAATAATTGTGTTCAAAATCCCTCTAATACAATTACGCATGCAGCATTTAATGCATTTACAAAAAATATCTTTCGATATATATCCTGTTGAGCTCATTCAGATATCACACCAGATTCTGCGATCGTTAAAAAGGTTAGATGGATGAATTAGTCCTCCAGAATCGCCCGGGATGGCTCAGTCTGATGAGCATTGACGGCTTCAGACAAAATATACCTGGTTCGAATCCTGGCCCGGAATGTTTTCACCCACTTGGAAATTTACAACTGTTACAGTGTAATACCATTAAAATGCGCTGAAAACCATTTTTTCCATTGACCGTAATGTAACAGAATACTTTTGAGAGTCCCTAGAAATGAACTAGAATTGCTACTTTTTCTACACTAAAAAAAAAAAAAAAACTCTTTGTCATACATCTCAGTGATGCACTTCAGTATATCACTTACCTGACAATACAAATAGTCACGCGAGTTAGATCACGGACATATAGACAAAAGGCCAGACAGGCGGGCTGTCAAACCGTGGCTGTCACCACAGTTCCATTTAGTTTCTCAGATAGTACTCCTATTTCTGAAAGCCACAGACAAGATTTCACATACAGTATCAGTATTTTTGGTATTGTTTATCTAGCCTCTAAAATTTGCCTTTCACGTATATGTTGGCGACTTCACTGTAAATTAAAATGTCTGAAATTCAGACACTTAAGTGTCTGAAATGGACTGTTCAATTTTCAGACATTTTAAAATGTCTGAATTTGTTCAGACACTTTTTGCGTCTGAATTTCAGACACTTCAAACGTCTGCATCGCATCCATTTTTTTTTGCAAGCATCATACGTAGCCATGTTTGACCACGTTGAATCCTGGAAAAATATTTGGCTGTGGTGCTGCTCCTTCCTTCCCCCCCCCCCCCAAATACAGCCTGATTTTTTTGGTGCTCTCAGTTTTGGTATGCAATTTTCGTTATGCTGATAATTTAAATCTTTTACGAAATTGTACTGATTATAATCAATATCTTGAACTTCAGGAGTAGAACAAGATTAAAAAACAAAAAATATTTATCTAAATATTAGATTTTTTTTATTTATTTTGTTTTTAACCTTATTTTACTTTAAAAGTTCGAAATATTGATTATAATCAGTACAATTTCGAAACAGATTTAAAATATAAGCTTTACAAATATTGCACATCAAATATGGGGGCACTACAGTCGTAGGGCCACTTCCCAGTTTGACCATCCTTTAATCTAGAAGCACTTTTGCAAAAAACGCAACCCTGCATTATAGTTGTCTAAATTGAAATGTCCGGTATTCGGAAGTATCCGTTGTGGAGGTTAATGGACATTCCCAAATAGCGAACACCTCTATTTAACGAATACTTTTTTAATAAGCAGACATACATATTTGTATATTTTTACCTCATAAAAGTAGACATCTCCAATTATCGGACAAATTCCGCGGTCCCGAAGTGTTCGCTATTAAGGTCTTTTAAGGTACATAGATAAATATATATATTTTTTATAATCTTGTCCTACTCTAAAAGTTCAAAATATTTATTATACTCGGTTGAATGTCGAAAAAGATTTAAAATATCAGATGTACGAAAATTGCAAAAATCCCCCCCCCCCAAAAAAAATGAAAATTCATAATTTAAAAATTAGATTTTTTAAAATAATATATTGCCACATAGGCAATTTTACATATACATCACTTGATAATCACAACAGCCATTTAACTATGAATAATGAAAATAAATAAATAAATATTCTACTTTAATAACATTGGGGAAAAAATTACTTTGGTATTTTGTTAAATATATTTGCTTTTTTAATCTTGTCCTACTCTAAAAGTTCAAAACTTTCATTATAATCAGTGCAAGATTTAAGATATCAGCTTTACGAAAATTTCATGCAAAATCCCCCCCTCCCCCCCCCCCCAAAAAAAAAATGAAAATACTTGTTTAAAAATTACGTTTTTAAAAAATTCATACTCCCACATGGGCAAGTTTTTATGTAGATCAGAGGGTAATCACAAAAGCTATTCAGCTATCAATAAACACAAATAAATACATATTTTTTCCTCATGTTTTTAATATAGAATAACTTATAGTTTCCAAACTTCTTTCGTCTTAAATATATACAGTAGCATCTGTCATTTTTGTATTTTTCGTATAAGTACATATAAATAAAGTTACCACAATTTTAAATACGAAATCTAGTTATAGGTTTTTACTTTTTCCCATTATAAATTTCAAATTACTTTTCTATTAAAAATAATCAAAAAATCAGTATTAGAGTTGATTGCAAATCAAATACATGTGTATATTTTTACAGGCAGCTTCACATAATAGACGAGTCTCATGTACTTTATTTATCTTTTTTTAATCTGCGGTTTTATGCCAGGAAGTAAGAAAGCATTAGGTCATCTTTCAAAGATTTTTTTTCTTTACTTCCTTGTGGCCGTCGTTTACTGTGCGATAAGATTTATCCATTGAAACTAAGAACTGACATTGAATATATAATTCGTAATAAAAAACAACGTCATAAGTTTAAAAATATATACTTCTAGAATTAGTGGGGTTTTTTGCGAACAGATTCAAAACTAATAAAATTTCATGCAGGATTTTGTTTAGTACAATAAATAAAATCATAAAATACACTAATTTTAGTACTATAAAGAAATTATGGCACTTACTTCAGTTGCTGCAAGAGGTAAGAAAAATTCCTCGATTTGAAATTTCAAAAACTACCCCAGTGAAGGAGAAAGGCTTGTATCATTTTAGTACGAAATCCCATAATATATCCGACTAGCCATATTTAAAGAATGAAATGCTTCATCCTCAATATAGGACCCGCCAGACAAAAGTTTCTTTTTTTTTTTTTTTTTGCTAGCTTCGACAGGACGAAGATGAATAACACAATTTTATTGATATAAATTAATACGAATTAACACTAAGTCCATTGCACACGCTTTGTAGAATTTCCGGGTGTAATCTTCAAGCGTCGTCAACTTCTGCTCTGTGTCTATCCCGCCCTTATATCGACGACAGCTTCTAAGAGACATTTGATGTCAAGCACACACGTCAGATGTATGTATTCAATAAATAAATAATCCAAGTGAATACGAATTTAAATCACAGAACTTCACATTCCGCGAAAAACGAATTAAAATACACGCGTACATAAAAACAAACTTTGTTTGAATTACAACGTATACCAACTTTGAACGAAGACATCTAAAACGCATGCGCGACTGGCAGTGTCCCCTGGTGGTTATTACGCCGGAAAAATCAAAACGTCTCAAATTAAGACACGTTTAAAGCAATGAAGTGTCTTAAAATAAGACGTTTGCGGATATTTTAGACATTATTCTCAGTTCGTTTACACCATGGTCATAGTAAGACGCTTATGTATCTTAAATTAAGACATCTATAATGTCTTAATTTTCAGATTAAGACACTTAAGTGTCTAAAATTCTTTTTCAGTCACATATGTGTCTAAATTTAAGACGCTTCTATTTGCAGTGTTGGCTACGCATTCGATACATTTTGTATCTTTCAACCTATTTAAAATTTCTGTAGTTCAGGACTGAACCGTCTATATTTTACACAAACCCGCACTCTCTTTAAATGGGCTCCCATTGATACTGAGAAAGTGATTTGGTTTTTACTAATAGTTTCTTGCTGTATTTAATTGTCACTGCTGCAAACTGTGCAAATACTATTTCTCACCGGGTACCTCCGGGCGATCTTCTATTTATATTTTCTCCTCTTTAAAGTACAGCGTGTACACAAATTATTTTTTCAACTTCAAATCTGAAGAACTACAGAATGGAATAAGATATCCCAATTCGGTTTTCTTCATTTAAACGAAGATCTCTGAAAGTTTCGTTTGCTTTGTTTTTCAGGTTTATTGAGTAGGGAATGAAGAGGTGACGTAACCTTTCCACACAATGACTACGCCACAGGAGAAGGCGCAGTGTGTTTCATGGTTCATATAAAGAAGATCAGATACCCAAGTCCAGCGACATTTCAGGACTAAATATGGAAGAGAACCACAATCAAGAACAACAATCCGTGAATGGCATAGAAAGTTTATATAAACTGTTACCGTCCTGAGTCAAAAGAGCGCTGCACAACCAGGCATAAATGAAGAGGATACTGAACATGTTCAGGAAGAATTCGGGCATAGTCCAACAAAATCTGTTCGTACCTCAGCCAGGTAGTTGAACATTTCACGTTCAACCGTACACAAACCGTACAAAAGCCAACGCAACAATTACTGAGTGGGTACTGGAGAGGATATGGCAGGAAATCGATTATAGCCTTGATATCCTACGAGCAACAAGGGATGTACATATAGAGGTGCATTGATGTGGTAACAAAACTTTAAGAGATTTTCTTTTAAATGAAGAAAACAGAACTGAAATATCTTGTTTCATTCTTTAGTTATTAAATTTGAAGTTGTAAAGCTAATTTGTGGACCTGCATTACATGTCACAAAATTTAGAAGAAAATTTTTTAAAGCATCTTAATAGTAAGAGGAATGTTTTATTGCCTTCGAGCATGTGGTCGGAAGTAGCGCGCTACAAATAGTAGAACTACGGTAGTCCCTACTTTTTCCAGTAGTATAGTGTAGTGCGCTATATTTTAAAAATTTAATCTACCTAGTAGCGCTATACAAAAAAGCAGTAGTTATTGTATACACGGTGTTTTCAGATTTTCTTTGACAAAATCTGAAAGTAGTGAAGTAGCGACAGTTTTTGAAAAGTAGTTTGCAGTCACTACCTTTTAAAACATGTAGTTGTGTTTGTAGTTAACTCTATTTTCGATAAAGTAGTTGTAATTGTAGTTTGCTGCAAAAATAAAGTAGTTTTTAGACCATTGTCCCAGAGTAATTGAGTTCGCGATACAAGCAATACTTCATATTTTTACTATCGCAATCTAACAAATATATTACATCTAAATAAAATTCAGGCATCTTTAAAAGTTTAATGACGGCATTCCCAAACAAGTCGTATGTTGTATTTTAAGTCGATTGTTGTACCATAGTGGAAACTTTATATTCTTTCTAATAAACAAATTCAAGTTATCTTTGATGTCTTTTGAATTAACTTTTTAAATTTTTTGAATTATTTTTTTGAACGACATTTAATTTACTTTATATGCGTTTTTAAGACATGTAATCGTAAATCTTAAAAAAATTTAATAAAATAAGTTAGATTTTTTTTTTGATGAATTCATAAAAATATACAGTAGTGAGAATACAAGTACAGAGAAAATTAATTCACGAACATATTTCATCTTTAATCAGAAGACACGTATTTTTAGAATTATTTTGTCATTTACTAAAAACTAAAGATAAAACGAAATAAGCAAATGTGCATTACATAATATAATTAAACATTTTTGGAAAAGTACAGGAATTTTTTAAAGCAAGAATCACAATACCGTATTTTTCTTTATATACGAAATCAAAATACAAATAAATTTCACAAATACCAATGCTATTTTTTAACGAAACGATACTGAAGGTTAACGAATCTTAACTAAACCATTTAAGCAATTTCTTTATTTTCATCACTTTATCTTCTGCTTATCAGATTTTTCTCTTTCACTTCATATTTTTTGTTGATGACACTTCATTTTCAGCTTGTAATCTTTTTTATTTTCATTAAATTGCTAAATAGTCTCTCGAAAGCAGTCAAAGCGCATTTAATAAAATAAATGTTAAGCAAGTTTATAACAAAGTACATTGCATTCGTTTTCTTATTGCAAGAGATTTTTTCACATTATTGGAATGCTAATTTAATCTTTCTTAAAATTCTTTGTTAAGTTAGAAAATGATACTTACTTTTTTAAAATAAAAGAATCAAAAGTATAATTTAAAGAATGACATGAAGATGCATGGCGTCATTGGCTCATTGTTTCAAGAACACTTCGAATTAGAGATTGCTAAATTCTTGAAGCTCGCCCGGTCATTCATCTTTAATGTAAGGAGAGAATTGAAGTCTGTCATGTTTCATGTGGCAAACGTTTCATGTAAGGAACGACATTGTCAGCAATATGAAATCGTGAGTACACCGGAATTTATAAGTTAAGTTGATGAAAATCCTGCGAAGTCGATGAGGGCACTCGCTAGGGAGATGCAGGTTGATGAGGCCACAATCTTATGTGTGATTCATGAGGACATATGTTCCTTAGAGGTCGTACGTGATGAGGAATGTACAGTTATTGCCCGCGAGAAACAAGGATAACCGCCTGACCACAGACAAGCGCCTAATTAACAAGCTGAAACTTCAAGAGGAGTCAGGGATGTTCTTGTTTCTTTCCAAAGAGAAAAACTTTGCCCAAGTCAAGAAATGGAACTGCAGAATCATCGATGATGGTGTAAAATCGCCGAAGAGGTTCTGTCAAATAAGTGCAGAAAATTTCTTAATTTACCGACGATTCTAGGGGTCCTTAGAAGCGAAAACGATCTTATGCCTCCACATTCCATTCTTCAAGGTGCCAGAGCCAACACCGTTGCTTATACCGAGGTGCTAAAGCACAAAATTACTTCTGTAACACGTGAAAGACCGTACGTTTTTTTTTTTTTTTTTTTTTTTTAACAAGACTCTTCACTTTCCCATACAGCCCATACAAACCAAAAATGGATGGCCAACATATTCATGACAATGTCAACCTTAACTTGTTGACCCCCAGCTACTCAGATATTAACCGAATGGCCTGTTACGTATGTGGCGTAGTTGAGAGGGGCTCCGATAATCACCCACACAACAATGCTGCGGTTCTCAAGGCAGCCGTTGTGTATGCAGTTGCAAGTGTTCCCAACATACATCTGGTCATTACCTGCAGCTAGTTTTGACAGCCTGTAGAGGCGGTTATTGAGGCTGGCAGTTGTTTCGATCAGTGATGTCATCCGGAGTGTATGTGATCACCAGTATAAAATACAAATAATGCGTTATCTCTCGTGCAATTCCTGTTTGAAAGCAGTCACTGATTTTTTTCTCAACTAACTGACGCACCCTGTACATATATATGTGGGGATGAGAATGAACAACACCGCTCATATGAAAAGTAACAACTCAATGAAAGGTAACAGTCAGATACTGATAAATTCATGAATTAATACGTGTTCACGATGCACTAGAATGAATTGTATTAGCAGTAGTAAAAGGACGTCAACAGAGATCGGTTTGTAAAAGATGGAACGCAAAATTTAAAAAGGCTTTCAAATTTAATTCTGGGAAAGAGAAGTAAAACTGCACTTTTACTCGTTCTAAACTGAATTACTTGATAGTCGATGTATTAAATCAGTTTATAGCAAGTTTTTTAATGGTACTTTAAAGTACAATCGGGGGATGAAGGGTTAACGAATAGGCTGTTATAATTCTTTATTACTAATATATTTATGTATTGAACTCCTATCTGTATATTATAGGTCTCATTAATTATTTGTGTTTGTCTTCATATTGATCCTTATTGTAATAAAGTTTTCATATATCAATCTTCATCTTACACACACACACACACACATATATGCAGATAGATATATAATAGAATTTAAGAAAATATGAACAGAACGGGTAAGATTTTTAAAAAAAAGAAATAAAACGTACTAATACTTTTAATTTCCGAATGGTTTTTTTCCGGTATATAACTAAGAATAGTTGGAATGAAATATTTTTAAATATTTTAATTTAATTTACTTGACTTTTAAAACAATTTCACTGTATTAACCGTTTATGTATTGAATTATGGATTCATGGAAATTGTATCTTCTAAAGCATTTTTCGTGAATTGTTTAAACTACATTAGAAGATTTACATAATAATCTATAAAATATTACAAGGATTTTTAGAAGAATCGGAGAATTTAGAAGGACTAATTAAATTTGAGTTTAAAGGGACTTTGTGCAATATTCATAACCCCACTCAAATCTTTTATTTTAAATATTTTTCTTAGTATCTTTTAGAATTACGAAATGTGCAATATAATGTTCTTACAATAGAAATATAGAAATAGGTTCGAATTCAAAAATCCCCCACCACTTCCCACGCCAAGATTGCTGAAAATATGCAAAGGCAAAAGAAATCATCCTTTTAAAAATATTTTTGTTTTGTGTAACCAATAATGCTTTTGAAACAAGATAAAGTAATTATCTGTAACCCATTCTAAACTCTATTACCACTAATCGATGTATTAAATGAATTTTATAACAAGTTATTTTAATGGTACTTATAAGTTCCGCCAGTAGATAAAGGTTTAAAGACTTATCTTGACAGGATATTTTTCATTTCTGTTTTCTGAGACTTTTTTTGGAAGCATGATGACAGTAATTAAGTTGGAAATTTTACATTTCCTTTGAAAGCGTAGACGTTTCTTCCTTATTTGCTTTTGAAATTTTACTTTAAAATATGATTGATAAGGTGAAGGGAATGCTTAGAATTTTCTGATCTCTTTATTTTAATAAACTTTAGTATTCTATTATATACAGAAAAAAAATTGTAACTTCTTTTAAATGTTGACATCTGAACATTTACTTATTTATGATTAGCTTTAAAATAAATATAAAAAACTCCACAGAAAAACCAAAATTTTATTAAATTTTTAGATTAATTTAGTAAATTCAAATGTTTTCTAATTTATTTTAATTTATTTAGTGTTATTATTATTTTGTTTAATCTTCATTTTTACATAAAATATAACATGTAATTAAAATTCAAACACTTCACATTCTTTTCTTTTTTTTTTCGTCAATATCATTAAATTAAGATTACATTTCATTTTTCTAACAATAAAGGTCTATAAGAAGGCTTGACTTACTGGATTATTTATTTATCTTTCAGGCTTTAGCTTTCAATTTAATAATTTAAATTTAGATTTTTCCACTAAATGTTACTGAAATATCCTGTTATTACTGTATTATTGACGAAATCTGAGTTTTAAAACTTTATTGCTTCATTTTCATAGGCAGTAAAGTTTCTGTGAGAAAAAAAAGAAAAAAAAGCAATTTATCAAATTACAACGACCATTTGGAAAACGATTTTTTATAAGACTAAAATTTAAGACATAAAAAATCGCACGGAGTTGATCATACATTACGTACGCCATGAATTAAACATTAATAGTGTTATTACACGTAAAAATTGCAAGCCAAAAATATCGCCTGCGACCCGTCAGATTTCATGAAACTTAAGTATTATCCACCTGAAACTTACGTAAATATCCAAGCATTTCATTGGCTATTCGGGAAAAGGCTTTTCCATCGTCAGATTTCCAAGAAATCTGACGGCCAATTTTAAATGAAATTTCATTCTTAAACTTCTAAACATCCGACAATATTACTTTTTACACCGTCGGATACAGAAAAAAAATGTACTTTTAAATGCAATTTGTTTGAAAGCTGTATCTCAATTTGTTTCTGAGTTATTGTTTTTTTTTTTTTTTTTGTAGTTTTTATTACTTTTTTGTCATAGTGGCAACAGAAAGTATCCATCGTTGTTGAAATTAAAGGGAAATACAGATTACTGTATAGACCAATCAGAAAACGAATAAATTGCGGATTAAACCAATGAAAACCTTCAGATATGCTTTTCATTTCCCCTCCTGACGAGAACAATAACCATTTTTCCAAATTGTTAATAAATAGATAAATAAAATCGCTCTATTAAGTTGTTAGAAACAAAATGACAAACAGCTTTCGACAAACTTTTTAATTTTCAAACAGTGTATAGGAGTATATTGAGAGCATACTCAGAAAAGTAACTGAAATTGGATTTAAAATGACTCAAAGGGCGTTAAAACCCGCGTTCATAATAAAGCATTTGGGAACTTTCAATCTGTCCATGGGGTATTTCTATTAAACATAATTTTTGCCTTTTAGACAGCTGTTTTAACTATCTATATTATAAAGGACAAACATATCTGTGCGTAACGCATACGTCATTTTGCGAATGGCTGCACTTTGAAATTTGAAATGAAATTTCGGTTTTGCAATTTTCTCTACTGCAAATTTTTAAACTTATAAACATCGTACATTTTCAATTTTTACACCTTCATTCAGGGAAAAAAATGTGCTTTTAAATGCAATTTGTTTGAAATCTGTATCTCAATTTGTTTTTGAGATATTAATTTTTTTGTAGTTTTTAATACAAATTTTGTATTTGTGGCAACTGAAGTACTCCATTTATATTGAAAGTATAAAGGGAAAATATTCATGGTTTATTACTTTTATTCATTATATCCTTATTGATGCCATTTTCACATTACAAATAAAAGTAACTTTTTTATAATTTTTGAACAGAAAATGATGCCAGACATTAAAAAAAACACGCATTCTTCTTCATAAATCAGCTACATTTTAATATTTTTACATTACGCAGATAAATGAGTTTGAGGCGCTCGGCAAAATGATTCAGTGAGTAAAAATGATATATTTAAAACAAAACGATCATTTTTTTTTTGATAAAACTAAATATTTGACCAATACTATAAATTGCCAATACTATGACAACTAAAGGCAAATTTCGGAATTTTTTTTTTCGCGGGTACTAAGATTAGAACCAAGACTTCCTTATCATATTATGATAAGGGATAATATGATAAGGGAGTCTTGATTCGAACTTTAAGTTTGTGGGAATGTTCACATGAAAAGTTTTATCGGACAAACGTGACTTTAAGTTTGGAAATACATTCATTAATAATCTGTAGCCCGTTAAAATATTTTCAAATTGAGAATTTGAGTGGTGCGTATGTGGATTATGAGAATGTGAAAATAACGTACAGTTTAGATTTTATGGGGGAAAATTTTATGATGTGACAAAGCGAAATCCTTTTTACTGATTTTTCATCCCGTAAAAATAAACATAAGAGCTCCATCGATAACTTCATCATAATTACTCATCCTGATTATGTAATCTAATACAGTTTAATTTTTAAATAATTTAAGCAGTCGAAGTTTGAAGAAATAATGTTTGGTAATTTTAGGTTAAAAATATTATTTGTTTTAAGAGTTAGACAACCAATGTAAGATGATTTTTTTTTTTGTAATTATTTTTGTAGGTTTATTATAAATTCGATCTGACAGTTCCTTTCAAACATTTTAGTACGTCGAATTTCGACGGGTTCCAACTCGTTTAAAATAAAAAGCAAACTCCTTCAATAAAAAAAAAAAAAGTTGCTCGAAATCGTTATAAAAGAAGGATCGGTAAAAAATTTAGGCATATTTATTTGATTGAAAGGCAGAAGGACATTTTAAAAAACTTATAAAAAATGCTCAGTTTAATGAAATTTGCCGGTGCTTCTTATTTTAATCAAAACCTCCGCGAGTAGTTTATCAAGTTTTCTAAATATTGCACTATTTCAGACGGGAATGAGTTTTACACCTGGCACTAGGCATAATATTATTGTTTGAATGTTAGTGCATCTAATCTCAAATTGTTGTCAGCTGTCTGCTATAAGAGAAGCCATTTTACGAAATTTTTTAATTAGAAAGTGTAAACATTTAGTTTTTAATTAGTTGGTGACAATTATGGTAAGTTAACACAATCCTCCTCTTCCATTTTGATTATTTCAACTAACATTTTTATAAGAATTATTGTTAATCATCGTCCAAGGATGATAATTTAAAGATAAATTTTTAGATTTTCGATTGACTTCTTTCGTCTGATCAACCACTGGGGAAATGGAAATTAAAAAAAAAAAACTATTTATTTATAATTTTGTTGTGATTTAATTTCAGCTGATTTCATTTTTGTCCATTATAGGACATTCATTAAGCGTTGTAGCAATCATGTTAGTTTATTTCTAAAACATAAAAGGAAGGAAATATAATAAAAACCCCGTAGCACTGACTTTATTTGATGAACTACTGGATGGGTCACTCTATAAATAACTTACAAAAACATGTTAAGATAATTGTTGAACCAAATTTCCTTTCCCATTAAAAGCAAAGGTTTTTTTTTTTTTTTTTATTATTCTACTTAATCTTCGAACAATTACTTATTTTGGTATAATTTTTACTTGCAAATACAGTCGACCTCGACTGATACGAACTGGCTAAAACGAGAACACGGTTAAAACCAGCAATTTTACAGTTAAGAATAGTTCATCATTTAAAGTATATTAAGATTTACATGTTTTTTACGAGCTATTAAAACAAGATCACGGCTAATGCGAACACTTTTATTTCATTGTGATTTTCGACAAAAAAATAGGACAGAATAAAAAATAAATTATTTTCCTTACTGATCACTCTTTCCTCTCTGGGATAATATTTATGCATTAGAACTGTTGTCAAAATGTAGTTATTTATTAGACTTTCCAGACAGAATTTCAACTTTAAAGGAGACACCACACACACACTCTCCAAAGAAAATGCCCCGAATTCTTGAAAGGATGAAAAAAACAAGGGAGCGATAAGGACATCCAAATGCCGCTCTTTTGTAAGATCTACAACTGAACCATAGAAAGTAAGTATCATAGGATAAAACCTTTATTTATTTATTTATTTAATCTGGACTATGAGCCATATTAAGGTTTCTTATTACACTGTTAAAGTGAAAACAATATGCGAAATTAGTAGCTCGAAATCGCAGTGACTATTGCAATGTTAGGTGAGTTTTTCAGGGAAGTAGAGAAGCCATCAGTTGCATTGTTGTACGTCGTTCGTGTCCTTGGAATATTGCTAGCCTTTTAGAGCCCTTGATTTTAGTGTGTTTTTGTCAAAAGAAAAGACCTGTCTAACGATAACACTCAAAAACATATGACTAAATATTGCATGTTAACTTTATTATAACCAGTAAATTTTAGCATTGAGATAATTAGAGCAATTAATGGTAGTGATTAGTTTAATTATGTGTATATTTCATAATCTTCTTCTTGAAACTTTTATAATATTCACTGGTATTACGAGTAACGGTTAATCCGATGATTTTTATAATTAACTTGTTTCTCGGATTAACTGTATTCGACTGTACGTGTAGGCAATTTTGCAGAGCTATAATGATTTCAAAGCTGCAACGGCCGGCCGATGCATTGATCGCCACACCGGTCGATGCTTAGAACTTGTTGGAATTATCTTTTAAATTCTTCCGGTGATATCATTCGTAATCGGTTCTGCCACTACCGTTTCGATCAGGTGTCGAAAGAGTATCGTAACGCCCAATGGGCTCGTGGCCGCCTTTTCCGCGAAATAAAATATTATTATTCTAGTAAATGTACAAACTATTTCGCAATTTATTCCACATGCAATAATTGTGACAAGGATTGCAAAACCAGGTAGTTACTTATAATTAACCCTTTTTTCGAAGCAGGTAGGATATCTTTTTCCGCGTAGAACAATTTTTAACAACAAAGGATTAATATTTATAATATATTTCGTATTAGATAAAATTAAACAATGGATAGTCTTTGATAATTAAAAAATGCCCCGTCAAAAACAAATATAATTAATATTGAGTATTTGTATCACTTTATTTAAATAAATGTACTTCAGACAGTTATCGAAATGTTTACGATAAATATACATACCTTTTAAAATGCTATGCATACCTTATTTATAATTTTAAAATGTATAAAATGTAATAAACTAATTTTCTTAGTTAATAACTTTAATTCGCTTTGAGGATAAATAACAATTAATTTCTTTTGACCTGACATTTCAAATTATGTTTCAATTACAGTAGAAATAACGTAATTAAGTTCTTATTATTTAATGCACGATTATAAACATCTGCATTTGACATTCAAAATTTGTAAATGAAAATTTTTCAAATAGGTTGTACTGAATTATAAAAATAAAAAATTTGTTCGTGTAACAAAGGCTCCTTCTAATTTAAATTTTGAGCTTTTTTATGTACATTTTTGATGGAAAAAATTAAAACCTTATTTTTGATGATTAAAATAAAAATTGTTATGAATGTTATTAACTAAAGTATCTTAAAAACAAAAGATGTAAATGTCTTAAAGAAATGATAAGAATGAGAAAAATGATGTGCAAAAAAGACTACAAAAATTGGAAGCAAAAAAACAATATATATGGGAAAATAGAATAAATTGATAGAAATAAATAAAAATATTTATAAAAATATTAATAATGCAGACTCACTAGTTTTGTTGAGATACAGAAACATGTTAATCAGCTTTCTATATAGTAAAAATGCAAAGTATGCTGATATTTGAATACTACTATTTCTGAAGGGAACTGTTATATAGTTATCTGATAATTTATTATTTAAACACAATATGTCTGATATTAAATAAGGCAAGTTTTCTATTTGGAAAGGGTGGCATAAAAGCCATGCAAAGCTGATAAAGGTATTTATTTTTACATTAATAAAAACAACGAGACTGCACTTGGTACTTAAAAATAAGTAAAGATATTTGTTTTAATAAGGAATTTCTACATATACATTACAAACATTCAAAGCCAAAATCTGACAAGGTTTTCCAACTTTAGTAAATAGATTCTTATTCATTAGACGAAAGCAAAATTTATCCAGTTTATAAAAGTTTCACCTGACAAAGAGCATAATAAGTACTGGCAATGCTACTTTTTGGTCGAACATAGCGAAAAAAATGGATTTTTTAGCAAATACTGTATAACTTCCTATAACATGAGACTATTAATGTACTATGAAAAGTTTCATTAATATATTAGATGTTTAAAAATTATACATATATATAGATATATATGTTTGTCAACTGGAAGACAATTTTCCAACAAAGTCCACCCGAAACTGATTATTTAAAAGTTGTAATGGCCTAAATTATAAATTAATTATCCGCGATTCCCAAACTTTACGATATGTGTGCCACTGAATTCAAGTTATACGAGGTAGTAATTCAAATAAAATTAAAAACTGCTCAAATTTATTACTAAAATGCTACTTAGATTACTTTATTTTATTTTCATTTGAAAAGGGGAGTAATATCGTTATTATATAATAACATGTACAATACTTAAATAAAAAAATAGAAATAAATAAAAAATATCGAACTGTGCTCTCATTACTCCAATTAAAAATTCGCAGAACAAAGCTGTCTGCACCTATGTTTCTTGTTTATGATTTTCAACAATCCTGTAGCATCGAAATTTTTATAACGAGTTGTGTATCTGTTAATTTTTATAAGAAGTTTGAAAATCTCAGAACAAAGCCCAATATTCTTAATTCGATTTCGCTTGTCATATATACTGTATCTTGAATAGCACGCAAAATATGAGTAATTAATGTCCTCGGGTACAGTGTGATTAGCGAGAGAAGTATTTAAAAAGCTGCGAGACAATGCAGCTAAAGGTGTTAAAATATATGAGCTACCAATAACTTGTACACGAAAATATCGGTAAGCATCAAGAAATCTATAAGTGCAAAGTAAAAAAGTCCTTCCGGCCGGTGCCGGGAAGAAGAGGTAGCTTTCATATTCCTTATTTTTAAAAAGCAAACTTATATTATTCAAACACACAAAGCTCAATTTAGTGGAAACCGATTATAGGAGACTCAATACTAATTTTTATGAATACTAAATAACTATGAATGAAAATTTCGCAAAATTAGTCAGCTTTATCCAAGTTGCTTTTATTTAAAGTAACTTATATTTGGTTGCCAAATTCGGCGATAGCTTGAAGTTCCTGCCATTTTAAGACAACATGGTGGATGAGGCTAACGAGTGAACTTGGTTGAGACCTTAGTAATTCCTGTGCACATGCTCACTGACTTCGGAATCGGTTGATACATACAAGTGCTATCGCAAGCAAAATCAGATTTTTTCATAATGTCACCTACATTAGAAATTGAAAATGCTATATCTGATCCATTTTTTAAGATAAAGACAAAACAAAAACGCTCCGGAATCCTTATATCATGGTCAAATTCTTAAGAAAGAAACCTTTGTCAATTTCTAATTTTTTTGCACCTCACTTTAAATATAATTTTTTATTTAATTTAATGGCCTCCATTTTGAGACAAGATGGCTGATGAAGCTGGCCAGCGAACTTGGTCGATACATTACGATGTACTACCCACATGCCTTCTTACATCGAAATAGGTTAATAAATTCGCGTGTTATCACGTGACAAATATCAGATCGTTTCAAAATGTCAGCCATTATAGAAATTCAAAGTGCTATAATTCAACCATTTTTTAAGATATATACGAAACAAAAACTGCTCCAGAATCTTTGTGTCAAGGTCAAAGAAATGAAAAAAATATTTTTCATTTTTCAATTTTTGATAACTCATTTTAAATTTAAAATTTAAATTTTTTTTAAATGGCCGACCTTTTGAAACAAGATGGCGAATGAAGCTGGCCAACGAACTCGGTCGAGAAATTGGTATGTACTATGTACACACCAAGGTACATCCAAATCGGTTCATAAATACGCCTGCTATCGTGTGACAAAAATTAGGTCGTTTCAAAATGTCAGCCACAATAGAAATTCAAAATGCTATAACTTAGCCATTTATTTAGATATAGACGAAACAAAAACTTTTCCGGAATCTTTGTATTAAGGTCAAACACATACAAAAAAAATCTTTTTCATTTTCTAACTTCTTGGTACCTCATTCTAAATTTAAAAAAAAATTAAATGGCCGCCATTTTGAAACAAGATGGTGGATGAAGCTGGCGAACGAATTCGGTCGAGACATTGGTATGCACAATGTATACACCAAGGTACATCCAAATCGGTTGATAAATACGCCTGTTATCACGTGACAAAAATCAGGTCGTTTCAAAATGTCAGCCACGCTAGAAATTCAAAGTGCTATAACTCTGCCATTTTTTAAGATATAAACGAAACAAAAACTGCTCCTGAATCTTTGTATCAAGGTCAAACACACAACAAAAATATTTTATAATTTTCATTTTTTTGGTATCACATTTCAATTTTAAAACTTTTTTCAAAATTTAAATGGCAGCCATTTTGAAACAAGATGGCGGGTAGCTGGACAACGAACTCGGTCGAGATATTGGTATGTACTATGTATACACGAAGTTTCATCCAAATCGGTTTATAAATACGAGAGTTACAGCGTGACAAATATCAGATATATATATATATATATATCAACTTTTGAACGGAGGGTGATTTCGGGAGCTGGGGGCCATGATTGATGAAAATATACCAACATTTTTTGAAATCGCTTTCCTCCGAACGGCTGCAATAGGTAGCTTTTTGTAATGAAAGCTACCTAAAAGTGTTAATTTTGAAATCAAGTCAACACCAGGCTTACGGAGAGCATGCGGTGAGAGAAGCTTGTCGCGTATCTTCAACGAAATTGTGCGCCACAGAAATCCACAGCGGTAATGCTTCATAAAAACGTGATGTGCTTAAGATGAACGTGACGAAGTGCAATTAGCTGATTAACGATTAGTTAGAGCCATTAAGACCCTCCCTCTGGTCGTCAAGCCATGCTGGGTGTTGAAGCAACAGTGTGAGGTCGTTCAGGCATAATTAAGATGATTTAGGGAGGAAGTAAAGGCACAGATAAAAAAGGGCCTTTTTCAGTTACACATAATTTCCATACGATACATTAAAAATTTCCTATCTTCCCCAAAAGGAGATAAAGTTGTGATTTTTCCTGCATTTATGTTGTAATTTTCCAAGCACCTATTCTGTGAAATCGAATTCAAGCACCGATGCTGTGAAAATAAATTCAAGCAACAATTGAAGTAAAAATCGAATTATTTCAGTCATGTGCACCACGCAGCCAATAGCAACGCGACTTTCCCCAGACTTGTGAAAATTTATAGCACTGTTAAATACACCAACTTATAAATTTTAGAGCAACTGTGTTTGGTAGCCGGGGTGCCAGCAACTATCTTTCGCGTGCGCGAAGTAGCAGAAAGGATATTTTTAACTATAATGCTCCCTTAAAAGTTGCCGATTTGACTGATAATTTGACAGTTTATGGTGAGAAGTGAAAGAAAATTTATATTAGAGGAAAGGGTTTTGACAAGGGGATTCTAATGCTAACGAAAAGTTAAATACATGTACTTCTATTTTTCATTTATTAGAAATGTTGGCCTGACGCTACACACTAGACGGCGGACAGCTTTACCTCGGGGTATTGCATTCAAAGGGCAAAAACTGTGTTTCAGTGGACATGAATGTAGATCTCGTAAAAGACGTCGGAATGATTTTTGATAACTTTATTTTGTTAAAGGTGAGAAAAGCGAATGTCAGATTCAGTAAACTTCTATGAGAAAATAAAAAAAAGCAAGAATCTTACTCTTTAGCCTGGTATTTTCAAAATTCAATTACAAAATCAACTTCGAACGTGTTAAGGATGTCATACATGACCTATAGCCTACCAAACACGGACGGTTGGCAACAGTTACATTATTATGAATTTATCACCTATAAGCTCAGTATTAAAAAAAGTAGTACCAATCGAAAAAAATTCCGACGATTTTTATGAATTATAATTTATTTGATTAGGAGAAAACTACGTAACCAAGTCTCGATATCAGAAAAACAAATTTGGAATATTTAAACATTTTTTTCAATCTTCCGTAATCTGAATTCTTCCCAATACTAATGATCATTTATCATAAACAGAATGAACATTATCTAGAAGGCGGCACTAGCGGTTTTATTTCTGTTCTAAATCAAGCACTAAGTAACGGCACTTGAGTTACAGCCGTTTAAAGTTACAGCTATTACAGCTTTTGAATTGTGTTTAAAAGTTTTTTTTAACTTTTTCTCTAAATGAAGTTTTTCAGATTTTTACAATACGCAAAACATCCCAAAACAAAAATTACGCATGAAATGCCACGAAATTTCCTGTCCTTCTTTTACAAATGTGTTTTGAAGGAATAGACTACACACATGATAATAGATTAAATAGTTTTATATTTACACTGGTATAAATGACAAACTTGAGATAAATTTTGTGAATTTTTCTTTACATAAGTACTTTAACTGCCATATCATCTGAGATAGAGATGCGACTATAATGTCTGTAGTCTAAGTCCTAAAGAAAGTTATTCTGTTTATTATACAATTTACAAAATGTCAATTCATTGTTTCATTTTTGAGTTATCACGTTTTAGCGGAAGTGTCAATTTTTGACATAATTTTGATTATTTTTTTCCTTAAAAAAATTATTTCTGGGCAATTGCTATTTTTTTGTATTTTTTTCAAAGTTTTAAAGTAAATGTCATTATAAAAAATGGATAACAAGAGAAAATTTCAAAATTTTCAAAAAATCACTTCCGAAGGTGTGCGGATAACTAGCATTTTTAGACACGCTTTGTAAATATGCTGATATATTTTGTTATATAACTGTGTTTATACTTTTGTTATATTTGAAACCACTACCATATTGTTGCAAATGCAATTGTTATATAGCTATACTCGTAGTTTGATGCAATGGCGATACACCTTGATGCAAAATTATCAGCAATTTTAAAATCAAGCCAATTTTTCTGCCAAATTTACATAATTGTTCCCGAAAAAGCTCATTTTTGCCGCCAACAATTGATTTGGATAACGATTGTTGAAGAACAATCATTTAAATCTTTATAAAACACTAGCAAAACCCGCGGCTTTGCTTGCGTACTAGTTGAAATATTCCAAGTGATATTTGTATGTCTAATTTTAATTAGAAGAAATTATACTTTTAGGAATAATTCAAAAATTACCAATTAAACCCCAGTTTGACTAAACTTCATTATTGCACCGCATTAGTCAGAAATGAAACTTAAATTAATAAGAACTAAAACTAATTCTGAATAAATGATAATTTGGAAAGTATTTTGAAACTTTTATGCTCATTTTATACGCTAATTTCAGTATTCATTTGAAGTTTTGAATTTTTACATCTTAAAATTTACATCTTAAAATTAACCATCATGTTAAATTTCAAGCTTCTTGTCTAACGGTCTACCACCTCTCTGGTGGTAGTGGAACTAACATAAAATGCCTATATTGAAATAGAGACTTTCACCATTAATTTTCCAGCATTAATTTTGAAATCGGCTTGGTATTTCCTAATATTCCATAGAAAACGTAATTTAGAAAGTTTTTGAAGGGTTTATTAGAACGTTTGTTGTTCCTGCAAACCATAAGTGGTAGTGGAAATGGCATAAAATATAGCCTGTGTAGCATCAGAGATTATCACCATTGATTCGTAACCATCACTTTTTTAATAGGTTTATTATTTCCTGAGATTGCATAGAAATCGTAATTTAGGACATTTTTAGGATGTTTATCGCTACTTCCCTTTGCTTTACCCCTTTTAAATTTTGAATTTATTTTTGACTGTTCTTAGAGGGCATTTTTATTTTAAAAGTAACTACCATGCCATATTTAAAGTTTCTAGTCTCTTCAGTATCACAGAAATTGCATTTTGCAACGTTTTTTGCTCCTGCAACTCTGTGGTGTTAGTGGCATTGACATAAAATACAGCTTATATTTGAGCAGGTTATATCACCATCAATTTGCGGCCATTATTTTTTAAATTGGTTTGGTATTTCATAAGATTGTACAAAAATCTAACTTAGAACGTTTTTAGAAAGCTTTTCGCGAATTTCATCTTCTTAAATTTGGAATTTTCTTTCGACGGTTCTTAAAAGGCATTTGCATCTTTTAAGTAATTACCATGCCAAATTTCAAAATGTTAGAACCCTCAGTGCCACAAAAATCGCAATTTAGAACATTTTTTGCCCCTGCAACCCCCAGGTGGTAGTGACAACAACATAATATATAGCCTATGTTGGACCAGGGATTGTCACCATCAATTTGCAACAATTGCTTTTGAAATCTGTCTGATATTTCCTGAGATTGCATAGAAATCGTAATTCAGAATGTTTTTAGAACGGTATTCGCGCATTGTCGACCCTTTTAAATTTCGATTTTTTAGAAACTGTTCTTAAAGAGAATTTACATCTTATTAATAGTTACCATCCCAAATTTCTATTTGCTAGCCCCTGCAGTACCACAAAAATCACAATTTAAGAACGTTTTTTCCTCCTGCAAACCCCAGGTGGTAGTAACACTGACATGAAATAATGCCTATGTTTTAGCAATAACAACTATGTTGGACAATTTCCAAACATTACTCTTGAAATTGGTTTTATACTTCCTGAGATTGCGTAGAAATCCCCATTTAGAACATTTTTTAGAATGCTTTTCGTGCATTTTTACCCTTTTTAAATTTTCATTTTTTTAAGAAATGCTATTAGAGATCATTTAAATCTAATAACTTCCATGCTGAATTTATGTATCTAGGCCCTTCAGTAACAAAAATCGCATTTTTAGAACGATTTTTGCTCCTGAACCTTTTTTGGGATAGTGGCACCGACATAAAAAACAGCCTAGTGTCACCATCAATTTCCAACCGTTACGTTTGAAATCGGTTTGATACTTCCTGAGATTGCGTAGAAATCGCTATTTGGAACATTTTTTAGAACTCTTTTCGCGCATTATCACTCCTTTTAAATTTAGAATTTTTTAAGATTTGTTTTTAGAGATAATTTTATCTAATAACTACCATGGCAAATTTCATGTTTCAAGCCCTTCATTAACACAAAAATCGAATTTTAAAACGATTTTTGCTTCTGCACTCCACTTTGCGGTAGTGGCGCAGACGTAAAATATAGCCTATGTTGGAGCAAGGGCTGTCACCATCATTTTGCCTCCATTATTTTTAAAATCAGTTCGGTACTTCCTGTCATTGCGTAGAAATCGCCATTTAGAACGTTTTTCCGATGGTGTGGGGATTTTCGTAGTGGAAGAAGCAGTACTGACGACAGATCCTGATCCGGTTTAGCGCATGTGTCTTCTTCTACTGCGAAAATCTCAGCACCATCGGAATTCTGGTCTGCGTGACATACACTCCGTGCAATGCACATTTTGCATTTGACGATAGATTTCATTAGCACTCACATTTTTCGTTGTTATAAATTGCACGATCGCGTGTTGATACCGTTCGGAGGCATCCGTGATCTGAACGATGTTTTTTAACGTGCTCCCACGCTATTACACACGCATCTGGCGGGATCTGACGATATCGCAGACATTCCCAGCACTCTGTGCCCTGTATAGTGGCATGCGCAGTCATCTTTCTCTTCAAATGGATGAGTTATTACAACAATTTTACTATTATTTGGGCGACCCTTATATGTTGTAAATGGCCACGGCACTTTTTGAACAGAAGAAGGACGCTATAGCCGAAATTCAAGGCATTCCATTGTAGGTAAGAAGTCATACAAGAAAAACAGAAATTTTGGCTGCCGACAACAAAAAAATATTTGCTTGAACTTCCACAAAAGGCCCCTTGCTACCCCATAGAACTTGATGAATCATGTAACATTGTTCATGATGAAGAAATATCTATTTTTGTGAGAATTTTTGACACTGAGAATAAACTATTCTGGGAAGAATTGCTAGCAATATTGTCGTGTAAACGCAAGACACGAGGAAAAGATTTATTCAAAACTGTTGACGATTTCATGGCAAAATGAAACGTCCGTCAGTTTTGATAAAATGGTGTCTCTTTCATCTAACGTGGCCCCAGCGGCTATTGTAAAAGAAAAAGGAATGATAAAGAGAATCAATGATAAAAATGCTGGGCTACTATCTTATCAACACATGATTCACCAGACAGCCATTTGTGGAAAACGTAGTGCAACTCTGAAAGAAGTAATGGACAACATGGTCAAGTTGATCAATTTTTTGAAGTTTCGTCTGCTGTTCAGCATTGATAATTCAAGGAGTTTCTATCTGAATGTGATTCAGCGTATTCTGAGTTACTGCAAGACAACAACGCGCGTTGGCTAAGTTAAAAGTCAAGTTATTGAATGTTTCTGGCAAGAAACAGAACAAATAACCTCCTTTGTCAACTTGGATAAACAGGGCAAGGAACACTTGGGTTTCGTATTAAACGAAGGCAATATGGAAGCTGTGGCTTTCCTGAAAGACATTCTGAAATATTTAAGTGCATCCACCACAGAGTTAGAAGTAAATGGAAAATTAGCATGTGTTCTGACACAAAGTGTCTCTTCTTTTCGTTGCAATCTGGATATCTTTGAAAAAGATATTGCAAATGAAGAATTCATTCATTTTACAACAATTCTTGAATATAAATAAAGACATTTCTAAATGCATACTGCAGTGTTCCAAGTTTTAAGTGAGACTCTTGTGAAGGAATTGGAAGCAATATTCCAAGACTTTGTTCCAGCTGCAGAATGGACTAATGTGCTTGCGATGTTGTTCATTCTAAAAAAGCCTGTACTTGAAATGGAGATAATTGACTTGCAAGAAGATATTTCCAAGTAAATGCATAAAACTGTATCCCCTGAAGCATTTTTGGGTAAACATGTCTCAAAAAAGCATGAAAATTGTAAAAAACTACCTATTAACCTGGCTACTACGCTTGGCTCCACGTGTGTATGTGAAACATCTTTCTCCAAAATGAATTTTTCGAAGAACAAATATCGAAGGAGATTAAAGGACACCTACCTTGAAGGCATTTTCGCATTAACTCGTGAACCAAACTATAAAAAAATGTAATTGTAGTATGTAATTGCATGTCTTATAATAAGCTCTACTGTTATTCCATGAAACACAAATTAACTAGCCTAAAAAAAAGAAATTTAACAAATTACAACGGCCATTTGGAAAATGAGTTTTTCGAAGACTAAAATTTTAGACATTAAAAATCGCACGTAGTTGATTATACATTACATACGCCATGAATTAAACATTAATAGTGTTATTACACGCAAAAATTGCAAGCGACAAAAATCGCCTGCGACCCGTCAGATTTCATAAAACTTACGTATTATCCACCTGAAACTTACGTATTATGCGCCTGAAACTTACGTATTATCCACCTGAAACTTACGCATTATCCAAGCATTTCATTGGCTGTTCGGGAAAAGGCTTTTCCATCGTCAGATTTCCGAGAAATCTGACGACCAATTTTAAATGAAATTTCATTCTTAAACTTCTAAACATCCCTCAATATTACTTTTTACACCGTCGTATAGAGAAAAAAATGTACTTTTAAATGCAATTTGTTTGAAAGCCGTATCTCAATTTGTTTCTGAGTTATTATTATTTTTTTGTAGTTTTTTATTACTTTTTTGTCACAGTGGCAACAGAAATATCCATCTCTGTTGAAAGTAAAGGGAAATACAGATTACTGTATACTAGACCAATCAGAAAACGAATAAAATGCGGATTAAACCAATAAAAAGCTTCAGATATGCTTTTGATTCCCTACTCTGACGAGGACAATAATCATTTTTCCAAATGGTTAAAAACTGGCTGAAGACCGCAAGTGAAATTTTTAGGGTTAATTTTTCAACCTGCCTTTACCTGCCTTTTCTATTTTATTATCTGTACTAGCAGCCTAACGCCCGCTACGCTGGGCTATTTTTCTAAAGAAACCTTGAATCAAACGAAATATATCTGTGAATTTGATCATGCATCTTAAAGCAATATGGACATTTACCTGGAATGCCCAATCTAATTGGTGAAAACAATATGAATGTTATTACGCTATTATATCCTTTGAGCCATACAAAATTTAGGCTATTAAGGACAAACTTCTTTCATTGATCATTTAGTGTAGTATTCGGGGAAGAACGATAGAACAATATGTAATATACTAAAAGGGTTCATGAAAAATTATCAATGCAAGTCTCATCACAATCTGTTAATTGGACATACTGAAAAGGCTAATCGTTCATAATTTGGTTCGCCTGATTTTAAAACATTCAGCCTTAATTCTATAATCAAGCAACCTGACGACGAAGCAACACCAAGCGAATGATATGTGCTTTATACTAAAACATTCACTGAAAAATTAACTAACCGACCAAGTTCCATCGAAATCCATTTAGCAGGATTTTTCAAACTGGAAAATGTACCGAAACATTTCATAAAAATAATCTAATTAACAGTCTAAATCCCGTGAAAATTCATTCAGCGGAACCTTAAAAAAAAGCTAATCCTTCGAAATTGGGTTTATCTGATTTAGATCTTTACCCATAATTATTTAATTAAGCAACGTAGAACATTATGTTTTGTACTAACATCTTTTCTGAAAATTATCTAACTAACAATGTAAGCCCCATCAAAATCAATTCAGTAGAAGTAAATTTAAAAGCGGCCGGAATGAAATTTCTCTTTGCATTTTATATACATTGAGATAGTTAAATATAGCTATCATAATCGCGTTAACCTGGTTATAGAACTCTCAGGGATGTAGGGGTAGGTATACGTCGCATCATTTCTGGATTTTTAAAGAAACTCTGCACAACTTCCCTAACTATAGTATATATCCTTTTTCTGTAGCGTATTATCCTCCAATTTTCTTTACTATACCACTGAGAACTTTTTCCGCATAGCTTCGTAACTAAAATATTTTGAAAGATATGATAAATATTGAAAAAATCCCCGAAATATTATCTATCTAACTGTGCAACTGTCATTAATATCAATTCAGTAAAACTTGAAATCTTTCCTAATCGAGTTCACCTAATTTCAGAACTCTAGTAACTATTATTAAGCAACTTGGAACGATGGTTTTTACATTAAACTATTTATAAACCAAATTTACTATCTAATAGTATAAGTTCTGCAAAATTATGTTCAGTAGAATCTGAGTTATAATCAATCGGAATGAAATAGGAATATACGCTTTACATATAGTAATAGAAGCCTTCGACCGCTACGCTGGTAGGTTTCTCCAAACGAAACTTTAATCAAACGAAATATATTGGTGTATTTGATCTTGTGTTTTATAGCAATAAATACATTTATCTCCAATGATCATCCGCTTTGCTGAAAACAATATGAACGCTATTACGTTTTATATCTTCTAATGTTTCAGACAAAATTTGGACTGTTATGAAGCAAATCTTTTAGTTGATTATTTATAATTTAATATGAAAAAGAACGGAAGAACAATATGTAGCATATTAAAATCATCCCTGAAAATTAAAAAATGCAATACTCATCAAAATCCGTTCAGTAAAACCATCTAATAAGACTAATTTTTCATAATCGGGTTCACCAGATAATAGAACATTCAACTACAATTCTATAGCAAAGCAATGTAGAACAATATGTGTTATATACTAAAATCTTTCCTGAAAAAATAATCTAACAACAGTGCTAATTAACTCAGTAGAGCCTTTTAAAAAGTCTAATCTTTCAAAATAGGGTTCACTGATTAAAGACTGATTAATAATTCTATAACTGAGCAACGTAGAATAATATGTGTTATATATGAAACACTTTCTTGAAAATTCATCTAACAATGTAAATCTTCTCAAAATCCATTGAAAATAACTCAAGTTATAAGCGGTCGGACCAAAATTGCTTTTTTTATTTTATATTTGAAGTTGATAGTTAAATATATCTTTCATAATCAAGTTAACGTGATTGTAGAATTTTCAGGAATGTAGCATAGACTATACGCCGTAGACCTTCTGGATTTTTTTAGAAACTCTGCACTCCATAGCTATAACATATATACTCTCTAATATATACTCTCTACTGTAGATTTTATCCTACTTTTTTTTCAACTACACCACTGAGAACTTTCCTCATAGTCCCAGAACTAAAAATGTAGAATGACATGTCAAATATTGCAACAATCCCTAATATTACCTAACTGTGCAACTCCAATCAAAATACGTTCAATAGAACTTTAAATAAAAGGTAATCTTTCACATTCGGGTTCACCTAGTTTTGGAACTTTCTCTTGTAATCTAATTTTCTGCAATCTGATTTGTTGCCAAGCTTGTGCTTCAGAAAAACAATAGCCCCGAAAAAAACTTCGCTACAGAGAAGTACCATCCAAGCAAGAAGTACCAACCATCCGCAAAAAAATAATCTAACTAACAGTGTAAGCCCCATCAAAATACATCCAGCAAAATTCAAATTATAAACGGGTGGAAGAAAAAGCAAATTTGCATTTTATATAATAACAGTAAATGAATTCTTCATAATTGCGTTCACCTTTATGTATAGCTTTTTCCAATAACTAAAACTAAGCAACGTACAACACTGTGTGTATACATAAAAACCGTTCCAAAAACATTACCTAACTAATAGTGGCATATCCTATCAAAATATTATAAAGAATAGGAATAAAATGCAAATTTCCGTTTTAAATATGTAGTAGATGGCGATGATACGATTTTCTGTAATAGAATTCATCGTGAAGTTTTCGCTTCATACATATAAACGATGCTTTCAACATTGTAATAAATACACCGATTGAAGAAGTATCCGATTACGGAAGATTAACCAGAAATTCCATGAACAACTACCTAAAGAAAGGTGAATATATGGCTTTTGTGATACTTTTATGTTAGTCGGGCGCAAGTAATAAATCAAAAAATATTGTTTCCATATCTTATTCTTATTTTATTATTTTCATTCAAAATAAAAACATTTCACTCATTCATTTATAGTATATGTTTTACACTAATGTCATTGAAAAAGATGAAAAGTAAAACAATAGGAAATAATGCCATAACTTAAAACAAAGAATTGTTTTTAATTTACATACGCGAAATGTAACTAATGCTATTGGCAATTTTTTAAATGCTAATGGCGATATTTAAATACGGATACGGGTGACATAAAAGTACCCACTTTTTCTTCTTATCTAGGAGCAAGTGATAAATCGCGGTGTATTATTTCAATTCCAATTTCTTTATTGAAAAAAGTAATACTTACGCATTATTCGGACTCTGAGATAGATCGCCAAAAATGGTTGACAATTGCCAATCTTGTTTATCGTTTGCCATTTACGTTCAAAAAAGTAATTGAACATTCTTAAATACATAACCTTGTTAAAAATGGCAAATTGTTTTAAGTAAATAAATAAATCAAATATATAACATAAAACTACATACTATGAAGTATAATAAAAAAATTATAATAATAAAATTAATTTCAAACTATACTAAATTGAACTATCAAATGGACAAATATAAGGGTTGCTGTAATTAATGTAATTGCCATGCTTGGCGCTGTTGTATCTGACATGACCCGGATGTAAGTACCACAAAATTTTTAAAGTCGTACAAACATTGCTTTCCTTTTTAAATATTTTTGTTTTATAATGTTAATTTCTAAGTGGATCGCTTCCTTGTATTTTAAGTAAAATCAATGTATTTTTTTCTTTTTCTCAAGATGTTTGTATTTATTTATTTTTTTCAAACTCATATAGCCGTTTTAATTTCTTAACCAAAAGAATTAACAAAAAGATTTAATTTGAATTTCTTCCGTTGCTACAGTACGGATATACAATATGAATGAATATGGATGAATTATCACTTGTAATGTTCGATATTTCGAGATTTTGGCGCCAAAGACATTGCCAAATTAGAAAAATATGAAATATCACACGAACTATTGGACTTAAAAGAGCTTGGTTAGTACCATTCGATTCAGCTTACAAAAATACACCAAAATATATCATCAGTTGAAAACTAACTATAAAATCAGATTTTTAAGGAATTTTTTTAAAGTTCGTTCTCTTTTTTACCCCCCTTAGGGGTGGAATTTTAAAAAATCCTGTCTTAGCGGCACTCCATATCATAAGAAGTATTTTTACCCCGATTGTCAAGATTTTAGGTTCAGTAGTTTTGGCTGCGCGTTGATTAATACAAAATCCAGACTTTCTTTTATATATATAGATGTAAAAATTTCCAGACTGTATACCGGTGTATGTAGAAATTTTTCAGAGCCAATACCTCACTTTTCTATTTTATATTATATGTATGTGTGTGTAAGAATAATGATTTAAAAGTAATAAGTACATATATTATGTGTTTTTTATCTGGACCTCGACAAAAATGTTCAAAAGTATTCGGACCTCATTTAAAATTACTTGCCGACCCTTGGTATGGAACATGCTCAAATAATGTTTTGAGTTATAAAATATATTTTTTAATTTTTAGCCAATTCTCCCTTCTTTTTAGTCTTTTCCATTCTTCTTTTTAGCCATTATATTTCGGAGAATGTATTGGGGAATCCATTGGGGAACCTGGGAAGCCTTGACCAAAAGGGAGGCTCGTTCCACCCTTGAATTTTAGGAATTAAAAATATTTACCTTTTCCCCACTATATGGCAGTGAAAGCTACTGATGTAATCAGACATCCACCTTGAAAATTGAAAATAGAATTTTTGTCTACTTAAAAAGTAAAATATTTTAAACATAATTTGTAAGATTATTTCGGACAGACTAACTAAATTAACTTTAAGAAAGTAAATTTTTATAAATACTGTCATATTAAGCGTTTATGGAAATTACAAAGTTTAGACGATAAATTATGCTTACAATTACCATGTGTCATTCTTTACAAAATGGCCCGTGTAGGAGGCTGGGCCACTGAGTCAAATCTCCCTTAATTAATTAGATTTGAAAATCTACAAATAGCGTTTATAAAACATAGTTTATATTTAATAACAACTTTATGTAGATCATAAGTATGATTATGAAAATTAATGATTAATCAAAGAACAGCTACGTTCTGTCACAAATGCTGGACCTAGAAAGTCTGTAGGTAGAAGAAGACCAGCAAAGTCAAGAATTTAAAATGATACACTAATAAAAAGAGTAATTTCAATTGAATTTGAAGAGAGAAAAAGCGGAAAGAGAGTAAAAGACAGAAAAGCAAACATTTAAGAGTCCAGAATGTTTTTAAAACATTTTCATAGTAGTAGAGTGTGATATTGTTAACTCTTCTAGCTGCACTGATGAAGATACAGAATAATTTGAAAAGGAGAGTAATCAATTTAATGTTGACGACATTGCTGTAATGAAATTAACAGCAAAGAAAGATTTATATTAATTTGTTGGGCAGGTGACACGTGAATTAGACATTTATGAGTATGAAGTCCCCTTCTTACGACGATGGGAACAATCGTACTTTTATTTATCCAGAAAATGAAGCCTCGTCTGTTATGTATTTAACAGGTATGACTAAATTGCCATGCCCTGTGTCATTTGGCGGCACTGAAATAGTAGTTATGAAAGTGCAATTTAATTTTTATTTTTCTCAATTTATACCATTAAGATAACTTAAACTAAGGTTCTCACATCTAAATTTTAATGTGCGTATAAAATTGAAAAATATATTTTAACATAAATAAAACATACGCCTATGCACTTGATTGTATAGAAAATTTCCTTTATTATTATTCTTATTACAGTAAAGATACTCAAAATGTATTCTAAACATTAATAATTGTAGAATACATGATCTTAAAAAGATTTCAGAGTGTTCAATTATCATACTAAAAATTTTATATTTAATGTTTACATAATTAATAAAAAATTACTATTGTAACGCTCGAACAATACGCACTCCATCATATTTTCTCTCCTTTTCTATTTTTTTTCTTTTCTTTCAAAAGAGCTGACAAGCTGAGTAAATTAGACTTAATGAGACGAGAAGATTGTTTACAAAGTTGTTGCCGACAAGGCACCTGAGATAAGCCGATATTTTAAATTAACTGAGTTATTTTGTAAATAATAACATGTAAATACGTTGTAAATATTAAACTTATTAGTTGATGAAAAGTTATCAAGTTTTATTTTGTAACATAAGATAGTTTCCACCCCGGATTCTGAATAATGTGTTACACTATTCCTCATTTTAAAATTATACATTATTGAATGGGTTAAGCTTATCACACTATAGGTCAAACCTCTCTTTATAAGGGAGGCTTGATCACTTGTCTATAATAAAAATAATAATAATTTTAGAAAAGAAAAAAACACATTATTTACATTATCACTAATTTGATGTTGTAAAACCCTAATATGTTAATATGCTCTCTTCATGTAAATTGTAAGACATAAAGCAAGTATTTTGTCCATCCGTATCTTGACGACAAGCTGCTGTTACGAGTTTTTTCTGCCCATCTACGTTCACTAAATGCTTTTTAGCTCACAGGCTATCAAAGATTGAGAGCTAATGTGCCCGCCCGTTCTGTATGTATGTATGTATGTATGTGCGTACGTACGTATGTATGTATGTATGTACGTAACGCGATAACTCTTGATAGAAACATCCGATTTGCTTCAAAATTTTTTCCTAGGTTCATTGTGATAAGGCGCTTCCCTGATTAGTTTTGGGAGTTCATTGGTTAAGGATAAAGGGGGAAAACGGGGTTAGTCCCCCCCCCCCTTAATTCAGAAAAATGGGTTTTTCATGCAAAATCATTCGATTTGTTCCGAATTTGGTATACCGGTTTATTATGTTAAGGAATATCCCTGATTAGTTTTGGGGGTTCATTGGTTAAGGATAAAGGGGGGAAAGGGGGTTTAGTCCACCCCCTTAATTCAGATAAATGGGTTTTTCATGCAGAATCATTCAATTTGCTCCGAATTTGGTATACCGGTTTATTATGTTAAGGAACTTCCCTGATTAGTTTTGGGGATTCATTGGTTAAGGATAAAAGGGGAAAAACGGGGTTAGTCCACCCCTTTTAATTCAGATAAATGAGTTTTTCATGCAGAATGACTCGATTTGCACAGAATTTGGTATACTGGTTTATTATGTTAAGGAACTTCCCTGATTAGTTTTGGGAGTTCATTGGTTAAGGATAAAGGGGGAAAAAGGAGGTTGGCCCGACCATCTTAATTTTGATAAACGGGTTTTTCATGCAGAATGATTCGATTTGCTCCGAAGTTGGTATAACGGTTTATTATGTTAAGGAACTTCCATGATTAGTTTTGGGGGTTCATTGGTTAAGGATAAAGGGGGGATAGGGCTGGTTAGTCCACCCCCTTAATTCAGATAAATGGGGTTTTCACGCAGAATCATTCGATTTGCTCCGAATTTGGCATACCGGTTTATTATGTTAAGGAACTTCCCTGATTAGTTTTGGGAGTTCATTAGTTAAGAATAAAGGGGGGAAACGGGGCTAGTCCACCCCTTTTAATTCATATAAATGGGTATTTCATGCAGAATGATTCGATTTGCTCCGAATTTGGTATACCGGTTTATTATGTTAAGGAACTTCCCTGATTAGTTTTGGGGGTTCATTGGTTAAGAATAAAGTGGGAAAAGGGGGGCTAGTCCACCCCCTTAATTCAGATAATTGGGTTTTTCATGCAGAATGATTCGATTTGCTCCGAATTTAGTATACCGGTTTATTATGTTAAGGAACTTCCCTTATTAGTTTTGGGGGTTCATTGGTTAAGGATAAAGGGGGAAAAGGGAGGTGAGCCAACCCCTCTTAATTTTGATAAATGGGTTTTTCGTGCAGAATGATTCGATTTGCTCCGAAGTTTGTTTACCGGTTTATTATGTTAAGGAACTTCCTTGATTAGTTTTGGGGGTTTATTGGTTAAAGATAAAGGGGGAAGGGGGGGCTAGTCCACCCCCCCTTAATTTATATAAACGGGTTTTTCATGCAGAATTATTCGCTTTGCTCCAAATTTGGTATACCGGTTTATTATGTTAAGGAGCTTCCCTGATTCGTTTTGGCGATTCATTGGTTAAAGATAAGGGGGGCTAGTCGACCCCCTTAATTTAGATAAATGTTTTTTTGCAGGATTATTCGATTTGCTCCAAATTTGGTATACCGGTTTATTATGATAAGGGGCTTCCCTGATTAGATTTGGAGGTTCACTGGTTAAGTATAAAGAGGGAAACGGGGGCTAATTCCCCTTCACTTATTTTTTGAGGGGCATTATTCTTTAAAATAAGTGTATAGTATACAATTAGTGTGAATAGCCTGTGAGCTCAAAGCCATCAGTTTAGCTGGGCACTTTTCTTTTTTATTTTTTAAAGATTTTATGATGTTTAACATGTGTCTTGAGTTGCTTTTCCTACAATAACCATATTATTCCTTAATATTTCTTATTACAAAATTACATTAATTTTAAATATGTATACGCTTGATTTCCGGGATTTAATAAAGTATGCTATAAAACAAAAAGCAATGAAATACATAAATTATTGTTCTAGTTCTCATTAAATAACTTATGTTTGAAAATTTAATCTATTTACGAGGTGAAAAAAAATCTTCATATTTAAAAAAGAAGAATTCAGTCTTAAGTTTCTTATACATCTTTACCATTGAGAGTTTATTTTGCAATAAAATATGTCTCAGTAACTTGTCATTCGAAATCCATACCAATTTTCTTAACCTCCCCCTCCCCTTTTTATGTACTACATAAATTTTAATTATGGTATTTTTATTGAATTAAATATTTAAAGACATAAGAATAACCTGTAACTGACTCTCTATATGACGAATTTCTGCAAGCTGTCCTATATAGTAATATAAGGTTTAAAATTTACGTATTACTGAGCCATTGATACTTATTAGAGATTAAACGGGCTCAACTCGAGCCCATCACGAAAAGGGCTGCTCAAAAGTGGAAATTTAATTTATTTAGGAACTGAAAAAGAAAAAAATAACACTTGGTATTTGCAATCTGAAGTAACTTAAAGGAATTTACAATCCTTTAAGAATCAGTTTGAAAGAGAATGCAATTGTTATTGGTAGTATATAAGAAGTATTTAATCGGTTTCTGAATTTTTTTTTCAGATTTTTGACAGTGGTTGGTTATAAATGACAAATTTGCTAGTTTAAACAGATTTTCAGGGATATGAAAAATGCGAAACGTTGTCATGGGAGTGAATTTATATTTGAATTTTTTTACAAGAATTACTGAAAAACAGAACTCATGTCTTTCTGCCATAGTTGTACAAGGATATTTCAAAAGAATAGGAATTGTGTTTTTTTTATAGATTTCCGCAAGAGTTTGGGTACAAATAATAAATTTGCTATTTTAAACAGATTTACGGGGACATGAAAATTACGAAATGTTGTAATTGTAATTAGCGACTATTTAGAATAGTTATTTCTATCAAAGAATAAGTGTTTAAATGAGAAAAATAATCTTGAAGCAGTTTCAAGATATTAACAATTTTCTACTGCATACTTTCGATATCCGGCTCGAATCAAGACACAAACATTTTGGTGTGTGTGTTTCAAACCGTCGGGCTTGGCATACAAGTGAGAGCTCGATCTCATCTCTATTACTTATTAATTGATGAAGATCTGCATCTGCTATATTACTTCGGCCTGTTTAACTGTCCGTCACAAACAGTTTCATTGCTGGAATTCAATGCTATTTCAGTTTCCTGTGTGTGAATTTTTTTCAGTTTTTTATTTATTTATTAGATATTTCTCATTTATATTTCTGGTGCAACATTTCTACTTTTTTTTTTAAATTAAAAATTAGAAATATTCAAAATCATTTCCCATTTCAAATTTTATATGCTTTTCTTACAGTAACATATGAAATTTGAATTATCATGATTCATGAATAGTCATGATTTTAAGTAACGTATACGCTACATAGTTAGCTCAAGTATTTTCTGTATATGCTTAGTCTTAAATACTACTATTATTATGAAAAAAAGATACTACAGATAAGTTTGAATCAGGAACATATATATATTTATTAATTTCTGTCATTTAACAGTAATCAGCTAACCGCAGGCAATAAATTTAGACGCCTCTTTAAAAAAACAATGAAATTGATTCGCATAAAACGTCACTCTATATTATAAGTGTACGTTTTCTTGAAAACTAAAGTGAAACTATGTTTGTTCGTCAATGAAATGTAATTTAGATAATATTAGCGAACATAAATTATTATTATTTATATTAATATTGGTTCATTCTGAAACTTTTGTATCACCTTGTTGAATATCTGCAACATACCCCAAAATCAATATTACTTATACATATACAGTGTGCTTTAAAAGATGATTTCATTTATTTCTACAATCTCCCAACACATAAGTTAATGTAAACTATTCATAGAATTTTAACAGACGGCGATACGGAGGTTTTTTTTTTTTTTTTGCGTCAAAGTTTATCATTTGAGCAGTTTTGCATCGTTTTTGCTAAAATGAACTTCGTAAATTTTGTCAAATGCTGGTGGTTTCCAAATATAGATTTTTTTCAAAGGTAAGTCTGTAAACTTTACAATCTTGTATCAGATATTAGACAGTATTTATGAGAAGTATGTGATTTTCTCTTTATTGCAGAAGTGAAATAGTACCTTTTAGGCATTAATTTATATATTTTTTTATCTAATTTTTTTATATTATACTTTTCATGCTTAAAAGGATTTATTCTGCGTCCGAGTAAATAATTTTCAAATCAGAGTTGTTGAATCACAGACAGTTAATTTGATCTTCGATTGAGATTTTCCCCTTAAAGCTTTCTTAATTTACTACCCCAAGCAACGGAATTTAGAGATTTATTATGTTTTCCTAGCATTATACGTAAAATAATAAAGCGTATACGGTATTTCGTAAAAAAAATACCATTTTACTTTTTCAATACTTTCCATCACAGTTAAAAATTTTTGTGGATTCGGTTTGTCTGACAGTAGCTTTTAATATGTCAACCGGTTGTCAGCTCGGGTCAAACGGTAGATCATTGACGAAGTAAGTCAAATGTTCTGCTTTTGAGTCACGGATCAGGCATTTTTTCGATCAGTTGAAATGTGTTTTTAGTAACGTCTTTTAAGCAAATAAATTTTAATATATGTTTTGGCTTTTCCCTTTGGAATATATTTTATGATATACTATTTATTACTCTTTATTCAATATTTCATGTGACTTTATAATATCAAAATATATTACTAATAATTTGGAATTCAACTATCAGTAATTAAAATTAGTAATTAAATTGTTTTTATTTTGCTATCTTTCACGCTGCTTTTATCACTGAAATTACTTTGTAATTGTCAAATCTCTGTCAATTAAAAAACTCGCCAAACCAGCCGACAGTTTTATGTTATTAACGGTAAATATAGTAGATGTTTGATAAATAATTATTTTACCAAACCATAAATGTACTTTTGTGAACTTTATTGTGATAAAAGGGTGATAGAAGATAAAAGAAATTGTAATTAAATGACTATAAGTTAGAGTATAGTGTGCTTTACAAATATTAAAAAAATGTTAGAACTGGCTTGGCATACGAATGGATTTTCAATATAGATTTTGTAAAATAGTTATTAAAGATTTTTATCCCTAAGATAGATAGTATTGTTTAACCTTCTGGAAACTGCTAAGGACCCTTTCAACAAGTTTTCGTTCTAAACAAGTTTCTTTTATTTCACATGCCTTAATTCACAAACAATGTCTTTGATAAAATGGCATGCTTAGATAAGTAAATTCTAAAAAATGAACAATATAGGAAAATGCATTCATAAGTATTAATTTAAAAATACAATCATTACTTTTATAAAGAGTAAGAATGATTATCTAGGAATCCGTAAGTATACGTTGTTCTCTAGTCCTTAGCAAACACTCTAAAAAAATTCCGTGAATTTAGTTTTTTTCTTGTTTTTTTCATTATAACATTTAAAAAAAATTTGTCTTTATACGCTAAATTATAACTCATTTTTCATCAAATAATTTCCGTACTCCTAGAAAATATGCTTTTGAAAAAAAAATTCCGTTTGTTCCTTGCACGCATGCGTATTAGTTCTATTAATACTAAAGTTCGAATTCGAACTCATTTTAAAAATCCCTACCGGCCCGACCTACAGGCGGAGTTAGATTTCGAAGTTAAGTATATTAATTGCTCCAACAAAAACTAAATCATGATTACATATGAATCCACTTTAACAGTTTTATCCGGCCGCTTTTGACGAATTTTTATTTCATTTTTATGTAATAGCTGGTTTTATCAGAATCATGTTAAGGCGGTATTAAAAAAGAAATACTTTTCCATGCTCAACAACTCGAAATTTTCTGGCACATTTTCAGATTAATTTTTAATAGAAAAAATACGAAACTTGCTGACGTGATTTTTGAAAAGATTTATAAGCGACCTGTGTTTTATTTTTCTTTCAATTAATTAAAACTTGATTAATAAACAATTATTTTCTCAGTAGGGCAATATTTTTCGTTTTTAACACAATCGCTTCGGGAAATTCTGTTCAAAATGCCCCCCTTGACATCATTTTTTGTAATATATTCTGCCTCTGTGAAAAAATCGATCATTACGGTACATTATATAGTTTCTGAAGAAGAGAATCTATCAATTGGGCGCGTTTGAGAGCAAAAATTAATTTAAAAATGAGTAAGAAAATAAGCAGTTTGGATTTGAATACATTCTTAATAAGATGGTTTTTTCTTCAACCGCTATGTATTTTTAATTTGTTTTGCTGTAAGAATTGGTCCTATCAAAAACTTGTCTATATAATTGTTGAAGACAATATTAAGAAGATATATGATAAATTCATGGGGATTTTATATCTTGTGAATTGACGGAGTTATAGAAATTTTTCTTCTTCACCACCCTTTTTTGTTTTCGTTTTTAATTTTTTTTGCGCTACGAATTGGTCCTATCAAAAACTTGTGAATACAAAAGTTATAGATAATATTAAAAAGATGTATAATAAAATTAATTGGATTTGATATCTTGAGAATTGACGAAGTTATGAATTTTTTTCTCCCAAAAACCCCATTTTTTGCGCCCCTTGAGCCCATTTTTAATTTTATCCAAAATCTGTGATACATAAATTTTTGGTCCTATTTTTAGAAGTAATAAAAACTTTAAACTGATTTGATATGTACAAAAATTAAGAAGTTATGGGGTTTTTTCTGTTTTCACAAAAAGTTTTTTACTGATGGTGGTTTTGGGTTCTAGGGGTCATGATTGGTGTAGATCTGCAAAAATTTTTCAGAAATTTCGACATAGGAATGACGCCAATAGGTAGTATTTCATACAAAATCTACCTAAAATGAAAAATCGAAAATTCAATAAATCAAAATTTAAAATTTATTTTAAAAGCAGATAAAAAATATCACTTTTGAATTAAAAAAAAAGGAAAAGTTAATTTTCTCGTTCATTTAAAATTATTCGCAATTTATTTTTTAAAGTTATATAAAAAAATAATCACAATTAAAATATATTCTAAACGAACACATTTAAAAATATACTCTAAACGAACAGATTTAAATTAAATGAGGAAAAAATCTATTTTACTCTTAAAAGCAAATATTTAGACTTACTTTATGCTTTTTCGGATGGTGAGCAAAAGTCTGGAGTTGTCCTACAAAATTTTTCTCGGCAAATGTGAAAATAATGAAAAAACTATTAAAAAGCAGATTTTTTGGGTTCATGGCTTATAACTTGCAAAGTAAGTTTTTCGCGCAAAAAGTGACCCTAATTAAAATGCAGTCGAGAAAATTACCTACAATTCATGTTCTTTCTTTTTTTCTGTACTACTGTCTGATTTCCGTAGAGGCGTTGACCAGTAACCAGGCGAAAACCAGTAATTTTAGAAAATCTCAAAAAACACATTCTTTTACACCCTTTCTGTTCAATACACTAAAAGTAAGCATTTCACTATATCCTATGTTTTGAAAAAGGAGATAAAATTCTCTGCAATTTATGAGTGAGTAATTTTATTCGGACATTGAATAATTATGGGGAAAACAGTGGCAAATGCACGAAGTAGTAAGCTGCCTCCTTATTGAAAACGTGCAACTTAAATGCATCATTATACGTCTGCACAGATATGTAAAACGTTAACGTTAAGTTTTGTAGGTACAACAAAAAGATAAACAGTGATTAATGAACGGTTAGTATGAAGACTGTTTAATGTTATACAATATAATAAAATAGGCAGATAAGTATTTTTTTTTTGTACAACGCGTATTATTAAAAGATTATTGACTTGAAATGGGACTCATCGGTGAAACTGAGCCCTCTTGACCAAAAGTTGCATGATTGCAGACGTGTCTTTCAATTATTCTACTCCTAAAAAATGTAAATATAATATTTATTTATGCACCCGGGAGCGAAGGAACCGTTTTCGTCCTGAGGGAGAAGATTGCTGCCTGAGCGGTAGGCGAAAGCTGCAAGCACCCAAGGATCGAAGCTTAGGCTCATGAGCAGCCCTCGTGCTCATAGTATTTTTAAAAACGATGGAACTAATTGTGATTAATTAAGTAAGTAATGATTCATACAACGTTTTATCATAACATGATTTCTACATCTTTCTCTGTTAGCCCTCTTTTACAACCGAAGTTATGAATCGGTTACTTTTGGACCTCAGTTTAGGAAACATATTATCCTATTATATTTCGAACCACCGCGGTAGTTCGAACCACGGTGCACCGTTAAAAAAAATAATTTATGATTTAGTTCTAATTGTTTGAAAACTGAATAGTTATCCACACTGTATTAGGATACATATTTTGAATACACAAATAAAAAAGTTAGTAATAAAATAAAGGTGAAATGGAATTATTTATGCATATTTATCTTCAAGTGCTTCAGGGAATTCTGGATTCGTCTTCGATTTCAGTAAAAGGCATGTTTTTGCAACTAATTTCGCACTTCACACAGATATTGGAGCACTTGAGGCCTGCTTTTTTGCATCCACAATTTTTCTGGCAGATCTTGCATTTGCAAGAAATAAGTCTCAAAACAGCTTGAGGTGCTGGTGGCTATAGCGTAGTTACTGGCTCCAGATCACCTATCGTTTTCGTCCATTCCAATCCCATTTTTCAGGAAATTCTTTCATTCCCGAGCCATTGTTGAACTTGAAAATACACCCCGAAGGAATGTTGCTTAGCTGCAGACTCAGTAGGAGATAAAGACGCCGAATGGATCGATGTCTTGTAAGCAGACCTAAGGTTACAAATACCTCAATTTGTATAATGAGGTGACTTTCTTGTCAGCTAATTCATACAATGAGACCAAAAACGATTGCCAGAATCAATAACTGCATCAGCATGTGCTAGAGGGTCTTTAAAAATCTCAATAGTCAGGGGTTAGTGCAGAGTTTTTCTTGAGAGTCTAAAGAAACTTCATGGCATGCAAAAATAATACATTCTTAGCAATCGATTGATCAAGTTTTCAGTCAGAAGAAAAAATGATTGGTGAAACTGCCCCTTTTCCTGGTTTTAGAAAGTATACATTTGAATGTACACCCATACAGCGACAAATCATAATAAAAATAACTAGCAAATCGACACGTTCACCCAAGATAACTACAGAATCATGCTGTTCTGCCAGGTTACTTGCTGTTGTGACAGTAAGTGTATCCGGATTGGAGTGGATGGATTTTATACAAGTGACGAATATCGATTTTGGAAATACTGTCTTGTTCCTCTAACGATGACAGTGATTTTCTGGTCAAATGTATGCATTTTTCGGTGAGATCTTATCTTCTGCCAGCTCCTCGTCCTCGTTCCTCTGATCTGCTACCAGTGTTATCGAGGGTTCTATTTAGCACAGCGTCAGCGATATTGCTGTCTGCTAATGCATCGTTTTAGATCTCAGTTTTTAATTCTCAAACAATTGCTATTTTTACTTCTCCCTTAAGTTGGAAGTGGAAAAAAAGGGAGGAGGTAGATTACTTTTATGCCGGATTTTTTAAGTTGCCGAATCTCTAAAGGCCGGATTTTTGAGGTCACAATATATACCTATATCATAATACATATAACCTAATAATAAGTGAGTACGTTAGCAAATGTTTACAGTGAAAAGCTTGCTTTTAGTGTTAATGAACGGAAAGGGTGTAAAAAATTATCTTTTTGGCGATTTTCCAAAATTACTGGTTTTCGCCGATTTTTTTCGCCTCGACGGAAGCCATATGTCGTACAAAAAAAAAAAAAAAAAAAAAAAAAAAAAGATAAGAAAATGAATTGTACGTAATATTCTCGTCTGTATTTTAATATAGGGTCACCATTTGCGTAAAATCTTACTTTGCAGGTTATAAGTCAAAACCCCCCCAAAAATCTGCGATTTTCAGAGGTATTTTCATATTTGCCGAGAAAAATTTTGTAGAACAACTTCAGATTCATGTTCAGCACGCACCTCAGAAAATATAAAGTAAGACACTAAAAACAATTACAGCAGATTTTTCCACTTTAAGCACTTTTTGAACCAAATTTTACTGGATTATAACACGAAAAATCTCCTACACTGCAAATAGATGCGTCTTAAATTCAGACACATATGTGACTGAAAAAGTATTTCAGACACTTAAGTGTCTGAATATGAAATTTCAGACATCATAGATGTCTAAATTTAAGACACGTAAGTGTCTTACTGTGATCATGGTATGGATGAACTAAATAAAGTGTCTTAAAAATGATAATACGTCTGAAATTAAAACATTTAGAAATCAGACACTTAAGTGTCTGAATGTAATACAATTGTATCATATGTATGATGACTGTATATACAATTGCAATATAAATGTAAGCAGAATTAGAAAACGTTTTCGAATGGTAAAGACGTTTAAAATTCCATGCATTAAATTTGGTATTACTTTATAAAACAAGCAACGTGATTAGACCATGGGGCGTTTGTCAAAATTGCAATACTAGTTCGTTTACTAAGTTTTGGAACTAAGTTATTTTTAGTGCAATAAAGTAATTAACGAATTGCCTTTCACAAAATATAAAGTTCTCCAAATAATTGTATTAAAATAACGTACCAGCTAGCCACACCCCCTCACCCCGACACACATGCTCACCTAATGGCTTAGCGTAGGTTTTTGCGCACCAGAAGCAATTTAAGATACTGCGACCCTACCTTAGTGGCTATTTTAGTTTCATGCTATAATTTTTATGCAACAGTTGCTGGCCGCCTTAATTAGTTTCGATCGGGGTAATTCTCCTCTGCTTCCCATATGCTAAGTCAATGTCCCTTAATAAAAATCTTCTGCCATATTTACACATTACTGTTTTATAATTAGATAATAAAAAGTATGGTATAAAAAGTCGCTATATTAAAATAATCCCTAGATTTACTAAGTTTAATTTGAAATGTAGCAATTTATTACTAATTTATTAAAATTTGATAAGTTATTTGAAAGTTTGACGACAAAATATTTATTTTATGCCTTTGTCTGAAAGCGTCGTAACTGTAATAATTATATCTTATAATAGATAATTGTAACGCATTAAAAAATATACTAATGAAGAAAAAAAAATTGTATTCGTTATTCCTACATTATTTCATTTCCCGATGATAAAAATCAACTGAAATTCATTCTGCAAATCAGGACCGAGTTTGAGCTGCCAGTCTCTCAGCCAACGATTGCGTCATTAACGGAAATAATGGGCGCGGAAAAATATGCTGACAGGGTATTTCTATTTTGAAGATGTGTCTAATGTAAGATTGTTGGCCGATTAATATTTCAAGTGACGGTGATTTTAAACGACCATTAGCTTTGTGATGAGCTCCTGATTTCTTTAGTTAAATGCAGTTTTCTTTAGTTGTGCAGTGCTTGACAGAAATATTATTACAATATTGAAACACCATGTATTTGGATGTACACTACGTATTACGTTCTTCTTAAAGAAATGTCTAGTTATTTTTGACTGTGTGTTCAGAAATGCATGCGGATTTTTGAATCTCGTATTCGTAATGATTTTTATTATGTAGCGCATTAAAAAAATATGTTGTATCACGATAGAAGTATGCAGTGTCAAGAATATTTTTTAAAGTGCATATAACTTTTTTAAAATAAGTGTTTTATCGCTACTTCGTGAAATACTTTATTTCATGTTTGTGAAAATGGATTACACTGTTAAAAGGTAAGAAAGAACCCTTTTGTACGATTATGTGAACTCTATTTCAAGCAGAAATTTTATAGGAAAATAGTGACTTTTATTAGATAATTAAACATATAATACTATTTAAAATCTAAATTATTTTTATTTTAATAATTTGCATATTTGGTTCTTTTTTACATCCAATAAAATTAGTTTTGTTTTAAAAGGCTTGTGTGTTCATTTGTGTGTTTTCAATAAATGCATATCATTTTCAAAATAATGAATTTGTTTAATATTTCTTTAGACCTCTATTTTATAAATAAATATTTTGTAGTTCAGAAGTAATTTTCCCTGCTTGTTATTAAAAAAAAATGCATATATATATATATATATATATATATATATATATATTAATGCTTTCTAAATAGCTTGATCAAATTGCAATTATCATTTAATCTATATAAACAAATGCCCATACATAAATAAAAAGAATCTAATTTCAAATGATATTTCATCATTAAGTTCTTTTTTTTCAATTTTCAATACTTTATATTATACTTAATTTTACATATTAATTTTCATTTTTTGCAACAATGACAAGAGTATCATTTCATTTCATTCTCTTACAGAGTATATTTTCGAAGTAAATGTTTCAATATTATCAAATTTAAACTTATATATGATTTATTCCAAGCTGTGCTAAAAAATTATTTTAAAAAATAAAGTTGAATAAAATCCTATTGAAAAATGTGCTGATATTTAATATTTTGGGAAGGTAATGAGGTTTGAAAATATAAATATTCTTATAATTATGTTTGATCTGCACATATATTTTTATATTATCATCATTTTTTTTCCCTTTCAATTTTCAGTACATTTTGTATTTATGATATAATTTTACAGATTACTTTTCACTTATTGCAACAATGACAAGAGTATCATTTCATTTAATTCTCTTACAGAGTATATTTTCGAAGTAAATGTTTCAATATTATCAAATTTAAACTTATATATGATAAATGTTGTGATTGCTTTATATGATGGATGTAGAACATGAAAGGAAATCGTGAAAGCACCAGAGTGAAGTTATTTGGAATATCTGAATATTTTATAAATATTTTTTAGTTTTTCCAATGGAAAATAAATCCTACCTATATAGTATTCATTTTTTTTTTTTTTATAATTCTACCGAAAGTTTACTTAAAAGTTACAAAATCTGCTTTGATTTTCTGTGTTCCATCTCAACAACATATTTAATTTTCAAGTCGCAGAGTCATCTTGAAAATATACTTTAAACAAGGAATAGAAATCGTTGTAATTAATCAAAGCTGTGCTAAAAAATTATTTTAAAAAATCAAGTTGAATAAAATCCTATTAACAAAAATGGGCTGATATTTAATATTTTGGGAAGGTAATGAGGTTTGAAAATATAAATATTCTTATAATTATGTTTGATCTGCAAATATAATTTTATATCATCATCATTCGTTTTTCTTTTTCTTTCCTTTCAATTTTCAGTACACTTTGTATTTATGATATAATCTTACATATTAATTTTCATTTTTTGCAACAATGACAAGAGTATCATTTCATTTAATTCTCTTACAGAGTATATTTTCGAAGTAAATTTTTCAATATTATCAAATTTAAACTTATATATGATAAATGTTGTGATTGGCTTATATGATGGATGTAGAACATAAAAAGAAATCGTGAAAGCACCAGAGTGAAGTTATTTGGAATATCTGAATATTTTATAAATATTTTTTAGTTTTCCCAATGGAAAATAAATCCTACCAATATCGTATTCAATTTTTTTTTTTTTTTTTTTTTTTTAATAATTCTACTGAAAGCTTGCTTAAAAGGTACAAAATCTGCTTTGATTTTCTGTGTTCTATCTCAACAACATTCTCAATTTTCAAGCCGCATTTTAAACAAGGAATAGAAATCGTTGTAATTAATCCAAGCTATGCTAAAAAACAGCTGTGCTAAAAAATTATTTTAAAAAATCAAGTTGAATAAAATTCTATTAAGAAAAATGTGCTGATATTTAATATTTTAGGAAGGTAATGAGGTTTGAAAATATAAATATTCTTATAATTATGTTTGATCTGAAACATATTTTTATATTATCATCGTTTTTTTTTCTTTCCTTTCAATTTTCAGTACTTTATATTTATGATATAATTTTACATATTAATTTTCATTTTTTGCAACAATGACAAGAGTATCCTTACATTTAATTCTCTTACAGAGTATCTTTTCGAAGTAAATGTTTCAATATTATCAAATTTAAACTTACATATGATAAATGTTATGATTGCGTTATATGATGGATATAGAACATGAAAGGAAATCGTGAAAGCACCAGAGTGAAATTATTTCCAATATCTGAATATTTTATAAATACTTTTAGTTTTCCGATGGAAAATAAATCCTACCTATATATTATTCATTTTTTTTTTCATATCCTACTGAAAACTTGCTTAAAAGATACAAAATCTGCTTTGATTTTCTGTGTTCCATCTCAACAACATATTTAATTTTCAAGCCACAAAGTCATCTTGAAAATATACTTTAAACAAGGAATATAAATCGTTGTAATTAATCCAAGCTATGCTAAAAAACATCGTAATTATTCCAAGCTGTGCTAAAAAATTATTTTAAAAAATCACGTTGAATAAAATCCTATTAAAAAAATGTGCTGATATTTAATATTTTGGTAAGGTAATGAGGTTTGAAAATATAAATATTCTTATAATTATGTTTGATCTGCACATATATTTTTATATTATCATCATTTGTTTGTTTTTTTTAATTTCTAGCGAAGTAAGTTATTTTTAACGTCATGTTAACAGAAAGAAAATGTTTTTGACTTCAATCTCAAGTCACTTTTTATGTATTTAATATGGGGAGAGGAAGAGAGACCCATAACAATAAAGAATGACTTTTTTTTTTTTTTTTTTTTTTTTTTTTTTTTTTTTTTTTTTTTTTTTTTGGTGAGGTTGGGGGGGGGGGGGAGGATCGGATTTTTAAGATTATTTTGTTTTGTATTTGATAATTGCTGGACAGATAATTACACTTGTTTATTTCCTATTTAATTTACACCCTAAATTGTTAATTGGTCCAAATCATCCAAGCAACCTCATAGTAAATTGGTATATAATTTTATATACCTTAGATAAATTCAAATAACATAAGTGATCGTAATTACGTAATTCTAGTAGAAGAGTAACGCGAATAATTAATAAAATTAAATTATAATCCGCGTATAACTGTAATTATTCAATTTAATTAATTACGAATAAAATTAAGAGTTTGCGTTGTGAATTATTTAGACGAACTCTTCCACTTATGAATTAAACTAAAATTTAAGCTGTAAAAATAAGTTGACACACCTTAAACATTATCAATAAAATAATTACAGAAACTTTTTAAAACTGGATTAAATATTTTATTTACATTGAACACAACTATATACAGAAACACATAATATTAATTCAAAAAAAAGAAAGCAACACTTTTGTTTGCTTCTCATTATTTCATGTATATTTAATCTTTAAAAAAAAAGACAATGTTTTCATTTACTCTTATTATTATATATTTTTCTTTTTGCAAAAAAAAAAAAAAAAAATAATAATAATAATAATAATTACCTTTCATTTTTATATTACCTTAATTATATTTAATTATTGGTTTTGTTGGATCTCAGATTGCTCTCTACCATGAAATATCATAAAAGGATATTTATAATTTCTTATATAATTTAAAGTGGTAAAAGAAAAAGTTTAAGGTAATACCTTATATCATATACGGGATGGTGGCCTTTATTCATCAAATTCAGTGTTGTCGCGTTGCTAAGGATCATATCCATATGTCATCTGGAATCAGCTTCTTATCAGAGCGGCAATATCGGGATGGCAGGATGCATAGCTACGGACCTTAGTAGAACAATCCACTTTATTTCAACATCAGGAAGACATCCTCAATTAGGCTTGCTTAGGCTCACTCCGATATGTCCATCTCGCCTGGGCATTACTAGGGCTTTCTGGATTCATTGCATGGGCTTTCAGGAGAGTTCCTGCGTCTTCGACATCTTTTTTTAGACTCTCTTTTTCAAACCTTTTTCTTCTGGCACACCAACTCTTGCAGTGGGTGGAACTATTTGTCTAGTCCTCCCTTATTGGATATGAGAATATATTGCATTATCCCTAGATAGACCTATTAGCTAACAGTCTGCAAATGGCCCCTTACATATACTTTAATATTATTATATGCCTTAAAGTTTGGGCGGTCTGAAAAGCCATAAATTTATCCCAACACTTTTATTAAGGCCATAAATTTATTCCAACATTTTTACTATTTTACGATTTCTAATTATACACCACTTTCCACTGTCTTGTCATAAAAGGACACCATGGCGTCTGGCTATTGTTGTTATCTGAGATCCGAATTATATTCAACATTATACATTCATTTTACAATACAACAATTTTTTTTAAATATATATTTAATATTTAAAATCAACTTAATAATTTTTGTATGAACTTACACTCCTATTTTACTTAAATATATAAACATTATAATTTTACACTCATAATTATATTTTATAAAAAAATATTTATACAAACAGAAATAACAAATTACGCAATTTTACTTTGATTTAACCAACATGGTGCGGGAACATATTGTTATATGTTGCCCAGCAATAATATAGCACCTCAACGCACGTTATGTTAGTTGCATTTAAATTTAGTGAGGTTTTTATGACCAAAAATAAATAAAATAATAAATAAACTTGCATTGAGATGCTACAAGGTTAACCCTTAGTATCATCGTGTTGCACATCTGCAACATACCCAAAAGTCAATGTTACTTACACAGTAAGCTTTAAAATACAATTTCATTTATTGTTCCTATTTCCCAATACAGCAGAATATAAATTAACCAGAGAATTTTAACAGACAGAGATAATGAGTTAATTTTTTATATCAAGGATTTTCTTTATCTTTTGAGCAGTTTCACATATTACTAAAATTAACTTCGTAAATTTCGTCAAATTAAAAAAAACTTAAGACTATCGAAAATAGATTTGTACAGTGATATTTACAATATTATTTATCGCTTAAAAAGTGTCAAATAGGCATGCTGTCCATCCAGAATCCCATAACTACTGTTCGCCTTAGCCGCCGATATGCGGTTATCAAATGTTTCTGTATTTCTTTGTATGATAAATAGTATAATAATAAAAACGAAGAGACATAAAAAAAGTAAGAGTTTCTTCCTCATTTTTTTTTTTTTTTTTTTTTTTTTTTTGAATCTCATATACTTCCAATTTTGTGGAATCTAGTGTTAGATTTTATTTAACACAGATCTGAAAATGCAAAAAAATGCTCAAATTAATTCACTGGAAATATCTAATTTACATGGGAAGAAAATTGTTCAACAAAACAAGGATGGGTTTCATTCCGAAAGGGGTGAATTATTTTTTATAAATGGGAATAATTTGTTACCATAAAGCAGAGCTGATTGCAGCGTGGACAAAGTAGGCTGTTTCTATGGGTCTTTTGCTTTACGGGCCCCAAAATTTGGTATTAAATTTCCATATAGCTGATATTTTAAATTTGTTTTGACCTTATACTTATTTTAATAAATATTTTGTACTTTTAGATCATTATTAGGTTAAAGAAAAGGATATATTTGTCCAAATATGTATTTGATGACATCGAATAGGCTTAATTTTTTTTTTTGTAACAGTATATGAAGGCGGTAGGGGGGGGGAGAGAAGGAATATCAAGTTTCTGGCCTAAAATTCATTTGAAGTTGTCTTTAAAATTAATTAACATTTTTGACGCCATAGGGCATATATGATATCACGTAAATACATATTTAGGTGAATATACTGATTATAATCATCCCAAGGTCAAAACATATTTAAAATATCAGCTTTATGAAAATTTCATACCCAATTTGGGATGCCCTAAAATCAGGGGGCACAGAAATACCCCAGTTTTCTCACGCTGCAGTCAGCTTTGCTTTATGGTAACAAATGATTCCCATTTGTAAAAAATGATTCAATGTGGTCAAAGATGGCTGCGTATATGGCTTAGAAAGAAAAGTGGTCAAAGATGGCTTCATATTGGCAAAAAATAACGGGACAAAGATGGCCGTAATTAAGACATTTGAAATGTCTGAAATTCAGACGCAAGAAGTGTCTGAAAAATTTCAGACATTTTAAAACGTCTGAAAATTGAACACTACGTTTCAGACACTTAAGTGTCTGAATTTCAGACATTTTAGTTTACAGTGTAGCAATGAAACTTGTAAATTGCTAGGAAAAACAACAAATTTATCAAAGTGGGGGGGGGGGATAAACAAGGATTTTATAAATAGCTATTTTATCCAAGTCCCCATTTGGAAAAAATTACTAGCTTCATTTTAAACTCAACCCGAGCAACTGGACGTTGTCTGAATGTTTAACGTACTAGACTTGGAGCAGTGAGGCCGCCTGTTCAACATTAAAGCCAGCCAGAAATAAGAGAGACTTTTTTAAAACCGTCTATTTCTTCAAAGAGCGAAATTATTTTTCTCCTATAACGAAAAAAAGAGACGAAAGTTTCTTCAATTCGCGGATATTTTCTTTCCTGTAAGAGACAAAAATAAACGGACATTCTTAAAATAACGAAAATATTGCGATAGCACTGATATCAGGATTATTTCCGTGATTCGAAGAAAGTATTTTTTAGAGTGTAAAACACGAAAAATTCCTCATTGATTTGCACAACTTTACTAATTATACTGCAACTATACCGGTCGACTGTAAGATATTATGTCAATTCCCCCAATCTAAGCTCTTTTTTTTTTTTTTTTTTTTTTTTTTTTTTTTTTTTTAACCATTTGGAAAAATGGTTATTGTTTTCGTCAGGGTAGGAAACGAAAAACATATCTGAAGGTTTTTATTGGTTTAATCCGCATTTTATTCGTTTTGTGATTGGTCTATACAGTAATCTATTTCCCTTTAGTTTCAACAGAGATGGACAACAGAGTGTTGACACTATGACAAAAAAGTAATAAAAACTACAAAAAAAATTAATAACTCAGAAACAAATTGAGATACAGCTTTCAAACAAATTGCATTTAAAAGTACATTTTTTTCTCTACACGACGATGTAAAAAGTAATATTGTGGGATGTTTAGAAGTTTAAGAATAAAATTTCATTTAAAATGTGTCACCAGATTTCTTGGAAATCTGACGACGGAAAAAACCTTTTCCCGAACAGCCAATGAAAAACAAACTGTACAACCATGATTATTAAAATTAGATTGCCGATTAGATGCTTGGATAATACGCAAGTTTCAGGTGGATAATAACTAATGAAAATGAAAGAAAATGAATGACAGTTTCTGCCAAAGAGTTAATTTTAATTTGTAAGAATTTCACGTGCAAAAGAAAAATGGAATAAGCCAATTAAAAATAACAAAAAAGATAAATAGGACAGAAATGAATACATATAAATATTTCACACCAAATACGAGTCGCAGGTGATTTCTTTCGCTTGGAATAATTCATGGCGTACGTAATGTATGATCAACTCCATGCGATTTTTTTAGGCCTTAAATTTTAGTCTTTGAAAAAATCATTTTCCAAATGGTCGTTGTAATTTGTTAAATTGCTTTTTTTTTTTTTTTTAAATGAGAGGATTTTTCCGGCAAATCAATGTGCTATCAATACATTTTTGTTTCAAAAACAAAAATTTTTATATATGCACTTTTCCCTCAAATCATTGAAACCTCGCGAACCGCAGCTGAAAATTACCCGAAAGCCTGCGATCAAAAGACTTAATTTCCAGACAAAAAGAGATAAAAACAGTCAGTAAGGGGAGAAAAACGACTTGTCACGTGATACAAATCGCTTATCACTCGAATGGTAATTTATTTACCAAAAAATGGAAAACTCATTTCGATTACAAATCACTTCTATAGTCAGTCATGGCAATTTTATACCTTTATGTTTAAAAATGAGTCCGTTATTGTGTCAGAAAATTTCGCGTTTATTGAGTAGTAAACTTGAGAACAGCCTTACGCATATTTTATCTACTATGTTCAGTAGGGCACGCTTTACGACATCTTTGCTGTTTCAGTTTTATAAGGCAATAAATATGCATAAAAACGAGAATTATGAGACCAGTATGTACATTTATTTTAAAAAGACTTGCAACTCAACAAATTCAATAAAATTTTGTAGATTTGGGTTGGAGATATATAAGAGGTCCATAAAAGAATATCCCAGTTATAAATTCTAATAGTATCAACTGTAGGCACTGTAGAGTGTTAATGTAAGGTCACAAATAAAGAACAATTCAAACATTTTTAGATAAGCGCATGCGCGAGTATTGTTTTGTTATTTTCACCTTTGCAGTAAGTACCACATACGCAAAATAGTGACTCCTGTGCCTCAAGCGTTATTGCTGGGCTGGAGATTTAAAAGCGTACTCTACCGGTGATTTTTTTCCTTTGAGGCTTTATAAAAGATCGTGTCTAAATTCCGCCGCTACCTAATGATTTGCCACAGTTGAGACACAGAATTGAAGAGGCTACTGCTTCCATGACTCCGGACTTGTTAACCGAAGTGGGGGGAAAATTAGACTTTAGGTTGGATGTGTGCCGTATAATTAAAGCTGCACATACTGAACATTTGTCAGAAAAACTAGGTTAGTTTACTTTCAATTTGATGTATGATTTGTTGTAAATAGTCTAAATTAAACTGTTATAATATGCCATTGAAACTGTTTTGGACTCCCTGTATATTTTCAAGATTTTCTTTTCAAAAATTAAGATATAATAAGCTATTAATAATAACAACCATTGAACTTAACACGTATGTGTGTTTTATATGGTTATGAATTATGCACAAATTTTATCATACTTATGTTAATTACATATATTTGCTTTTTATCATTTTCCAACATAGTTGAAAAGTGTTTGCAACTTCGGTTTGTTTGTCCTTCTCTCCGAGATCTCACTCACGTAAATATGATTGGATAGTTCTGAATCTTTTTTATGTTATTGACGGTTCTATATCCCGATCGCTATTGAAAATGAATTATGTAGCATGTATAGTTCGCTTACTGAGATAGTCAAAAATATTTCTTTACATTACTGCCAATGGGAATAAAATCGTTTCAAGTACATTTTGATTAAGGATCCTGTCCCTGCCGGCGAAGATACTCACGTGCTAATGCTAATCCTATGGGGAGGGATTTTTCTAATATCTCGTTTGCATTTCGACATTTTTAAATAATTTTTTTTGTATTGGATAGCCGAGGTCCGTCTCTACAGCGCACCTTGGTTACTTTTTCGATTTTGGTTGCAGCTATTTTTTAGAATGACACTTACATTTTCAGAACCAGTTTTGAAAATGAAAGTAACTTTATTAAAAATATCTGCGACCAAAATCAAAAAAGTAACCAAGGTGCGCTGTAGAGACGGACCTCGGCTATCCAATGCAAAAAAAATTATTTAAAAATGTCGAAATGCAAACGAGATATTAGAAAATTCCCTCCCCATAGGATTAGCATTAGCTCGTGAGTATCTTCGCCGGCAGGGACAGGACCTTTAATCTGCGCCATTTAAAGCATAACGAAATTGAAATGTAGTTATGAAGGGCACTACAGCATGCTTCCTGTATCATATGGAGTGCAAAGCATTTATTATTCATTTACATGCTCACACAGAATTATTCTGTTACATGCGGGGGTCTTTTGTAGTATATTACAAGACTGTTACACTATTTCAAACATAATGAAATTTATGTGTATTACTGAGGTGTACTATAAGTTTCTGACTGAAAAGTATGATGTACTGTTGATCATATACAGAGCTACACAAAGGGATTCATAAGTATTACTAACTTTGGGAGTGAATGGGCTTAGATGGCAGATTTTAATCGTGTTATGCATTTTTTGTGGAACTTATATTTATATACTAATAGAAGTTTGTGAATTATAAATAAATGCATATACAGGGCTACGCAAACGAACAACATACATTGTCGTTTATGGTTCGTAACTGCTGAAGTTCAATTCAGTGTGTTATACGTTTCTTACATGAATTAAATTTTAGCTTAATATGTGTGCAAACGTCTTTAAATAATATACGAGTTCGGGGTACAAAGAATTTGAGGGAATTTCTATCTATTGGCTAAAATTACTAAAAGTGAATTTTCTAAATGAATTAAATTTTTGCATAGTATGTAGTGTACATGCAAATCTTTAGATCGTAAACAGGTTTGCCCAAAATTATTAGACTATTTCTTCATTATGGATGGTCATTGCTAAAACTGGATTTTTAAATGTGTTGCGTGTCTTCTAACATGTTTAATCTACCCTATATATATAAAATCCTAATGAAACGAATTTATGAAACGGATATATGAATCGACTGATTAAACAACTGATTATGTTTCAAGCGATTTCTCGTAAAATATGGAATACTTTGCGATGAAATTAACATCAAAAATCAGCATTGATCCGCAGATCTCAAAACTGGTATTACAATTTTTAAATTCGAATTAGTTTTCGAAATATTAATTTGTTTCTAATTTTATGTACATATTCTAATGATGGCAACTCAAATTTTAATCAAAGAGATATTTTTTTTTTCATATTTCAGAAAAGGTTGACATGGTAACCCGGCTATTGTTGTTTATTTGATAATAAATGTTTATTTACTATTATTTCTTTTTATAAATTATATAAATTATTTTATTCTATAATTATTAATTATTTTTTTTATATTTTCTTTAGAAAATAATAGAAAATAATTAAAAAATACAGTAATACTTATTTATTCCTTCGACCAATTTCGCCAAATTATACAAATTGACATAATTTTTATTTTAAATAACGAAAGAACAAATACATTAGTATATCATTAATAAATATACAAATAAAAGTCGAAATAAAAATCTACTTGATGACGTAAACACGTGTAACTTGCTTAAAGTCAAGTGAATGTGACATTTACGATCAACAATTATTGGCATTTAATCTTATAGTTTGGCGATAGATTTTTGGTCGACGGGATAACTAAGTACAGTAGAGCCTCGAATATCCGAAGTAATTGGGACCGATCCTCTTTCGGAAAATCGAAATTTTCGGATAATCGAGAATGCTTATTTATTTTAAGATTAAGGAGAAATATAAGCAATATTTCTTATTATGGTAACAAGTGCTTAATAAAAATTAAGCAATAGCATAATACAAACAAGAATCAATTACCTGAATTTTAATTTTGAAATTAAGTCATATCACAAGGGTTTGAAAAATGTTTTATTTGTTGCAGTTTCGATTGCCTTTGCTTTGAAGCTCTATCAAGGAGTTTTTTAATATTATTAGTTCACCCGTATCACAGTGTTTCTGCTGCTCCAACAATGTTAAACCTTTTGCAAAGCATTCCTAAGCTTCAGAATCGCTAATTTGCTCGTTTACTTCGTTTAACACCTCAGCTTACGGGAGCTCAAGTTACATTCAAAGCAACTCTAAGAAAGGGAATCGAAAGTATTAATATGTACTCGTAGCTCGTAAACGACCACTTGCACATAAGGGATATGATAGTTAGAAAAAAAAAAGCTTTCAAAATGGATTTTGCCCACAAAGAATGTGATAGTTTAAAAAAAAAAAAAAAAAAAAAAAGCTTTAACACTGGATTTCGGTTAACCGAGGTTTTCGGATAAAAGAGGTTCTATTGTAATACCAAAAATGCATATGTAACTAATATTTGAAAACGAGGTTTTCGCCAAATTTTCGTAAAAAAAAAAAAAAAAAAAAAAAAAAAAATCACGCCAAACTTGCTGTGCGTATATGACATCTGGCCAAATATTACCACTCGAAAAAAAAAAAAAAAAAAAAAAATGCTAACTGGCGAGCCGAAAAAAAGCTATTGACGAGATTTGCATCCGACTAGCGTAACAGTACCAAGAATTCTTTGCAACCATGGCAAATTTTATGTAGTTTTAATCGAAAAATTTTTTTTTGATTTTTTAATCAAAATGGAAAACTTACGGTCCCATATTGGCGCGATTTTTTTCTGACGCCAATGTCATAAACGGAACGGGCATTTAACTGGCGCCAAAGTATCGTTATTTTACTTGATATGGTAAGCCGGATGTTTTTGTTTACGCTGTTGAAGCGTTCCCCAAATTGGCGTCGTTAAAAAATTGCGCCAATATGGAACGTATATGACATCTGTGCCAAACTTTCATAGGAATGGCGAAGGGATCAGTCCGTATTTGTTTATGACAGTTGATGACTTGAACTATTATAATATAGATGAAATGATGGCGATAGAATAATATTTGGCGACTTATCACCTGTGCCTGGCTAACATTAAAGTACCAAAATGGCACTTACAGTATAAAAAGCGAAGTGGCCCGCCTGGAACTGTTGATGACAGTCACATGACTTAGGCTATTGTTATAGACATTGTTTTAAAATACCGGAAGACAAAGACTCTGTATACTTAATTTATTTTATTTTAGCTTCATTTCAAATGTTTAACTGATCCTCTTTAATCAAAAACGAAAACAAACATTGGATGTCTTAACGGCAACTGATTCGCCCTTAAATTTTTGCAATCAAAGGGAATTGAATGGAAACCCGTTTACAGGGAGATCTGCACAGCTTTTTTCTGTATAACTCAATCTTCTCTAATATTTTTAAAACCGATCAGATTAACGTGTTTTTAGATTCTGCGGTGTCTGAACGGGGGGTTGGCAAGCGTAGCTTGCAGGGGGCAGAGCTCTTTAGTTACATATATTATTGCACCTTATTTAACGGTGATATTTCGTAATAGTTTTATATATAGTGTTGAAAAGTGTTCAATATTTTCATTGGAAAGTGTTTCAAGCATGAATTTTAGTTCCTTCAACAATATTAATATTAGGATTTTAATTCTCACGACTCCTGTCAATTAACGATAGTTTTCCTTACCTCATACTTTTTTTAGAAATATTTCAAGCCGCATGCGACGACAACAGCTTGTTTACATGATTTTTTCATTGATATTCATGGTTTATTAATTTGAATTTGCAATATTATATAAAAATATTTTTTCTTTATATTTTCCGGTTAAAAAAATATATGTTGTTAAAAAAAAAAAAAAAATTACTCTTGAACGAATTATAAATTATGGACATAACACATATGGACATCAACATATTTTTAACACCTTTCCATCATGTTTGAACAGTGAATTCGGTTTGTACGATGGATGTCTGGGTGTCTGTCCGATCTCTAACTCTCTTAAATATAGCCAGATTGCTATCCAATTGATATTTATTGTGATTTGCTATGGTTCAGTATTGAAAATGAAGTGCGCAGAATTCTTTATTCGTTTGCAGGGATACCCATAAGTATTCCGTTACATTATGGACTATGGGGGAAATTGTTTGCAATGTGTTGCATTAAAGTTGCACTTATGTCAAATGTATTGAAATGAATACATACAATGATGTGCACAAGAAGATTCTTACAGTTGAATATGGTGCATAACATGTATAATTCATGTCATATACAGGGTCACACTAAAGTTTTCGAAAGTACTGTATATAAGCGATAATTGTTTGAAAGTGAATTTATAGTTGTGGTATGCGATTTTAAATATAGTTTTTTTTATATTACTTGGTATGCTTAAATTACATATATTATATACAGGGCTGTGCAAAAAAATTTAAATAAGTTTCACTTTTTGACGGAAATTGGTGAATGGGAATTTTCAACTGCGTTCAGCATTTATTAATTGAACTAAATTTTAGCATAATATGTTCTAATTATACAAATCGATATATCATATACAATGATTCACAAAAGAATTTGGACTCGTTTCTGACTACAGATGATAATTGCCGAAATTGACTTTCAAATGTAGTATGCGCTTTCCAAATCGTTTACTTAAATATCATCTTTCATCGTATTAAACGGAGAAGTTTTATTACAGTATCCGGAATGTGTTGGAAATTGTTTTGTAATCTATTCTTGATGCATGATTTTTCTTTCTAATTCTTTTGTAATGCGTTCAGTAGCTTTAGATTTAACGTTTATTGTGCCGTGCGGTAGTAAACGAGTTTGATATGTTTGCTTTAGACAGTGCGAGCAATATAATGTCAACATTATATATTATTACTTATACACGTGAAAGTACTAAAGTACCTTGACTTGAAAAATTTAGTTTGTATAATTTGGTCAAACAGTAAAAAAAATCTGAGTCTTTATTGAAAATGTCACGTTTTTTACCTGCGAAGTAAAATTTGTGGTAAGCGTAAATTCTTTGCTTGAGTTCTTTCTTTTGAACTCGATATGTGTTTCTTTTTCCGTTTCTCTATTTGCTATTTTATTTACGAGATTTTCTTGCAATGGTAATTTTCGATATCTTTTGATGTGGTCTGTATTATAAAGTCACAATCTATTTAGATTCATGCTTTATATAAGTGCTGTCATTTAAAAGAATTTATTTAATAACATATCTTGAGATAATCATTTTTTTAAAACAACTGAAATATATTGGCAGTATTTAAAATACATATCTGTTATATTGATGAATTTTTTAAATAAATTAAAATACCAAATAAATAAATATCCCGTAAGGCATGGTGACGTCACGGCGACGTCGTTGTGAAGTCACACTGTGATTTTGTGACCGTCGATGTGACGTCACGTGACGTGGATGTGACGTCACAGTGACTAGAATGTGAGGTCGTTATGGCCGTTTTAGAGGTCGTTTGTGACGTCACATTGTGACCACTCTGTGAAGTCACGGTGTGACTAATTTGTGAAAAGTGTGTCATTTGTGACTATTTTGGCATTAACTTTGTGACGAACCTGTGACGAAAGTGACAATGTTTTGAAGTCACACTGTGACCAATTTGTGAAATATGTGTCATTTGTGACGAACTTGTCATAAACTCTGTGATGATTTCAAATGAAAATCAAATTTCAAATTAATTGCTTAAAAGGCGCAAAGGCGAACTAGTGAAAAAGATTCCATGCTGGAACTCGAACCCGGGCCATCAGTATAGCGCACTTACGTTCTACCGACTAAACCACATGGAACGATACCCAGCCTGGAAAATTTCTCACTATTACATGTTGGCAAGGCTACAAACGCAGCACAAGATGCAATATTTATCGTCAGCCACCGACATGGCGCAAGCACGGAACTTAATTAAATCCAGCATCGATTAAAACTATATTAATACTTGGAAATTTTTTCAGAGAGAACCATTCGCCTTGCATACAATATTTCAAATGAAAATCAAATTTCAAATTAATAGCTTAAAAGGCAATTTTAATTTGAAATTTGATTTTCATTTGAAATACTGTATGCAAGGCGAATGTTTCTCTCTGGAAAAATTTCCAAGTATTAATATAGATTTAATCGATGCTGGTTTAATTAAGTTTCGTGTTTGCCCCATGACGGTGGCTCACGATAAATATTCCACCTTGTGCGGCGTTTGTAGCCTTGCCAACATGTAATAAGGAGAAAATTTCCAGGCTGGGTATCGTTCCATGTGGTTTAGTCGGTAGAATGTCAGTGCGCTATACTGATGACCCGGGATCGAGACCCGGCGTGGATATTTTTCACTATGTTGGCCTTTGCGCCTTTTAAGCAATTTATTTGAAATTTGATTTTCATTTGAAATATTGTATGCAAGGCGAATGTTTCTCTCTGGAAAAATGTCCAAGTATTAATACTGTGATGATTCTTGTCATAAAAACTACGATAATTTTAAAGTAAAGTTTTGTTTGAAATATAAAATTTTATCTTTTTATCGTACTTTTTAGCAAGATATCGCTATTTTGGAGTCCTATTCTTCTAAAATATTTTTAATTTTCCATTTAAAAAACAATGCTTATTAACTGACATCTTTTTTTATTAAGTTAGCTTGATCTTGAATTCAAGCTTAATATTAAGAATGTGTAAGCTTTTTAATGTGTTATGATTTGTCATTGCTTTTTTAAATACGAACATGGAGTCTAACGGACATTAATACAACTGTTACTTATAGAACTACATGATAAGCCCTATTTATTTAAATTTTTTATTCCCGTATATATTGTATTTTGTGAATATGAGCTAATTAGATTTGGTATGTTTTATATGAAAAGACTGATCTGGGAAATAGAAACAACAAGTAAGATATATCATGCGTTAGGCATAGATTATAAAACACTTTCCAACTCTTCCTAAATGTTTTATCAAGACATCGGGGGAAATAACGTAAATAATATAACTAAGTAAACATGAAAACGCGTAAAACATTTAAAAACTGATTTACGCAGTTACCATCCACTAAGGTGTAAAAAAAATCATAATTTAAAAAAAAATAAATAAATAAAATCGTTTTTTTTTTATTTAAATCAGATTTTTTTTATTTAAATCAGATTTGTATGATTTTTTTCATGATTTGTATGATTTTTACAAGAAATCTCTGGCTACAACTACAGGTAAATTTCAACTTTTTTTTTTCTTTTTTTAAGGCAGGGTGCATTTTGCCAATTTCAAAAGGGGCATGGTGTGGCACCATTAAACAAAATGGCCTAGAAGAAGCAGTATAAGTAATTACAGAATTAATAAAAACTGCAAATAAGTAAAATTCATTAGTTAGTAGCACAAATAACAAAACTAACAAATATTATTTGCAGTTCATTTTGCATTTGTATTTAGGAAAATTTCTGTAAACCACCAAAATCTATACTTACACACATGTACGTGTATGCTAACCAAAAAAAAAAAAAGAAAAAAAAAGAAAAAAAAAAGAAAAAAAAATGAAAATGAGTTAAACCCATTCATATAGAATAAATATAAGTTAGCCACTAATATCTGAAATCTCAAAATATTTAAGTAACAGCATTATTACCTCTATTAGCTTTCAATGGTTCAATTTTTTAATATATATGAGTTACAAAATAAAATAAAATAAAATAATAATAATAATAATAAACATTTATTCAACCTATGCCAAAGAAGCTCTTGCTGTGCTTAGCATTTTTATACCAATTATTTCTTTTTCTCTTATGCATTCATTTACAATTTAGCTGCTGAGCAGATGTCATTCTTTCATTCTTCTTTAACTTGAGATTGCTATTAATTACTATTTATTCTTTTACTTGTAGAAATGTAATTATACTTGCTATGTGTATTTTATATAACATAATGCATAAATTGATTACCTAAAGGAAATTATGACATTGCAAATTATGTTAGATTTAAATATCATTTTTAAATGAAACTGTTTTAATATGGATAAAAACTTAAAAACAATGCTTTTTACAAACTCAACTGTTTTTAATTTTTTTACAATACTAATGAATTAAGCTTAGAAACAATTATTTAAAGCTCTTTTTTTGTTTATTAATAAGTCAAAATACCTGTAGAAACTTTCAAATTATGTTCATGTTAGATTTTAATACTTTTTTTTTTTGACATTTTAAACATTTAGAAAATTTTTGATTTTAATCAATGATTTTTTTAAAAAAATCGGTTGATTAAAATCATGATTTAATCGCTGATTTAAATCAACCGATTAAAATCGTTGACACCCTACCATCCACAGCCAAATATGTTTTCTAATTCTTTTAAATAGTCCTGTATTTGATCTGTAGATTGATATATATATACTATATAATGGAAATATTTAGTTTATCAAGGAAACGCATAACAGGTTGAAATTCTCTTTCAGGAATTTATACTAATATATGGAAACATACTTAAATAATTATGTACAACACTGTAGTTTACCTAGAACCTTTATTACACGCCACTATTTAGTTAAAATTTTATTCAAGCTAAAACACTCTTAAAACTGCTGAAATTACATTTCCAGAAATTATGGTTCATAGATGGCAACGTATCCAATTCTTTGCGTGACCCTGTATATCATTTTATCTATATACTACAAACATTTCTTAGTAAATTAAATACAGTGCAGCGTTAAAATGCATAACTTATTTAAAAACCTCCTTTAAGCAATACCCAGTAACCCTTTCGAATACTTTTGTATATTCCTGTATATGAATTATAGCATATATATATACACCATATACTATGCATAAATGTAGTGAATCATAAAAGTGTATATCATAATTAAAAATGTATTTCCAGCAATCATCGCTAATGAACAGTACTTCGGATACAATATAGTATCTGAAATATTTTGTGTGTCCCTGTAAATGCTATATACACTTCGTATTATACATGAAATAATTCATAGTATGTTAACCTCAACGACGTATATCAATTTCATTACATATCAAATAGATTAACATAAATAAAGTACGCCGCAAACAATTCCCTCCACCCGTATATCATTATGTATTGGAATTCCTTTTTTAGCCCTGTAAATGAACAATAACTATTCTTTGCATCGCATATTCTATGGAATGCACATTTTAGTACGCTTCATAAATGCATATCAATTTTATTCTGTTTGAAAGCGTGTAAAATCATTAAAAATCATTTGAAACGATTTTTTTCCCACAAGCCGTAATGTAATGGAATACAATTGACTGTCCCTGTAAATGAAATAACATGCTACAAACTTCATTACAAATAGGGGTCTTGCTATGGTAAACGTTAATAACATCCAAAATTTTTAAATAATTTAATTATCTTTAAATGTCTATTAATTATGTTAATGATTGATGATAATACTTGTCCATGTACTTTTATATTTATGCCACCATGTGGTTTTAACCCAATATTTAAATAAGAAAATAAACCAGATTAAAATGCAATTTAAATCACTAATTTTAATAATCTGATCAAAGCTGTTGAAAAGGAAGTTAGATATTTTAACAAAATAAAAAATAAATGTAATGAAATATTTGTGTTCTATAACATGTTTATTAGAAGATAACTGAAATCATTGTAATTAAAAAAAGAAAAAGCAAACAAGGAAAATAATATTTTAGATATTTCAGCAAAATAAAAAATAAATGTAATGAAATATTTATGTTCTACAGCATGTTAATGAGAAACTAACTAAAATTGTTGTAATATTAAAAAAAAAAAGCAAACAGGGAAAATAATATTTTTACATACCTAATTTCATTGACGTTGTACGTGATACTTTGATTTTGGGGAACCAATTAAATCCGATTATAAGTACGATAGCAATGACTTGAATCATCTTCAACAAGTCAAAGCTACCGTAATTTTCTCGGGTTTATATTTTGTTAGCTGAACTAACTTGGATCCTGAGAACGTTCTTGTTTCAGTTTTTAAATCCGTGTCAACACATCTATGCTGTCCAGTGTCCACAGAACTTCAGTGTCCACAGAACTGTCCAGTGTCCCGCGTTTATTCTAAAAAGTTTCACTGTTACTTTTATCCGTTATTCTGCGGTCGAGTGGTAACAACTGAAATAGTGCAGATGCAGACGATTTTTAAGTTTCGAAGTTCGAAGCAGATGTTTTTTGGTTTTATTTGTTTTTCTATACCACAGTTTCGGAAGGAAATTAAATGAGTAATAATTTTGTCAAATTGCCTCTAATTCAATTTCCTGTTTGAAAATGTTTTATTGTATTTCATCTTTTATTTTTATCAGTTTTATTGAATTGTAAAGTTTCATTTACGTAAATTATAATAATAATATTATCCATAATTAGAGTTTACTAGATAAAACATTGCTTAAATTTTCAAAATGTATACAAATTAATTTAATGGTAATAATGATGACTCCCTCCTTGTTTTTAAAAGTAAAATTTGTATCACAGGTAATATATACAAAATATCTTCTTAAAAAATACAACAAGATTATCGAGAAGAGATGAGTTTTTCTTTGTCAATCTGTCATTCTCTTAATATTAATTTTCTGTAGAATAAAACTTGTAAAATAATTTTTAAAGATATATTTTGAAAACAAAAAATAAAACATGAATAATTAATTATGTCGTGGGCTTTGCCTAAATTTTGTACATTAATTTTATATTCGGAAAATGTCAATTCTATTTTAAACGTTTGAAAGAAGTAGAATAAAAAAAAAAAATACTTAAAATAGTGAAACACTAAGAGGAAAAAAAAATGACTTGAATGCAAATTATAAAGCAAGAAATGCATATATGACTGAACTTTGAAGACGCTTTCTGCGTGCTCATTAAAAGCTGCAGCCTTAACTGTAATAGAAAGTTTTTAGTTTGAAACGACAGAAATGTTTCGACTACTCTTTGAGAAACTTCTAGTATAACAGATGATCATTTACAAAAATCTTTATAAAAGATAAGTCGAGGTCTGCTTACCTAAAACATTTTTTTAATAATATGAAATTCTCATAATTAGGAAATCGTTTTGTGTTGCTGATGAATTAATTCCATTTTATGTTATATGAAAATAAAAAGTTTTTGTTAGAGGCACAGATGCAACTTGGACCACGGTTTAAAAAATTTGTTAATCCGGCAGAAAAATATATTTTACAGTAAATAACATGTTTTTAATAATTTTTGTAATTTTTTAAAGTTTTCTAAGAAGTTCACATCTCAGTCACAATGTGACATCACTGAGTGGTGGCATTTTGGTCACAGATGTGACGTGACCACAGTGACTTACAGTGACGTCACAATGACGTCACTGTGACCATGCATCCGTCTTTTAATTTCACATGAAGATCATTAGCCCAACCTGCCCGCAAATCATGTTCACGTAGCATATTTAACTTTTCTACGGCGAAACAAAGTTGCATCCGACATTACAAAGTACAATTTTTCTTACAGAAAACTTTTACTTGTTTTATAAACCGAGTTGAAATCAGTATCTTCGAAATTCCTTTTTGCAGTGAGTTAAATCTCTGGTGATATATAATTTCTAGCATTGCTTATGTATTGTAAAATGCATCGTCATATTAAGTTACTTGCTCCAGATCACTCTCAAGTCAAAATAAAATTTACATCTTCTGCAAATTCTTCTCAAACAGATTTTTAACACTTTCCAACGTATTTGCAAAGTGTTTATGAATTCGGTTTGTCTGTCTGTCTATCTGCCGTCTGTTCTTATTCTAACTCGCTGAAATATAGTCAGATTGCAGCGAAATTGATATATGTTATTGGGATTTAATATGGCATGCTCGGTATTGAAAATGAAGTGTGTAGCATTTACAATTCATTTACGGGGGCACTAAAAATAATATTGTTACACTACGATGTATGGTAAAAATCGTTTGCGGTGTATTTTAGTGATATTAGATTACTTTATTCATATTAAAGTTTATGTATGTCAGTAAGGTGTTTCTACAAGGCGCTTACTCGAGAATGTGATGTGCATATAATTTTTCTTTCATTTACAGGGGCATGCAAAAGAATTTGTTTAGAGTAGTGTTTGTGAACAATATTTGTTAGAAATGTGTTTTCAGTTGTATGCGTTTTAAAATGTAACTTTTTTTTTTCATATTACTTGGTGTGTAGAAATTCTATAGATCATATACAGGCCTTGAAATAAATTTCAAGTGTATTTCCGTTTATTGACGGAAATTGCTGAATTGCTCAACTGCGGTATGCGTTTAATATAACTAACTTTTAGCATACTCGATAAAAAAATATAGATCATATAAGGGCTGCCCAAAACTTTCGCATATTTTCCTGACTGTTGATGATGGCAGGAACAACAAACGTTCTAAACAAGCCTTTAAAAACTTTCTAAATTACGTTTTCTATCGAATATTTGGAAATACCAAACCGATTTCAAAATTCATTTTGGTAAACTAATGGTGACAGTCTCTATTTCAACATAGGTATTTTATATTAGTGCCACTACCAAGAGACAGGTGGTCGACCATTAGACAAGAAGCTTGGAATTTGACATGATGTTTAATTTTAAGATTTAAATGCGTAATAAGTACGATTTCTAAACAATTCAAAACTTCAAATGAATACTGAAATGGGTGTATTAAATGAGCATAAAAGCCTCAAAATACTTTCTAAATGATCCTTTATTTATAATTGGTTTTAGTTCTTCTTATTAATTTAAATCTCATTTCTGCCTAATTCAGTGTGATAGTGAAGTTCAGTCAAACTGTGGCTTAATTAGTAATTTTTGAATTGTTCCTAAAAGTATAATTTCTTCTATTAAAAATTCGACACACGAATATCACTTGGCACATTTCAACTATTACGTGAGCAAAACCGCCGGTTTTGCTAGTTGATGATAAGTTCAGAAATTGGGTTTTCAAATGTGTTATGCGTTTACCAAATTGTTTATATCCAAAGCGTTTTAAGTAAGCGAACAAACATAATGCTGGAATCAGGAGTAAATTAACACAGTTGCGCCACCTTGTGGACGGAGTGATAATTCATATACGCGGGCTTTTAGTGTGGCGCGTATTTTCTAAATCTTCAGTCACTCATGAAAATGAGTTTTGTTTGCCACGTTATCCAGACGCACTTGGCACCACGAAGCTTTCTTCGCCTTAACGGAGGCACTTCAGTTATTAATCAAGGTAAAAAAAACTTTACAATTTTAGTGGTGTCAGTAAGAAAATAGTTAGGTATCTACCCGTAGTTCACACTCCATCCGCTACGTGGCGCATGACCTTGATTGATGTGACCTCGCTTTTAATCTTGCGGTTACTTCTCCCATTTAAGATAGAACGCTTACTTATATCGCTTTGGTTTATATCGACATTATCATTCACCTTAATAAACTGTAACATTTTGCTGCGGTAATCTGTATGTGTTTCAGGATCTATACTAGACACATGATTTTTTTTTATAAACTGTCGACACTTCTGACAGTCTATTTTTAAATACTTTAAAAATATTTCGTATAATAATAAATCTTTTCTGCTAGCGATTACTATAAAGTTATACGCACTCTTTACTCAAGTAGATTGGATTAACCCCTTCGGGACGGGAGACTTTTACGAAATTTTTAATATTTTGTCACAGTTTTTTAAAAATAGAAATTTGTGTCTTCTTGAATCGAGAAAATGCGCTGATTAAATAAGGCAAATTTTGCAGTAAAATTTCACTGGTGAGGAAAAACAAGGATTCTAAGCACTTCATGCGGTACGTATACGTGCCGCATGAAGTGCTTAATAGGGTTTAATATTTAATCATCAATCGTCCCCAAGGGTTTAATATTTAATCAGTTAAATACACAAAACTACGGTTTTTTTAAAATAGCAATATTTTTTTTATTTAAAAAAGTATAAGATATTTAAAATTTTTACTTTTTGTACGTAAGTTGTTTGATACATCGCAATTTTTAATAAAACTCGTATTATTTTTACTTCGTTTGTTTAATTAACATTAGAATAGCCGGAAATTTAATTCAAACCATGTAAACATATATAAAACAGAATTACAGTAGAACCTTGATTATCCGAAGAATTTGGACTGACCACCTTTCGGAAAATCGAAATTTTCTTATAATCGAGAATGATTCAATTTTAAGATTAAAGAGAAATTTAGGCAATATTTCTTATTATGGTAACACGTGCTTAATAAAAATAAAGCAATAGCAAAATAGAAACATGAATAAATTACCTGAATTTTAATTTTTAAATTAAGTACCTTTCACATATATCACAAGGGTTTGAAAAATGCTTTGTTTGTCGCAGTTTCGATTGCCTTTGCTTTGAAAATCTATAACGAAGTTTTTAAATATTATTAGTTCACAAGTATCACAGTCTTTCTCCTGCTCCAGCCATGCCAAACCTTTCACAAAACATTCAGAAGCTTCAGAATTGCTAATTTGTTCGTTTTCTTCGTTCCACTCCGCAGTTTAAGGGAGCTCAAGTTAAATTCAAAGGAACACAAAGAAAGGCGATCGAAAATATTTATATGTGCTCGTAGTTTGGAAAGGACCGCTTGCATGCAAGGTATATGATAGTTAAAAAAAAATGTTTTCAAAATGGATTTTGCACATAAGGAATGTGAGAGCGAAAAAAAAAGGCTTTAAAAATGGATATCGGTTAAACGAAATATTCGGTTAAAGGAGTTTCGGATAAAAGAGGTTCTACTGTAGTAATTAAAAAAAAAAACATTTTGGCACATAAAGTAATAGAAATTATTCAACATTTATTTCCGACTAATTTTTCATAAAGAAATTAAAACTTCCTCTATAAATAAATACTCAAATTTAACATAAATGTAATCGAACAATTTAAATTTTTAATGGCGGTTTGGCGGTTTTAAAAAACCGCCAAATAGCAAAAATAAAACTTTCAAACGAAATTTGTTCGCAAACTGTATCTCAGTTTACTGATTGTCTGTAGTTTTAAAAAATAATTTTCAAACATGAAATATTTTTAAATTTATCTCTATCGCGTGGAGCTCGATCACGAAAGATTAATCCGTTTGCCCTCAAAACAATATAAAATGTTTAGTATTTTCTTGCGGCTAATATTCGATAACAAAAATTAAACTTCTCTATAAATAAATATAAATTAAAAAAAATAACATAGTACATACAATTGAACTTCGCTCATAACACGTTCACGCCGGCGCAGTGGGTCATACTCGACTGTCTCAGAGTTGTCAAGTCTCCGGCTTTTTGGACACCACTATTATTTTCGAGAAAATGTTGTTCCTTTAAATCGCCCAATTGTTCTAATTAAATAAAACAACATTTTCTGTATTAAAATACTTGTATCCAAAAAGCCGGAGACTTGTCAGCTCTGAGACAGTCGAGTGTGACCCACCGCGCCGGCGTGAAACTGAAGATGAAGAACTGAAATGATCATAATAAAAAAGGCAGCTATAAGTAGCAAAATCTTGAGCTAATTACGTTTAGCATACGGCCAATAGGAAAATATTGCTGTTGATAATTTTCAAAACTTTATTTGATTCATAATTGATATTTTCCATATAACAATGTTTTTCGGTGTTAGTGGGCAATCTAAAATATATATTTCATGAAGAAAATTTATTAAAATTTTCAATAAAAGAAAATATTTTCATCTATAGTATGTAACCCGAGAAGCCCGGGTATATACCCTAGTTCAGAGGTTCCCAAACTGTGTTCCGCCGAGACCAATGGGCTCCGCGTGAACTTTCCAGGTGTTGCGCCGCGCTTTAGGAAAATAAAGAGCATTTGAACGAAACCAACACATTTAATGCAATGGTGTTTTTTACAGATTCTTTTGTTACAAAATCATTTGTACATTGACTACTACCTTTAACTATGGTACTGAACAGGTACTGAACAGGTAATCAGATTGAGGGGTTTCCTAGCTGATAACAGCTAACACCCAGACTAGGAAATTGAAATGTCTTATGTTTTAATGAGCCATTGGGATAAAGTTAAACTGTAGCTAAGCTACTAGAAGAGTAAAAAAAAGTTAACAAGAGAAAATAAGGAAGTTTAAGAAAGAAAGGAATAAAATTGAATTTTAAAGTATAAACTTAAGATGAAAGAATAAACGATAAATTTTAAAAAATACAAGAATCTAAAAATATGTAAAGTCAAACTGTAGTTGTATAACTACTATAAGGAATTTTAAAAAATTAAAGTTAGTACTGTTCAGAGAAACTCTCACCAAGCATGGGCAAGAAAATCTAGGGTGGCAAAGACCACATTATCCTGTCAAAAAAGGGACTAATCAGGGCCATACATTATTTTTTTAAAATTTTACAATTTTTTTTTGGTCTCTATAGTATATAGAGAGGGGGTTTTTTATCTAAGAAAAGAAAATATATAAATATATAAGAGGCAAAATATAGCGTGGAGAACTCAGATGTTACTGAGTGTCCATAATTATGGAAAACCTGGGCCGTTTCCGATGGTGGGGTTCAAAAGCGTCATAATCCGGTAGCTCCGCTACGATTTCATTAGGGAGGTCGACAACTTTCTCATAAAATTTATTGGCTAAGTCTTTTATGCGCTTACGTAAGGTAGTAGTTTTTAGGTCTTTTCGGACCGTGGAGTTGCGAAGATAACGAGATGCGTTACGGACAGTACGCAGGTTGGAATTGTGCAAGCGACTAAGGGTGTCTGTCCATAGTGGTCTTACAAGTGAAGCCCCAGACCGGACTGGCATAGGTTATGATGGGAAGGATGCATGAATTATAGAGGATTAATTTATTGTGGACAGACAAAGTTTTACTGTTAAGGAGAGGTTTTATAGAGTTAAAGGCTCCAGCGACTTTACCTCTAATGGAAAGAATGTGCTTTTTCCAAGTTAAGCGGCGGTCCAGAATGACCCCAAGATACTTAGCTTGGTCTGACCAAGGGATAACAGTGTTATTAATAATGATTCTGCTAGGGAATATTAGTTTGCAAGAGAAATATACTGCAGTAGTTTTAGTTTCATTTATGACAACGCGCCAAAGCATACACCAGTTCATGAAGTCATCAATATGTGTCTGAATGTACCTGTATAGAGTATACGGGTGTGTGCCGAAGCATAAATACAGGTGTCATCCGCATAAAGAGCGAGGTGAGTGCGCAAGGAGCGTGGGATATCGTTAAAGAAAATGTTAAATAAAAATGGGCCCAACACGCTCCCCTGGAGGATGCCCGCTAGGATAAGGAGAATAATAGAAAGAATGTTGTTTATGCGGACTTGAAAAGAGCGGTCGCAAAGGTACGAATATATTAAATGTATAAGTCTGGGATGAAAACCGAGCTGAATTAGTTTGTAAATGAGGCCCATATGCCAGACCTTGTCAAATGCCTTTGCGACATCAAGAACGATGGCAGCTGCGGGAATTTTTGCATTGAGTTTCTCGCTGAGAAACTCAACAACCCTAAGAAGCTGGTGTTGTGTCGAGTGTTTTGGGCGAAAGCCAAACTGCTCGGGCATGAGAATGTTGTGTTGTTGAATGAAATCCTGCAACTGGGTACGAATGACACGTTCCACTACTTTACTAATTGAAGGTAGCAAGGAGATAGGTCTGTAATTAGTGGGGTCTGAAATGTTAGTTCCAGGTTTTGGAATAGGAGAGATTATAGAAAGTTTCCAAGGTTTAGGGAAGTAGTTATATTTTAAGATAGCATTAGTGAGGTCAGTAATATAGATTACGCAATTAGGAGGAAGGTTTCTAAGAGCAGAGTTAGTAATTTTATCGTATCCTGGGGTTTTACGCTTTTTGAGTTTTTTGATAATATTGTGGATAACTATATGTTGAATTTTAGGAGGGGGATCTTGAGGGGGGTAGCCAAAAAGTTCCGAACTGTCTCGTTAACATGATCAAGGTGAGCTTGGTTTGCAAGGGTAGGATTAGGAGAAAATAGGGTGGCATAAGAATTAGCAAGCATGTTAGCTTTTTCTTGGTCAGTGTAAGCAGTAACATTATTAGTAGTGAGGGGGGGAATGGGAGTGTAATTTTTATTCAGTTTGCGTTTAAGAATCCAAAGAGAGTTGTCCTCGCAAGATAATGTTTTGAGAAAATTGTTCCAATTTTTCTGTTTTTCTTTGTAAAGACTGTTTTTAATTTTATTGTTTAATCTATTGAGAAGGGGTTTAATAAAGGGATCTCGTGAATTTTGAAATTGTCGCCGGAGCCGATTACGCTGTTTGATAAGGTTGTAAATATAGCGGGGTGGGACGAAGGCAAAATTACTTTTGAAGGTATTAAATGTTGACAAATTGTGAACATTAGTGATGTGAGAGTTGAGATGTTCAACAGCCGCATCAATGTCATCGGTATTGTTAATATCAGGGAAGGTGATGTCCTGAGAATTAAGGTAATTAGTGAATTTATTCCAGTCAATAGCCACGGAAGGGGGGGTGGGGAGAAAGAGGATTAATAATATCTATTTTAAAGCAGACAGGCAGGTGATCAGAGGAGAGATCATTAATAACTGTAGAGTAGATAGGGTAGGGAAGATTTTTGGAAAGAGCAAAATCAATGATAGAGTCCCGGGCACCAGGCACCGTGGTAATATGTGTTGGTCTGGGTGGTGCATGAAGATTTAATTTTAAGTTTTGGACTAAATTGTGAAGAGAGGAACCCCGCCGAGAATTGCCATGGCAATTCCAGCGTCTGCTTCTGGCATTGTAATCGCCTACGAAAAAGCAGTGGTGATGTTGAGAAAAAAGCTGTGTAAGACTATTAACAGGTAAGTTACCAGTGAGTTGAGCATAAATAGAAGCTAATTTAATATTGATATGAGGAAGTTGAAGATTTATACTGGTATACTCAAGGTCATTAAAGTTGTGGTTGTGCGATTGGTAGTGTGGAAGATGGTTTTTGATCTAAATAGCGGTGCCTCCTCTGTGCGTACCATCCGCACGAGGTGTGTGGAATAGCCTGTACACAGGGATGTTAATATTGAAAGTGGGGCTGAAAGTCTCTTGTAAGAAAATAACATCAATTTGGGGATGTTCGTGAATAAAGAGTTTAAGTTCGTTAGGTTTATTCTGCAAGGAGTTACAGTTCCAGGAAAGAAAAATTAGTGAGGAAAAGGTAGAAGAAGAATTACTCATCATTAAATGTGTTAAATTCCGTGGCTAAAGTTTCTATAGCACTCATAAGAATGAGTATTTTTTCTATTGGATCTTGTATATTTTTAGTTTGGTTAGCAATATTTTTGAAACATTGGATGAATTTGTTAAATTTCAGGAGCTCTTTCATCTCCTTGAAGGTCTTGAATATTTCTTTTAAGTCATTAGCATAATTAGAGCTAGTGGGATGTTCTGGTGTTGCATTTTGAGTGTCATTTGGCTTATTTGGTGTAGTGTTTTCGGAGTTTGGGTCTTGGGTGGGAGAAGGGAGCGGAGCCGGGGCTTCAGTAGGTATTTCTTCTGGTTTTTTGGCCTCTTGCTTACGGACATAGTTATAAGTAGATAAAAGTTCCGCCATTGCATTCGGAATGATTTTAGGATTATCTTTACGGACGGTTTTGGGGTCCTACTGTTTTTTGTGAAACTGGGGTGTTTTGGGCATCCGCGGTAAGTAGCCACGTGCTCACCATAACAATTTGAACATTTGGGGATGATCTTTCCAATTTTATTGCACTGGGGAGTTAGATGCTCTTCCGAACATTTGGCGCATTTTGGCGGCAGGCGGCAAATCTCGCTGGAATGTCCAAATTTCTGGCAACGGTAGCATTGCTTTACGATGTTAGTGCCTTTAAAACGCTCAATATCTACTTTAATGTAGCAAATTTCGTGAATTTGGTAGATTTCTTCGAATTTTTCACGTGGGAGAACATTGACGACGTAGAGGGGCATTGGTCGACCGGTCTTTCTACTTTTCATCATCGAGGCTCTATTGGCCACGAAATTATGTTCTTTTAGAGCTTCAATTATGACCTGGGGGTCGGTATATGGGGGAATTCCCCTAATGACGACTTTCCTAGGGCGCTGTTCCGCGGGGCTCAGGGTTGTATAGGGAATTGTTTTAGAATAAAGATAGTTTTGGGTTTTACGGAAATCTGCGTCTGTATTACAGTGGATTTTAAGTAATTCTCCGTCTAGTTTAATCAAGGGATTGCTGTCATTAAGTTTTTTAATCTCACTTGCAAGTTCCGTTCACTTGCCTTTGAACTCAATATAGAAGGGGTGAATTTTTAGTTTTTTAGGGACTACTTCAGTAGTGGAGCTACCGGCTGACTCTCCTTGAGGGGGCTCAGAAGAATCCATGTTATTTTCATCTAGATATTCTTCTGAAATATTGGCATATTTATTTTTTAAGGGAATAGTAGATGTAAGATTATTTCTTCTACGTTTAAGTCTATTAGCAGGGGTGAAGCCGTCATCTGAGTTCACCGCAATTGCCTTGAGTATTGTTAAGATGTCAATTAGATCATAATCATGATCATAGATAAAAGTTTTAAACTCTCTAAGTTGACTTAATTTTAGGGGGTCAAATGGCTCATTGAACAAAAACATAAGATTATTGAGAAGATTACTCACGCTAGTCTTGTGTTGAGGATTTTTCAGGTAGTCATCTTTACTTAAAAGTCTCATTATGAAGTTGTCACAATCTTGCAGGAATTGCTGAACAATCAATCTTTGTACTTCATCCGCTACTCCGGGGAATTCCATCCACGCAGCAGCCAAATCTGATTTCTCCTCTCCATTCAGGATGCGAAGTGCATTGTCAGAAAATTTAAATGGGTCCTCAGTACCCATTATTGACGTCGGTGAACCCTCTATATATCACTACTATGATGCATCAAGTTCAAGAAACAGTCACTTATTCGTATGAACTAGCTACTATTAGTGTCACTATCAGCACCACAACTCATTAGATAATACTTTCAAAAGATCCCGCACGTTCTTAAAACATTGAACTGCGTCTACGATCTCTTGAAAAATAAACGATCAGCACTGAGAAAACTCGTCTGTTCTCTCCAAGAGTTACCAACCAACTGTCCTTTAACTATGTGAACTCTTTTAATGAACTAAAATTTATTTTATTTAAAAATTTTTCGGTTACAATATTAATTTCTACTAGCACTTTATTTTTACATTTTTCCGATCAAAAAATGCGATAAATGGTGAAACAAAGGTACATCTAATGTAAAAAAGCGAGAAACTGTAGTCGAGAAACTGCGTCTACGATCTCTTGAAAAATAAACGATCAGCACTGAGAAAACTCGTCTGTTCTCTCCAAGAGTTACCAACCAACTGTCCTTTAACTATGTGAACTCTTTTAATGAACTAAAATTTATTTTATTTAAAAATTTTCCGGTTACAATATTAATTTCTACTAGCACTTTATTTTTACATTTTTCCGATCAAAAAATGCGATAAATGGTGAAACAAAGGTACATCTAATGTAAAAAAGCGAGAAACTGTAGTCTGAAGCAAAATTCGGATGTTTGAATTACTCAACAATTCCTTTATACAGGGTTAGCAAAATTAAACTTCCGCTACTCAAAGGGCTCTGGAGACCGTTCCACTAGTCCGAAAAGAAAAATATTCGGAAAAAACTCACTTCGGAGGATGCGCTAGAGATTTCCAAAATAAAAAAATCTACTTTAAAAAATCGCTACCATATGGCGCAGCGAGACAGCACATTGCAGCAACATATGCAAATGACGACGAAACGAAGAAGTTATTCGTGCCACAATCAGATGAGTCTTGCAGCATACCAACGTTGCCGGAGAGAGCAATGATAGTCAAACTATACTACCGCAACGGTGAGAATGCAGAGGTAGCTGTGACAGAGTTCCCCCGTCTAAAAAAAAAAGACGAGGCGTGCTCTCAGAGACATGATGATGAAATTCGAGCGAACAGGACAGCTAGGCGTTTGGCCAGGAAGAGGAAGAAAAAAGTTCGGCACCGCCGTCGTAGAAGATATTGCTACTGCGGTCGTGGAAGCAAGCACTGAATCGCCATACAGAACTGTCAGTGTACCGACTATTTCGCGTACCCTTGATATGCCCTACTCCACTGTCCGAAAAATGCGTAGAATTCTGAACTTCTACCCGAATAAGATTCAAGCGGTTCAGCAATTCGAACGGTACGACCCGGACACTCGCGAAACATTCGTTCTACAATTTCTCGCGAGAATGGCGGTTGATTATTTCGGGTCATGGAACATTCTGTGGACGGACGAAGCCCACTTCCATCTTAATGGACAGGTTAATACCCACAATTGTCACATCTGGGCGAGAGAAAACCACCACATCGTGCAAACCAAACCCTTGCATGATACGAAAGTAACCGTATGGTGCGGGTTCACGGCTGCATTTATTATCGGACCATATATATTTTGAAGAAGTGACACCTCAAGGACTTGTTCTGTTAATGTGCAACGGTATCGTGACATGTAACAGGCCTACTTTGTTCCCAAGCTCCAGCAACGAGGTTGCCTACAAGAAATCACATTCATGCAAGATGGAGCCCCACCGCACATCGTAAACCGAGTCTAACAATTGCTGAGGCGGACATTAACAGACACACGTGTGATGAGCCGATGCGATCGCCCGATCGCTTTGCGACTTCTGGTTATGGGGACTTTTGAAATTCAACGTTTACCGGGAACGTTTGTCAACTGTGTCCGATTTCAAGAACAGTATTCGCCGCCATCTCAAGAACAGTATTCGCCTATTCGCTCTTTCCATTTTTGTCTTTGGTTAGTACGATGAATCATGGAGACAGCAACACATTGTATGTAGTAATATCATACAAACTGATTTGATCAAACTTGACCAATCATGAAAAAGGCTCTTAGCAGTCCTGATCAGGAAGGAATGGAAACCCGTTGACATTGATGGGTCCTGACGTTGACGAGTTTCATTCATGGAAACCCGTTGACATTGATGGGTCCTGACGTTGACGAGTTTCATTCATGGAAACCCGTTGACAGAAAGATCTGTACAGCTTTTTTCAGTATAATTCAATCTTCTCCAATATTTTTAAAACCGATCAGATTAGCGTGTTTTTAGATTCTGCGGTATCTGAACGGGGGTTGGCGAGCGTAGCTTGCAGGGGGCAGAGCCCCCTAGTACATCTATACTCATCTATACTTCATATTATAAAAAGGTAAAAATTGTTTATTTGTAGGAGGTAAGCTGTGGAACTACCGAACTGATTCCAAAAGTAATTTTTTCAAAATGATGGTTTTTGACCAACTTAATACATAGGTTATATCTTATGTCCGTGCCACTGGCCTAAAGGGGGTGCAGGAGCAAATAAGTTCAAAAAATGCGATTTTTGTGTTACTGAAGGGCCTAGAAACATGAAATTTGGAATAGTAGTTACTTATAAGATACCAATGATCTCTAAGGACATTTCTTTCAAAAATCAAAATTAAAAAGGGGTGAAAATGCGCGAAAAGCGTTCTAAAAAACGTTCTAAATAGCGATCCTTACGCAATTTCAGGAAGTACCAAACCGATTAAAAAAGTAATGGTGTCAAAATGATGGCTACAACCCTTGCTCCACCATAGGCTACATCTTATATCGGTGCCACTAACTCTAAAGGGGGTGCAGGAGCAAAAAACGTTCAAAATTGCGATTTTTGTGTTACTGAAGGGTCCAGATACATGGAATTTGGCATGGTAGTCACTTATTAGATATAAAGTATCTCTAAGAACATTTCTTAAAAAAATCGAAATTTATAAGGGGTGAAAATGCGCAAAAAGCGTTCTAAAAAAACGTTCTAAATGGCGATTTCTACGCAATCTCAAGAAGTACCAAACCGATTTAAAAAAATAATGGTGTCAAAATGATGGTGACAACCCTTGATCCAACATAGGCTACATCTTATGTCGGTGCCACTAACTCTAAAGGGGGTGCAGAAGCAAAAATCGTTCGAAATTGCGATTTTTGTGTTACTGAAGGGTCCAGATACATGGAATTTGGCATGGTAGTCACTTATTAGATATAAAGTATCTCTAAGAACATTTCTTAAAAATTTCGAAATTTATAAGGGGTGAAAATGCGCAAAAAGCATTCTAAAAAAGCGTTCTAAATGGCGATTTCTACGCAATCTCAAGAAGTACCAAACCGATTAAAAAAATAATGGTGTCAAAATGATGGTGACAACTCTTGATCCAACATAGGCTACATTTTATGTCGGTGCCACTACACCTAAAGGGGTTGCAGGAGCGGAAAAAGTTCGAAATTGCGCTTTTTGTGTTACTGAAGGGCCCAGATACACGGAATTTGGAATGGTAGCTACTTATAAGATAAAAATGATCTCTAAGAACATTTCCTAAATAATTCGAAATTTAAAAGGGGTGAAAAAGGACGGAAAGCGTTCTAAAAAACGTTCTTCAAAACGTTCTAAATTGCGATTTCTACGCAATCTCAGAAAGTACCCAACCGATTTCAAAAGTAATGGTTGGAAATTGATGATGACAGACCTTGCTCCAATATAGGATTTATTTCATGTCGGTGTCGCTACGATCCTTGCGGCTGCATTTTAAAGAACGTTCTAAATTATTAATTTTGAGATACTGAAGGGGCTTAGCAACTTGAAATTTGGCATGGTAATTACTTATGAGATGTAAATACCCTCTGAGAAGAGTTCCTTAAAAATTTGAAATTTAAAGCGGTGAAAATGAACGAGAAGCATTCTAAAAACGTTCTAAATAGCGATTTCTAAGTAATTTCAGGAAATATAAACCGATTTCAGAAGTAGTGGTTTCAAATTGATGGTGACAGTGCCTTCTCCAGCATAGCCTATATTTTACGTTGTTGTCACTGCCAACTGGGGATTACAGGAGTAAAAAATGTTCTAAATTGCGTTTTTGTGTTACTGAGGGGGTATAACTTTTTAAATTTGGAATGGTAATTACTTCAAAGATGCAAATGTTTTCTAAGAATTGTCGAAAGAAAATTCAAAATTTAAAAAGATGAAGTGAGCGAAAAGCGTTCTATAACCGTTCCAAATTACGATTTTTATACAATCGTATGAAATACGAACCGATTTCAAATATAATGGTTGCAAATTGATGGTGATAGAACCTGCTCAAACATCAGCTATATTTTATGTCGAGGGTTGCAGGAGCAAAAAACTTTCTAAACTGCGATTTCTGCGGTACTGAAGAGGCTAGAAACTTTAAATATAGCACGGTAGTTACTTATAAAATATAAATGTTCTCTAAGAACAGTTGAAAATAAATTCGAAATTAAAAAGGGGTGAAGCGAAGGCAAGGAACGAAAAGCATTCCAAAAGAGTCCTAAATTACGATTTCTATGGAATCTCAGGAAATAATAAACCGATTACAGAAGTTATTGGTTGTGAATCACGAGTGATAGTCCCTGATCCTATACGGGCTTTATGCCGGTGTCACTACCACCTGGTTGGCAGAAACAACAAGAAAGCCTTTAAAAACATCTAAATTCCGTTTTCTATAGAATATTAGGAAATACCAACTGATTCCAAGGTTAATGTTGGCAAATTAAAGGTGACAGTCTCTGTTTCAACACTTTTCGAGACATTCTATTTCAACTCTGTTTCGACATTTTATGTTGGTGCCACTAACACCAGAGAGGTGGTAGACTGTTAGACAAGAAGCTTGAAATTTGACATGATGGTTCATTTTAAGGTGTAAATGTGTTAAGATGGTTTCTAAAAAATTCAAAACTTCATATGAATACTAAAATGAGCGTATGAAATGAGCATAAAAGTCTCAAAATACTTTCTAAATTATCATTTAATTGGAATTAGTTTTAAATCTTCTTATTAATTAAAACCTCATTTCTGTATATTGCACTTTTATAATGAAGTTTAGTCAAACTGTGGCTTAATTTGTAATTTTTGAATTATTTCGAAAAGTGTTCTTTTAATAAAAAACAGTCATGCAAATATCACTTAGCATAGTTCAACTATTACGCGAGCAAAGCGGCGGGGTTTGCTAGTATATATATATGTATATATATATATATTTAAGTACTACATTTTTCGGTTGGAAAATTACACATGTGTGCACACAATCTTACGATGATTCCTGAAATGTAATTTGCCTTAAAATCATATAATTAAAAGCGGATATGTTAATTAATATTTTATTAAACTGATCACAGAAAAAGAATTACTTTTTTCACGTAAAAAAATGATTTCGCGTAAGTCAGAGATTTTTACATTTAATTATCAATATTTTAGCAAGAAAACTGCGCAGTCGTCGGAAACGTGCAGTCCCTTCCCCTTCGTTTCCAGCGGCAATTATCTCGAGCCTTTTTACCACTAAATATCAGTTTTGTAATCCAATTTTTCGCACAATCAGCGGACAGTTATTTTAGACAAAATCGAGTTAAAGATATAAAATCTTACTAATTTAAGGAGCATTTAAGAATGTGATCATGACCCGCCCAACGCCGGCGGGTGAGCAAATATTTAATAAAATAACTTATTATAAACAAAGGAATATTTTTTTACCTGAAAATGTTAAAAACAATAATTGAAAGTCCGCACCAGAAAAAATTAAAAAAACTATTTAATAAATAAAAATTAAGTTTTTAAATGTCGAATTACTTTGATACACAATCCAATCAAGCAATCTGATTTACCGTAAAGGTGATTAGAAAAAAGCGAGTACCGAAGCAAAATATTCCGTTCTTCGCATTAGGGTATAGCTAACGATGGAGCTTCTAACTTAGTTTATTTTATAGTTCAAAGTAAGAAAATTAAAAAGATAGTTAAACCTATGGATGCTAAAATAGTCCGAAATTATGGGCATGTCGTGGATTTTGCATTGTCATTTAATGATTGGAGGAAGTGTTTAGAGAGAGATATTTTAGCAAACTGAATAGTCTCAGATTCTGACTCTTTAAAATAGCGTCAGACAGATTATAACCGATGAATTACCGAATCAGAAAGTTCATTCAGGCGTTGTATGACGAAATGTCATACCAAACCATTGATAAAATCGTGAATGACATTAAAAATAATCTCATCGGAATAGAAAAAGAGGAAGCAATAAATAAAAGTAGTTGTTAATCATCTCAACTAGAAGTTGGGTCTTATAACGTAATGGACTGAGCTAGTCTAAAATTGCCGAAATCATCTTCATTGTCTCCCGCTATTAAATGAATTGTTATTTGCTAAGTTTGAGTAATTTATTTTACTTAAAAAACATGACGAGCATGAAATACAAGTTAAATGTTTCCGTACTACCGAGAGAAATATTATAAGGAAATCCTCAGAAGTTCTGAAATAAAAATTCTGGACTTATTAAGTTGAAACAGAAAACTAGTTTCATTAATAGGAGTGGCGTGGATTTTCCGGAGGAAATGATATCTATAGCAAAAAGGTTCTTTGTTGCATTAGCAAAAGCTGAATGAATATTTTCTTAAAAACAACAACAACAACAACAACAAAAACAGCAAATTATGTTGACTGAACACCAAGATTGACTACATGTAATTTACAAATATTTAGAAAATATATTTTATATATTTGTGATGTCTGGTTGACGTCACAGTCCTTTTGAGCACGCTCCTCACCTGATGCCTGATAAGAGAGGGGAAGAGCGAGCGCGAAGTTAGAGGAACATTACCGAAAAGAAATACCGGTGAATCAACATTCCTCGATTAAAAATAGAAGTGATTATCGTAGTAAATAGATGCTACGGGTACCGCAGTGTGGTAGAACGTTGGAATATGCACATGTATGTTTACTTGAACCTAAGTCCTAATATTTTTGTGTTCAGGTGGCACCAAATGTTTCTGTGATGTTGTGCATTTTATGTTTGTGAATAAATGTAATGTTTTGCTGAAAACATTAAATGATTTAATGAATATTTTTTGCACCCATTATATTATAAATGAAGTCTTTCAACAAGTGAAAAGTAGCCGAGAAAGTATCATAACGAAAGGTGTATCACAATATTCTAATAAAAATTATTCGTAGCAGAATGTTTTCAACTAAAACTGTTATGAATATCGTTGTATTTATTTTTATCTTACATATTTATAAACAGTAGGAATATATTACAAAGTATGAAAATGAGTTGTAAATGAACATTTATATATGCATAATTAATTGAGCATACATTAAAGATTTTCAATGCATATTTTCATACACGTTTCATGATTTTTATAACGCGTATGTTACGGTAAATGTGATTAATCTGGTGATTATGTATAATAACCAATGATTATTCATAATCAACACTAAATTTGGTAAATGTGATAAATTATTGAATGTTTATAAAATCCCCAACTCGTAATGGGAATGTAATAAAAGTCTATAACTTTACCAAAATTCGTTCAGTTTGCGAAACTGCATGGCTTCTGCCATGACGTATGCCATTGCTAAGCAACGCGGGTTCGTAGATTTTTGGTTATTGGCGGTATCTGCTCATGAATTGACCATATTGGTAGAATTGTGATTTCAGTAGTATTTCTGATTTCGTGCCGGCTAGACGTTTTCTACGCTACGCTCTTGTTTTTTATAAAATATTGAATAATGACCGACTTTTATGAGTCACAAAATATTGCTCGCTATAACCGGGGTTTTCTCGTAAAAAATTACTTATGCTCCCACAGACTTAACATTGCACCAAACAATTATTTCTGAATTCCTCGTTAAATCCATCTTCTCGTTAAATCAGGGCTCGTTATAGGCGAGTTCGAATGTAATAGTAAAAACACAGGCAGGGGAAAAAAGCTGGAAGATTATCAAAGACTAAGAAGATACGACGTAATGAACATAGACAATGTTGAAGAACTTATATTTTCCGTATGTAAAGACACCTCCAGTGTTATATTTTACGTGTACTTTGAAGAACTTTTTACCATAGTTCACTAGGCACATTTATCAGTAGGCCATGGTGGTAGAAAGAGACTCTTAAAAGAACTTCAAAAGAGTACAAAAATACTATTACCTAAGCTGTGATGCTTTACTTAAATTTGTGTGAAAGTTGTCAAAAGAAATCAAAGGTACCCAAGAATAGGCTTGTTGTTCGGCCAATTTTCTTTTAAGAGATGAACACAGTGCACCAGGTAGACCTAATTGACATGCATTCACAACCAGATAATGATTTTAAATTTTTATTTCACTATCAAGACCACTTGATGAAGTTTGTAAACTTGCGCGTTCTAAAAGCAAACGTGCAGAAAAAGTTGCATATCATTTAATTGATATTTTTACTATATTTGGAGGCCCCAGTGTATTTCAAAGAGACAACGATCCTGGGGTCAGTAATAAAATTGTGGAAGAAGCTTATGTAATGTGGCCGGATCTGAAAATTGTGCATGGAAAACCTGGGCACAGCCAGACTCCAAATTCGGTCGAGCGTACAAACCAGGATATTGAAAATATGCTAAGATCTTGGTTAAAAAGCAATAAAAGTAGTAAATGGTCCGAAGGGTTACGCTTGTACAACGTATGAAAAACAAAACATTTCATGAAGGCATCAAGTGTACTGCTTATGAAACAAAGTTTGGGATGCCTGTAAAAGTAGTTTTCAAAACGTCTTCTTTCCTGAATGGCTCTATCGAACATCTTAGAAACGAAGAAAAGCTTCAGGATTTAATCGAGACAGTTAATAACGCGCTTCTGATAACACCAACAGCGAGATAGAAGATTATTCTAATGTGGAAAATAATGATCCATGGCTAAATGACTCCCCACCTGTAGTTTATTTTGTGATTCAGAAAGATGATGAAGAATTTTAATTAGGCAACAACAAGTAAAGAAAACATAGAATAAGTGCTAAAGAAAGTTTAGAATCACAGGCAAAAATGATGTTGAAAGCTTCAAATCTTAAATTTTTTTCTAGCAATGTTGGTGACACAGTAAAACTACGAGTGCTAGATGTTGATAGAGAAAGAAGAGATCCACGAAATTTAATAGCACTATTATTAGAAGTTCAAAACGGAGAGATTTATCTATTAGGAACAAAACATGGAAAATTTTAAAATTGGTAAATCCGAAATCAGTTCATAATTTGTGAAGAAAATTTATTTCGTTAGAAGATGTTCCAGATCTAGCAATATCACTTCGAGAATGTGTTAGAAAATCATCTCTTTCTAGAGGTCCGGGATACAAACAATGTGTTTACAAAGGACAGTGCGAGTCTGATGAGTGCAAATGTAAAACATTTGACGAACTTAGTAATTTTAAATGTCATAACAATCTAATGTGTCTAAATAAGTAAACTTACAAGTAAATGTAAGTAAATACTTTTTTTTCTAAAATATGGGTTTAGATATTTTTGTTAAGCTCACCTTTTATCTTTTTAAAAACTCAAATATCCCATTAGGAAAGTACCTAAATAGTACAGGCATATTACAAACGAGAGGACGTTAACTACAATTTTGCGCTGCGTATGTGTCATGTGCGTGTGGTTGCCATGGTTGCTGCACGAACGTCATATTCAAAATGACGACTGGACAGCAGAAAGCGTTTTGTGTACTAGAATTTCACTAGAATCTTCAAAGTGTGAATCGCTTATAACCGTTCAGATAGCATTCCCGAGGGCATTCAAAAGCAAACCTCCAACCCGACAAAGCATTCTGCTTTGATAATGACAGTTCAAAGAAACCAGTTGTTTATGTAAAGGCAAAAGTTCCGGCCGGCTAAGCGTTACTGAAGAAACAGTGAACCGAGTTAGAGAGAGCTTCATCCGTAGTCCCAAGAAATCAAAAAATCGCGCTAGCCGCAAACTTTCCATTCCACAGCCAACAGTGTGGAAAATTTCTGCTGTCCAGTCGTCATTTTGGATATGACGTTTGCGCAGCAACCATGGCAACCACACGCGCATGAGACACACGCAGCGCGAAACTGTACTTAACGCCCTCTCGTTTGAGTTGTCATGGAAACATATGCGTTTCCTAGTTCGCACATAGTAAAGTATAAAAACCCGATGATTCATTTGTAATAACCCTCTATAACAAACTTACAAAAATGATGACCCAAGTTATTGTAATGTCTCTTTTTAGTGTTAGGGGATAACAGTAACTCTAAACATGACATTCAAGGACAACAATTTTCGTTAGCCGTGACGTTTATCAGACGAGGTTTTATTAACTCAGAGTTGTTCAAATATAGATTTTGAAAATTTTATTTAAATTTTAAGAGTGGTTATAAAAAGCAATTTTTATGAGCAAATACATAAGGTTCGCCTGTAAAGGTGCGGTAGGTATTTGAGAACACACGTTATAGGTGAAATACCACCTTGAATATCATAGTTAAAAAAATCTGTTATTTATAAACATGTCAGAACTTAGATTAACTGAGAAAAGCAAGTGGCATGATGTCATTGGATCATTGGCTGAAGAACCCTTCGATTTAGAGGTTGTCATATTCTTGAAACTCGTCAGTTCATTTATCTTTAATGTAAATAGAGAACTGAAGGCTGTCGGTTTCCTGTGGCAAACGTTTCATGTAGGAAAGGACATTATCAGCAATATAAAATCACGAATACACCGGAATTCATCAGTCAAGTCGTTGAAAATCCTACGACGTTGATGAGTTCACTCGCTAGAAAGATGCAGGTTAATTAGGCCACAATCTGATGTGTGATTCATGAGGACCTTCGCAAGAGGTCGAACGAGATGGGGAGAATACAGTTCTTTCCCGAGAAAATCGCCTCCTTAACCCTTTAATCCCCATGTTAGACTGTGTTCCAAAGATATCTTAATTCAGAAAATCGAAATTCATACCAGAAAATCTAAATAGTAAATTTTGGTTTATTTTATGACGAAATGTCGGATATTAAATAAAGCAAAAATTTCTATTTTAAATTTCTGGAGTAAATACGGTTTATGTGAAGAAAAAATCTACTAAATCAGGAACACTGATGGTAGCATGAATGATTCCATGAGCATTAGAGGGTTAACAAGCTGAAACATCAAGAAGTGCCTAGAATGCTCTTGTTTCTTTCCATTGAGAAAAATTTTGCCCAGGTCGAGAGAGTGAACCGCAAAAGGTCGGTGATGGTGTAAAATCCCCGAAGAGTTTCTGACGGACATGTACTGAAAATTTCCTGCCTCAATGATTATTCTGGGATGTCCTGAGAAACTAAGACGATCTGATGCGTCTACATTTCTTTCTTCAAGTTGTCAGAGTCAACGCTGTTGCGTATATCGAAGTGTTAAAGCACTAAATTACTTCTGTAACACGTGGGAAGCCGTACGCTTTTTAACAAGACTCTGAACTTACCCCATGCAATCCATACAAACCAAAAATGGATGGCCAAAGAATTAAGGAAGATATCATCCGCAACTTGTTGGCCCTCCAGCTACCCAGATATTAACCAAATGGCCTATTACGTATGTGGTGTAGTTGAGAGGGACTCCAATAGTCATAATACCGCAAAAGGTTGGTGATGGTGTAAAATCCCCGAAGTGTTTCTGACAGACATGTGCTGATAATTTTCAGCCTCACTGATTATTCTGGGATGTCCTGAGAAGAGAAGACTATTTGATGCCTCTACATTTCTTTCTTCAAGGTGTCAGAGTCAAGGCCGTTGTGTATACCGAAGTGTTCTTCTATGACATGTGGCAGACCATACATTTTCAACAAGACTGCACTATACCATACAACCCATACAGACAAAAAATGGATGGCCAAAGCATTCATAAAGATGTCATCCTCAACTTGTTGCTCAGCTACCCAGATATTAACCGAATAGCCTGTTACGCATGTGGTGTAGTTGAAAGTGTCTCCAATAGCCATCCACACAACCATGTTGCGGCCCTCAAGGCAGCCGTTGTGCATGCAGTTCCAAATGTTCCCAACACTCATCTGATCATTAACTGCAGTCAGTTTTGCCAGTCTGCAGAGGCGGTTACTGCGGTTGGCAGTGGTTTCAATGGATTATGTCATACAGTGTGTATGTGGTCACTTATAAAGAATGTTAAAACAAAAAAATATGCTATATCTCTAGTGTATATTCTTGTTTGAAAGTAGGCTTCGATTTGTTTTCAAATACTTCACGCACCCTGTATGTGGCGTAGTTGTGAGGGTCTCCAATAGTCATCCACACAACAATGTTGTGACTCTCAAGGCAGCAGGTGTGTATGCAGTAGCAAATGTTTCCAACACTCATCTGATCATTACTTGCAGTCAGTTTTGACTACCTGTAGAATCGGTTATTACAGCTGCTAGTGGTTTCATTGAAAACGGTATCATCCAGTGTGTATGTGGTCACCTGTACTGAACGTTAAAAAAAAAATGCTCTATCTCTCGTCCATATTCCTGTTTCAAAGCAGTCGTTCGTTTGGTCTCAAATACTTGCCGCACCCTGTAATTTCATTTCTTTATTACTTTGTTATTATTTATTTATTATTATTTATATTATTATTTTTTTTTATTGATCGATAGCTGAACTTCGAATAATTGGAATTTTACTGTATTTTTTTTATAATTTTACAATTTTATGTTACAAATATAACATCACATAGATTATTTAAATTATATATGAGGGAATTTAATATAATATTTAAGCTTTGGTAGTTACAAGTAAGTTATAATTATAATCACTCAGGCAGACACGGCGTACTGGCCTTTAAAATGTAATATAATATGAAATAATATGAAAGATATATAATAAAATATGTATACTACCAAAATGACATAATAATTAAACAATTAGCATTCAGATTACAAATGTAAACTACGGTATTTAACATTTGAAAATTATTTTATACACCGTAAATCATGTATTTTTGTTGTTAATAAATTATTTTTAGTCCGGAATATCCCATAACTTGGATCACATTTAGCAAATTCATAAAAACGGAAGAAGTTAATATAACCGAATGCGGTGAATTTTTTTAGTAAAAAAACGATAGTTAAAATATTTACCAATAGGGGACGTTACGCGATTTGAAATCAGATAACCATGCAATAAATAATGATTAGTAACATATACATAAAACATTATTACCATTTTAGAATATCAAATACGGGATGCTTGCACCAGCAAAAGGTGTACCACCACAGGTGTAATCAATGAGGAATCCCAGTAGCTAAGCGGACAGCGCGTATTGCTGCGATGCAGCTGATCCAAAGTTTGACGCTGGACAGGGCAAGATTCTCTCAACTTTTCATCCCTTGGGGGTCCATAAAAGGAGTAACAAGGTTGCTTGGAAACTAAACACTGGGAGTCCCACGTTAAGTTCATTATTTGACTGTTGATTATCATCCCAGAACCAATGATAAAAAAACAAAACAAAGTTGACCACTGTAGGCTTGATCCCCATAGATTGTAGTGTCCCAGAGTTTGCGTTAACTTTAGAGAATTAATGCGTTGATGCACAGCTTTCTGAATTTTCTGGTAATATTCGACCCTCTGAATTTTCTGCAGCTATCAAGATGACAGAAAAATCGAGGCTATCGTAAGTGGATATATTTCAATGTTTCTACAGCTCCTTGAATTTGTATGCCAGTAATTTATAAAGCTATTTAACACATTATTTCTATGCAATTTAATACAGTAACGAATACTTTTAGAGAATGTTGATGTTCAAATGTAAAAGGCTGTGCAACAGACGAAAAAAGTCTACCTACGAGAGCGTACTGCCTACATTTGTGTGTCAGCACGTCTAGTATTCAAAGGTCTGTGTTTGAAGAGTGCTATTCGTCATGAAACCGCTTGCGTCCATCTACACTGTAAAAAAAAAATCTGTAGTTCTACAGATGTAAAGTTACATGCTTACTAAACTTTCATCTGTGACTGTACAAAAAAATCTGCAAATCTAAAAAACTAGTTTTTGTAAAGCTACAAAAATCTGTAACAATACAAATGAATCTGCTAAAATTACAGTAATCTTACTAAAATTTTATCTATAACCTGGATTGCGGTTACATGAAAAGTTCTAGGTATCCCAGTTTTCTAAAAATTTCCTAGTAACTTTACAGATTTTTTGATTTTCGGCGCAAAAGTGCGTCTGTTACAGGAATTTTTGTTGTTGCCGTTACATAAAAAATTATAGGAATCTCAGTTTCCTATAAAAACTTAGTAACTTTACAGATTTTTTTTTTACAGTGTAGTTTCAATTAAAATTATTTTTACCTGCAAAGTGTAATTTATTTCTAGTAGCGGAGAATTAACATCTGATATTGTGAAATTGTTTTATCTTAATTCAAAGAAACTTTGTTTAGTAATTTTCAATTATTCAGGGACCTTTAGAAGGATTTATACTCTTCAAGGGATTCGAATATTTTATATTTCGTAATGAAATATGTGTTGTATTTAATAATTACAATACTGAGTTTAAATATGGCAACCTCCAAATTTTGGAAAAACTGACATTCAAATACCCTGAGGAGTGGGAAACTTGCCTATTGAAAAATATTTCATAAAAAATGTTTTTTAGTATCAAGAACAAAAATCCCGCCTACGCTGTAAAAGAAAATCTGTAATTCTACAGATGTAAAGTAGCATAAATCTGCATACTTTCTACAATTTTATCTGTACACTGTACAAAAAAAGATGTAAATCTACAAAACTAGTTTTTGTAAAACTACAGAAATCTATAGCTTTACAAAAGAATCTACTAAAATTTCAGCAATCTTACTAAAATTTTATCTGTAATACGAGTTACAGTTATATAAATGATTCCAGGCACCCCAGTTTCCTAAAAAATTATTAGTAACCTTACAGATGTTTTGATTTAGGGTGCAAAAGTGTATCTCTTACATGAATTTTTGTTGTTGCCGTTACATAAATAGTTCTATGAATTCCAGTTTCCTGAAAAAATTTAGTAACTTTGCAGAATTTTTTTACAGTGCATGTTACACGCTTTCCGCAAACAACATTTATTGTATATTGAAACATTCCTACGGTCCCCCTTAGCCCTCTACCGTGCTGGTCACAATATGGGAAGCAATGGCAGAAACACAAAGATTAAAAAGCGAAACGGTCAGGATGGGGTGAGTGTGCAAGATATTTCGTTGTGCAAGAAAAATATTTCGTGTCAGTTTCCCTTCAAAAGTCCTCCCTGAGCTCCTCTATCTTATAACAATATAAGGAAAAAACTGACGAATGCCTATAAAATCTCTCCCTCTGATACTTTCTAATTAGAAAAATATTTTAAGTGTGAGCGAATTTGAGGATCACCTGGTATTTACGCTAGTGTAATATCAGAAATATTCATAATATGCTATGTGGTTTTTTATGTGCGTAATATAAAAAATATTTTTATGAATTTGGCCTAAAAATCATTAAGTGGGGAGATCACTTAAAAACGTTTTGAAATGTAAAAAAAAAGTCTTTTATTATTAAAGATTAAAAAGTTACCAAACTTTAAAAGAAATTATGACGATACTCGAATTAGAAACGGTTTTATGATAAATATGTGGAGTGATACTTGTCCTAATCAAGGTAAATTTGAACTGTAAAGACATTTTTCTCATTGCGCGCATTATATTTCCAAAACTAAGCAACATAGAAACTTAATATTTCGTATTATATTGTACTTTATACATTTGTATAACCTCTACCTATTTTTAAATAAGTACCTGTAATATATTTATATATTCTTTAAAATTTTCATCGAAATTTTATGGTTTAATTGCCCGAAAAAATATTTTCATCTGCAAACTTCATTATTAATTTAGGTTGAAGTTAAAGTACAATATTTTAAGAATAAATATATGTAATATAAGCGGATATATCGTATATACTTTTTATAATCCTGCGCGCAACACATGTATTTGAAATCACCTTTTTGAATGTCATTATATGCATGTCATAATTAAACTAATTTTTTAATCTTTTTCATGAAAATTATTTAAGGAATACGTAAACAAATTTACTCTGAAAAAAAATTGCTTAATTTGAAGAAATATTTATTGCTTCAAAAATTTTCAATATTGTATTAAAAATCAAGTAATATCCAGCTGATGAATGTGATCTCACCCCTTAACCGTTTGAGTGTGAAGGAGCGCTATAGCACTACTCTTGTTTTGAGCCAAACTTGCGTAAAGCGCGACAGCGCTCTTCTTGTTTTATGCTAAAATTGCGGAGAGAGTGATAAAGCTCTTATTTGTTATCTCAGTTTCGTGTGCAAATAAGTTGGTTGTACTAGCAAAGCATACGATTTCTGTGTATATCGCCGGCTTATAAGTAAAAGTGGTTAAAGTTAAAAGAGTATTTTTGCAGAATTTCTTTTTTTTATTTTACAACTCTCATTTATATATAACTGTAGAGTGTTGTCAGAAAATGCGTCGCCGGAAACTGACACAGTATTGAGTAATGAAGAGAGATTGCATAACAGTGTCGGTGAAAATGAGTTAAGAGGTCAGACCTAATTTGCTCTATTTGTAAAAAAGGGCTTCACGAGCTTTGTGCAACAAGCAATAAATGCAAAAAAAAATTTTGAATTATAATTTTATTACTGCTTTCAAAGAAATAAATCAAAGGCAAATAAATTAATTGGATAAACACTATTTTTTAGACACCGGTATGCTATTTCTTTCTCCCATGTTATTTTGTGTCGTCTCCAAAAAATAACGTTAAGTTGCATAATTCAGCCGTAAAACAAAGCAGATGTATCATTGTACGATTAAATACTCCAAAGCAATTTTTTTTAACTTCTAAGCATCGCACATTTTCAATTTTCATACCGTCGTATTGGGAAATAAAAGTACGTTTTAATGCAATTTGTTTGAAAACTGCATCTCAATTTATTTTTGAAATATTAAATTTTTTGTAGGTTTTAGAGCAATTTGCTTAATATTGGCAACGGAAGTACTCCATTTCTGTAGAAAGTAAAAAAAAATAGTTGTAAAATACTAATTAGATATTTTTGTTGCCATTTTCTCATAACAACCGAAAAAAAGTTATTAAAATACACGCTATTTTGAAAAAATATAAGCGAATGTTTTCTGTTAAAACATGGAGCTATTATAAACAATATTTAATTTTAAGTATCTATATTAATATTACAAACAAATGAAGGCATATGAATAATTAGATAGCCGTTTTTTTGTTATCGAGTTCCTTTAATGACGGCATTTTTTTTGCTTCATTTCTGTATTATTTCGCGATAGTGACGTCCTATGCATACTTTACTGTAGCTGTTTAAGAGTGCATCATAAATGTAGAATTCTTAAGCTGATACGAATGACGTCATTTTACATAAAATAAAAGCGTGTGCTTTAAGTCTTAAAATCGAAATATGTTTTATTCTATTTATATATACATGCATTTTTTTTCATCGAGAGCGACACTAAATTCTAAAAAAAGCAGAATTCCTGTTTTCTAGTTACATGTTTTATTTTTTAACACAAGACTTGTGATCTAATTAGTTAACTACGTTTATTAATTTATTTTATATATACCCAAACACAATCGCATTTTGGCATATATCTACAAGATTTGTTTCGCACTCAAGCGATTAAATAGATATATGCTTTGTTTCATTTAATCTTTTAGCCCAAAAATTATAAATCAAGAAATTGTTGTACGATAATAATTATTTCCTTTAATATCTGAAGATACACATTTAATTTTCGATACCAAATATGCCATAGTAAACCTCAATAACATATATTACTTGATTGGCAATCCAATGATATTTGCCGAAGTTAGACTACGGACAAACAGAAATATAGAGATACAGACAAATCGAATTCATAAGCATTTTTCAACTGTATCGAAAAGTGTTAAAACTCACAAACTGAGAAAAATGAATTTAAAGATTATAATTCGGAATCATTTAAAACGAAATTGAAGCTGTAAAATCCTTTTCTCATATCAATCACCACATTTAAGTTACTTCGCCAGAATGTAGTAGGGTTATTTAAATACAATTTAAACTAAGAAATGAAAAGTTGATATTTTCGCTATTTTTCTCACAAATTGAAAATAGGGAGTTCCCATAGTTCTTAATTCTTGTAGAGAATAAAATTACAAAATTATGACATAAGTAAATAAAATTTTGACAATACATAAAAACCCAATTTTAAGACCAATAAACATATTCGAAAAATTCTATTATAATTAAGACCTAAGGCAGTTTGCAACAGTCTCTTGAATATTTTGTTAAACAAAAGCTGTTTTCCATATGATAAATAATTAAAAGAATTAAAAACCCACTCAATACGATATTTGCATATACCATGGCTTATAGCTTGCGTAAATCGAAGGAGTATTACTTTTAATTATATGCTTTGAGTTTTAATGTTCAAAAAACGAACAATATATTTGACAGTTTTCAGAATTAACTTTATTATTTGTGTTATTTAGCACATTTAAATACACATAAAAATTTATTATGTACATAAGAGTGACAACAATGTTAAACATCTAAATGATTCTTACTCTGAATATCTTGAATTTTTATTAACTTTTATCTATTTATATACATCATTGTTTGCCTTTTTTAACTCCTTCCAACATAGTTGAAATTTGTTCATGAATTTCTTTTGTCTGTCCGTCTGTCCATGCTCTAACTCGCGTATCTACAAGATGATTACAGTAAAAAAAGGGTATTTATAGCATTTTTTGTTCATATACAGTGACACACAAAATAAGGTCGATTACAACACTGTCTTTAATTAATAATTGCTGGAAGTACGTTTTCAGTTTCGTATGCGCTTTTGAAATTAACTAATTTTTAGCATGCTACTGCTTGTGTATAAATTTTATAACTCGTATACAGGGCTGTATGAAAGAATTTTATTTCTTAGCGGAAATTGATGAAGGTGAACTTTCAACTGAGGTATGTTTTTCCAAACTGAACTATATTTCTGCATGCATGTAGTTTATAGATACAAATCTATATATCATATACGGAGCTGCTCAAATAATTCGGATAATTTTCGGACTGTAGATGGGAATTGCTAAAACTGGGCTTTCAAATGTGTTATGCGATGCCACATGGTTCAATTGCACGTCATATTTTAACTTAATAAACGGTGAAGTTTTGTGACATTATTCAAAATATGTTGGAAAGCGTTTCATAATCTATACTTGATACATGATTTCTTCTTTCTTGTTTTATCCTATGACTTTTTTATTAATATTCCTGGTATTAGAAATATCAAAAAGGGCGGTGTGCTAGTCAGCTACATTTTAATTTTCCCTATTAGTATCAAGTAGTAATTGAGTCAAGTCAAGTAGTTTATTTGTACAGGTAGCTATAACATAGATTTCTCTCGAACTAAACATTAATTTTCCCATAGTATATCAATTATATGGCAATGCATATATTTATGTGAGTTAGAGCACTGATAGAACAGCGGAAAGTAAAACCGAATTCATAAACACTTTTCAACTGCGTTGAAATATGTTAATAAAACAAAATACTTCTTCGGTATGAAGTCCAGTTTCTAGTGGCTATTACGTCATTACATTTATTTTCTCAGATAGTACTTCTACTTCTCAAAGGTCACAGACAAGATTTCACATACAGTATTAGTATTCTTGGTTTTTGTTTATGTAGCGTACTAATAGTTGCATTTGAAGTTAAATGTTAGCAGCTTCTCAATGCCTTTCATAAATTTTGTATCTGGCAACTTATTTAAAATTTCTGTCGCTCAAAGTTTAACCGTCTCTATTTTATATGTTCTTAAATGCCCATTTATAGTGACGAAATGAATTAATTTGATTTTTACTAATAGATTCTTACTGTATTTATTTCTTACTGTTGCAAACTGTGCAAGTAATGTTTCTTACCAGGTACCTCCGTGTTATCTTCTATTTATATTTTCTCCTCTTTAAAGTATTACGTGGCCAGAAAAAAAAATTAATGCATTTGAACAGTAACAGCAATATTTTACTGTTTTGGAGCATGTGGTTGGAATTAGCGTGCTACAAATAGTGAAACAACAGTAGTCCCTTCATTTTTCAATAGGTTGTCGTATAGTGCGCTATATTTTGAAAAATGTACACTGTAGCTAGTAGCGCGATACAAAAAACCAGTAGTCAATATACAGTTGAGTCTCTATATAACGAAATCCATTGTTCCAGTAAAAAATTCGTTATATAGAGAAATTCGTTATATAGAGAATGAGTAAAAATTCCTATTTAATGTGTAAATTTTGAACAAAAATTAATTTTGAGGTCTTTAATTAAGAATTTGAAAGGTTTAACAATAAATATTAACCTAATATTTTATTTCTGAATTATTTAAACAGTTTCAAAAAAGAGAACAGAAATTTATTTGAAAGGATAATAAAAATCACATAAGGAAAAGTTACATTAATTTCAAACGAAGAAATCTGTAATTTTTCGCTGTTTTGATTTCAAAATTGTTGCACTCTCGAAAAAATGTTCACACTTTAGCAAGGAATGAAAAATTGTATCGGGAACATTTTCCTCCATTTGAATTCTCATTCACCTTAAACTTCAATTACCTCTCTGATCCCGCTCTTATATGTGTAACAATCAAATTGACACTGTTTTAAGAAGTATGTTGGAAGGGGGAGGGGGGAGATGTATTTGGGCATAAAAAACAAGGAGATTCAAGGTATAAAAGTAAGATAAGACTCAGCACTGAACGATAAATCACTAATCAGTGATGGAAAATTGATTCCATGTGATTTGGAAGCTTTTTTAAAATAATAAATAAAGAACATTTTATTAAAAAATTCGTTATATGGAGATAGATATTTCGCTATATGGAGACTGTTTTTAATGAGATCATGGGAAAAAGGGACCGTTCCTATTAAAAATTCGTTATATAGAGTAATTCGATGTATGGAGTTTCGTTATAAAAAGACTCGACTGCATTATTTAACCCGTGTCTTCAGTTTCAAATGTAAGTTGAATCCTTTGACAAAATCTGAAAGTAGCGAAGTAGCGACTGCTTTTGAAAAATAGTTTGTTGTCTCTACCCTTTAAAACAAATAGTTGTTGTATTTTTAGTTAACTGCATTTTTGATAAAGTAGTTGTAGTTTTCCGGCCATTGTCCCAGAGTAATTGAATACGCGATACAAGTAACACTCCATATTTTTACCATCGCAGTCTAGCAAATATATTACATTAAATAAAATTCAGGCATCTTTAAAAGTTTAATGAAGATATTCCCAAACAAGTCGTAAGTCGTATTTTCTAAGTCGATTGTGGTACCTTAGTTGGAACTTTATATTCTTACTATTAAGCCATTTCAAGTTATTTTTGATGTCAATTGAATTAACTTTGAAAACGATTATTTTTTGGGGGCGATATTTAAATTACTTCGTACGTTTTCAAGACATGTAACCGTAAATCTTAAAAATAATATTAAAATATATTAGATTGAGCTCTTTTTAATGGATTCACATTTGAAATTTTTAAATAGTAGAAAAATGTATATTTCTGAAAATACAAGTACGGAGAAAATTAATTCCAGAACATATTTTAACTTAATCTGGAAGATATGTATTTTTATTGCACCATTTACTAAAGCATAAACATAAAAGAAAACAAGAAAATCTGCATTACTTAATATAATTAAACATTTTCGGAAAAGTACAGGATTTTTTAAAAGCATGAATCTCAATGTCGTATTTTCCTTTATCAGCGAAATCAAAATGCAAATATATTTAAGAAATAGCAATGCCTTCTTTTGACGGAAGCGACACAGAAGGTTAACGAATCTTAACTAAACCATTTAAGCAATTTCTTTATTTTCTGCTTCACAGATTTTTCTCTTTCATGTCATATTTTTTGTTGGTGACACTTAATTTTCAGCTTGTAATCTTTTTTATTTTCATTAAATTACTAAATAGTCGCTCGAAAGCAGTCTAAAAATTAATATTAAGCAAGTTCATGACAAATCACATTCTATAGGTTTTCTAATTGCAAGAGGGTTTTTTTCAAATTATTGGTATTCTAATTTAATCTTTCTTAAAATTCTTTGTTAAGGTAGGGCATGATAATTACTTTTTTTTAAGTAAAATAATCAAAAGAATAATGTTAGCAAGAAAGAAAAATCATGCTCCAAGCATAGATTATGAAACATTTTTCAACACATCCAGTATACTTTAACAAAACTTCGATTTTAAAAAGGTAAAGAAGATGCTTAAGTAAATATTTTAGAAAATGTATAACACATTCGGAAACAATATTAAAACAATTTTCTCTCGTAGCCGGAAAAGTATTATAATTCTTTTGTGCAGCTATGTATATGATATGTACATTTGTACAGATTTTTCATAATATGCTCAAATTCAATTTAGGAAGGGAACCCATAGCACAATTGAAAATTCTCCTTCCACAGTTTCAACCAATAGGCGGAAATGTGCTAGAATTTTTTAATACAGCCTTGCATATTACACCCGTTTTTTAGGTGCGTTCGGAATCATATAAATACGTAGCACCTATAGTCATCAGGCAGTCCGTCTGTCTGTCTGTCCGTCCGCATATAACAAAGAAAAAACTACAAAACCAAATGGTCTGAAATTTTAAATATATAATTGTTGCAAAATTTTGTCCAGACATTTCAGCTTTTATCAAAATCGGATGTATAGTTTAATTACAGGGACAGTCAAAATTTTTCCGTTACATTACGGCCAAGGGGGAAAAATTATTTCAAGTGCATTTTAATGATGTTACAGCCTTTCAAACAGAATGAAATTGATATGCAATTACGATGTGTACTAAAATATACATTCAGTACAATATGCGGTGCAAAAAATATTTATAAAACTAGTTATAGTACAAATGCTCATTTGCCAAGTTCAACGTGCAATTTCCAACTTGTTTAAGTACACGTCAAATATTAAGCTGACATTTAAATCATGTAAAAAACATTCTCAAAACTACTGAAATCGTACTTCCAGAAATTATAGTTCATGGGCGGCCATGTATCAAATCATGTGCATGGCCTCCTATATGATTTTATCTATACTCTACAAACAATTTTTAGTATACTGAATATAGTGAATATACTCGAAAATACATAATTCAAATTTAAAAAACACCTTTAAGCAACTCACGCTCATTATCCATAATACTTACGATTACTTTGTGCAGCTCTGTATATTGTCCATAAAAATTATGCACAATATATAGTATGCAAAAACTTGGGTAAACTTAAAAATGCACACGATGATTGAAAGCACATTTTCAGCAATCCTCTCTAATAGATGACACTTTGGATACAGTAATTTTCCCGAAATCTTTTAAGTATACCTGTAAATAAAAGAAAAATGCAATGCACATCATATTCTTCTGCAGGCATCCTGTATTATGTATCTTGTATCCATATATTTACGATAAACGAGAATGGAATTGTATTATCAGTAGTAAAAAGACATCGACAGAGATCGATTGGTAAAAGTGGAACGCAGCATACAAAAAACTTGCATATTTTTATTATAGGAAAGAGAAGTAAAAGTGCACTTCTCATATATGGTTTAATGAGTCGGCAGAAGGCCGATATAATACTGTGGTAATAATGTATTTATATATTGAACTTCTATCTGTATATTCTAAGTTTCATTAAACGTTTGTGTCTGTGTTTATATTGATCCTTGTTGTGATAAAGTTTTGACATATCTATCTTAATCTCACACACATACACGGTGCCCAATGGCTAATTCCTAAAATTTAGCCATAAGCATATAGTTCAAATTACAAACAAGTTTTAAATGAGGTAAAGAATATTTTAAAAGCGATTTAGCTCAATAAGAAACATTTTTTTAAAAATTACGAAATTTAAATTTTTATACGGTCCCGCGGTCCTATAAGTTATATGTAGTAGTAAAATTTTCCTATTACGCTGACAGGTAAGGCAAAAAAAGTCCCGTTCATATGACACTAAAATTGATCGAGTTATGAGACTTTAAAAATGCATGACTTATACCCCTTTTCTGCATCTGAACACAAATGAGTTCGGCCATGCTTTGAGGGGTCATATACTAAGTGCTTAAAGTATTGGACGAACTTATTCCAACTACATCTACGCTTTGAAGAAAATCGTACAAGTAGTACGATTGAGGTAACTTTTATTAAGATTCAGATTGGTTAAAACAATTGTATTTTAACATATGTTCTATTTTGTAAGGATCTGAGATTGTTTCTTTTAACAAATATTAAGTTATTTTTATAAGTTTTTATTTAACTTCGACGATAGTATGTTTTTCCAGTTCAAAATTTTTACTCGAACTTTAACGCACTTTCAAATATCCGATCGATATTAAATTTTACACACTGCCATAAATCCGATGACAATCTAATATTATTATGATTTTCGGTCGCTACCATTTATACTTATTTTACAGGATAACACAAAAAATTTTGTATAGATTACCGCCAAGAAGTTTAAGAAAAAGTTTTAGATTAGAAAATACAAGACTGCGATGGATGTGTTTTTTAGCGTTTATGTATTTTTTAGCACTGGATCCAAAAGTTTCTTTAATTTTCAACCACCATGTGAAGATTTTTCGCAAATCATAAATTGTCAGAGTTAAAAAATAACAAAAATCGGATACTATAAAATTGATTAGATGGCTGTTTTTTAAAACTTTTGATAATTGGTTTTTATGTACACTTTCGCACTGAATTTTAAAATGACCTTCATTTTTAACCATCACGTTAGAATTTCTTTGCAAATCGTAAATGTAAAAGTTAAAATATAGCGAAAATCTGATATTATAAAACAGATGTAAAACTTTTTTAATTTAATTTAATTTTTTTAATTCAATAATTTATTAAAAATTTTTGCTTATACTGAGATTTTTACAGCCAAACAGCTGAGGAATCCGATGAGGTTAGGGAGGACGTTCAATTTTAACTTTTTAACTTTGAAATTTACAATTTGCGAAAAATCCTGACCTGATGGTTAAAAAGAAAGGTCATTTTCGGATTCAGTGTTAAAAAATATAATCGTAAAATATAATCGTATAAAAATCAATTATCAAAAGTTAAAAACACAGCAATCACATCTATTTTATAGTATCAAATTTTCGCTATTTTTCTTTTTTAGCACATAGGCTATCAAAGCCTAAGAACTAATGTGCCCGCTGGTTCGGTATGTATGTATGTATGTACTGTACGTACATATGCATGTATGTACGTAACGCGATAACTCTTGATAGAAATATGCGATTTGCTTTAATTTTTTTTTTCTGGTTTCATTCTGAAAAGGCGCTTCTCTGATTAGTTTTGTGGGTTCATTGGTTAAGGATAAAGGGAGAAAAGGGGGATAGTCCCCCCCCCCCTTAATTTAGCAAAATTGGTTTTTCATGCAGAATTATTCGATTTGATCCAAATTTGGTATACTGGTTTATTATGATAAGGAGTTTCCCTGATTGGATTTGGAGGTTCATTAGTTAAGTATAAAGTTGGAAAGGGGAGGTACCCCCCCCCCCTTAATTTAGATAAATGTGTTTATCATGCAGTATTATTCGATTAGCTCCAAATTTGGTATACCGGTTTATTATGTTAAGGAGCTGCCTTGATTAGATTTGGAGGTTCATTAGTTAAGTATAAAGGGGGAAAGGGGGAATAGACCCCCTTAATTTAGATAGATGGATTTTTCATGCACAGTTATTCGATTTGCTCTAAATTTGGTATACGGTTTTATTATGTTAAGGAGCTGCCTTGATTAGATTTGGCGGTTTATTGGTTAAGTATGAAGGGGGAGGAAGCGGGCTAGTCCCCTCCTTAATTTAGATAAATGGGTTTTTCATGCAGAATTATTCGATTTTCTTCTAAATTGATATACCGGTTTATTCCGATATGGCGCTTCCTTCATTAGATTTGGAGGTTTGTTGGTTAAGTATAAAAGATGAAAAGGGGACAAGCCCCCTCCCCTTAATTTAGATAAATGGGTTTTCATGCAGAATTATTCAATTTACTTTTTTTTCTAGGCTCATTCTGACAAGGAGCTTTTCTGATTAGAATTGAAGGTTTACTGGTTAAGCATAAAGAAGGAAATGGGGGAGCTAATCCCCCCCCCCTTAATTTAGCGAAATGGTTTTTTTCATGTAGAATTATTTAATTTGCTTAAAATTTGGTATACTATTTTATTATGTTAAGGAGCATCCCTGATTAGATTTGGATGTTCATTGGATAAGTACAAAGGGGGGAAACGGGGGCTAATTCCCCTTCATTTATTTTTTGAGGGGCATTATTATTTGAAATAAGAGTATAAGATACATTTAGTGTGAATAGCCTGTGAGCTCTATGCCACTAGTTTAACTGGGCACTTTTCCTTTTAATTAAATTTTAGATTTACCATTTGCAAAAAATCTTCACATGATTGTGAAAAATGAAGGTTAATTTCGATTTCATCGGTACATAATACATAAGAATCAATTATCAAAAGCTAAAAAACATGACATAACCCAACTTTTGCAGGCTAATGTAATCTGGTAACATTTTAATATATGTATCATTTTGTAAAGAATCGGGGATGTTAGTTTTCATTATTTTTTTTTAACCAGAATTCTGTTTTTTTCCTTCTTATTACAAATTATGTATTTTGCATTAATATGTCAGAATGATTAAAGATTTCAAATTTATATTGCAACGTTAATTTTACTCTCAACCATTTTTTATATATTTGACGAAATTATATTTCTACTAAATTTTTGAATGCCCCCTAATTTGCAGCAAAAAATATGCTGCAACTTTAAACAGCTATTACTCGGTCAGTTTTAATTGTTGATTAGCGGATTTCTTTTGTCTTATTTGTCGGTGTAACAGGAAAATATTACCAAATATAACTTATAGGACCGTGTGACCGTATAAAAATTTAAATTTTGTAATTTTTTAAGAAATGTTTTTATTTACCCAAATGGCTTTTAAAATATTTGTTTACCTCATTTGAAACATTTCTGTTTCTGAAACTGTATGTCTGTAGCCAACTGTTCAGAAATTAGCCATTGGACACTGTTGAGAGTGGACACTCTGTATATAGATAGATAGGTATATAAAGTCGAATTCAGTTAATACGAGAAGCAAGGGAAATGTAAAAGTTCTCGAATTAGTCGATACTAGTAATACCCCTGACAATAATATAAATTTTAAATGCACAAATGATAAACTAACTACTACTGTTAATTGATTTAATTATTCAACGCAACGTCCTCATCTCTCCCACCATTCTCTCACTGTTTCAAGAACTCAGAACATTCCTTAGCATTTTCCTGGATGTATGTGTAGAGGGTGGGGGCAGGTTATCTCCTTGAATGCTGAAATTCTGCCTGGTAAAACTGATAAATTACTACACTTTGACAGGCAGTTTTAATGTAGATATATTATCATTGAGAGAGAACAGTTTTTGATAAGAAAGGGATTTCTTTTTCTATTTTACCCTACATTTTGCCACAATTAACAGATATTTTTCTCGTATAAGGCGTGTTATTGCTTTTGCAGTTCGTAAAAAACGTAAAAATCTTAATATAATTTCACGATGAATTATTTTTAACATGAAAATTGCTCGTTTTATCCGTGTTCGTAATAAAGGAGTTGGGCTGTATATAAGTGTTTATATCTATTTTAACTGCGACCGCTGGCTATAATAAATGTTTTAATATAAAATCTCTTAACGGTTAAATTAACTTTATTCGATAGCTACAATATTTGAAAATGTCCAACTCGGAATAGTGTTAAAACTTTTGTAATTTGATAGGGTACCTTAGACTGGGCTACTTTGGTCCTTGCGGGGTTGCTTTAGTCCATCACATAAAAAAAGTGTTTATCCTTTGTATTGAACAGACAATACAAGATAATTTGAAGGGTTTGTCTTTGAAAAATATTTTATACCCTACTATAGGGTATTTGAATAGTTTGGGGTAATTTAAATTTTTGTTAGTGGCAACACTGGATGTGTTTTTAAACAACTGTTTTCGTGTGTAGATTTTAACTCTCCAAACTTTCTATAGTGAAACAATCTGGATAAGAGCTAAAAATGAGGTAAGTGTCAGAATATTAACTTTAGTAACCTGTAACCCATCTATGATCATAGCTTTTCCTTTAACTTTTTTTTTTGACAGGAAATGTTTACGTTTTCATAAAGCTAACATGAAAACTAGTTTTTCGGGGCTACTTTCTGCCAAGACTGGTTTGGTCCGAAGTAGCCCCAGTTACTTAGAAATACCTTTTATACAACAAAATCTCTTAAAAAAAGTTTTGAAGTAACATTTCTTTTCAAATGTTACATTAATTGTTTTTGTTCCAGTTGCTAAGGATAGCATGACGAAAACTGTTTCTCCTGTCTTAAATATTTACAATTGGTTGATTGTGATTAAATGTTAGAAAAAAAACATTTGTTTATCGAGTTTGCAGTGTTAATTCATTAGCAGTTCCTATTGCAAGGGGATTTCAATAGTCGAACATATCAAATGTATTCAATTTATATGACATTAAGAGAATGGACCAAAGAAGCCTCCAGAAGGGGTTACTTTGTTCCACAACTTTAAAGACAGTATTAAAAAAATACCTCTATAAAATCATACAGTTTGCTCCATTGTTTCATGTTAAGTGATTACAACTGAATTTCGACGTTGAAAAATAATATATAATATTTTTAAATAATGGAAATGGTAGTGGAACCCTGAAAAAGTGGCCCAAAGCCCCGGTTGACGGTAAGCTGAAATTAATTTTTATATTCCAATTCATAGATTTTCTTTGTTATTCAAGGATCTATGTTTTCTTTTATTATTCTTGTTCAATAGTCGATAGGACAGACTGAGGTACAATTTTTAGCTTAAAACATAATGTCTCATTAGAAATAGACTGTTATTTGCTTATATTTGTAAATTTGCCCTTGAACCGCGATTTACAATATAAGCTCTCATCTCTCTCTATGTATATACTCTTGTTTTTTTCGTTTGAATTTTTGAAATTTCATTTCTTAGGCCTACATAATTTAATTATAATTTTGCCTCTGCTATTCATTATAGTGATTTCATAACATTTGGTCAATATCTTATAATTCAATGGCTTAATTGTACAGAATGTTTATATATATATATATATATATATAAGGAAATATTAACAGAAAAGACAAGATAAAAAAAACAAAATAAAATATACTAATACTCTAAATTTTCAAACGATTTTTTTCCAGTATATAACTAAAAATAGTTGAAATGTTATATTTTTAAGTATTTTAATTTAATTTACTGTATTGACTTTTGAAACAATTTCACTGCATTAAACACTTACCTTGACAGGTCATTTTTCATTTCTGTTTTCTGAGACATTTTTTGGAGTCATGATGACAGTAATTAAGTTAGAAATTTTCATTTCCTTTGAAAGCGTAGACGTATCTTCCTTATATACTTTTGAAATTTTACTAAAAAATATGATTGATAAGGTGAAGGAAATGCTTAGAATTTTCTGTTTCCTTTATTTCCATAAACTTTTGTATACTATTCTATAGAGAAAAAGAATTGTAACTTCTTTAAAATGTTGAATATCTGAACATTTTACTTATTTATGATTAGTTTTAAAGTGAATACAAAAAACCCAGATTTTATTAAATTTTTAGATCAGTTTAATAAATTCACAATTATTTATATTTATTTATTATGTTTTATTATTATTTTATTTAATCTTATTTTGTACAGAAAAAGCATCATATGACTAAATTTTAAACACTTCATATTTTTTTCCCATCAATATGATTCATTACATTAAGATTACATTTCATTTTTCTTACAATAAAGATGTAGGCTTGATTTATTGGATTTTTTTTATTTATTAACTTTCAGATTAGTAATAAAGATTTTTCCACTAAATGTTACCGCAACATCATTTTACTTTTTGTTTTATTGACGAAATCTTAGTTTTAAAACTTCTTTCGTTTCATTTTCATTGACAGTTAAGTTTCTATGTAAAACGAAAAAAAACAATGTATTAAATTGATAGGAATAAAATACCAAATAGCTTTTGGTAACCTTTTTAATTTTAAATCACTTAGTGTGTAGGAGTATATTCAGAGTATATTCAAAGTAACAGAAATTGGATTTAAAATGACTCAAATCGTGTTAAAGCTCGCTGTTCATAATGAAGAATTCGGGAACATTCTATCTGTACATAGAATATTTCTACTACATTTCATATTTTCCTTTTAGTCCAGCTGTTTTCAACTATTTAAAATAAAAAGAAAACTCCTTCAAAAAAATAATTTACTCGAAAGTGTTAAAAGAAGGCTCGGTAAAAACTTTAAGTATATTGATTTGATTGAAATATAAATTTGTCAGTCACGATACCTTTTAAAAAACTTATAAAATATACTCAGTTTAATGAAATTTGCCGCTGCTCCTTATTTTAATCTAGTACTATAAATAATTTACAAAAACGTGTTAAGATAATTGTTTAACCGAATTTAATTTCCTGTTAAAAGCAAAGTTATTTTTTTTTATTCTTGTTAATCAGGGAACAGTCAAATTTTTTGCTGTAATTTTTACTTATGCATTCAAAAAACATTTGTAAATACAGCCCGACCTCGCTTAACCCTTTCGGATCCAATTTTTTTCAATTTTGAGAACAAAATTACTTTTATATCAATAATGTTAAATGTAGCTATCCAAATAGATTTACTGAAGTTTAAAGATTATCTCATTGTCTAAAATCTACGGAATGTACTTATATTGTGTACTATTCAATTCATATTTATGTGATAATAGGTTAAGAAAGAGTTTTTGGAGACGTTTGGAAAAAAACGTATTACAACAGGGTTTAACAGATATTTCAACTTTCTAATGTTTTTTGTGTTTTATCATACATGATTCGTTCAGAAAATGAACTTATATTTTAAATTTAAAGAGTGAAATATATGTATACAATAAAGGAATCGCCAACAGTGCAATGAAAATTAATCAAACTTTTATTATTATTGTTATTATTAAATGCCAAAACATACATGAAGTCACGATAAGAAAAGCATAGCCATATACTATAATTACTATATGTAGATAGTAACAAAAATAATTGTTAAGACAAAATAATACTCGATGAAAATACATGTACATTAATAGTACACCAGACCCGAAAGGGTTAATCTAGAACTATAAATAATTTACAAAAACATGTTAAGATAATTGTTTAACCAAATTTATTTTCCTGTTAAAAGCAAAGTATTCTTTTTTATTCTTGTGAATCATTGAACAATCAATTTTTTTTTGCAGTAATTCTTACTTATGCATTCGAAGAAGATTTATAAATACAGTCGACCTCGCTTAATACGAAAACTCGGCTAAAATGAATAAACGGTTAAAACGTACTATTTTTCCGTTGGGAATAGTTCTCATTTAAAGTTTATTAAGATTTTCATGCTTTTTACGAGCTATAAAAACAGGATCATGGGTAAAACGAAATCTTTTGTTTCAGCGTGATTTTCGGCAAAAAAAAAAAAAAAAAAAAAAAAAAAAAAAAAAAAAAAAAAAGGTGTTGAATTAAAAATAAATTATTTTCCTCATTGATCAGCCTCCCCTCTAAGCGATAATATTTGTACATTACAACTATCTGCAAAATGTAGTAATTTATCAGGTTTACTAGACAAAATTTCAACTTTAAAGACGACCCCCCCCCCCCCCACACACACACACACACACTCACACAAGAAGATGCCCTGAGTTCTTGAAAAAAAAAATGAAAGAAATGAGGGAAAGATAAAGACATCCAAATACCGCTACTTTGTAAGATATACATTCGAGCCATAGGAAGGAAGCATCATAAGAGAAAACCTTTATTTATTTAAATCCAGACTATGAGCCATATTAACCAGCCTTTTCAGGTTTCTTATTGCACTATTAAAATGAGAACGATATGCGAAATCTGTAGCTCGAAAAGAAGCCATCAGTTGCAGTGCTATATTTCGTTAATATGCTTTGGAGTTGGTAGTCTTTTAGAGTCCTTGACTTTGGTACTATTATTTTGTCTAAAGAATATGACACTTAAAAATGTAAGACTGAATATTTTATGTTAGCTTTAATAATGAAGTAAATTTTAGAACTCAGATAATTAGATCCATTAATAGCAGCAATTAGTTTAATTATGTATTTGTTTGATGATCTTCCTTTTAAAACTTTTATAATCTTTACATGTATTACGATTAACAGTTATTGTGAGAACTTTTGTAATTTCCTTGTTTCTTGCATTAACCCTTTAGCGGGCTGCGCCCACAAAAAAGGACACCTAATTTTTAGAGTACTGGTACCAAGAATATTTAATTAAAATTTTTCTTATTTGAAATACGAGAAAATAAGTAAGTTTCTATTTTCTAATAAATTCTTTTGTAAATCCTGGTGTTAGCCCATCACTTCATCATTTTACAAACAGAATTACTCCGCGCCAGAAAGGGATAACCATATTCGACAGTACTTGTAGACAATCTTGGAGAGCTTTACACTGTAAAAAAAAATAATGCCAGTTTTCCGGTAGGAATCGGAAAAATAGTTGCCCTTATCGTACCGGAATAATTTCCAACCCAGCTCGGAATAAAATCCGTAAAATACCGTTTTACTGGCTATTTCCTTATTTTTACGGATTTTATTCCGAGCTGGGTCGGAAATTATTCCGGTACGATAAGGGCAACTGTTTTTTCGATTCCTACCGGAAAACTGGCAGAATTATTTTTTACAGTATAATAGTCCGGGAGCCAGTGACATCAAAAGCCCCGTCATCGAGGAATTGAAAAAAAATTCGCAAATAGACAGTAATAATACGTACGAACAAAAAAAGCTAGGTATGACTAGGTTTGACATGCCCAAAATAAGCTTAATTGAATTAATAATTATGAAAAAGCTGTAATGAATTTGTGTTTACTCGGAAAGTCGACACTTGGCCAGCGTCCAGATGCGAAATAACGCAGCCAACGGTAAAAATTCAAAGTAAAATAAATGCGTAATTTTATCACTATCCACCTCCTTAAAATAGGTATGACAGTCTTTTTCGGCAGAATAAAGTTTGTCATACAAATTCTTTGTAAAACAGCATAAATATTTCGATAAAATGCTCCAAGAGTGATTAATATCCGCCATGACGGGAAAACATTATAGCTTTTTTATAATTATTAATTTAATTAAGATTATTTTCGGCATGTCAAACCTAGTCATACCTAGCTCATTTTATTCGCATGACTTTTTACTGTCGATTTACATGACATTTTTTTGCTTCCGCGATGACGGGACATTTGATGTCACCGGTTCCCGGGCGCGTATTTCACATATGCACTTTCATAGTGCGACCGGTATTAATACTGTCTTCTAATTGGTTGTTTACTTTCGTTTTTCGCAGAGCAGTTCTACACCAAAGAGCCAAAACATTATTACCTTCCACACATTTTTCAATGAACTCATCTAGATGACGTGGAGGGCACGCAATCAAGTTGGAAAGGTATTTAACTACTGCTAGGATGTCTGAGGAATTATTTTTGCGTTTACTTCTGCCTGTGATGGGAAAGGCTGTTGATCTAATTGGCTTTCATAGAGGGCAGAATTCAATAACCAGATGACTCAAAACGAGTATTTCCGAAACTGCACGACTCGTGGGTTGTTCGCAACATATCGTTGTTAGTACTTATGCAAAGTGGATGAATGACGATGAAACCATCAGTAGATGCCATGGCGTTGGACGTCCACGCGTTATTAAAAAAAAAAAAAGACGTCGAACACTCTCCCGCTTGGTAAAGTAAAATTGGTGCCACAGACTGGCTCATCTGACAGCCCACTATAATACAGGTCCAAGCAGAATTGTTTCGGAGCCTACAGTTCTACTTACACTGTTGTATATGAGACTACACAGCAAACGCCCCACTCACGTGCCTCTGTTTATCAAGCATCATCGCCAACTACACCTACACTACGGCCGGGAATATCATGACTGGACCATGGATCGTTGGGAGAAAGCTGCCTGGTTGGATGAATCACGATTCTTCCTTGAACACGTCGATGACCGTGTCATGGTAAGCCGCCTACAATACGAACTCCTGCTCCCCCTTATATAACAGGTCGTACACAGGCCGGTGGTGGCAATATTATGCTCTGGGAAACGTTTTCATGGGCGTCTCTGGGACCTGTGGTTGTGGGAGAACAGACCATGAAGACCGCAGACTATCTGAACATCATTGCGCACGTGTTATACCCTTTCATGTTATCTGTCTTCCCGACTGGAAATGCAATCTTAGAGCAAGACAACGCTCCATGTCACAGGTCTTGAATTGCGCTGGAGTGGTTCCAAGAACATAATAATGAATATCAGTTAAAGTCCTGGAAGCCTAATTCGATCGTAATCCGATAGATCACATTTGCGGTGATGGAATGGTAGCAACAGAGCTCAAAAGAAACCATGTTGGAATATCCCGGATTTGCGTGACCGCTGCTTAAAAATCTGGTACAATCTGTCTAAGGATATCTACCACGGACTTGATGCGTCCATGCCAAGGTAGGTTGTATCTATTTTGTGGGCCAAACCTGGCTCAACGCATTGTTAGATAGGTGGGCATAATGTTTTGGCTTTTCAGTGTAGTTATACTGCCTATAAATATGCAAATATCTGAACTAAAAATGCCTTAAAAGATAGTTACGCAAAGACAGGTTTTTTTTTTAATTAAAGTATAAATTTTAATTGTAGTCAGAAATTAGTTATTTACATGCTATTACATGACATCTTTAAGAAATGCACATTAATTGCATCTCATCGATAAACAATACAGTTTTATTTCTCAAAATATTCTGTACAGAATATTTTTAATGGCTTAAAATTAAACCTCTCCCTTAAAAAAATTTTTTAAAACAATTATACTGCACTAACGCATGGTTTTGGCAAATGAAATTCTTGATGAAGATATAAATATTTAGTATATTAAAAGTAGCTAATCATCATCTATTCCAAAAAAAGGGCTCCCCTTTAAACAAAAAACTATATTCATTTACTTACTATACATTCATGAAATTTTCATATCATAAGTTAAACCATCATTATGTTATTTTTTCAGCTCTTATTCATATTTGCTTCGGTTATTTGTTATTGAATGCCAATTATTTTTTATTTTATTTGTTGATTTACTCATGTAGAGGTTCCGACATCTATTGAGTAATATCACAACTAATAATGTGGTAGTGAGAAAGAGAAATTCATGATGAAGATAGGATTATTTAATATATTAAAAATAATTTACTATTATCTGCCTATTCTGGAAATTTAGCCTTTATTGTAAAAAAAATAATAAATAAATAACCTTTATTACTTATAATTATGACAATATCACATTATCAGTTAAAGCAATATTTTTTTTTCAGCTTGTATTCAAATCGGCTCCATTTGCTTTACTTACCCCCTCCCCCTCCCTGCTTATTTATTTATTTATTGCATGTCATTTATTTTATTAGTTGCTACCTTTACATCATTAATTATATCAAAATTATACTGTTTTGATAAAGAGTTATTTGAAACCTCCAAGGTTATATACACAATTACAATTCTGGTTGCAACCTTACTTTACTTCCCCTCCTCCCCTGCTTATTTATTTATTAATTGCATGTCATTTATTCATTTACTTGCTACCTTTACATTATTCAAATCTATGTTGTTTCGATAAAGAGTATATTATTTGAATCCTTTAAGGTTACATGCACAATTACAATTCTGGTTGAAACACCCGCCAATCCCAATTTTGAAAGTACCTTCTCTCTTTAATTACAATTAAGGACAAAGGGCCACTTTTTGCATCAATAGTGGAAAAAAATAATTTAATTAAAATATATTAACACTTTAGTATTAATTACAGTATGTTTATCACAATGGCAAGAAATATATTTTTTATTTTAACCAAACAGATAACCTCTTTATTATTTATTTTATCTATATATGAAATACTTATTCTATGCAATTTTTAAAAATTTATTTGAATAATAAAATTCAGAAATATTTCCATTACCCATCAGGGGATGGGAATTATTAAACTTTATAATATTTTATATACATGACAAAAAATATTTTTTTTTCAAATTAACTGTTAGAAAATATAGAAAATACCATTTTAAAATAGCAGAGTATTCAATAAAATATCGTAGTAATTTTACGACAGTTTTCCTATTTAATGATCAAGTTAAAATGAAGATTTTTTTTTTTCATTTATGTAAAATTTTATGTATACAATGTTTTTAGCTATTATGTTCCTATTAATTATTTTATTAAATCACCACGGATATCTTTACAATCATCTTTAACTTCTGTCATAGCGTAAACACAAACAAAATACAGGGTTATTACGAATGAATCATCGGGTTTTGATACGTTACTACGTGCGAACTAGGAAACGTATATGTTTCCATGACAACTCAAACTAGAGGGCGTTAACTACAGTTTCGCGCTGCGTACGTGTCATGCGCGTGTTGTTGCCATGGTTGCTGCGAGAAAGTCATATTCAAAATGGCGACTGGACGGCAGAAATTTCTACACAGTTGGCTGTGGAATGGAAAGTTCGCGGCTAGCGCGATTTATTGATTTCGTGGGACTATAGATGAAACTCTCTCTAACTCTGTTCATTGTTTCTTCAGTAACGCTTGGTTGGCCGGAATTTTTGCCTTTACATAAATAACCGGTTTCTTTGAACTGTCGATACCAGCGCAGAATGCTTTGTTGGGTTGGAGGTTTGCATTTGTATGGCTTCCGGAATGATCTCTGGACGTTTATAAGCGATTCACACTTTGAAATTTCTAGTACACAAAACGCTTTCTGCTGCCCAGTCGCCATTTTGAATATGACGTTCGCGCAGCAACCATGGCAACCATACGCGCATGATACATACGCAGCGCGAAACTGTAGTTAACGCCCTCTCTTTTGCGTTGTGACGGAAACATATACGTTTCCTAGTTCGCACGTAGCAAAACCCGATGATTCATTTGTAATAACCCTGTACAATCATTTGCCCAAGACTCCTTCAACATTTGTCTGCAAAGACGAAATTCGTTCATCCAATCAGAGGGCAGTATTGATGCCGGTCGCCCTGTGAATGTACATATGTGAAATATGCCTCCCGGACTATAATGATCTCAAAGCCGCAGCGGTCGTTCTACGTATTAATCGCCGCATCCGCACACTTTCCGCCGGTCGATGTTTTAAAATTGTTGAAATTAGCTTTTAAATTTTTCCGGTGAAATCTTCCGTGATTGGGTGTGTGGCTGTCCTTCTGGTCAGGTGTCGAAAGGGTATACGGAAATCCGTTGGGCGCGCGGATGCTTTTTCCTCAAAGTAAAATACCATTATCCGATCTAACGCATAAGCTGCTTTTTTTTTATTTCATCTGTGATACTTGTCACAAGTTCTGCAAACCATGAAGTTGTTTGTAATTAACCCATTTTTTTAAGCATGTACGGTGTCGTGTTACGTATAGCATAATTTTTAATAACTAAAAATTAATATTTATCATAATTTTATTTTGTTAATAAATTTAAACAAAAAATATATTTTGATTTTTAAACGTGCTCCGTCACAAATATAATTAATATTTATGAGTATTTGTGTCTCTTTGTTTATTAAATAAATGTATTTCAGACTGTTATCAAAATGTTTACGACAATTATATCTTTTGAAATGCTATGCATACCTTATTTATAATTTAAAAAATCATTTAGAAATGAACTAATCTTCTTAGTTATTAACTTTAATTCACCTTGAGGATAAATAATAATGAATTTCTTTTGACTTGACATTTCAAATTCTGTTTCAATTACAGTAGAAATAACGTAATTACGTTTTTATTATTTAGTACTTGAATATAAACATCTGTATTTGACATTCAAAATTTGTAAATGAAAAATTTTGAGATAGTTTTTATTTATTTCATTATTCGGGAAACAAAAGCTTCTTCTTATTTAAATTTTGGGCTTTATTGTGTACATTTTTGATGATTAAAAAAAACAGTTGTTATAAATGTTATTAATTAAAATATCTTCAAGGGAAAAATGAAATATGTAAATGACTTAAAGAAATGAAACGAACGAGAAAAATAATAGACAAAAAGGACTAAAAAATCTGGAGCATAAAAACAGTACGACATAAAAAAGCAAAAAAATTGAGGAGAAAATTAAAAGATTTAGAAAAATATCAATAATGTAGACTCACTAGTTTCACTGAGGTATAGAAACATTATAATCAGCTTTCTATGTACTAAAAAATCCAAATAAGCTGATAATTAAACAATATTATTTCCGAATGGAACTCTTTTATAGTATCTGATAATTTGTTATTTAATCACGGGATGTCTGTCATTAAATAAGGGAAGTTTTAGTATTTGGAAAGAGTGGTATGAAATCCCCGAAAAATTGACAAACACTGTATGAAAAACAGATAAAGGTATTTATTTTTACATTGATAAAAACAGCGGGACATCCGTATTAAAAATTGGCACTTCAAAATAAATGAAACAATTAGTTTTAATAAGGAATTTGTACAAACATTACAAACATAGAAAGCCAGGTTTTCTAGGTTTAGTAAGTCATTTTTTATTCATTTGGCGAAATAAAAAATAACCGAGTTTTTTAAAGTTTCACATGACAAAGAGCAAAATAAAAACTGGCAATACTATTTTTAGCAGAACATAGCGAAAAGGAATGGATTTTTCAGCAAATAATGTATAAATTCTTATAGTATGATATTATTGAAGTACTGTTATCAATTTAATTAATTAAATAGGTATTGAAAAATTATGTATATATATATAAGTATATTAGTCAACGGAAAGGAAATTTTCAAACAAATTCTACCGAAAATTGATTATTTATCAGTTGTAATGAACTAAATTTAAAATTAATCAACCTCTATTCCTACATTTTCAGACAGGTATGCCACTGAGTTGAAGTTATATCTTTCTCACCGAACCCCGAGGTAACAATTGAAATAAAATTTAAAACTGCACAATTATATTACTAAAATGAAACTTAGATTACTTGATTTTATTCACATTTAGTAATATCATCATATATTGTAATAACATGCACAATACCTCAATAAATAAATAAAATAAAATATTCGAACGATGGACTCATTACTCCTATTAAAAATTCGCAGAACAAAGCTGTTTACACCAATGTTTCTTATTTATGATTTTCAACAATCTTGTTACAGTGATTTTTCCTTAAGGGGTTGAATGCCTGTTATTTTTTATATGAGGTTTGGTAACCTCAGAACAAAGTCCAACATTTCTTAATTTAATTCGATTTCGAATGTCACATTTTCTATATCTTGAATAACACGTGGAATATGAGTAATATATGTGTTCGGGCACAGTGTCATTACTGAGTACTTAAAAAATTACGTGATATTGCAGCTAAAGGACGTAATAGCTAATGACGTAACTATAACTTGTAAAAGAGAATATCGGTAAGCATAAGAAAATCTATAAATATATTTTTTAACTGCTATCAGTCGCGTGCGCGAAGTAGCAGAAATGAGATTTTTAACTTTAATGGCCCCTTAAAAGTTGCTCCTTAAATTTTACTGATAACTTCAGAATTTATGGTGAGAAGTGAAAGAAAAATTATATTGGGGGAAGGAGTTCGAGCATGGGTATTTGAATGCTAACGGGAAAATAAATATATAATTTTATTCATGATTTAATAACGATGTGGGCCTGACGCTGCAGGCTCTGAATTCTATAACAGCATTTTAAGTATGTTGCAGTTAAGTCTTAATGAGTAAATGGAATTTTAATCACGGCCATTTGTAGTAACCTCAATAAGATCTATCCTAGACAAAAGCTTCTGAACGTTAACCGTATGCGCTTTTCGTAGGGAATTTTCCCAATGTTCGAACGATTACCACTATTTCATAATATCAATCTTCGCCTTATTTTACTGTGACTAAGTTGCATATTACAATTCGGAAATAGTAAACATAAGAACTTTATAGCCTTTCAAAAAGCGAGAACTATATTCGTTTCAGGATTTAGAAAAAAAATACTCCAATTCTTAAAGTATCGGATAAAGCGCTTTTATTTTACAATTAGCCGTTGCATCTTCTAACCATTTTAACAGCTTTTTTTCATCATACAACTATTGTTTCTGAGACATTGTGAGCTATTCGAGATAAAATTGTCAGATTCCTTAACAAAAAATGTGTTAAACCATTTGCATCCTAGTTGGTTATCCACAAAATATATCTTTCCTACTTAATCCCGTCTTTAGTTGCCGCACACTGTTCGCAACGTCCGGTCGCACAGTGGGACGAAAGGCGTGTTTTCGTGGAATGGTTGTTGCGCTTGTAAAATACATCGAAATGACTTGATATTTGGTAACGTTATGTTGTTAAAGGCGGGAAATACGAATTTGAAGTCAGACGTGGGAAAATCTACGACAGAATAGAGAAAATCAAGAATCTTACGCTTATGCCTGGTATTTTCAAAATTTGACTACAGAATTTTCGAACGTGTTATGGATGTTAAACATGATTACAGACCTACCAAACCCGGTCGGATCACGCCGGATGTAATTATTATGAATTTCTCTCAGCCAATACCCACAGAAAAAGAGAACAAAGTCCGTTTCTGGAACAATTCGGAACTTTTTTCGATCCCTGTCTTTGTAAAAATTATATTTACAAACACGTATTTTTATAAACAAAAGATAAAAAACGCTAGTAAAACACATTTTAGAAGTTTATTGCATTTGATTAAATGACATAGAACAACAACACAAAAAAGATGATTTTCGAAAAGAAAATATCAACTGCCAGCAAAACAATTTGATAAAATCTCAAAATTATGCAAAATTTCATGAAATGGGTCAATTTCGTAAGAGTTAATGTATTATTTTTCTCCAGTTCAGAGAATTCCCATAAACAAGGGAATTTATAGAACATGTTCATCTAGTTTTTTGAGTCATATATACACTGCTCAAAAAAAAAAATTAGGGGAGCAAGCAAAAAAGAGAAGAGAACAGTGCGTGACAGCCATGCATGGGCAGAAAATTGAGAGTAACATGTGTATCAATTCGCAATACAGAAAATAACACGCAGAAAAATTGCAAGAGAGCTTTAATTTTCTGAAACGATGGGTAGAACGTGAAAAGGTGGTTTATGGCAACAATTTAATTACATGTAAATGACAAAAAGAAGTACTGTTTAGGAATGATGCAAGGTATTTAATATGGTGTTTGGTTTCTTCGAATAGTTAAAACTGTCGCATACCTGTTTTCAATGGATTCTAAAATATTATCGATAAGTTTTTGGGGAGTCCTGTTCCCCTCCTCAAGAATTTTAATCTCCAAGTCCCGGTCAATAAAAGAAGGCCTCAGTCTTGCTGCAATGCATCGTCAGATTGTGTCCCAATCATGCTCGATCGGATTCAGGTCAGGAGAGCATGTCGGCTATTCCATATGCTGTATTGTTTCAACTTTAAGAATGTTCTCCACAAGAAAAACTGTATGCGGTGTGGCATTATCATGCATGGAAAAAAAGGAATCACCAATAGCTGCAACATAAAATACATGATGTCTCAGTATCTCATCTGTATAACTTTGGACCGTCAAAGTGCCATTCTAAATAATATGCAGGCCGGTACGTCTACGTATTCTAATTCCAGGCAATAGTATCAACCCACCCCATCTGTAATGTGATCTTTCACGAAAGAATGTGGGATTATTTTGAGTGCCCCATCCTCTCCATACCAAAACACATCGTATGTCACATCCAGACTGGATCGGGACTCGTCTGTAAACAGAATTTGACTACAACAACGTTGCCTCCAAACTCGATGTTCAGTTGCCCACCTTCTTTGGGCCGCACAGTTGCTTGAGGGTAACGTAATACAGACCATTGACTTACGTGCATAGAGACCACCCTGATGATGCCTATTTCGGACTGTTTGGATGGAAACCCTTCGTCCTGTGGCCAAGAACAATTGTGTTTGCAGCTGAGTAGCATTACCCGTTCCGTCTCGACGAGCTGTTAACAGGATATATCTGTCAACAGTTTCTGAGGTAGCACATGACCGACCTTGCCCTTTTCGATATCTACCCTTCTATGCGTCTTGGAATCGAATCCACAGCCTTACATTGACACTTCCTGCGACTCCAACAGCGTCCGATACACTTCGTTGTGTTTCCCCAGATTCAACTGTCTCGGGAAATATGCTATCCAAACAATGCTAAAAAATTGTATCCCTTAAATGTGCGACGATACTGCTGAAATCTAAAGGGTCGATCGCAGCGACATCTGCGGGATTTTCGTATTACATTGTATAGACTAGCAATATGCTGCAGATGTCGCTGCGATCTGCATATTGCAGCAGCATCGTTGCACATTTAAGGGGTACAATATTTTAGGGCTTTTTTAATTATTACAGAGATAGCCGAATTCCCCACTATGTATTCTAGTCGCTATAGTTACAGCCTTCATAAATTACTAACCCAAGCAACGGAATTTAGAGATTTATTATATTTTCTAGCATTATACCTAAAATTACAAAGCGTATAGGGTATTTGCGTAAAAAAAATTAATATTTTCTTTTTTTAACACTTTCCATCACAGTTAAAAGTGTTTATGCATTCGGTTTGTCTAACAGTAGGTTATAATATACCCGCCGGTTGTCAGCCCAGGTCAAACGGTAGATCATTGACGAAGTAAGTCAAGGGTTCTGGTTTCGAGTCCCGATTGGACATTTTTTCGCTCAGTTGGAAAAATTTAATTTAATGATGCATATGATGAAAAAATTCAAGATTTCATATGACTTTATAATATCAAAATGCATTGCTAATTTATATTAATACTATGCTATATCTTCAGGCATTATTATCATAGTAGAGAGCTATCACAGTATAGATATAATAATGATATAATAATTAATAACAATAATTATAAACAGTATATATATAATAATTTCTGACGATAAAAATTATCTACATTGCTAATAATTTGGAATTCAACTAGCAGTAATTTAATGTAATTAAATTATTTTTTTTTTGCTGTCCGTCACGCTTTTTTCATCGCTGAACCAATTTTTTAATAGCAGAATCTCTGTCAGTTAAAAATATTGAAAAACCAGCTGACAGTTTTATGTTATTAAACGTTAACATACATGTTTCATAAATAACTATTTTTACTAAAACATACCTTTATGAACTTTAATGGGATAAAAGATTAATATTAAATGACTATAAGTCAGTATATGATGTGCTTTGTAAATTTACAAAAAAATATTAGAATTGGCCTGACACGCTAATGGATTTTTAACATAGATTCTGTATAATGCTGAATAAAAGTTTTGATCCAAAACATAGACAGTAATGATTATCCTTCTGAAAACAGCTAACGACCGTTATTGTTGACGATATTCTTTTAAAAAATTCTTGCCATATAATATAGCCTTTGTGTTTATACCGGATAGACACACTGACAAGGGAATCACTTTTGGTGCTGCTCGCACCTATAGTTCAGATCTGGTACATTTTAAAGAACTATATTAGGAAGTTTGATAATCGATAAAAAATTTCTGTTAAAATCATAGTTTTTCATTTTACAGCAGCAAAACTTTCTGAAAATGCATTTTTCGACACCACTTATCGGGCTATTAACATAGAATTTTTTTTTATAATACATTTAAAAATGCGAGTTAGTCAGTAATAAGTATAAAATATTGAAAAAAGTTAAAGAAATTCCTTCAATAACCTACGAATTTGATTTGAATAGAAGAATTACAACGATTTACTCCAGTTTTTGGCGGAAAATTAGCTGGCGTTCTTCCCTTTTTTTTTTTAAGTAGAGCTTGCCGACAACACTAGCCGAATGTCATAGGTACTTATCGTGTGGTTTGGACTTCACTAGAAATTCTAAAGTCCGACCTAATTAGGCACAGAAAATTTTCTAAATTGTATAAATATATTAATTTACTTTATGATTACTTTTACCAAAAAACACGAATTTAATAGAACAACATTTCATTTTAAACATTCGAAACTTTATTCCATCCGACTTGAAAATTTTAAAAAGAAATATATTTACTATTTATACTCGTACATTTATCATTTGCATAGAAAAAAATCTAATTCTTCTTTCTTATGCTATCAATTAACAAACAAATCGCAATCTGATTTAATTCTAATACGTACCGTCATGCATGAACATAGAATATATATCTATTCTATGCTCATGTGTATCGTACATGAACTCCATAAATTAAGAGCCCTAAAAATTTGTAGCGCCATATTTGTCGACTTAAATCACCTTTGGCGTGAAATGAACAAATACAAATTCAATAATAAAAAATTTTAAGTATAAACAAATATATAAAATATGATTTTAACACAGAAGTTTTAGCGGTTCTTTAACTTTTATGTATAGGGCTGCAACATGCACCAGGTCTCGATGCTAAGTGCGAGCAGAACCAAAAAGGATTCCCTTTGAGATAATTTTTCAAATAACTAATAAGAAATTAGATTAAAATAGTATTAAAAATCCAGCTATCATCTTTTTGTTTTAAGTCTTAATATTCCGAATGCTTTAGAAAAGCATATTTTACATTTTAATTTCAAATTTCAAAAATAACCTGTGTTTTTCCTTAACATATTTAAATAGCTGTCTTCAAATTATGGGGTTCATCTCTTTACATACTTGAGAAAGATCTTTACTTTTAATTGCGTGGCAAATATTTTCCTTTAATTAACATTTTGTTAAAATAGTAGATAAGTACTACGAGACATGCTAATAAGAAAAAAAAAGCTCTTAGTTCATTTATGAATGATGGGAACGTTATTCATCATCTCTGATATTAGGTTAATTGCAAATTCAAAAGAAGGAAAACCTCTTGAGGAATCAGCATACTATTCCTCCGTGTATAAGATCGGAAATTTTCTAATTTAAGAAGCTTTGAATAAAAATGACGGCATCTAATTGTTTGCTTTTGATGAACTCCTGGAAAACCATTATGAATAAGGATAGTAAAATTGAATCTTTAATTAAATGTGAAAAATGTCTTCAAAATAATTATTATGAAAATGATAATTTTAAGAAACGTCTAATAATGTTTAAGTGTGGCACTAACGCAGTTCTTTCAATTTGTAATTATTCTTAATGACTGAACTAAGATTCTTATTAGATAGTGTTGGTTATTATTTTAAGTGATATAATGCAACTATGCACAACAGCATTTTTTAGAAACTTATGCAAGCATGCCACTTTATCAAATATATTGTTTGTGAATTAAGGCATGTGAAATAAAAGAAACTTGTTTAAATATGTGTGAAGTGCTTATAAAGTTTTGATTTATTTGCAGATTTTATTTAAACAAAAGAGTGGTCCAGGAAAATAAATGTTTAAAACATTTAACAAACATTTTAAATTTGCACTAACCTTAACGCTCAATATTTAATTCTTTATTTTCGTACTTACATGCATATGTTCCTTATTTATATGTTGGAATATATACATTTAATCAACTTTCATCCATTTCGCATATTTAGTATATATATCTTATGTACATATATCTTATAGCATTCATATATAGTTACCTACTTTCAATACATACGATAGATTATCCCCTTACAAACCGGCGGCTTTTACGCAAATTTTATTCGATTGGAACAACTTAAAAAAAAAAAAATACTTTTACTTAAATAATCACAATGTTCGAATTAGAGAAAGGAAATGTTCTTCTTCTTTTTTACTGGTGCCAAAAAGCAAATTCTGTTAGCTCTAGTTGAAGGTGCATATATGAACCCATAGTCCCGGTTGGTTGGTTGTATTTGTGACGGCCAATTATCTGAACGAGGGATATAGGCCCAGGGGGGGGGGGTGCCCTTCGTGGGGGTCTTTCTAAGGGAACCTAACCCGTATTAACGCTTGGAAATCCAAGGTTCGAAGAAAACCACGAAAACCCATGGTCCCGAATGGGTTAAAAGAGATCTTTTTAAATAAATGAAAGTTATTGTATTTTATAATGTATTACGTTCTATATTCGTAAAGTTAAACTAATCCGTAACAGGAGATAAATGTTTCTTAATCTAGGAAGATATAATAAAACCAAGAACGAAAATATAGAACAACCTCTTTCACGTTACCCACGCTTCTGAAAAGCGTTCTTCAGATATAGCAGAAATCAATCTATTTTCGAGATTTAAAGAAGCATTTATAAAAACAAAGTTCTTTTTTTTTTACTGCATCTTGATTTTTGGAAACGTTTCCGAGTGATTATTGTACTTATTAAAGCTGTTTTCTTTGTCCGGAATATAGGTTTTTAAGATGCTATGAATTTTCAATAAGCATGTTCATGTTTAACACACATGTTATATAAACCAGCATGATAAATTAACAGCATTAACATTAAGTTTAAATTAATATTATTGTTTTTTACTGTCAGAAATATAAATTTTATTACACAGCAGGAAATGTTTACTTGAGAATTACGTATGATAGGATTTAATAGAATGAACAAAACTTCTATTAATATCTTTTTAAGGTTTGATTAAATTTTCATAAAATTTGAAATGACTCGACAAAATTCTGCAACGATTATATATATTAAATTTCAAACCATTTGGTTCGGTTGTTTTTGCGTTTATATATGCGGACAGACGGACAGACAAACAGACGGACCGAACGATGACTTATAGGTGCTACGTATTTTTATTATTACGAATGCATAAAAAAAACGGCAACTTTCAAGTTTCTTTTTCTTTTCACATTAATGAAGCTTACTATAGGTACGGATAATAGTTCTGCAGATGTCCAATCTCTTGTTAAGTGTTTATTAACAGTTCAGGTGTTTTTAGGTGCGTTCGTAATTATATAAATACGTAGAAACTATAGTCGTCGTCTGATCCGCCGGTTTGTCTGTCTGTCCGTCTGTCTGAATTTAACAGCGCAAAAACTACACAATCGAATGGTTTGAAATTTAATATATACTATAATTATTACAGAATTTTCTCGAGTCATTTCAAATTTTATGAAAATCCAATCAAAACTTAAAAAGAAATTAATAAAAGTTTTCTTCATTCTATTAAATCTTATCATATGTAATTCATTCAGTGATATCCCATGTTAGGTAATGATTCTGCTTGCCATGGAAGTCCTATTTAATATGGAGTCATATTATTTCAGTATTACTGAATTTAATCCATGTAATCGTATAATACATTTTATATTCATGCTTTTTGCATAAGAGTGTGCAACAGCTATTGCACCAAGGTCTGAATATTTATAAAACTAGTTGTAGTTAGAGGGCGCCTCATTTTCCACGTTTGACGTACAATTTCCGACTTTTTAAATGACATACTGCGTAGATACGCTATCTCACATCATTTGCGAACATCGGCTGGTAGATAATAATTTAAATAATACAATCTTCAACCTTATTATTTCTGGAATCAATAGTAGAGTCTCCTCCTCATCAAAAAGCAGAAATAAGACAGTGGTTTCATTGCATAATTGAGGGGATATTACTTTAATATTAATTATGCACTTATTTGACTATCATATGTGGAAATAAGCAATTCTATTGCTTAATACTTTAAATTTTAAGCCCGAGTGGCATTCGGGTTGCCGTTTTAACTGAAGCGAACTAAGTCCGAGAGACTCTCGGGGTCAACTTTTAACTCTCTGAGCTATAAAAGTAGCGACTATATACGTTTGCGGTCTTTTCAGACATTATCTACAAACCTTTCATTTTGAAAAAAAAAATTATATATGGCAGCAGTGTTTACTGCTGCCATATATAATTTTTCAGCTAGTAAGTAGTAAGTATAAGAAAACTAGTAAGAAAACTAGCAAACTAGTAAGTATATGAAAATATCATGAATCAGAACTTAACTAGAACTGATTGTGAACCTTGAGGTGGCTATTTGTGAAAATCCGTGCTTTGAAATGTAAGCTACTTGTTTCTGATTAGTTAAAATATCTGATACATTTTTGTTGTCGTAAAAAACTGGCTACATATTTTATTTTATCCAAACTTCGAAATGTTTATTGCAAAAGTCTCTTTATTTTACTTCATTCAATTTATCAGGCTATCCTAAATGTCCTAAATGTAGAAAATGTTATCCTAAATGTAGATTTTTACTATTGTATCTTGAAGAGCAAGTTAAGTATCGGCTAAATATAACAGGATTTGCGGCCGAAATGAATTAAAAATTAATGGTTTATCCTAAAAGAACTACATACTTGTATGTTTAGTTAATAATTTCAGTTTAAAAAAAAGATGGCAACTTCGAGATTCTTTTTTTCATATTAATAAAGTTCATTATAAGGTGTGACCAACGAAATAAAGCCACCGTAATTCTGTGCCGTAACTGGAAACGAAACAAACGGATAAGAACGAAACAAATATATTAAGAAACTTTATATACAAATACATATTTGCCAGGCGTAACTCACTCCCTGCCCCACTCGGGCAGGAGAAAACGACGAATGTGTAAAAAAAAGAGGGGAAAAGTGTCCCGCCGAAATAAAGCCACTGACAATATTATTATTTATTGGTAACTACAGACATTCGAGCTGCTGCAGTTCAATATGTTTATGACGTTAGGACATTGTCAAATACTTGTTCTGTGCCAGTCGAACTTTGTGCAGACTTCAGAAAGTTGTATTTTCTATTTCTCCTCCAATATTGCAATGGGAAAGAAAACCCAGCTATGTAAGTTCGAGAAAGAAAAAAAAAAAAAAAAAAAAAAAAAAAAACAGATTTTAAGGAACAAGGTCTTTCACATAGACAAATATCTAAGTAAATCAAACGAACTAAAACCGTGATAGACAATTTTTTAAATATGGGCAATGCGTACGGGTATAAAAAAAAAGAGGTGTACATGTAGAACTAGAATGTTGTGGCCATCACAAAACTTTCTTCTATATAAATCACGTCAATTAAATCATTTAAATAGTACAAGAAATTACATGAATTTAGCACCAATCAAGGTATATCTGAATTTGAAGTTGGATGAAAATTCATGCATTAGTTCTTGAGATAGAGCTATAGCGGAAATTCTGAAAAATGTAGCATAGCAGTGCCACCTGTTCAGCGATTTGCACCAAAAATAAACAGCACTAAATGATATCAAGGTATACCTGAATCTGAAGTTTGTTGAAAATCTAAGCGTTAGTTCTTGAGATAAAGCTATTGCGGAAATCGCAAAAGTACACCATAGCAGCGCCACCTGTTGAGCGATTTACACCAAAAATTAAACAGCCCTAATTTATACGTCAATTCATGTCAAGGACTAACTAAATCTGAAGTTTGATGAAAATCCGTGCAATAGTTCTTGAGATACAGTTCTTGCGGAAATCGTGAAAATGCAGCTCAGCAGCGCCACCTGTTGGAAGATTTACACCAAAAATTAAACAGCACTAATTTATATCAGGGACTAACTAAATCTGAAGTTTGATGAAAATTCTTGCATGTTTTCTTGAGTTAGAGCTATTGCGATAATCATGAATAATGCAGCATAGCAGCGCCACCTGTTGGGCGATTTTCACAAACCGTTATCAGCACCAAACTATATCCTGGTCTAACTGAATCTGAAGTTTTATAAAAATTCGTGCAGTAGTTCTTGAGATATAGCTATTGCGGAAATCGTGGAAAATGCCGCATAGAAGCGCCACCTGCTGGGCGATTTTTACCAAAAAATAATCAGGTCCAGTTTATATCAAGGTCTAACTAAATATGAAGTTTTGTGAAATTCCGTGCATTAGTTCTTCAGATAGAGTGCCCACAAATTTTTTGTCACATGCAGACTCACAGAGTGACAGAGTGACAGACAGACTCACAGACAGACACTTTCTAAAAACCACCAAATCGTGTTCTGGGCATTCTAAAACGTATAAATCCGTCGAAAACCGGAAGTCGGAATTTTTCACGAATCCAATACTTTCTTCTTGTAAAGATAGAAGAAAGTAAAAATGACTTCCAGGCAGGAAATAGAATTTTGCGTCGTCTTGCACGAAGTGGTATTTCCCTAAAACAGTTGGTCAAAGAGGATAACATCCCTGTGACAAAATAAACCCAGTCACGAATTGAAAAACGTACAAGAATCTTGCGATATCAGAAAAGGAAACAGCCGCCAATGTTGAAATCTATCCACATACAAAGGACAGTCGATTAGGCCAAATATCATCAAAATTGGAAGTCCCCGTGGCGTCGTGTTATAATCTCAGAGGGGAAAAAAGTAATTTGGATGGACCAGACGGCTTTGCTTTCTATTGGTATGACATGAGGAAAGAAGAGGAAATTTTCTCTGAAAGACAACAAGGTGGAGGCTCATTAATTGTGTGGAGAGCTTCGGCTATTGAGGTAAACATAACTTGACTTTTGTCTCAGGCCGCAGGAAGGCTACCGATTACCAAGACATGCTAGAAAACCATTTACTGCCATTTGCAAAGAGGACTGGTAGACTAAGTTGGATTTTCCATTAGGACAAAACCTCCATTCATGTTTCAAAATCCTATTGGGAATGTTTTCTGGATAATCGGGTGCATGTTAGGGAATAGCCTGCCCTTTTCCTTGATCTCAATCTTCAAGAAAATGTGTGGGGGTATCCTCAGTAGTGCTGCATATGTCAATGGCAGACAGTTTCAGTCTGTGGCAAAATTGAAGGTCGTCATCATTGAATAGTGGGAGAATATTGATGCTACTGTACTCCAAGGGTTGGAGTACAGTATGGTATGCCACATCGTATATTCCAACTCATATATAACCATGTCGGATATATTGCTTATTAACACTAGTGGCTTTATTTCGGCGGGACACTTTCCCCCTCTTTTTTTTACAAATTCATTTCTTTTTCCTGCCCAGGTAAGGCAGGGAGTGAGTTACTCCTTGTAAATATGTATTTTTAATAGACTTTCTTAATATATTTGTTTTGTTCTTATTGGTTTGTTTCGTGTCCACTTACAGCGCACAATCACGGTGGCTTTATTTCGGTGGGACACACCTTAGGTACTAATAATAGTTACGCAGATGTCCAAACTGTGTTTGATCTCTCATTAAGTGTTTATTAACATTTCAGGTGTTTTAAAGTTAAATGCTGTATATATACGCTGTTTCAAATCATTTGCGAGCATGTGCACAGTAATTTGCATAATTCAAACGTCAACCTTATTATATCTGGAGAGCTGCGAGACCAAGCAGTGGGCCTTGCGATTTCTATACGACATCGAGTAAAGATGCTTATCAAACTGTGGTAACATCTACTATTTTTATCCCCCAATAATCCTGTAAATGTTAAAACATCAACCATTATCTGATAACGCGAAATCTCCCAGCAATGAAGCTTGTAAATTGCCAGCTAAAACAAGAAATGTAACAAGCCTTACAAAGTCTCCATTTGGAAACAATCCCTATCTTCATTTTAAACTCAACCTAAGAAACTGCCCGTTGGCTGAATGTTTAAGATACTACTCTTGGAGCAGTGCGGACGCCGGTTCAACTCTAAGGTCAGCCAGAAATAAGAGAGACTTTTTTTAAACCGGCTATTTATTCAAATAACGAAAAAAAATTCTACAACAACGAAAAAAAGAGAGGAAAGTTTCTTCAATTGACGGATATTTTCTTTCTTGTAACAGAGCGAAAAGGAACGGGCATTCTTAAAATAACGGTAATATTGCGGCAGCACTGCTGTCAGGATTATTTCCATGATTTGAAGAAAGTATTTTTGAGAGTGTAAAACACGAAAAATTCCGCATTAATCCGCACATTTTTACTAAAAATTTAGCAACTTCACCGGTCGACAGTAAATAATTACGACAAATCCTCCAGTCTAAGCTGTATTTTTGTGAAATCAGAGGAGTTTTCCGGCAAATTGTGGTATCAATGCGTTTTTGATTGAAAAATAAAATTTTTATGTATGTACTCTTCCCTCAAATCATCGAAACCTCGGAAATCTCAGCTGAAAATTGCCCGAAAGCCTGCGATCAAAAGAGGGAATTTCCTGACCAAAAGAAAAAAATCAGTCAGTAACGGGAGAAAAACGACTTGTCACGCGATACAAATCGCTTATCACACGAATGGTAATTTATTTATCAAAAAAATGGAAAACTCATTTCAATTGCAATTCACTTCACCTTTAATTGTAAAAATGTGTCCGTCATTGTGTCGGAAAGTTTCGCGTTTGTAAACCAGTGAACTTGAGAACAGTCTTAAGCATGTTTTATCTACAATGTTCAGTAGGTCACGCTTTACGACATTTTTGCTGCTTCAACTTTATATAGTAATAAATTTGTCCAAAAATCAGGATTACGAGACCAGTATGTCAATCATTTTTAAAAAGACTTGCAACTGAAATTACGCGTAATCGATTTAGTATGAAAACTAAATTGCTTAACTTGCGGATATTAATGTGAAGAATAGAACGATTAAAACGAACATTTGTTTTTTCTAACCCAAGCAACGGAATTTAGAGATTTATTATATTTTTCTAGCATCATTATAGATACTAATAACAGTTACGCAGATATCCAAACTCTATTTAATCTATTATTAAGTGTTTATTAACATTTCAGGTGTTTTAAAGTTAAATGCTGTATGTATACGCTGTTTCAAATTATTTACGAGCATATGCAAAATAATTTTCATAATTCAAACTTCAACCTTATTATATCTGCAGAGCTGCGAGACCAAGCAGTGAGCCTTGCGATTTCTATACGACATCGAGCAAAGATGCTTATCAAACAGTGGTAACATCTACTATTTTTATCCCCAATAATCCTATAAATGTTAAAATATCAACCATGATCTCATAACGCGAAATCTCCCAGCAATGAAACTTGTAGATTTCCAGCTAGAACAAGAAATTTATCGGACCTTACACAAGTCTCCATTTGAAAAAATCCCTATCTTCAATTTAAACTCAACCTGAGAAACTGACCGTTGGCTGAATGTTTAAGGTACTACTCTTGGAGCAGTGAGGCCGCCGATTCAACTCTAAGGTAAGGCAGAAATAAGAGAGACTTTTTTTTTTTAAACCGGCTATTTCTTCAAATAACAAAAACAAATTCTACAACAACGAATAAAAGAGACGAAAATTTCTTCAGTTGAGGGATATTTTCTTTCTTGTAACAGAGGGAAAGAAACGGGCATTCTTAAAATAACGGAAATATTGCGGCAACACTGGTGTCAGAATTATTTCCATGATTTCAAGAAAGTATTTTTGAGAATGTAAAACACGAAAAATTCCGCATTAATTCGCACATCTTTACTAAAAATTCAGCAACTTCACCGGTCGACAAATTGTGCTATCAATGCGTTTTTGATTCAAAAACAATATTTTTATGTATGTACTCTTCCCTCAAATCATCGAAAGCTCGCGAATCTCAGTTGAAAATTGCCCGAAAGCCTGCGATCAAAAGACGGAATTTCCAGACCAAAAGAGAAAAATCAGTCAGTAACAGGAGAAAAACGACTTGTCACGTGATACAAATCGCTTATGACTCGATTGGCAATTTTTTTTAATCAAAAAATGGAATGCTCATTTCGATTGCAAATCACTTCCACTGTCAGGCTTGCCAATTACCTTTACGTTTAAAAAAAGTCCTTCCGGCCAGTGCCGGGAGGAAGAGGTAGCTTTCATATTCCTTATTTTAAAAAAGCCAACTTATATTAGTCAAACACACGAAGCTCAATTAAGTGGAAACCGAATGTAGGAGATTCAATACTAATTTTTATCAATACCAAATCATTATGAATGAGAATTTCGCGAAATTAGTCAGCTTTATCCAAGCTGCTTTTATTTAATGTAACTTATATTTGGCTGCCAAATTCGGCGATTTCTTAAAGTGCCTGCCATTTTAAGACAACATGGTGGATGGGGCTAACCAGTGAACTTGGTCGAGACCTTAGTAATTGCTGTGCACATGCTCACTCACATCGGAATCGGTTGCGATATATACGAGTGCTGTCGCAGGCAAAAAATCAGATTTTTCAAAATGTCACCCACGCTAGAAATTGAAACTGCTATATCTGAGCCATTTTTTAAGATAAAGACAAACAAAAAATGCTCCTGAATCCTTATATAAAGGTCAAATACTTAAGAAAGAAACCTTTTTCAATTTCTAATTTTTTTGCACCTCACTTTAAATATATATATTTTTTAATTTAATGGCCGCCATTTTGAAACAAGATGGCTGATGAAGCTGGCCAGCGAACTTGGTCGAGATATTGATGTATACTATCCACATGCCTTCTTCCATCGAAATAGGCGAATACGTGTGGTATCGCGAGACAAATACAAGATCGTTTCAAAGTGTTAGCCATGATAGAAATTCAAAGTGCTATAATTCAACCACTTTTTAAGATTTAAACAAAAGAACAAATTTTCAAAAACAAAAACTGCTCCAGAATCTTTGTATCAAGGCCAAACACATAAAAAAAATCTTTTTCATTTTCCAATTTTTTAATACCTCATTTTAAATTTTAAATTACATTTTTTTTTTTTTTAAATGGCAACCCTTTTGAAACAAGATGGCGAATGAAGCTGGCCAACGAACTCGGTCGAGACATTGGTATGTACTATGTACAGACCAAGTTACATTCAAATCGGTTCATAAATACGCCTGTTATCGCGTGACAAAAATCAGGTCGTTGTAAAATGTCAGCCACAATAGAAATTCAAAATGTTATAACTCAGCCATTTTTTTAGATATAGACGAAACAAAACCTGTTCCGGAATCTTTGTATTAAGGTCAAACACATACGAAAAAACTCTTTTTCATTTTCCAATTTTTTGGTATCTCATTTTAAATTTATTTTTTTTTATTTTTTTTAAAATGGCCGCCATTTTGAAACAAGATGGCGGATGAAGCTGGCCAACGAACTCGGTTGAGTTATTTGTATGTACTATGTACACACCAAGGTACATCCAAATCGGTTCTTAAATACGTCTGTTATCACGTGGCAAAAATCAGGACGTTTCAAAATGTCAGCCACACTAGAAATTCAAAATGCTATAACTCAGCCATTTTTTAAGATATAGACGAAACAAAAACTGCTCCCGAATCTTTTTATCGAGGTCAAACACATAAGAAAAAAATATTTTTCAATTTTCAATTTTTTGCTAACACATTTCAAATTTAAATTTTTCTTAAAATCTTAAATGGCCGCCATTTTTAAACAAAATGGCGGATGAAGCTGGCCAACGAACTCGGTCGAGACATTGGTCTGTACTATGTATAAACGAAGTTACATCCAAATCGGTTCATAAATACGCCTTTTATCGCGTGACAAAATTCAGGACGTTTCAAAATGTCAGCTTCGCTAGAAATTCAAAATGCTATAACTCAGGCATTTTTTAAGATATAGACGAAACAAAAACTGCTACGGAGTCTTTGTATAAAGGTCAAATACATAAGAAAAACATATTTTTCCATTTTCAATTTTTTGGTACCACATTTCAAATTGAAATTTTTTTTAAATTTTTAAATGGCCGGCATTTTGAAACAAAATGGCGGATGAAGCTGGCCAACGAACTCGGTCGAGACATTGGTATGTACTATGTACACACCGAATTACATCCAAATCGGTTCATAAATACGAGAGTTACAGTGTGACATATGTCAGATATATATATATATATATATATATATATATATATATATATAAATTTTGAACGGAGGGTGGTTTCGGGGTCTGGGGGTCATGATCGATGAAAATATACCAAAATTTTTTGAAATCGCTTTCCTCCGAACGGCTGCAATAGGTAGCTTTTTGTAAAGAAAGCTACCTAAAATGTGTTCGTCATTGTGTCAGAAAATTTCGCGTTTGTTCAGCAGTGAACTTGAGAACAGCCTTAAGCATATTTTATCTACTATGTTCAGTTGGTGACTGTTTACGACATTTTTTCTGCTTCAACTTTATAAAGTAATAAATTTGCACAAAAATCAGGATTACAAGTCCAGTACGTCAATCATTTTTAAAAACACTTGCAACCGAACAAATTTAGTCAAATTTTGTAGATTTGGATTGTACATTGGTGTTGTTGGGTTGTAAATTTTGTAGATTTGGCGATGTACAGTGTGACCATAAAAGAATGTACCAGTTATAAATTCTAATAGTATCAACTGTAAGTGCTTTAGAGTTTTCATGTAAAGTCACAAATAAAGAGCAACTCAAATAGTTTTAGATTAGCGCATGTGCGTCTACTGCTTTCTTTTTTACATCTTTGCAGTACGACATGCGCAAAATGGCGACTCCCGAGGCTCCTGCACTGAAGATTTAAAAGTGTACGCTACCGATGGTTTTTTTTTCTTTGAGGCTTCATAAAGGATCGTGTCTACGTCCCACCGCTACCTAATGACTTGCAGAGTTGAGACACAGAATTGAAGATGCCTATTGATTCCATTACTCCCGACTTGTTAACCGAAGTGTGGAAAAAATTGGACTTTAGTTTGGATGTGTGCCGTATAACTAAAGGAGCACCTATTGAACATTTGTAAGAGAAACTAAGTTAGTTTGCCTTCAATTTGATGCATGATTTGATATAAATAGTCTAAATTAAACTGTTATAATATACCATTGAAACTGAGACATGCTTTTATGGACATCCTGTGTTATTCCAGACCGACTCCGTGAGTCCGAGACTTGGGACAAGTTGAAATTTTATTTTATTCACGAAATAATAAAAAAAAAAACTTGCTCCTTGTGTCTGACTTTCCTTTAAAAATAAGTTTGATAGGGAGTTGAATTGTTATTGGTGATATATAACAAGAAATATTCGGATTATGACGCATTTGCATGATTAGTGTTTGTAATATAAAGAAGCATGTAAATCTAGAAAAATTGTAACTAGCGACTATTTAGAAATTTATATGTATCCAGGAAGTTTTTAAATGAGAAAATTAATCTTGAAACAATTTCAAGATATTAACAGTTTTCTACTGTATACTTTCGGTATCGGTCTCGAATCAAGGAACAGAATTTTTCGGGCTCGGATTTCAAATCTTCGGACTCGGCTTAGAAAAAAAGAGTCCAAACTCATCTCTCTATTACTTATCAAGTGACAAAGATCTGCATCTGCTATATTATTCCGACTTGTGTAACCATCCGTCACAAACAGACAGATATTACTGGAATTCAAATATCCACAAAATGTGCCACATATAAATCGTTTTTTTTAAATTCTTTTATCAGATACTTCTTAACTATATTCCTGGTGCGAAGTTTCTGTTTTTTTAAATCTATTATATATATAAAATCCAAACGGAAATTTCGTTCCGAACGCCCAGATTTCGAGTTCTACTGCTTGGATTTTTACGGAACTTATACCGTTAGATAGGTATCGTTCCAGGGAAGGTTTTAAGCTATAACACATCATTCTACCTAGATCAGTTATAGAATTATTATGGAAAATTCTGTTATTTTGGACTTTGTTACTTCATATTTCCTTAAATATCTGGGCTCCTATTGGTCGTAGAGCTTAGATCTCGCGCCAAAAGTAGCTCCGAAGCACCCAAGCAAACTTTTCCCCGCGATTATTTTGCCGTCTTCCGATTTCCTCTAACTTTATTAGGGGCCCGCGTAGAGCCCCTTTAAAATATTTTTCGTAGTAATTTCAGCAATTATCTTAAATTATTGATTAAGACCGCCACCCTCCCGATTCATGTATCTACGGAAAGGTTGCATAAAGGAGTTTCGTTCAGATACGCTTTCGTTAAGAATAGAGTGCGCTCCCTGGTGGTGGAATGTGGAACTAACATAACGCGATATTGTTAAAATTAGGAAATCTAACAATGCGATCTGTTTTAAACTTTGAGATAGTTCATAACACATAATCTATTATCTATTCTATTATATATATATAAAATCTATTATCTATTCTATTATCTATTATATATATAAAGTCCAAACGGAAATTTCGTTCCGAACGCCTAGATTTCGAGATCTACTGCATGGATTTTTACGGAACCTATACCGTTAGATAGGTATTGTTTCAGGGAAGGTTTTAAGTTATAACACATCATTCTACCTAGAATAGTTATAGAATTATGATGGAAAGTTGTGTTATTTTGGGCGAAAGGGTTACTGTTATTTTATTGGCGATAAATTTCGTTGATATGGTATTCGCATTGAAATGGCTGTACATATCGGAAGAAAACTTTTATTAATTTTGTTTAAAAGAAAAAAAAAGAGAAAAGAAAAATAGTTTTGACGAGTGGCAATATTATAAAACGACAATATCGAATTTAAAAATGAAAGGTAATGTTTTAATGCTTAAAAATTTATTCAATATGAATGACTGCAGTTTTAAACTATATCTGGCAATTTATCGCTTGCGTCAGGTTAAAAAAAAATGCATCAGCAAATCTGATAAGATAATATCTGAGTGACAATTTTGTTTTTGTTTTAGATTTTTTTTTATAATTTACTTTTTATTTTATTTAACTCATCCATCATGTGACTTTCAGAAGAAACTAGCAGATGTAATTATAAAAATGACGGTACTTGTGAGTTTCATATTGTCTGTTTATTTACGATTTCATTTTATCGCCAAACAATTTAATTTTAAGCCAAAAATGCACAAGCGTGGCTTCGGTTTGAGCGACATTTTCAATATTGGTTATTTTTCAAGTAGACGGCTGCATTTTTTGAAAAATCTAATTCTACTTATATATATATATATATATATATGTGTGTAATTCAAATGGAAATTTCATTCCGGCTGCTTAGAACTTGGGTTTTGCTGAACTTACACTGTTAGATAGGTAATTTTTCGGGGAAGGTTTTAGTACGTAACACGTCGTTCTACGTTGCTTGGAATCGCATTATGGTTTAAAGTTCTTTTATGAGATGAACCTGATAATGAAAAATTAGCCTTTATAAAAGATTCTGCCGAGTGTGTTTCGATGGAACCTGGACTGTAATTAGATAATTTTCAAGGAATGATTTCAGTATAAACCATGTCCTTTTACGTTGCTTAGCCATACAGTTTTGGGGAAAATTCTATAATCTGGTGAACTCAATTATCACAATTTAGCCTTTAAAAAAAGTTATAATAAACGGTTTTTAATAGAATTTGCATTGTTAGTATGGCAATTTTTCAGAGATAGTTTTAGTATATAATGTATTGTTCGACACTGTTTAGTCATAGTGCAAGGGGGTAAATTCTGTAATTTTCAAATTTTTCCTTTGCGAAGTGGAAGAAATGGGTTTGGAGAGGAAAGGAAAGTTTTAATGCATATTTTCTGTTCAATAATTATAGAATTTATTTACTATAAAGAAGACACTTATCTCTTTTTATATAAAAACAGAAGTAAATTGTATATAAATAACAAAAATATTAATATTCATAAATAATAGGTTTATATATAGGAATACATATTTTAAAAAGCATAAAAGTTCATTTTATTTGTTTTCACAGCTGTTCATATCATTTGGTCACAAATCTCACTTTCTGAAGCCCGAATTGCCCCAAGCTTTATAACATCTAACAATACCCATTGATCTAAAATCAGGAAAATTGGAGAGTAGATGTAGTTTTTAAAGTATGCCTTAATTAAGGAGATAAATTACGTAATCGAGTCCAGAGACAATTGGCATATTAGGTACAGATAAGTTACATAATTGAGCCTACAGACAAATGGCGTATGTTACCGGGCGTGGTTCGACGCACAATTAACTTAGGAAAAGGTTAAAATTGATTCTGTGTTTTTAAAGCGAACCAATTCTGTAACCGAATTTACAGAGAATTGGCGAAATTTGAGAAATAGTTTTTTGGAGACATTTTGCTACATTTACGATATACCAACACCATACCAAAATGTACGCTATTGCGCCATTTATTTCAATCCTAAACGTGCAAACATATTTTGGTACTTTTCCAGTATAGGGATCTTGGCGAAATAGAGAAAATAGCATTGGCGGGGAAGGAAATTTGGCAACATATTTTCTGTCAACCAATTCGCTGTTTCATTTCATATACACAAGCATTTTTTTCTATGTTTATGTAATTTATTTAACATAAAGATGCTATTTATCTAATTTTATATAGAAACAGCAGTAATTTGGGTACTACTTAGTTATCCTGTTGAACAATTTCGCTGAATTATATAAATCGCCAAATTATACAAATTGACATAATTTTTATTTTAAATAACGAAAGAAAAAATAAATTAGTATAAAATTAATAAAAATACAACTATAACGTCGAAATAAAAATCACTTGATGTCGTAAATACGTTTAACTTGCTTAAAGTCAAGTGTATGTGACATTTATGATCAACCATTATTGGCATTTAATCTTACAGTTTGGCGATAGATTTTTGATCGACGGGATAACTAAGTAGTAGTACCGTAATTTGTATGTAAAAAACATTAATAATATACACATATAAACAAACAAAAATTTCATCAAGTTGGTTTTCTTAACTGTTTATATCAATTAGCAATAAATCTCTCTTTCTGATGTCCGAATTGCGCCAAGCTATTTTAAAAAACGCCAAGGCGCCTATAGTGGAAAAATACCAAATTTAATTGCAAACTGTGCCAAACATTGTGGCTTGCTATTTATTGAATGCGAATTTCTTTTGGCTTTAATCATTATTCAATCGTAACACTGCAAAAAAATTTAATTAACACTTTTTTTAAAATTAAAAGTATTTTTTATTATTAAATAAAATTAAGTTATAACTTCATTTTTCACTGATTAAAAAGCGAAACGTTTACTGCAGTGCTAGGAGACACTTAGAATTTCATGTGCGTACATTAAATGGCGATTTTGAAAAAAAAATTTATAATATCGGAACCCACACCAAATATGCTCATTTTACCGAGAATGTTTTGGCTCAAAATGAAATACAATTGTTGCAGACATAATTGTAAATCTCAATACTCGACGACTGAAAAGTCTTTAAAATTATTCAGCAGAGACAACGAGGAATAACTTAGTTTCATAAATTTTAAGATTCAATATTCTTATCGATCTATTTACTTCTGCTTCTACTATATATACGAAAGTAAAATGCAAATGAGAAATTCGTCCCGGCTGCATATAACTTGGGCTCACCTGACTTGATTTTGATGAGAACCGAAATGATAGTTATATACATTTTCAGGGAAGATTTTGGCATATAACATATCCTGATATGTTGCTTATACATATAATTATCTTTAAAAGTTAGATAATCATACGAACCCGATTATGAAAGATTAGTCTTTTTAAAATATTCAGCAGAATGGATTTCGATTGAATTTGCACTGTTAGTTAGATAATGTTTCAGGCAGGGTTTTAGTATATATTATACCCTTATGCATTTCTTAACAATAGAGATGTGGTGGAAAGTCCTATAATCAGTTGAACCAGATTATGAAAGTTTAGCATTTTTAAAAAGTTCTACAGAACGGATTTTGATAGGAATTCCATTGTTAGTTCCATACCTATTCAGATATGGTTTTAGTATTTTGAATATTGTCCTACGTTGCTTAGTCATAAAATAAAGGTGGAAAGTTCTATAATCATGTGAACCCGATTATGTAAGATTAGACTTTTCAAAAAGTTCTAAATGGCGGATATTGATAATACTTGCTTTGTTGATTAGACAATGTTTGGGAGGTTTTAGTTTATTGCGTATCATTCTACTTACCTTAGTTATAGAATTATGGGGAGAAAGTTCTATAAACAGATGGACCCCAATATGAAAGATGGGCCTTTAAAAAAAGTTTTACTGGATGGATTTCGTCAGTTTGTTTGTTTGCTTTATTAGTTAAATAATTTTTCAGATTTTGTTTTATTACATTGCATATTGTAATATCATTCTTTACCAAATCCTACCGTGATTGATCAATTAAAAGGGTTGAGATCTTAATAGCGGAAAATTTGTCTGCACAGTAGAAAATTTAATACACAATGGCGTTCATGTCGTTTTCTGCAGTACAAAAGGACATTTCAATAAGGTTCCAGATTGCTTTAAATCACAATGTCAAACTCAGTGATACATTTAGTTTGATTCAAGATTCGTTTGGATAAACAGACCAGCGTAGCGGGCATAGCCTGCTAGTAAAATATAAAAAATATTCAAGATCTTTTTCCATTTGAAATTTCATGTTTTTCTTACAGTGAATTATGATTTTAAGCAACGCATACGCTATGCATTTAACTCAAGTATTTTCTATATTTGTTTAGTTTTATATACTACTTTTATTGTGAGAAAAGATACTAAAGATAAATTTTGAATCAGATACATATATGTTTTATTATTTCCAGTCGTTTTACAATAATCAGCTTCCCGCAGGCAATAACTTTAGGCGTCTCTTTAAAAACAATGAAATTGATTCACATAAATTTTCACCATAAGCGCAGGTTTTCATGAAAAGTACTATGGAACTTTGTTATTAAGTTCGACATTGAAGTGTAAATTACAAATATTAGCGAACATATATTATTAGCCTCCCGTACTGTATGCTATTTCTTTCTCCCAGCTTATTTTGTGTCCAAAAGTAACGTTACCTTACAGAAGCTAGCCGTAAAACAAAGCATTACGATTAAATACTCTTTAGCAATTTTTTAAACTTCTAAGCATCGCACATTTTCAATTTTTATACCGTCGTATTGGAAAAAAAAGTTCTTTTAAATGAATTTTGTTTGAAAACTGTATCTTCATTTATTTTTGAAATATTAATTTTTTTGTAGATTTTGGAGCCATTTGCTTAACATTGGAAACGGAAGTGCTCCATTTCTGTAGAAAGTAAAGGAAAAATAGTTATTATTTATTTTTGTTGCCATTTTCTCGTAACAACCGAAAGAAAATTTAATTAAAATACGTGCTATTTTGAAAAAAATATATAAACGAATGATTTCTGTTAAAACAAATGAGCTATTATATACTATATTTAATTTTAAGTATCTATGAATCATTAGATAGCTGTTTTTTTTTCGATTTTCTTGAATGACGGAATCTTTTTGCTGCATTTGTACATTATTCCGATGAGTGATGTGCTATGCATGCTTTACTGTAGATGTTTAAGAGTAGATCATAAATGTGGGATTCTTAAGCGGGTGCGAATGACGTCATTTTACATAAAATAAAACGTGTGCTTTAAGTCTTAAAATTGAAATGTGTTTCGTACTGCAATAGAGTCCCGCTTAACCGAGTTATTTTCTTCTGATGGACTGGTGGCTTCTATTATTATGAAACAGCCATTATAAATGAAGTGTTAGGTGAAGATAAAAAGAGCAACCGTAAAAAAATTATGGCCATTCCACCCCCCCCCCCCCGCCCATTCTGACCAGAAAATCAGAGTTCTAACTTTTTACGGCTGTTCTTTCATCTTCACCTAACACTTCATTTATAATGCCTGTTTCATAATAATACACTCTAAATTAAAATGTCTGAAATTCAGACACTTAAGTGTCTGAAATGGAGTGTTCAATTTTCAGACATTTTAAAATGTCTGAATTTTTTCAGACACTTTTTGCGTCTGAATTTCAGACACTTCAAACGTCTGAATCGCATCCATTTTTTTGTAAGCATCATACGTAGCCATGTTTGACCACGTTGAATCCTGGAAAAATATTTGGCTGTGGTCCTGCCCCCCCCCCCCCCAATACAGCCTGATTTTTTTTGGTGCTCTCAGTTTTGGTATACAATTTTCGTTACGTTGATAATTTAAATCTTTTACGACATTGTACTGATTATAATCAATATCTTGAACTTCAGGAGTAGAACAAGATTAAAAAACAAAAAATATTTATCTAAATATTAGTTTTTTTTTAATTTATTTTGTTTTTAACCTTATTTTACTTTAAAAGTTCAAAATATTGATTATAATCAGTACAATTTCGAAACAGATTTAAAATATAAGCTTTACAAATATTGCACATCAAATTTGGGGGCACTACAGTCGTAGGGGGACGGGGCACTTCCCAGTTTGCCCTTACTTTAATCAAGAAGTACTTTTGCAAAAAACGCAACCCTGCATTATAGTTGTCTAAATTGAGATGTCCGGTATTCGGGAGTATCCGTTGTGGAGGTTAATAGACATTTTCGAGTAGCGAACACCTCTATTTAACGAATACTTTTTTAATCAGCAGACATACATATTTGTATATTTTTACCTCAAAAAAGTAGACATATCCAATTATCGGACAAATTCCGCGGTCCCGAAGTGTTCGCTATTAAGGGCTTTTAAGGTACATAGATAAATATACATATATATTTTATAATCTTGTCCTACTCTAAAAGTTCAAAATATTTATTATACTCGGTTGAATGTGGAAAAAGATTTAAAATATCAGATGTACGAAAATTGCAAAAATCCCCCCCCCCCCCAAAAAAAAAATGAAAATATAAAAAAATATATTGCCACATAGGCAATTTTACATATACATCACTTGATAATCACAACAGCCATTTAACTATGAATAATGAAAATAAATAAATAAATATTCTACTTTAATAACATTGGGGAAAAAATGACTTTGGTATTTTGTTAAATATATTTGCGTTTTTAAACTTGTCCTACTCTAAAAGTTCAAAACTTTCATTATAATCAGTGCAAGATTTAAGATATCAGCTTTACAAAAATTCATGCAAAATCCCCCCCTCCCCCCCCCCCAAAAATGAAAATACTTATTTAAAAATTATGTTTTTAAAAAATTTATATTTCCACATGGGCAAGTTTTTATGTAGATCAGAGGGTACTCACAAAAGCTATTCAACTATCAATAAAAACAAATAAGTACATATTCTATATTAAAAACATGAGGAAAAAATAACTTATGATTTCCAAACTTCTTTCGTCTTAAATATATACAGTAACATCTGTCATTTTTGTATTTTTCGTATAAGTGCATATAAATAAAGTTACCACAATTTTAAATACGAAATCTAGTTAGAGGTTTTTACTTTTTCCCATTATAAATTTCAAATTACTTTTTTATTAAAAATAATAAAAAAATCAGTATTAGAGTTGATTGCAAATCAAATACATATGTATATTTTTACAGGCAGCTTCATATAATAGACCAGTCTCATTTACTTTATTTATCTTTTTTTAATCTGCGGTTTTATGCCAGGAAGTAAGAAAGCATTAGGTCATCTTTCAAAGTTTTTTTTTTCTTTACTTCCTTGTGGCCGTCATTTACTGCGAGATAAAAATTATCCATTGAAACTAAGAACTGACATTGAATATATAATTCGTAATAAAAAAGAACGTCATAAGTTTAAAAATATATACTTCTAGAATTAGTGGGGTTTTTTGCGAACAGATTCAAAACTAATTAAATTTCATGCAGGATTTTGTTTAGTACAATAAATAAAATCATAAAATACACTAATTTTACTACTATAAAGAAACTTACTTGAGTTGCTGCAAGAGGTAAGAAATATTCCTCGATTTGAAATTTTGAAAACTACCACAACCACAGTGAGGGAGAAAGACTTTCATCAGTTTAAAAGGTAATCCCATAACACATCCGACTAGCCATATTTAAAGAATGAGATGTTTCATCCTAAAAACAGGACCCGCCAGACAAAAGTTTCTTTTTTTTTGCCAGCTTCGACAGGACGAAGATGAATAACACAATATTGTTGATATAAATTGATACGAGTTAACACTAAGCCCATTGCACACGCTTTGTAGAATTTCCGGGTGTAATCTTCAACCGTCGTCTACTTCTGTTCTGTGTCTATCCCGCCCTTGTATCGACGACAGCTTCTAAGAGACATTTGATGTCGAGCACACACGTCAGATGTATGTATTCAATAAATAAATAATCCAAGTTAATACGAATTAAAATCACAGTACTTCACATTTCGCAAAAAACGAATTAAAATACACGCGTACATAAAAACAAACTTTGTTTGAATTACAACGTATACCACTTCGAACGAAGACATCTAAAATGCATGCGCAACTGGGAGTGCTAGTGCCCCCTGGTGGTTATTGCGTCGGAAGAATCAAAACGTCTTAAATTAAGACACGTTTAAAGCAATGAAGTGTCTTAAAATAAGACGTTTGCGGATATTTTAGACATTATTCTCAGTTCGTTTACACCATGGTCATAGTAAGACGCTTATGTATCTTAAATTAAGACATCTATAGTGTCTTAATTTTCAGATTAAGACACTTAAGTGTCTAAAATTCTTTTTCAGTCACATATGTGTCTAAATTTAAGACGCTTCTATTTGCAGTGTAGAAGCCATCAGTCCATCAGAAGAAAATGAAGTAATGGAAATGCCGGGGGCGACACTAAATTCTGAAAAAGCAGAATTCCTGTTCTCTAGTTATTATTATTATTATTGGTTAATTCTCAACCTTTGTATCACCGCGTTGAATATCTGCAACATAGCCTAATATGAAGGTTAAGTGGCTTCAAAAGACGATTATATTTATTGATGCAATCTCTCAACACAGCAGTAAATGCAAGATGCTCATAAAATTCTCAACAGACGGCAATTCTGAGTTATTTTTTCATATCAAAGTTTAAGTCATCATTTGAGCAGCTTCGAATCGCTGTTGAAAAATGAACTTCGTAAATTATGAAAAATCATAAACGCTGAAGACTTCCAAATATAGATTTTTTTTCAAAAGTAAGATCGTAAACTTTATAATTTTGTATAAGAAAATTGACAATATTTATGATAATTATGTAATTTTCTGTTTACTGCAGAGATGCAAAAAGTACCTTTTATTCAGCAATTTTTAGGTGCGTTCGTAATTATATAAAAACGTATCACCTATAGTCGTCGTTCAGGTCGTCTGTCTGTCTCTCTGTCAAAAACTACCCAACCGAATGGTCTGAAATTTAAAATATATAATTGTTGCAAAATTTTGTCGAATCATTTCAAATTTAATGAAAATTGGATGTATAGTTTAATTACAGGGCCAGTCAAAAGTTTTCCGTTACATTAGGGGCAATGGAAAAAATTATTTCAATTGCATTTTAATGGTAGCCTTTCGAACAGAATGAAATGGATATGCACTTATGAAGTACACTAAAATATACATTCAGTAGAATATGCGGTGCAAAAAATATTTATAAAATTAGTTTCAGTACGAACGCACCTCATTTGCCACGTTTGACGAGCAATTTCCAACTTGTTTTTATTTTTATGATCTATTTTTTTAAATTAAACTTTACAACCTTAACCTCTTCGGACCTGGAGTATGCTATAGGATACACATCTTTACAATATTTTTCCTATCTATAAATAATGATTAAAAAAATGAAAATAGTGGGAATGGAATCTTAAAATATAGCCCAACTAAAGCAAAATAACAATTTGTTTCTTATAGTGCTTTTTTCGGCCATGAAATGGGATTTGAAAATGACTTGCAGCAAAAATGAGGAAAATATACATAAACGAAAAGTAAATAATTTTGTTATACGTTAAAATACGATATGTAGAGTTCATTAAAAATAAAAATTTATTAAGTGCATAATTATTTCATATTTTTCATTATGTTTTCCATGCAAAACAAAAGAAAATATCCTAACAAATTGTCAAAAAATGTACTTATTGAGTCCCATGTGTCATATATGGTATATTAAATTTTATGTAAAAAAAATAAATAATGTTTTTTTTTCGCTTTTCAATCTTTCTTAGTTATCACTTTGCGAATATAAATTCATAACTGAAGTAAAAAATTATATGAAAATAAACCCTGGGGTCTGAAGAGGTTAAAATGATTTATTCTACCATCTGAATAAATAATTTTCAAATCGGAGTTGTTGAGTCACACAGACGGTTTGATTTTCATATTCAGATTTAACCAGTTAGTTCTTTCTTAAATTATGCATAATCGATTTAGTACGAAAACTAAATTGCTTATCTTGCGGACATTAATGGGAAGAATAGAACGGTTAAAACACGCATTCGTTTTTTCTAACTCAAGCAACGGAATTTCGAGATTTATTATATTTTTATAGCATTATACATAAAATTATACAGCTTACAGGATATTTTGGTAAAAAAAATAACATTTTCTTTTTTTAAAACTTTTCATCACAGTATTCCATGTTTGTGAATTCTGTTTGTCTGACAGTAGGGTATAATATGCCGGCCGGTTGTCACCACGTCAAACGGTAGTGCATTGACGAAGTAACTCAAACTTTCTGGTTTTGAGTGACGGATTGGGCATTTTTTTTTCTCTCAGTTGAAAAAAATTAATTCAGTGGCGCATATATAGAGGTTTATGCACCAATGCAAAAAAAAAAAAAATCCCTGCCGGCTCGGGCCTACAGGCGGAGGTAGATTTCGAAGTTAAGTACTAAATTCACCAACAAAACTTAAATCAAGATAGAGATAAACCCAGTTCCTTCACTAAGAATGAAATCTAGGGAGCTAAACATTTTGTGAAAATCGTAATATGCACGAATACACACACGCATGTATATGGAATAGGTTTAAAAAAAAATAGCTAAAGCAAGTTCAGAGAGCCTCAAAGTGTTAAAATAAGTTAATATTTCCATAGTCTGGTTTTTATCATGTTTTAATACGTTTCTTCAAACTCACATGGCGTTACATATTCACCTGTTGTGGTCCATTTAATTTCCAATATGACGCAATATATATATATATATATATATATATATTAATTCGTCAAACTATTTCATTTTGAGTTTTCATGCGGAAATCTTGCTCTAGAAAACTTATGACGTAATATTCAATTTGCTTTCAATTCGTCTAACTATTTATTTAATTAAATTTTTCGCGTGAAATTCTTGCAAAAGAAAAGCAATTGTTGTGGTGAGAATTTTATTGTCTTTTTATATTGTTGGCAACTGCTATAACGACAAATATTTATTTTTTCCTGCCATTGTTGTGTAAGAGCTGGTTTTATCAGAATCATGTTAAGGCGGTAATCAAAATTTTGAACTCTCCCCGTTTCCATTCCCTTGGGCCGATTTTGCCCATTTTCAATCCCCGCCGAGATATTAGCCATCTGAAAGTTGTTGGCGAGTTTGAAGACGATCCGTGCATAATTGCGACTTTTATCGTGCGGACAAAATTTAGTACATACATACATACATATATATATATATATATATATATATATATATATATATATATATAAACTTTTTAGGTGTGCGTGGTTTTGGGTTCCTGGGGTCCTATAATGAAAAGTTATGAAGGAATTTTTCAAAAGTCGCACTATGGTAACGACTGCAATAGGTAGTATTTCTTACGAAATCTACCTAAAAAAAAACACTTCAATGTATACTTATACTTCTTTCCACATACAGTATGCCCACTAAAGTCCCTTGCTACCCTCTTAATTTCCGAACGGCTGCTGCTAAATTCATAAAAGTGGTGTCTAGGTATAGTAAAGTAGCCATGCGCTACAGAATGAAACTACCTACGGCGCCACCTGGTGGAGAACTGCGGAGTTATAATTACTATTTCGAATACGGAAAGAGATAGGGGGAAAAAATGATTTACAAAGTTGTAGCGCATCATCGATATAGTACGAAAAGACACCTTGTGGACATTAATGGGAAGAATAAAACGGTTAAAACGCGCATTTGTTTTTTCGTGATTTCCTAAACTGTGACGTCACTAAAATTGAACAGAAGGACAAATGATTATCTCTCGGACAAATGTGCATCCAAATGTGCATTGCATTTGGCGCTGAGAAGTTTAAAAAACTAAAATAAAGTATATTGTTAGAACTAATTGTTTTTTCTTTCCAAGTCCGTTTTGTCACGTCGAAGTGTAGGAAATCACTTAAAAGCAAATGCTCGTTTTAACTGCTCTATTCTTCGCATTAGTGTCCGTTTTTCGTACTAAATTGATGATGCTCTACAACTTAGTAAATCCCTTTTTTCTCTATCTCTTTCTGTTTTAGAGATAGGAACGCTAACTCCGCAGTTTTCCACCAGGTGTCGCCGTAAGCGGTTCCATTCGGTAGCGCATGGCTAGTTTATTATACCTAGACACCACTTTTATGAATATAGCAGCAGCTGTTCTGAAGTTAAGAGGGTGGCAAGGAACTTTATTGGGCATACTGTATGCATCTGTTCATTTGTGTTTGTAATAACAGCTTGAAATTGTAAACGGACTTTTTAGGCGCCCTGTACAATGTATAGCAGTTATGCAAAGAGATACATAGCACGAATCTCACTGTTAGAGGAATTCTTAGGATAAACAGTATTGCGGTTTTATTAAATTAATTCGATTTCTATTATTCTTTGTTCAATAGTTCATATGAATTTGTAGTATCAAAATACATTGCTAATAATTTGTTATTCAACTATCAGAAATTTAAATTCGTAATTAAATTAGTTGTATTTTGCTGTCAGTCGCGCTGCTTTTATCGCTGAACTTACTTTGTAATAGTAGAATCTCTGTCAATTAAAAAAAATTGTACAACTAGCTGGCAGTTTTATGTTATTAACGGTAAGTATACATGTTTGATAAATAATTATTTTGACTAAAACAAAATTGCAACTTTATGAACTTTAATGGGATAAAAAGGTAATATTAAAGTGAGACTATAAGTCAGTATATGATGTGTTCTGTAAATTTACAAAAAATATTAGAAATGGCCTGACACGCAAATGGATTTTTAACGTAGAATCTGTATAATGCTGAATAAAAGTTCTGATCCAAAAGATAGACTGTAATGTTTATCCTTCTGAAAACAACTAACGACCGTTGTTGTTGACGATATCCTTTAAAAAAAAATGCTTTCCATATAACCTTTGTGTTTATGCCAGATAGACACACTGAGGTAATTTTTCAAATAACTAATAAGAAATCAGGTTATTTCCTTAACCTACGATTAACGTTTAAACAGGCTGACCTCAAAATGTTAACAAGATCGCGCAGACTTCGAGCCATTCCACGGTTCGCCAAAACCATAACTGACGACTTATCGCTTCTTTGCTACGCCTAAAATTTAATACAGATTGTCTCCTTGTTTAATCATGAGATTTCGACGATTAAATAATAAAATATTTACTGTAAAATTTTAGTGGTAAGATTTTAGATTTGGCTCGATCGTTTACCTGGGGCTATACCCGCAATATTTACTTTTGGCCCGACCGATGTACTAAGGACCAGGCCCGTGATAGTCAGTTTTCTCCCGAATAGAAAATCACGTGTCTCACACGCAATTGTAGGTTAAAAGTTTAAAATATAAAAATTCCAGGTATCATCTTTTTGTTTTTAAACTTAGTATTCACGAAATGTCAAAAATAAACTTGCTATTTGTGTCTTACTGTCCGTTAAAAATAAGTTTGAAAGGGAGTTGAATTGTTCTTGGTGGTATATAAGAAGGAATATTCTGTCTGATTATAAAGCATTTGCATGGTTAGTGTTTGTGACATAAAAAAGCCGTGATATATTCTTTGTCTATTTTCGCTTCTGCTTGAATTCGTTTTCAAGAATTACAGGAAATTAGAACTAGGTGTCTTTCTGCCATAGCTGTACAAGGATATTTCAAAAAAAAAAATGTGTTTTTTAAAGATTCCTACTTTCGGTTGGGTAAAAAGAACAAATTTGCTATTTTGAACAGATTTACAGGGACATGTAAATCTAGAAGCGTTATAATGAGCGACTATTTAGAAATTTATTTCTATCCAAGAAGAAGTTTTTAAATGAGAAAATTAATTTTGAAACAATTTCAAGATATTTACAATTTTCTACAGCATACTTTCGGTATCGGATTCGAATCAAGGAACAGAATTTTTCGGGTTCGGAATTCAAATCGTCGGAGTCGGCTTAGAAAAAAGAGCCCAAACTCGTCTCTATTAGGGGCTATGCATACATAACGTTATCATTTTAGGGGGTAAGGGGGGTCTGGCACATGATATCGTAAGATATCTGTATGGGGAAGGGCGGTTTATCTTTTGATATCGTTATTATTTTTGATCCAACCAATTTTTTTTTCTTTTTAATTGTAGCCTGGTCTTTACAACAAAATAGTATGTTATCTATTTTTATGAAAATACAAAGTTATTAACAAAATCATTAAATGATTATAAAATTATTTAATTCCAAAATATGGGATAACCCAACGTTAATCATGCCTATTCGTCTGTCATACGTGTATGCATATATAATCCGTCGTTCTTCAAACCATATGCGAAGTATGTTTGAAATGATACTTGTATTTACTAGTAACTAAAAGAGACAGAATGTTGTCCTCCTGTTTTGTTGATAAGAAGTTCTGTCTGCCCCACCTTGTGCGGAGCAAGTGCAAAAAGACATTATTATTGTTGAATGCATTATGTAACAAAAAGCTATTATTAAATACTTTTAAATAGTAACTATTTCTTTTAAGTGTTAATTGATATAAAGTTATTTCATACACAAATTGACATTTTATTGACTTCTCTGCATTTGAATCAATAAAGTATGCGACAAATAAATGTAACCGTATTCGTATATCACTGTAAACAAAAGAAAAAAATTCCAGGCATATAAAGAACTTTTATACATTGATAACGATATCATTACTTCTGGGGTGGGGGGGGGTCTAAAATTACCAAAAAGTTGATAACGTTATATATGCACAGCTCCTTACTTATCAAGTGACAATGATCTGCAACTGTTATATTATTTCGGCTGGTGTAACTGTCCTTCAGAAACAGACAGTTATTTCTCGAGTTGGAGTACTGTTGACGAGAGCTAACGACGCAATTTTTAGTTTTTATTTTCAAATTAGATATTTCACATTTACATTTCTGGTGCGAAGTTTCTGTTTTTTTTTATTTTTTTAAATAAAAAATAAAGAATATTAATTTTTTTTTTTTTATTTCAAATTTCATATGTTTTTGTTACAGTAAATTATGATTTTAAGAACGTATACGCTATACTTTTAACTCAAGTGTTTTTTTATATTAGCTTGGTTTTGAATACTATTTTTATTGTGAGAAAAGATACTAAAGATAAGTTTGAATCAGATACATATATATTTTTTATTATTTTCTGTCATTTTACAGTAATCAGCTTTCCGCAAGCAATAAATGTAGGTGCCTCTTTAAAAACAGTGAAATTGATTCACATAAATTTTCACCATATATTATAAGCGGATTTTTCAGGAAAAGTACTGTTGAAGTTTGTAATTAAATTCGTCATTGAAGTGTAAATTACAAATATTAGCGAAGATATATAATTATTATTATTATTATTATTATTATTATTACTAGTATATAGCCCCGTCAAAATTGACGGAATGTTGATCTGTGTTTCATTTTTATAAGACTTCATACAAACGTGCAAACAAACAGAATGAAATTTTATTATTGAAGGGTTTGTACTGTAGAAAAGTGCATTTCAAAAATGACAAATGGTTTCTACAAATACAAATGATAAAGGATATTTTTAAATTCAATATTCAATTTATCAAATAATTCAATTATTGGACAACATAAAGAGCAGTAATTATTGCAGTAATAATAATAAGCAAAGTTAAACACAATTTCTTAAAATTTCGCAAAAACATTAAAATTAAATATTTAATGTGTTAAAGTTATTTTATTTTAAAATATGTTATTTTTATAAAAATGACTGGCTCATTAAAACCCTTTCCAATGGGCGTTTCTTCATCGATTAATGGAGCTGTTTCGCCTCCAAATATGAATTTGCCGCCATCTATGGTCAATTAATATAAACGAAGGAACGTTTTGTTTAAATTGTAGTTTTTTTAATAGGAAATATGCAGGACGCATTAATTTAATTCAAGATCAATTTTGAAATGCTTCAGCTATATAACTTTAAAATTTCATTCGGTATATATAAAATAAAAAGTATTATTTTTATTATTTCTGTCGTAAAATTTTAATTCTATTTTATCAATTCTTAAGGGCATAAGAGCTTAATGCTTACGACCACTTGAAATTTCATTGCATTGTAAATAAGATTTAAACATCTTATAAAATGTAGTTAAAATGTAAGGAATATATGAGGGACTCACACCATAGCAGACCAAGTTCATTTTTTAAATATGATATAGTCCATTTAAATTGTGCATAAAATCTGTTGTATTCACCCCAATAGTGAGCCAAGCCTGTAAACAGATACCATATATGAGAAAATATGTGAAAACAGGCTTTGTTCACTGTGGGAGTAGATAGAACAGATTTTAAGAACTTTTTAAACGGAGTATCTCATTTTTTTTTTCCAAAGTCTTTTTTTTTTTTTTTTTTTTTTTTTTTTTTGGTCTAGTGTGGTTGTGAGCCCCTCATATAACACCATCTACTTCATATATTAATTACTTCAATGCAGATAAAATTTCAATTTTTAACGTAGTAACAACTGAACATAACTTTGGCGTAATAAGAGAAGGCGAAAAAAAAAAAATAATTTTCAGTCATGCAAATGCAATCTTATATTTCAATTACATCTGGAAAACAAAACTACTTTTATTTATAGCGCAAACAAAATTAAAAAAATTAAGCGGATAAATGTTAATCTCTTAAAAAAATTAAATTATAATATTCAATTTATTTATATTGAACGAAATTTTAAAATTATATAACGGAAGATTTTAAAAATAGATATCGAATTATATCATATTGTCCTGCATTTTTCTTATAAAAAACTATAAGTTCCTTCATTTATATCGATGGACAAAAGATGGCGCCAAAACAGTGTCGGTTTGTTTATATCTGGTTATCCATTGTTTATAATACCCTGTTATCCGTTATTTTTAATTTAGAATTTAAAATATTATAATTGGATAGTTTTTAAGATTTTGGAGAATAAGAAGGAGAATAGATGTGATACAAAACAGATTGTGTGTATATTTCCATATGTTGAACAGTCAGCATATTCATGGCATCTGAATACTTATGCCTAACATGACATGCATAAGTTGTTTTTCGATTTCTTAAAGATGGGTAAGACCCGGAATCGTCACCTTAGCGTATTATATAAATAGATTATTATTCGTTCCTCCTTACCCTTTGTACCGCGTTCAATATCTGCCACATAGCCAAAAATTAAGGTATGAACTATTATATTTATTGCTGTAATCTCCCAACTCAGAAGTAAATACAAAATGTTCATAGAATTCTCAACTGACGGCGATTCTGAGTTATCTTTTCATATCAAAGTTTAATTTATCATTTGAGGAGCTTTGCATCGTTATTGAAAAACGAACTTCATAAATTCTGAAAAATCAAAAAGGCTGAAGGCTTCCAAATATAGATTTTTTCAAAGGTCAGTTCGAAAATTTACAATTTTGTACAAGAAAATTGACACTATTTATGAGAATTATGCAATTTTCTGTTTATGGCAGAGGTGCAAACAATACCTTTTAGTCGGTAATTTTTTTTTAATTTTGTGATCTAAATTTTTTTAATTAAACTTTACAACCTTAAAATGATTTATTCTACCATCTGAATAAATAATTCTCAAATCGGAGTTGTTGGGTCACAGACTGTTAATTTGATTTTCATATTCAGATTTAACCAGTTAGAGCCTCCATAAATTACTAACCCAAGCAACGGAATTTAGAGATTTATTATATTTTTCTAGCGTTATATCTAAAATTATACAGCGTATAGGGTATTTGCGTAAAAAAATAATATTTTCCTTTTTTAGCCTGTACGGGATGAGTGTCTTTTACAGAATTTTTAATCTTTTATCACCGGTTTTTTAAAACAGAAATTTTTGTCTCATTGAATCGGGAGAATTACTTATCACTTGGGAAAGGAAGATCCTATGACAAATTTTTGGACCTATTAAAGAAGACAATTCACGGCTTATAAGGACAAGTATGGAGATAGAACAGTTATATAATGAAAACGATATAATAAATACTATAAAAATAAGAAGAATACAATGGTTAAGCCGTCTAATCAGAATCAGGGATGAGCGACGCACAAAGAAGATTTAAAATGATAATCTAATTGGGAATAGAAAGATTGGTAGACCCAGAAGAAATGGATAGAAGAGGTAGAAAAAGCTCTTGCACAAAATCAAATAATCCTTCTATATATAAAAAAAAGTTTTTATTTGGAAATGGACCAATGAAAATCTGCGTAGATATTCCGAGCAGATCGGCATCCAATTTGAATGCTTAAACATGGCCTTTCAACGTTAATATTAAAAAAACTGTTGCATACAAAAATATGAAAATTGGTGGTATTATAGAGAAATGTTTGATAAACACGCTGATGCAAACAGTTTTCAAATCGAAGAATTATTTTAAGAGATATTTAATGCTAAAGTTGGACAAAATCGTTCCATTAAAAAAGTTTTATTGGAGCAAAAACTATACATGAGAATTTAATCATTTTTGGATCATTTTATACTTTATAAGTTCCCGGAGTGCAGATTGCATTTATGTTTCTTATTTGACTCATTTTTTGAGGTTTTATTTCAATTTTAAATTCAAATTTTCAGCATTTCGAGAGATATTTTTTACAAATTTTAGAAAATTGTATTAATTTAAACTGTTGCCAACTGTATAAACAGCGCATACAATAATGTTTGCTTCCAGTTAAAAATTTATTTTACACGTGACTATTATAAACAGAAAATATAAAAAGCAGGAACTCATTGAAAATTACGTCATAAAAACTATAATTACACGTGAATTTTAAAAGAGAAAGAATATTGTAAAATGATAAATTCATTAACATGCGTTACAAGTCTTAAATAGGAGAATTTACGTCACATTTACTTCACATTACACTTATTACGTAAAAGGAACAAAAAATAATATTGCAAAACAGTTTAAATTTAAAAATTGCGCGAGACATTAATTTGATATTTTAAGATGATCATAATATTTCATTTCTAGCTAAAGTATTTTTATGTGAATATTAAAATAAAAATTAAAGTTTGGTGAAAATTACGTCAGATTGTAATCGTCAGATTCAAATTATAATTCAATCTTCCGAAATCTTTTTAAAGCCGATCAAATTGGCGTGCTGTTAGAATCTGCGGTGTCTGAACGGGGGTTGACGAGCGTAGCTCGTAGGGGGCAGAGCCCCCTAGTAAATTAAAAAGTAAAGGCCAGAGGTCGGAAGGGCTGGAGAGGTGTCTTGAGGGAGGTCAAAATCCTACATGGATTGTAGCACCGTTGTTTATGTATGTATGTATGAATCGGGAAAATGCTCGGATTAAATAAGGGAAAATTTACAACAAAAATTTACTGGTGAGAATAATCACTGATTCTGAGCACCTTACGCGGCACGAATACCGGTCGCTCGTCCCCAAAGGGTTAACACTTTCCATCACAGTTAAAAGTGTTTATGAATTTGGTTTGTCTAACAGCAGGTTATAATATGCCCGCTGGTTGTCAGCCCAGGTCAAACGGTAGATCATTGACGAAGTAAGTCAAAGGTTCTGGTTTCGAGTCCCGATTGGGCATTTTTTCGCTCAGTTGGAAAAATTTAATTTAATGATGCATATATAGAGGTTTATGCATTGAAGAAAAAAAAAACTTCAATATATACTTATACTACTTTCCACACATGTATTCTTTTTTCAAGATTTCATATGACTTTATAATATCAAAATACATTGCTAATTTATATTAATACTATGCTATATCTTCAGGCATTATTATCATAATAGAGATATAATAATGTCCGAAAACATGGTGTAGTATTAATATAGAAGTTTAATACGGGCATTACAAAAGGCAGTTATTTCTGTCGATAAAAATTATCTGCATTGCTAAAAATACACAGTATATATATAATAACGTCCGAAAATATGGTATAGTATTAATATAGAAGTTTAATACGGCATTACAAAAGGCAGTTATTTCTGTCGATAAAAATTATCTACATTGCTAAAAACACACAGTATATATATAATAATGTCCGAAAATATGGTATAGGATTAATATAGAAGTTTAATACGGACATTACAAAAAGCAGTTATTTCTGTCGATAAAAATTATCTACATTGCTAAAAATACACAGTATAGATATAATAATGTCCGAAAATATGGTATAGTATTAATATAGAAGTTTAATACGGGAATTACAAAACGCAGTTATTTCTGTCGATAAAAATTATCTACATTGCTAAAAACACACAGTATAGATATAATAATGTCCGAAAATATGGTATAGTATTAATATAGAAGTTTAATACGGGAATTACAAAACGCAGTTATTTCTGTCGATAAAAATTATCTACATTGCTAAAAACACACAGTATAGATATAATAATGTCCGAAAATATGGTATAGTATTAATATAGAAGTTTAATACGGGCATTACAAAAGGCAGTTATTTCTGTCGATAAAAATTATCTGCATTGCTAAAAACACACAGTATAGATATAAAAATGTCCAAAAATATGGTATAGGATTAATATAGAAGTTTAATACGGGCATTACAAAATGCAGTTATTTCTGCCAATAAAAATTATCTAAATTGCTAAAAATACACAGTATATATATAATAACGTCCGAAAATATGGTATAGTATTAATATAGAAGTTTAATACGGGCATTACAAAAGGCAGTTATTTCTGTCGATAAAAATTATCTACATTGCTAAAAACACACAGTATAAATATAATAATGTCCGAAAATATGGTATAGGATTAATATAGAAGTTTAATACGGACATTACAAAAAGCAGTTATTTCTGTCGATAAAAATTATCTACATTGCTAAAAATACACAGTATAGATATAATAATGTCCGAAAATATGGTATAGGATTAATATAGAAGTTTAATACGGGCATTACAAAACGCAGTTATTTCTGTCGATAAAAATTATCTACATTGCTAAAAACACACAGTATAGATATAAGAATGTCCGAAAATATGGTATAGGATTAATATAGAAGTTTAATACGGGCATTACAAAAGGCAGTTATTTCTGTCGATAAAAATTATCTACATTGCTAAAAACACACAGTATATATATAATAATGTCCGAAAATATGGTATAGGATTAATATAGAAGTTTAATACGGACATTACAAAAAGCAGTTATTTCTGTCGATAAAAATTATCTACATTGCTAAAAATACACAGTATAGATATAATAATGTCCGAAAATATGGTATAGTATTAATATAGAAGTTTAATACGGGAATTACAAAACGCAGTTATTTCTGTCGATAAAAATTATCTACATTGCTAAAAACACACAGTATAGATATAATAATGTCCGAAAATATGGTATAGTATTAATATAGATGTTTAATACGGGCATTACAAAAGGCAGTTATTTCTGTCGATAAAAATTATCTACATTGCTAAAAACACACAGTATAGATATAAAAATGTCCAAAAATATGGTATAGGATTAATATAGAAGTTTAATACGGGCATTACAAAATGCAGTTATTTCTGCCAATAAAAATTATCTAAATTGCTAAAAATACACAGTATATATATAATAACGTCCGAAAATATGGTATAGTATTAATATAGAAGTTTAATACGGGCATTACAAAAGGCAGTTATTTCTGTCGATAAAAATTATCTACATTGCTAAAAACACACAGTATAAATATAATAATGTCCGAAAATATGGTATAGGATTAATATAGAAGTTTAATACGGACATTACAAAAAGCAGTTATTTCTGTCGATAAAAATTATCTACATTGCTAAAAACACACTATAGATATAATAATGTCCGAAAATATGGTATAGTATTAATATAGAAGTTTAATACGGGCATTACAAAACGCAGTTATTTCTGTCGATAAAAATTATCTACATTGCTAAAAACACACAGTATAGATATAAGAATGTCCGAAAATATGGTATAGTATTAATATAGAAGTTTAATACGGGCATTACAAAAGGCAGTTATTTCTGTCGATAAAAATTATCTACATTGCTAAAAACACACAGTATAGATATAAAAATGTCCAAAAATATGGTATAGGATTAATATAGAAGTTTAATACGGGCATTACAAAATGCAGTTATTTCTGCCAATAAAAATTACCTAAATTGCTAATAATTTCGAATTCAACTAGCAGTAATTTAATGTCGTAATTAAATTATTTTTATTTTGCTGTTCGTCTGGCTGCTTTCATCGCTGAACCTACTTTGTGATATTAGAATCTCTGTCAATTAAAAAAATTGTAAAACCAGCTGACAGTTTTATGTCATTAAAGGTAAGTATACATGTTTAACAAATAACTATTCTTATTAATACATAATTTCACCTTTATGAACTTTAATGGTATAAAATGTTAATATTAAATGACTATAAGTCAGTATATGATGTGCTTTGTAAATTTACAAAAATATATTAGAATTGCCCTGACACGCGAATGGATTTTTAACATAGATTCTGTATAATGCTGAATAAAAGTTACAAACATAGAATCAAAAGATCCAAAACATAGAGAGTAATGTTTATCTTTCTGAAAACAGCTAACGAGCGTTATTGTTGACGATATTCTTTTACAAAATTCTTGCCATATAATATAGCCTTTGTGTTTATACCGGATAGACACACTGACAAGGGAACCAGTTTTGGTGCTGCTCGCACCTGTAGTTGAGACCTTGTGCATTTTAAAGCACTATATTAGGAAGTTTGAGAATCGATAAAATGTGTCTGTTAAAATCATAGTTTTTGATTTTACAACAGCATAACTTTCTGAAAATGCATTTTCCGAAGCCACTTAAAACATAGACTATTAACCGACTATTAACCTAGAATTTTTTTTTTTTTTTTATAAAACAGTTTAAAATGCGAGTTAGTTAGTAATAAGTATAAAATATTGAAAAAAGTTTAAAAATTCCTTCAAGAACCTACGAATTTGGTTTGAATTGAAAAATTACAACATTTTATTCATATTTTCGGCAGAGAATTAGCTGGCGTTTTTTTTTTTTTTTTCCCATGAAGTAGAGCTTTTTGACAACCCTAGCCGAATGTCATTAGCTGCTTGTCGTGTGGTTTGGACTTCACTAGAACTTATAATGTTCGACCTAATTAGGCACAGTAAATTTTCTAAATTGTATAAAAATATTAATTTATTTTATGATTACTTTTACGAAAAGACACAATATTTAATAAAACAACATTTCATTTTAAACATTCGAAACTTTATTCCATCCGACTTGAAAAAATTTAAAAGAAATATATTTACTATTTATACATGTACATTTATCGTCTGCATAAAAAAAAAACCTAATTCTTGTTTCTTATGCTATCAATTAACAAACAAGTCGCAATCTGATTTAATTCTAATACGTACCGTCATGTATGAACATAGAATATATATCTATTCTATGTTAGTGCGCACCGTACATAAACTCCCCAAATAAAGAGCGCGAAAAATTTGTAGCGCCATATTTGGCGACCTAAATCACCTTTGGCGTGAAATAAACAAATAAAAATCCAATAATAAAAAATTAAAAGTATAAAAAATATATAAAATATGATTTTAACAGAAAAGTTTTATCGGTTCTTTAACTTTTATGTATAGGGCTGCAACACGCACCAGGTCTCGATGCTAAGTGCGAGCAGAAGCAAAAGTGATTCCCTTTGAGATAATTTTTCAAATAACTAATAAGAAATTGGATAAAAATATTAAAAATCCAGCTATCATCTTTTTGTTTTAAGTCTTAATATTCCGAATGCTTTAGAAAAGCAGATTTTACATTTTAATTTCAAATTTAAAAAATAACCTGTGTTTTTCCTTAACATATTAAAATAGCTGACTACAAATTATGAAGTTCATCTCTTTACATACTTGAGAAAGATCTTTACTTTTAATTGCGTGGCAAATATTTTCCTTTAATTAACATTTTGTTAAAATAGTAGATAAGTACTACGATACATGCTAATAAAAAAAAGAGCTCTTAGTTCATTTATGAATGATGGGAACGTTATTCATCATCTCTGATATTAGGTTAATTGCAAATTCAAAAGAAGGAAAACCTCTTGAAGAATCAGCATACTATTCCTCCGTGTATAAGATCGGAAATTTTCTAATTTAAGCAGCTTTGAATAAAAATGACGGCATCTAATTGTTTGCTTTTGATGAACTCCTGGAAAACCATTATGAATAAGGATAGTAAAATTAAATCTTTAATTAAATGTGAAAAATGTCTTCAAAATAATTATTATGAAAATGATAATTTTAAGAAACGTCTAATAATGTTTAAGTGTGGCATTAACGCAGTTCTTTCAATTTGTAATTAATCTTTATGATTGAACTAAGATTCTATAATGCAGCTATGCACAAGAACATTTTTTAGAACTTACTTATCTAATCATGCCACTTTATCGAAGACATTGTTTGTGAATCAAAGCATGTGAATTAAAAGAAACTTATTATAACCCTTGAGGGGCGGTGGGATAAAACATGTACCACTTACGATTAATGAAAATTTGCACCAGAAAAAAATTATGAAATTTTACTTTTCTAACTTAGGTGGAAAAAAAGTCGTAAATTTGCTTTTCCGTATTTTGAAATAAAATTTCTCTAATTTTCCGGTGGGAATTCAGCATTATACATACGCAATTGCTTGCCTCTCAAGGGTTATATATGCGTGTAGTGCTTAGAAGATTTCGCTTTATTTGCAAATTTTATTTAAACTTAAGAGTGGTCCAGGAAAATAAATACTTAAAACATTTTAAATTTGCGCTAACCTTTACACTAGTTAACTATCTTCAATACATACGATAGATTATCCCCCTACAAACCGGCGGCATTAAAATAAAAGTTACTTTTACTTAAATAATTACAATGTTCGAATTGGAGAAGATATGGTTTAAAAGATATCTTTTTAAATAAATGAAAGTTATTGTATTTTATATTGTATTACGTACTATATTATAAAGTTAAACTAATCCGTAACAAGGGACAAATGTTTCTTAATCTAGGAAAATATAATATAACCAAGAACGAAAATATAATAATAACTTCTTCCACATTACCCACTATTCTGAAAAGCATTCTGTAAATATCACAGAAATCAATCTGATTTCGAGATTTAAAGAATCATTATAAAAACAAAGTTTTTTTTTTTTATTGCATCTTGATTTTTAGAAACGTTTCCGAGTGGTTTTTGTAGTGTATTAAATCAGTTTTCTTAGTCCGTAATATAGGATTTTAAGTTGCTATGAATTTTCAATAAGCATGTTCATGGTCAACAGACATGTTATATAAACCAGCAAGATAAGTTAACAGCAACTTTAAAATTAATATTATTTTTTTACTGTCGCAAATATATATTTTATTAGACAGTAGGAAATGTTCAATTGAGAATTACGTATGATAGGATTTAATAAAATGAAGAAAACTTTTAATATCTTTATAAATTTTGAATCGATTTCCATAAAATTTAAAATGACTCGACAAAATTCTGCAACGATTATATATATTAAATTTCAAATCATTCGGTTGGGCAGATTTAGCGTTGTTATATGCGGACAGACGGCCGGACCAGGCGACAACTTATAGGTGCTACGTATGTATGTAACTTCGAACGTACCTAAAAAGACTGCAACTCTCAAGTTTCTTTTTTCTTTTTCACAATAATAAAGTTTAATATAGGTATTAATAATAGTTCTGCAGATGTCAAATCTCTTATCAAGTGATCATTAACGTTACAGCTGTTTTTAGGTGCGTTCGTAATTATATAAATACGTAGAAACTATAGTCGTCGTCTGGTCCGCCCGTGTGACAGTATGTCCGTCTATCTGCATTTGATAGCGCAAAAACTACCCAACGGAATGTTTTTAAATTTAAAATATACTATATTCGATACAGAATTTTCTCGAGTCATTTCAAATTTTACGAAAATAGAATCAAAACTTAAAAAGAGATTAATATAAGTTTTCTTCATTCTATTAAATCCTATTACATTTAATTAATTCAATGATATCCCATGATAGGTACTGATTCTGATTGCCATGGTGATTACGTCCTATTTAATGTAGAGTCATATTATTTCAGTATTACTGAATTTAATCATTATAATTGTAATAAATTTTGTATCATGCATTTTTGCATAAGCGTGTGCAACAGCTATTGCGCCAAGGTCTGAATATTTATGAAACTAGTTGTAGAAAGAACGCATCTCATTTGCCACGTTTGACGCATAATTTCCGACTTGTTAAATTAAATGCTGCATAGATACGCTGTTTCACATCATTTGCGAACATAATTTTAATAATACAAACTTCAAACTTATTATTTCTGGACTGCTGCGAGACCAAGCAGTGAGACTTGTGATTTCTATACGACATCGAGTAAATATTTTATCAAACAGTGGTAACATCTACAGTAATCTTCAATCATTTGATAACATTTGAGATTGTTGTACTAAACTTGTAGTTATTCTCTGTCGTCTTGCAGCTCTCTCATAACTAATACTATAATGGCTCGCTCAGTCTAAGGCTTGGATACCTGTTCTCTTGATACCCTGTATTTAAAGTTTGTGTGTTTATGGAACGCATTTTGAGCATTCCATAGTTCATTGCATTTATATGTATTAAAATAAGAATACAACCATTACATTTTATAATGAGTAAGTCCGCTGCCATCGAAATACTCAAGGCCAGAGGACATGAGTGTGACGTCATCAATAATCGACCGACTTCTCACTATTGCTGGAATTCACACCGGGAACTTTTGAATAGCAATTTTCTTTTACTTTATTTGTGGAATATCTATAATCTGATAAAACAATAATATTTAAGCTTACTGTTGAGAATTTGGAATCCCCCAATTAAAAAAATCAGCCATATGCAGCAACACTGTGGCCTTCCGCATCTGGCTGAATTTTTATTAGGGATTCCGAATTCTCACCAGTAAGTTTAAATAGTTATTATTGTTTTATAAGATGATAGATATTCCACAAATGAAAGAAAAGACAATTGCTATTCAAAATTTTCCTGTGTGAATTCCAACACAAGTGATAAGTCGGTCAATTAGTGATGACGTCACACTCGTGTCCTCCGGCCTTGTGTATTTTAATGGCAGCGCGGTAAGACTGATTATCTAGAAATCCGTAAGTATACGTTGTTCTCTAGTCTTGAGCAAACACTCTGGAAGAATTCCGTGAATTTAGTTTTTCCCTTGTTGCTTTTTTCATTATAACTGTAAAAAAAAAAAAAAAACTCCTCTTTATACACTAAATTATTACTCATTTTCATAAAAAAATTTCCGTACTCCTACAAAATATGCTTTTGGAAAAATTCCAATTATTCCTTGCACGCATGCGTATTCGTTTTATTAATACTAACGTTCGAATTCGAACTCATTTTAAAAATTGAAAAATTGAAAATTCAATAAATCAAAATTTCTAATTTATTTAAATGCAAATAAAAAAATAGTACTTTTTAATTAAAAAAAAGTAAAAGTTAATTTTCTCATTCATTTAAAATTAATTGTAATTTATTTTTTAAAGTTATAAAAAGAAATCCCAATTAAAGTATATTCTAAACGAACACATTTAAAAAATATATTCTAAACGAACAGATTTAAGAATTATATAATAGTTAAATTAAATGAAAAAAATCGATTTTACTCAAAAAAAAAGAAAATATTTCTTCTCGTATTTAATTAAAAATACAATATTGTTATTGTAACAAACAAACAAAAGGTGCGTTTAATCCATATTTTTATTCCCCAATAAAACTACTCTAAACAAACATCAACCATTATCTCATAACGTGAAATCTCGAAGCAATGAAACTTGTAAATTGCCAGCTAAAACAACAAATTTATCAAGCTTTACCAAAGTACGAATGTGGAAAAAATTCCTAACTTCATTTAAAACTTAACTTGAGCGGCTGGTCGTTGGCTGAATGTTTAAGGTACTAGACTTGGAGCAGTGAGCCCACCGTTGGTCCAACTCTATGGTCAGCCAGAAATAAGAGAGATTTTTTTAAAACCGGCTATTTAACGGCAAATAACGAAAAAAATAAACAAAAGTTTCTTCAATGGACGGATATTTTCTTTCTTGTAACAGAATACAAAAAAAAAAAAAAAAAAAAAAAAAAAAAAACGGACATGAAGAAAGTATTTTTGAGAGTGTAAAACACGAAATATTCCTCTTTGATTCGCACATCTTTACTAAAATTTCTGTAACTTTACCGGTCGACCGTAAAAAATTGTCAAATCCTCCAATCTAAACTGCATTTTTTTTTTTTTTAAATGAGAGGAGTTTTGCGTCAAATCGTGCTATCAATGCGTTTTCGTTTCAAAAACAAAATTTTTATATATGTACCTTTACCTCAAAACATCGAAACCTCGCGAACCTCAGTTGAAAATATCCCGAAAACCTGCGATCAGAAGGCGAAATTTCCAGAGGAAAAGAGAAAAAACAGTCAGTAACGGAAGAAAAACGACTTGTCACGTGATAAAAATAGCTTAGCACTCGAATTTTAATTATTTATCAAAAAATGGAAACTCATTTCGATTGCAAATCACTTCCATAGTCAGCCATGCAAATTTTATACTTTTACGTTTAAAAATGAGACCGTTATTGTGTCACAAAGTTTCGCGTTTATTGAGTAGTGAACTTGAGAACAGCCTTAAGCATATTTTAACACTGCAATGTTCAGTAGGCCACTCTTTACGACATCTTTGCTGTTTCAAATTTATAAAGTAATAAATGTGCACAAAATTCAGGATTACTATACCAGTATGTCAATCAATTGTAAAAAGACTTGCAACTGAACAAATTTAGCCAAATTTTGTAAATTTAGGTTGCCGATATACTGGGTGTCCCAGATATAAATTCTATTAGTATCAACTGTAAGTGTTGATGTAAGGTCACAAATAAAGCGCAATACAAACAGTTTTAGATAAGCGCACGCGCGAGTACTGCTTTGTTATTTACACCCTTGCAGTACCAAACGCAAAATGGTGACTGCTGAGCCTAAAGCGTTATTCCTGGGCTGAAGATTTAAAAGCGTACGCTACTGGTGATTTTTTCCTTTGGGGCTTTATAAAAGGTCGTGTCTACACTCCGCCGCTACCTAATGATTTGCCAGAGTTGAGACGCATAATTGAAGAGGCTATTGCTTCCATTAATCAGGACTTGTTAACCGAAGTGTGGGAAAAAATTGGACTTTAGGTTGCACGTTTGCCGTATAACTAAAGGTGCAAATATTGAACATTTATAAGATAATCTCGGTTAGTTTACCTTAAATTTGATGTATGACTTGTTGTAAATAGCCTAAATTAAATTGCTATAATATACCATTGAAACTGTTCTGTACTCTGTATATTTTCAAGTTTTTCTTTTCGAAAAGAAAGATAAAATAAATTATTAACAATAACAACTGTCGAACTTAACGCATATCTTTTATATGGCTGTGTTTTATGTACAAATTTCATATTAGTAATGTTTATAATATATATCTGCTTTTTAACATTTTCCAAGATAGTTGAAAAGTGTTTGTGACTTTGGTTTGTCTGTCCGTCTGTCCGAGCTTTCACTCACGTAAATATAATCAGACAGCCCTGATTTTTTTTAAGGTATTGACGCTTAGTACAGCCCGATTGCTGTTAAAAATGAAGTACCACTTATAGATTTTTTTAAGATATATTCAAAAATATTCTTTTATAATGAGAAAATGCCAATGAGAAAAAAAATCGTTGCAAGAACATTTTGATGCATTTGCGCCATTTCAAACATAATGAAATTGATATGTAGTTAGGAAGTGCACTAAAACATGCTTCCTGTAGAATATAGTGTACAAATCATTTATTTTTCATTTTCAGGCTCACACAAAATAATTCTGTTACATAATGGTTTGCGGGGAAAAGTCCTTTGCAGTTTATTATAACGTTGTTACACAATTTCAAACATGCATAATGAAATTTATGTGCATTGCTGAGGTATATTGTAAGTTTCTTACTGAAAATTATGGTGTACTTTCAATCACATACAGAGTTACGCTAAGGAATTCGTAAGTATTACTAACTTTGCAAGTGAATGGCTTACATGGTAGTTTTTAATCGTGTAATGCATTTTTCTGTTGAATTGTATTTTTATACTAAAAGAAGTTTGTGAAATGTAAACAAATGCATACACAGGGCTACGCAAACGAACAAGATACATTGCTGTTTATGATTCGTAGTTGCTGGGGTGCGATGCAAATTATGTTATACGTTTTTTACATTAATTAAATTTTAACTTAAACCCTTAATATGTGAATAAACGTCTTTAAGAAATATGTGGGGCTGTACAAAGAATTTGAGTGAATTTCTAACTATTGGCGAAAATTACTAAAAGGGAATTTTTTAAAGGAACTAAAGTTTAGCATAATATGTAGTACTTATGCAAATCTTTAAGATCATAAACAGGTTTGCGCAAAATTATTAGACTATTTTTTTCATTATGGAAGATCATTGCTAAAACTGGATTTTTAAATGTGTTATGTGCCTTATAAAATGTTTACTCACATATATTATTGCACCTTATTTAACGGTGATATTTCGTAATAGTTTTATATATAATGTTAGAAAGTGTTCAATATTTTCACTGGAAAGGGTTTCAAGCATGAATTTTCGTTCTTCGTGCAATATTAGTATTAGGATTTTAAATAAAATGATTCCTTTCACTTAAGGATAGTTTTTGTTGCCTGCATAACTTCTTAGAGATTTTTCATACCGCTTGGACGACGGTACGGCGCGGCAGCTTGATTACATGAGTATGTTACAAATACCGTATTTACTCGTGTATAACGCGCACCCGAACTTTACAAGAATAAATGGCGATTTTTTAATATCTCGTATATAACGTGCACCATAAATTCGACAAGTGAATGAATGACCAAATGAATTTCAGTAAGGAAAGTCGAATGTTATGTCAGGCCAGGAAATAAGGCGAAAATATATATTTAGACTTCGGATAGGGGATGAGTGTGGGAGTGAGTGACGGGTTGTAGGAGATAGTGATGTATCATGCTGTGGTGACATCACTCGCTTAACGAAATACTTGAGACCGTCTTTTGACAACGAGCAAGTAAGATGGTGAATCGATATAGTCATACTGTGACATTTGAGTTGAACATAGTTCAGTAGATAAGCGAAAATGGTAACCGTGCTTCAAGTTGGAAGGTCTGCGTTGGTGAGTCAAGTGTGCGAGAGTGGCGGAATATGGAAGAAAAACTGAAAAAAGCACCATCCAAAAAGCGTGCTATTTGGAGGAAATCGTGTAAATATCCGCAAGTGGAGCAGCAGCTTTTACATGTAACGGATTTGCCGTGTTCGGGGTGCTCAGTCTCAACGGAAATGTTGATGTTCAAGGCCTGTAAAATAGGTAGGAAAATAAATATTCCAAGAGAAGATTTCAAGGGGAGTTATGGCTAGATGCGACTCTGTATGATCCATAACATTCTCTCTATCAGGAGAAGAACAACGCTATCGCAGAAGTTGCCACGGTTGACGGCCAAATGTAGACACCATATATGATTTTTAAACGTAAAACTATCCCAAAGGGATGTTTTCCAGTCGTCATAATTGTAAGAGCACAGGAATAAGGATGAATGACGGATGAGCTCATGAAAGATTGGATTAAAGTTGTGTGGGATCGTTGGCTAGGTGCTTTGCATCAGCCATCGATGCTGGTCCTGGACACACGACGCCTGGAGTAAAAGCAAAATTTCGTTGCTCAAGCGAATTGGTTGTGATACCAGGTGGGATGACGAAAGTGCTGCAGCCTTTGGATATTGTCATCAACTGACAATTTAAGGTTACATTTCAGCATGCCTACAATCGGTAGATGACAACTACAGATCACATCTCCACTCCAAGCGGAAGAATGAAGCGTGCGTTACTCCCAACAGAACGTGAGTAGATATGTGAAATTTGGAATTCTATCTCAGCCAAGATGATAATAAAGAGCTTAAAAGCGACTTGAATTTCCAATCAGATGGATGGAACTGAAGACGGTATGATTTACTACGATATTGGCTGTGCCAGTGATGATGTGGACAGTAGCAGTAGCGGCAATAAGAACTCCTAATTAGCGTTTAAATAATTTTACTAGCGCTGTTGTATAAAAAAGTGCAAGGAGTGAAATAAAGATGCAGCAATATTTCTGTTAAGTGTGATTTTTTCAGTTTTAAATTCTTCTTTGAATACATTTCTTGATTCATATGTATATCCTGTGATTATATCCAGCAGTAAAAAAATATTCCGTGCATAACGCGCACCTACAGTTTTTGCCCTACATTTAAAAAAAAAGTGCGCGTTATACACGAGTAAATACAGTATTTTAAATGAGTTATTAATTTTATTTTACAATAATATATAAATAAAATATTTTCTGTATATTTTCCGGTGCAAGAAAAATATATTTTGTAAAAAAAATGAATTACTCTTGAACGAATTATGAATGATAGACGTAACACATATGGACATCAACATATTTTAACACTTTCTATCATATTTGAACAGTGAATTCGGTTTGTACGACTGTCTGGACGTATGGTCTTCTGTCTGTACGAGCTCTAATTCGCATAAATATAGACAGATTGCTATGCAATTGATATATGTTATTGAGATTTACTATGGTTCAGTATTAAAAATGATGTGTGAAAAATTCATTGTTCGTTTTCAGGGATACTCATAAGTATCCTTGCATAAGTATTCCGTTAAGTATATTAATAAGTATTCCGTTACATTATGGACTATGGGGAAAATTATTTGCAATGTGTTTTATTAAAGTTGCGCTTATTTCAAACATTGAACATATTGAATATATGAACATATTGAAATGAATATAGTAGTGCACCGACTTACGTCACCCCGCATTTACGTCGCCTGGCCTGGGAAAAAAATTCCGTAATTAAGATGCACTTTGAACTTTTTTAAAGACTTTTGGTTCTATGAAGGGAACCTTTCCCGCGACAGTCAAGTGATAGTGACAAACAAATAAAAAAGTCACTAGAAAAAGTTTAGAAAACTCACTCTGCTGTTACAAAGACCTTCTAAAAGTAAACAAGAAAAATTTGTCTGTTCAAACTTCAATGCAAGTTTTTTCGCATCCTCAAAGACTTGAACGGGACAGTTAGAAGAAGAATAAATTGGAAGTTAACAACTTATTGAATTATTCCAAATTGTTGTATTGCAAACGCTTTTTAAGAAAAAAAGTCTGTTCAAACTTCAATGCAAGTTTTTTCGCATCCTCAAAGACTCGAACGGGACAGTTAGAAAAAGAATAAATTGGAAGTTAACAACATATTGAATTATTCCAAATTCTTGTATTGCAAACGCTTTTTAAGAAAAATTTGTCTGTTCAAACTTCAATGCAAGTTTTTTCGCATTCTCAAAGACTCGAACGGGACAGTTAGAAGAAGAATAAATTGGAAGTTAACAACTTATTGAATTATTCCAAATTCTTGAATTGCAAACACTTTTTAAGAAAAATTTGTCGGTTCAAACTTCAATGCAAGTTTTTTCGCACCCTCAAAGACTCGAACGGGACAGTTAGAAGAAGAATAAATTGGAAGTTAACAACTTATTGAATTATTCCAAATTCTTGTATTGCAAACGCTTTTTAAGATAAATTTGTCGGTTCAAACTTCAATGCAAGTTTTTTCGCACCCTCAAAGACTCGACCGGGACAGTTAGAAGAAGAATAAATTGGAAGTTAACAACTTATTGAATTATTCCAAATTCTTGTATTGCAAACGCCTTTTTTATTTTTTTGCTAATATTATATGTATGTAACATAATCCCTAAATACTATAGAATATGTTCATTAGATTTTGGAGAATTTTTATTACTTATCCTTTTTTACTTATCCAAATGTACCTCGACTTATGTCGATTTCGACTTACGTCGCTAGACTTGGGAAAAGTTGTTGGCGTAAGTCGAGGTATATTACTGTATATACAATGATGTGAACAAGAAGATGCTTACTGTTGAATATGGTGCATAACATTTATAATTCATGTCATATACAGGGTCACACAGAGGTTTTCGAAAGTACTGTATATAAGCGATAATTGTTGGAAAGTAAATTTATAGTTGTGGTTTGCGATTTTAAATATAGTTTTTTTTTATATTACTCGGTATGCATAAATTACATATATTATATACAGGGCTGTACAAAAACGTTTAAATAGGTTTCCCTTTTTTGACGGAAATTGGTTAAAGGGAATTTTCAACTGCGTTCAGCATTTATTAATTGAACTAAATTTTAACATAATATGTTCGTCAATCTTAATAAAGATTTTCTATCACTTTTTATAGCATATTTTAACTTTATCTGTTTATAAGTGATTATTATACATGTGTTTATAATATGTTCTAACTCTACAAATCTATAGATCATATACAGAGAATCACAAAAGAATTTGGACTCTTTTCTGACTATGTATGATAATTGCCGAAGTTGACTTTCAAATGTAGCATGCATTTTACAAATTGTTTACTTAAATATCATCTTTCACCGTATTAAACGGTGAAGTTTTATTACAGTATTCTGAATGTGTTGGAAAGTGTTCTGAAATCTATGCTTGACGCATGATTTTTTTTTCTAGTTCTTTTGTAATGCGTCCCATAGCCTTAGATTTAATGTTTATTGTGACCCCCGGTAATAAACGAGTTTGAAATGTTTGCTTTAGACAGCGAGAGCAATATAATTTCAACATTACTTATATATTGTTATTTCTACACGTGAAAGTACCGTCCTTGATTTTAAAAATTTAGTTTATATAATTTGGTCAAACTGGAAAAAAAAATCGATTCTTTATTGAAAATGTCACTTTTTTTAATTGCGAAGTAAAATTTGTGGCAAGCGTTAATTCTTTTCTTCAGTTCTTTCTTGTGAGCTCGATATGTGTTTCTTTTCTCTGTCTCTATTTCCTATTTTCTTTTCGAGATCTTCTTGCGTTGGTAATTTGGCGATATATTTTAATGTGTTCTATATTGTAAAGTCGCAATCTATTTAGTTTCATGCTTTATAGAATAGTTGACATTTAAAAAATTGCTTTAATAACATATCTTGAGATAGTCATTATTTTTTTTTACAATAACTGAAATATATTGGCAGTATTTAAAAAAATATATATCTCTTATATTGATGAATTTTTAAAATAAATTAAAATACAAAATAAATAAGTACTTTGACATTCTTTAATTTTCACATGAAGATAGGCAATCTGCCCAATCTACCCTCAAATCATTTTCATGTAGTGTATTTAACATTCCTACGGCGAAACAAAGTTGCATTCGGCATTACGAAGCAGAGTTTTTCTTACAGAAAACGTTGACTTGTTTTATAAACCGTGTTGAAATTAGTATCTTCAAAATTCCTTTTTGCAGTGATTTGAATCTCTGATAATATATAAGCAGAAATATTGTTTATGCTTTTTAAAAGTGTCCATCATATTACTTAGTTGTTACAGAGCACTCTCAAGTCAAAATAAAGCTTACATTTTCTCCAAATTCTTCTCAAACAAATTTTTAACAGTTTCCAACATAGTTGCAAAGTGTTATGAATTCGGTTTGTCTGTCTGTCTGCCATCTGTTCTTTCTCTAACTCGCGTAAATATAATCAGATTGCCATGAAATTGATATATGTTATTGGTATTTACTATGACATTTTCGGTATTGAAAATGAAGAGTTTAGCATTTACAGTTCATTTATAGGGGCACGCAAAAGAATTCCTTTACATTACGTTGTATGGGGAAAATCGTTTGCTGTATATTTTAATGATAATACACCATTTTAAATATAATGAAATTTTTTATATATAATTATTAGATTTAAAAATTTAGAAAATATATTTTTTCTTTCCTTTATATTCGAATATATAAAATTCAATGCACAGTTTTGTTTATATATATAAACCGAACTTATATAAAAAATATTGGGGATTTTCATTGATATTGAGTTTGCATGGAGAATTTTGAAAAGTTCTGAAATATTACAAAAAATTCCTTTTTTTCTCAAAAAATTTTTTTTTTAAATTTTTTTTGTGATAAATATATGCTAAAATGCATATGATGTACCCTTGAATGATATTTAAAGTGAAATTTACAAAGAATAAAAAATTGATTTTAACACGTTCACGCCGGCGCGGTGGGTCACACTCGACTGTCGCAGAGTTGTCAAGTCTCCGGATTTCTGCACACAGCTATTATTTTAGAGAAAATGTTGTTCCTTTAAATCGCCCAATTGCTCTAATTAAATAAAACAACGTTTTCTGTATTAAAATACTGGTATCCAAAAAGCCGGAGACTTTGCAGCTCTGAGACAATCGAGTGTGACCCACCGCGCCGGCGTGAACGTGTTAAAGGTCCCTCGTCCCCTAAAGTTACATTCCTACATCAGGTTCTAACAGCAACTGAAAATGTAAATATCATACGAAGGCATCATTAGGAGGGGCATAAAATGATCTTTGAAATTTAAAAATATCGATGTTCTTTAAAAATCTGTGGAGAATGTATGTTTTGTTTTGCAAGATGTTATGAAATAACCCCACAATGATTTAAAAGAAAAGAAAAGTTGTAGAAATTATTGCATGTTTTACATATTAGGATGATTATAAATTACACAACTATTCTTTTCTTCTGTCGATTCAAAGCAATAAGCCACTCAGTTGCTTAAAAAAGGTTTGCTATGAGGTATAAAGAATTTTTTAATTACCTTAAATTCATTAAAAATATTAAATTAACCCCTTAGAGTAAATATTCAGAAAACAATTATAGATTTTTAAAGAGTATGAGAAAAAAAATATGTGTTTATAAATTCTGAATTGTTATCAGTAGCTTGTTTCTGTTTAGTTATATGTCAATACTTTTTGCCGCAGGACATAAAAAAATAACATTTTCTCATACTTATTAATACTTTCCAGCAATGTTGAAAAGTTTTTAAGCATTCTGTTTGTCTGTCCGTCTGTCCACATTCTAACTCTTGTAAATATACTCGGATTTTCATGCAATTGATAAATGTTATTTAGGATCCCCAAATCACGTTTGTTATTGATATGAAGTAAGTAGGATTAATAGTTCATTTTACTGGGCACTCAAAATCCTTCCGTTACATTATAGTCAGTGGGAAAAATCGTTTGCAGTGTATTTTAATAACATTACGCTATTTCAAATGTATTAAAATTGATATAAATCACTGAATTCCACTAAAAGATGATTACTATATAATAGTGCAATACAATATATACAGGCCAGATCAAAGAATTGTAGATGGGAACAGCTGAAATTCGGGTTTTCAAGTATGTCATGCGTTTCCATATGGTTGAATTAGACATAATATTTTAACTTATTAAACGGTGCAGTTTTGTATCATTATTCTGAATGTGTTGGAAAGTGTTTCATAATATATGCTTGGCGCATGATTTTATCTTTCTTTTTTTCCCTTATCATCTTATTTAAATGTAATGATTCAAACGGCATCCTCTGTCTTCCCAATAACAGAATTCATAATAAGCGTGTAAAATGTTATAAAGACAAAAGACATTTTTTATATAGTCTTTATTGTACTCCGTATTATTTATTTTACTTCGATTAGCGCGAGTGATTACTCGGAAACTAAACAATTGTATTTATTATTTTATGCCTTTCACAAAAATTGTTATCAAGTAATTAGAGCTTGTTTTTCACTTGAATTATTGTCTTACAATTAAATGAAAATTATTCCCACCTATGCATAAACATTTCAGACCTGTTGAAACATTTGCGGGGATGCGGAAAATGATTCGGGATATGCAATGTAAGTTCTGTATACTTATGAAGCGAGAACAGTTTTAGCTCCCAGCTATATTATGTATGCCTGGGAGATTCATTAATGCGAGAAACATTAAAACTTGTAGCCGTGCTAACCGAAAACTTCCGGCGAACCGGAATGAATTAAATGCAGGAGTTTTCGAAGTTCTTTGGTGCCGGTTTGCATAGCGAATTACAGCAGACGATTTTTTTTCAGAAGTTTTCGATTTGTTGCTAGTTATTGGAAACTAAACGAGTGTGAGATTTTTCGAAAATTTTTGTTTTGCTTTTTTGCTTGCTGAATATGCAATAAAGTGATTAATGAATCAGAGTAATTAAATTCAGTTGGTGTTTGCACAGCTGTGTAAGGTTTATTTTTTTCTTCGTAAACTTTTTACAGAAATAAACTGAATTTTTTTTTTAATTTCAGGTTAGTATAAAGCGTTTTGTATTTATTTCATTAATGAAACTTAATTACTACATATATCATCTTTGCTAACGAGAACGCTAATTAATTTGCTATAACACTCACTAAAAAAACATAGTGAAAAGTTCTTTCGCAGAGAGAAAGTTTTACTCAGTTCATTAGCTTCACCGATGATTCATTTATATAATAAAAATCAATAATTAATTTAAGTATTTTCGAAACGTTGCTAGATAAGTATTTTTTTTAATAAAACATTTTCAAATTAAAATGAATTATCATTATATGTATCTAGAATATTATTATAATTAAAATTATAGAGTAGAAAAAAACATCATTTTTCCTCAATAATGATAAAAATAACACTTCTTTTTTGTTCTGCTGCAATCATATCGTTATCAAAATTCGCAGATTAACATTTTTTGAAACATTAGATTTTAGAGATTTAAATTTTATTACTTAATTTCCAAGTAATTATATGTTCAATATATTTGGTCCCATTATTGAAAAACAGAGAATACAAATTATTTTTAAAGGCCAATAACGGTTGCGATATCACATGTAAAAAAGCTGTTCACATGTAAAAAAGCTTATATTATAAACTATGTATAAAAAATCACTTCAAACCATCAAAGTATTCATTAATTGCTATAAGTGATAAAATATAAATTTTAAACGGCAAAATACCTTTATTTATTTACACTTCGACATGTTTCATTGCAGCAGACGACAACATTCTCAAGAAAATAAAATGATAACAATAATTTCGCAAAAATTCAAATTGAAAAACTAGTAAACAAAAACAAAAATCACGCGAATGCATGCATGTTTAAATTAACTGTAATATTAAAAATGGAAATTTGTGAACGTGAATTATTTTATATTATTGTTTCATACATGTTCTTATTCTTCCCCATATCTCGTTTGCATTCTGTTAACATCATTCTTCTCCCGATAACTCGCAACAGGATTGGAGCTTTAAAGTTTGCATAGACCAAGTCTCTAAATGCGCCAGCACCTCTGCTTTTTATTTCCGATCATGCATCTTTTGATGAAAGTTGTTCGTTTAGATGTGTACTATCACCGCTTAATGTTTTCCCATCTTTTATGAAACACCATGTATATAGAATATTTTCTTAGCGAAAAAAACATTATACTAAAAAATATGAAATGAAAAATTAAAAAAAGCATAGAAAAAATATTTTTCTCGAATAGGATTGTTTTTTAGCATTGTACATTTAAACAAGAAAAATAAAGTATTTTGTAGTAATAATAATACACATTTGAGAAAGCTTTTACTTTAAATTCCTAAACTTTATTAAAATTAAAAGTATAGCCTAAAATTTATCTTCTCAAGTTTTGAATAAATTTAATGAACGGATTACTAAAAGGAAGAAAGTCGAAGGCCAAGAACATATATAAATATCTTCAATGAAAGCATTCATATCGCAGTAGATGTCTAAGATAAGAAGTATTGTATCTTAACTAAGTAACAACTATCAAACAGTGAATAAATTTATTAAATGGGATGGGAAACCGGTATAAAACTTTTAAAAAATTCGATTTTTTAGCGAAATAAATTCGGTTCAAACGCGCACTTGCTCAATGCTCAATTTAAACAGACACTGAAAAAACCCATTTTTTCTACAGAGTTTATTTAAACCGTTTGTCCGAGTATCAATACCTATTCCAAAATATTGAAATGCGTTTACCTCTTATTTTTAATGGGTTTTTTTAATGGTGGGCATTTTGAGAAAAATAACAAGCTGTTGTTTTCAGAAATGGGGTGCGTAAAATAATTATTTTTTTGGTGAATCGATAAATCTGCCACTTTAAATCCGATTTATATATTAACGTGGTTTAAGCGAGTAACTTTTGCTTTTTTCCCCAAAAAATCCCACTTTAAGATTAATAATAATGATAATAATAATAATAATAATTATTATTATTATTATTATTTTATGAAAATGAATGCTTTCCGTGTTTCGTTGTACATATTAAAAACGTTTAAAACCTCGTTTGTTTGTTTCAGAAGCCGCTTTACCAATCAGAGTGCATATTAGTCAGAAAGGAGACTACAAGTATTTGTTTTGTGTTCAGACCTATCAGAATATGTTGCATCCTGGAATCTGAAAGCCGCGTTTGCAGTAACCATTGACTATTTTTTTTCAATTCGTTAAATACATGAAAAAAATCTGTATTTCAGTTGTTAAATTCGTTATCCAGATTCTCACACCAGGTAAAAGCTAAGTCTAGTAGATAATTCAACGCCATAAGTCGATGGAAAATCATTTATTTAAATACGAAGAGGTTTGAAATGGCGATGTGGTCCCCGTGCAAAAATGCAGCGCCCTTTTAGTCCTGAGAGTTGGAAAGGGAGTGATTTTGCCAATTTTACTTTGATCGACAATTAAGTTAAAGATTAAGTTACATGCATCGTGCCCCCCCCCCCCCCCAAAAAAAAAAAAATAAATTAAAATAAATAAATAAAAATAAATTGTGGTTATATTGAATTTCTCATTAAATTTTGAAAAGGAAGTTCGCCAAGAAGAGGTTCACCCGGTTTGGCAACTGATACATTACAATTTGATTGGCACGCCTTAAGCTAGCATATGCAACACTTGGCCCTAAGTGTGGTGATAGCCGAAATAATGACAAACACGACTTAACTCTCTGTAGGCGCTCCGTAAGATCAGTGATGACTATGACTAAAAGAATTACGTTACATTACGTTAGAGATATGTCCGCTTATATTCTACAAGTGTATGAAGTTCGCCAAGAAGAGGTTTACTAGATCTGGCAACTGATACATTACAATTTGATTGGCACGCCTTAAGCTAGCATATTCAACACTTCGCCCTAAATGTGTGATGGCCGAAAGAATGATAAATACGACATTTATTCTGTTATAGTAAAAGAATTACATTAGAGATATGCCAGAGTCTTAAACTAAATATGTTTCCTTCTTAGGGGCGTTCGTAATTACATAAATACTTTGCTTCTAAAGCAATCGTCTGGTACGCTCGTCTGTCTGTCTGTTTGTCCGCATATAACAGGGCAAAAACTACCAAACCGAATTATTTGAAATTTAATATATATAATCGTTGCAGAATTTTGTCGAGTCATTTAAAATTTTATGAAACACGGATAAACAATTAAAAGGATATCAATAAAACTTTCTTCATTCTATTAAATCCTGTCGTACATAATAAATTCAATAATATCCCATGATAGGTAATCATTCCAGATTGCCGTGGCGATTACGTCCTATTTAATATGGAGTCATATTATTTCCGTATTACTGAATTTACTAAATATAATCGTAATAAATTTTGTATTTGTGCAGTTTTGCATAAAAGTGCAACAGCTGTTGCACCGAGATCAGAATATTTATAAAACTAGTTATTGTACGAACGCACCTCATTTGTCACGTTTGACGGCTTGTTTACATTTACGAATTAATTACATCTAAAAACCACAGAGTATTGAACGAATGATCATAAAAGGAAGAAGTTAAATTACATTTATATTAATAAACGGTATTTTAATTGGGATGAAATAGCATAAAAGCTATTTAATTTTAGATAAGAAAGAAGGGGGTTTTATTTATTAACCCAACATAAAAGCATGGCAAAAATAGAATAGAAAACGCTAGTAATTATTATTTTTTACTAATAAATAATCAGTTATTTCATATATTGTTCTCAATAATCAGATTAATTTAATTAATGTGAAAATTCATATTTAAAGATAAGCTAGTGGTGGCTACTGTTTAAAAACATGTTCTCATTTTCCACCCAAAAATTCTGTAAAAATATTTTTAATCAACTCGTGATACACCAACATCCACCCACAAATCACAGAGTTAAAAAAATACAGCAAATTCTTTATTCGCAAATTTGAAATAACTAGGAATTTTATGTGTAACTCGAAATCGTCTGTTCTTATACAGGGTGTCCGGTCTCAACAGTGTCCAACGGCTAATTCCTAAACCGTTAGTCATAGACATATAGTTCCAATTACAAAAATGTTTTAAATCAGGTAAAGAAATATTTTAAAAGCGATTTGGGTCAATAAAAACATTTCTTAAAAAATTATGAAATTTAAATTTTTATACGGTCCCCTGGTCTCATAAGTTATGTTTAGTAAAATTTTCCTATTACACTGTCAAGTAAGACAAAAAAAAAAGTCCCATTCATATAACCCTAAAATTGAACGAGTTATGAAACTTTAAAAATGCATGACTTATGCCACTTTTCTGCTCTGAAAACAAATGAGTTCGGCTTGGCTTTCAGGTGTCACATACCAAGTGCTTAAAGTATTCGAAGATCTTATTTCATGTGTATCTGCGCTTTGAAAAAAATCGTACAAGTATTACGATTAAGTTAACATTTCTTAAGTTTCGGATTGGCTAAAATAATGTATGGTTTATTTTGTCAGCATTTGAGACTGTTTCTTTTATGATTTCTTTTAACAAAAAATATGTTTTTTTTTTAAAATAAACTTTTATGTTACTTTATGTTACTTTATGTATGTTTTTGCAGTTCAAAATTTGTACTCGAATTTTAATTCACTTTCAAACATTCGATCGAGATTACATTTTACATACTGGCGCAAATCCGATATCAATCTAATATTATTATGGTTTTCGGTGGTTACCATTTATACTTATTTTACAGAATAATACAAAAAATTTCGGACAGATTACCGCCAAGAAGTTTAGGAAAAGTTTACAGTAGATAATACAAGACTGCGATTGTTGTTTTTTTTTTTAAACTTTTTAAGTATTTTTTACCACTGAATCCGAAAATTACCTTAATTTTTAACCATCATGTCAGGATATTTAGCAAATCATAAATTACCAAATTTAAGGAATAACAAAAATCGGATACTATAAAAGAGAGGAGATGATTGTGTTTTTTTAACTTTTGATAATTGATTTTTACGTACTTTTTAGCACTGAATCTAAAAATGACCTTCATTTTTAACTATCACGTTAGAATTTTTTTACAAATCGTAAATGCGTAAGTTAAAATATAGCGAAAATCTCATACTATAAAACATATGTAAAACTTTTTATTTTATTTTATTTTATTTTATTTTATTCAATAATTTATTCGATTCTTTTGCTTATACTGGGATTCTTACAGCTAAACAGCTGAGTGATCCGATGAGATGAGGGAGAAGATTCAATTTTAATTTTGAAATTTGCAATTTGCGAAAAATCCTGATGTGATGGATAAAAATGAAGGTCAATTTCGGATTCAGCGGTATATAATACATAACAATAAATTATCAAAAGCTAAAAAACATGACATAACCCAACTTTTGCAGGCTAGTGTAATCAAATAATGTTTTAAAATACTTATCATTTTGTAAAGAATTGAGGCTGTTAATTTAGCATCATTTTATTTAACAGAAATTCTGTTTTTTCTTTCTTCTTCAAATTTTATTACAAATTGTATATTTTGCATTAATATGTCAGAATGATTAAAGATTTCAAATTTATATTGCAATGTTAATTTTACTCTCAACCATTTTTTAATATATCTGACGAAATTATATTTCGACTAAATGTCTGAATGACCCCCAATTTGCAGCAAAAAATATGCTCCAACTTTAAACAGCTATTACTCGGTCAATTTTAATCGTAGAATAACTGGACTTTTTTTGTATTACTTGTCAGTGTAAAAGGAAAATTTTACTAAATATAACTTATAGGACCGGGAAACCGTATAAAAATTAAAATTTCGTATTTTTTTTTTTTTTTTTTTTTTTTTTAAGAAATGATTTTAATGACCCAAATCACTTTTAAAATATTTCTTTACCTGATTTAAAACATTTTTGTTACTGGAACTATATGCCTATGACTAACAGTTTAGGAATTAGCCATTGGACACCGTTGAGACCGGGCCCCTTGTATAGTAGAAAATAATGGATCAAGTGCGAGTTTTACTCGCGTACAAAGGTTTGCGTACAATAAATTTAACAATTAGAAACTACAATATCACAAAAGAAAAAATCGTTTCTAAGACGTTGTAAAAAACTATACAACGTTGAGTTGGGTATAGCTATATATACTAGCAAAGTATAGATGGATATACCATAAACATTCAGAGAGATATGAAGTAGCAAATATAGCTTTTTAACCTTATCCAAATAGCTAAAAAATGAATGAATTTCGCAGAGTTCCTCATGAGACATTTACTTGTCAATCACATTTTACGTAACAGCAGATAGTTTTAAGGCGATTTTCAAAAGAAAAATAAAACTTGAAACAACCGGAAATTTGTCACTCATTTTTAAACGAAGCATGATATTTGCAGGCATGATTACGGTAGTTATTTGTGGTCGAAAAGTTTTTGATTATAAATGAATTATATATTGAGTTATAAGAGATTGTTGTCTCAATACTACTGTCTTTTAATGTATTGGAACCATTCTATGAATTATTTTCATAAAATGGTCTTCAATGATTGCATTCAATTGGAATGAAAAACGTTGACTATTTAGCACTCCGAGTCGCTTTACCTACAACAAAGACATAGTACAAAGTTTAAACTGGGCATTATGCCAAGCGCGATTCGAAAGAAGGTCGCAAATTTTGCAACACCTTCTGGGTCTGTGTCGCATTTTTCTTGATAGATCTTAATTAATATCTCTGCTCATTACCGACAGTTGGTTTTTTTTTCGAAAATCATTACCAACAAGCCTTGGATGATATCGCATCGATAAGTACAGTCGTGGAATAAAGGTAAACCCCTACTAACTCTGCAACAAATTAATTTGTAAAAAAGTTACTGGTACCAAACGATTGGAAATAAAGTCTACTTTTAAATGATGTATAAAAAATTGGCTTAGGGGGTCATATACATATCAAAACAAACCCAAACTTTTTTTTTCAATCGCAATGCCCGAATTTAACACCATAAATAGATTCTACACCCTTCAATTAGCTTGAATTCAAATTTTCGTGGAAATCGTATGATTAGTTTCCGAGAAATTAATTATTTTTAAATGAGCATATTTTAGGGGCTGTATCCAAATTGAAATTCGGCACTCGATTGTTGAAATGCTACAGAATGACTATGTCACTTCTATTAATGTATTATTTCTTGTCAATAGGACCATTTCACTTAAAATATTTTTTTTTTCAAATTATGCTTTTCTGGACATCATATTCGGCCCCTTAAACCATCAATTTGACGTGTTTTGCTCATAATTCGAAAACTACTCCGAAGAAAAATTTGAAATTGAGAATGTGCATAAAACAGGATATAATAAACATAAAGCTATAAGAAAAATTGTAGGTTGCAATAAATAATTTTTTCAGAATATTAATTTCATAATTCATATTATGAAATTTTTAAAATTACAAATTCAATATATTTATTTATGTTTGGGTTTTTCAATATTATAACTAAACAAAAAAAGTATCACATTAGGATTATAGTTTCAGGAGATATAGATAAAAATATGAAAATGTAATTTAACATTAGAAGCTCTAAATTTTGAATGTTTATAATTCAAAAACTTATCATCCAAATGAATTGAAATTTCATTTCTAGGCATAGTTTGAACCGAAGAATTAAAATATATTATCGTAATAAAGTGCTGCCATTGAAAAAAACAAATCTGGTTTGTAGACGGCACCTTAAGCAATTTTTTTTATGCATCATATGAAAGACGACTTATTTTGAATTGTTTGGTACCTGTAAATTTTTTCTATTATAATTAATTGCACATTTAGTAGGGCGTGTTTACTTTTTTTTCCACGACTGTGCCTCATCTTCCCGTTGAGCGTCTGTAAAGTAAAGTTTGTGTGTAACGAAAAAAATGAAATTTTCTCAAAAACTAATGACACCGAGGATAATCGATGTAGTTTTCTTACAAGGTTTAAATAAATTCTTACTAACCCTAATTTTTTTTAACAATTTTAATTTCGGTAGATTCGGAAATAGGGGGTGGGGGTGGGGGGAGGTCATATTTTAGCAGTATATTTTTGACGATGTCTGTGGAAATATAATACCTAAAATTAAAACAAATAAATTTTTGAGATTTTAATTTCGGTAGATTCGGAAAAAGGGAGGAGGGAGGTCATATTTTAGCAGTATATTTTTCAAGATATCTCTGAAAATATAATACCTAAAATTAAAAATAAATAAATTTTTGAGATTTTAATTTCGGTACATTCGAAAATAGGGGGGGGGGGGAGGTCATATTTTAGCACTATACTTTCGACGTTATCTCTGAAAATGTAGTACCTAAAATTAAAACAAATAAATTTTTGAGATTTTAATTTCAGTAGATTCGAAAATAGGGGGTGGGGGGGGGGGTAGGTCATATTTTAGCAGTATATTTTCGACGATATCTCTGAAAATATAATATCTAAAATTAAAACAAATAAATTTTTGAGATTTTAATTTCGGTAGACTTGGAAATAGGAGGTGGGGGGAGGTCATATTTTAGCAGTATATTTTCGACGATATCTCTGGAAATATAATACTTGAAATTAAAACAAATAAATTTTTGAGATTTTAATTTCGGTAGATTCGAAAATAGGGGGGGGGGTCATATTTTAGCAGTATATTTTCGACGATATCTCTGAAAATGTAATACCTAAAATTAAAACAAATAAATTTTTGAGATTTTAATTTCGGTAGATTCGGAAATAGGGGGGGGGGGGAGGAAGGGGGAAGGTCATATTTTAGCAGTATATTTTCGACGATGTCTCTGAAAATATAATACCTAAAATTAAAAGAAATAAATTTTTGAGATTTTAATTTCGGTAGACTCGGAAATAGGGAGTGGGGGGAGGTCATATTTTAGCAGTATATTTTCGGCGATATCTCTGGAAATATAATGCTTATAATTAAAACAAATAAATTTTTGAGATTTTAATTTCGATAGATTCGAAAATACGGGGGGGTGGGGAGGTCATACTTTAGCAGTATATTTTCGACGATATCTCTGAAAATGTAATACCTAAAATTAAAACAAATAAATTTTTGAGTTCTGTGTTACGAGATCTTTCAAAAGATACCTCACACTATATACAAAATTACTTTCTAATAAATTTATTAGCCCCCTTAATTTTTTTATAAAAATATTTGTGGGTGGCTAATAATCTATAAACGTGTGGGTGAATAGCCTTTATAACACTGGCAAGTTTGAACTTTCCGCTTTTTATAGATTTCAAAACAACGGCTGTTACAGATGGACACACAGATACTATAGTGATCTTATAATGGTTCCGTTTTTTAGGTGCGTAAGTAAATATATAAATACGTAGCTTCTATAGTCGTCATCTGATCCGTCCGTCTGTCTGTCTATCCGTCTGTCCACATATATTAGGACAAAAACTACCCTACGAAGGGTTTAAAATTTAATATATAGAATCATCACAGAATTTTGTCGAGTTATTTTAAATTTTATGAAAATCCAATCAAAACTTATAATGATATTGATGAAGGTTTTTTCTTCATTCTATTGAATCCTATCATACGTAGTTAATTCAGTGATATCCCATGATAGGTAACGATTCTAGGTTGCCATGGTGATGACGTCCTATTTAAGATGGAGTCCTATTATTTCCGTATTACTGAATTAAATATGCTATATAATCGTAATAAATTTTGTATTCATGATTTTTGCATAAGATTGCAACAGCTATTGCACCAAGATCTGAATACTTATAAAACTAGTTATAGTACGATAGTAACTCATTTGTCACGTTTGACGTACAATTTCCGACTTCTTACTTTTTAAGTAGGGAACCCTACTGACACAAATCGTAACTGTAACTTGAATGGTGTGAAACGTAATTGAGATGAAAATTATTCCCCTTCTTCAAACATTGTTCTAATGCACTCAATGTTACATTAAATAATTAATTATCGTATTATCGAACTCGAATGTATTTACAAAAGAATATATTTTTAAATTCTTCCTGCAAAAAATCTTTCATAATGGTGAATATTTCATTAAAATTATTTTCATCGCTTGGATTTATTTAAGAGATCTGAAAACAATCTTATATATTATTACAGTTGATGCACATTTACTAAATCCAGCGGTGATTTCCTATTACTTTTGTTTTGAATGATTTTAAGAATAATAACAGGACTTGAACATAATAAAAATCAAGTAAAAACTTATGGAAACCTAATAAATTTGAATGAAGTGCATAAATAACAATATTGATTTTAGCAATAGCTTTTACTCTGTCTACGTCAGAAGAATGCGAAGAAATACAAAACATTTTTTTCTAAAACTTCAAAATTTTTTCTAGCTGCTTAAAGTCTCTTTAAGCTCTCAAATCTCGGTATCCGCATAATTTGAATAACATATCATACAAGTGACATCATTATTTACGAATAAGTCACTGTGATTCTGACGGCTCATGCAATTTATTGTAACATATTTTACAAAGTTTATGCAGATTCCTTTCAATCTTTTCAAAAGCATATGTCAAAAACTTTTTAATAATCTTTCTCTGGTCCTGCATATTTCATTCTGTTCATTTTTTCAAATAATAAAAAAAAAACTTTTTCCAATTCAACTAGAATACTTTTCATGCAGTTTTAAAAGAATAATGTGCAACGGTACCAATTTTGAATATTTCAAAAGAATCTTTGTTATGTTAAAAATGTGAAAAATGTAATATTTATTACAGAAATTTCTCCAAAATTAAAAAGAGGGAATGAATTATGAATTGTACATTTCGTATTTCTTTTTTTTTCCTTAATCAAAAGAATTGTAATAAATTTATTGCATTAGAAATTCGTATTTAAATTAAAAAAATAAGCTTATTGCATATGATAAGTAAATTTATACCAAGCTTTTGTAGTTCGTTCCTTTTGATTATTTTGACATTTTCCAATATAGTTGAATCGGTTACCATGTCTGACGTTCTTCCATAAATACTCAGATTTTCTTGTAATCAGTATATGTTATTAAGGTTTAGTTTGGGATAACCTATTGAAAATCGATTGTGTAGCATGTAAAGTTAATTTACAGGGACAAATCAAAGAAGTTAATTACATTATGACCTATGAGCAAACTATGATTGAAGTTTATTTTAAAGATGTTACGCTACTTCAAATATAATGAAATTATTATGTACTCCTGAGGTGCACTACATCATATTTTTTGTGTAATATGGAGTACGGAGTATTAATCTTTCATTTAAGGGTACACGGATAATATATCGACTACTGTACATGTGCGATAATTATTGAAAGTGCGTTTTAAGCTGTTGTATGGATTTTTATGCTTAACACTATTTTAGTATATTACATGGAGTGCATGATATCTTTAGCGCTGTAAAAAGAATTTGTAAAAATTAACGTCTGCGGGCACAATTTGCTTAAAGAATGCTTCACAATGCTTTATGAATTCTCTAGCTTAAATATATTTTATTATGCTAAGACATAATATAGAATATATATATATAATCAAATACAGGGCTGTGCAAAAGAAATTGGACTCATGAACATCTATAAATTATGATTGTCGGAAGTGCGCTTTTAATTATGCTATGCGTTTTATAGATGATTCAAAATTTAGCATAGTGTGTGGTGTATATAAAAATCAGCACATCGTTTAAAGGGTTGCACAAAACGAATACATTACAGTTGACAATAACAATAGATCACAGTCTATAAACTTAAATTGTTGAAAGTGAATTTATAGTTGCATTTTGCATTTGGTAACTGAATTAAATTTTAACAAGCTGTGTATCGTGCGTAAAATCATATACGGGGCTTAAGAAATAAGTTCGAATATATTACATTGTGTATAAGATATTTATTTAAGTTTTATCTCAACTCTCAACAAAAAGGAAATTATTTCCTTTTTTATACAAAATATTTATTAAAACACAACAATACCGAAAGTTGTAAAGCTGCAAGGAAGATATTTTTTTTTATTGATAAATAATTTATAGGTACTGGCTAATTATAAAAAAAATAAAAAAAATATTTTGTAATTCATGTAGACAAATGGTCATTACAGCAGAAAGAATATAATACACACCATTTCCCACAAAGAACATTTTATAGTTAATCGCTATAACATATATAAACTTTATTCAGTTTGAAATAGTTTATCATTGTATTTTAAACAATAACTACACAGATATCGTAATGAATACAATGTTATTTTTGTGTGTCCTTGTAGTTAAAATTATAAATTCAGCATTGTCAATAGAAAATATGACGCAGTTAACCTCAAGTACATATTGAACTTTTGATGAGTTTTAATTGGCATGACGTCAATAAAATGGACTTATCACCCACAACGATCGCATTGTACGCATAAACTATTATCATTTTAACAGAATGAATATAACACATTATCATTTCCCAGAAAGAACATTGAATAGTTAATCACCATAACAAATATATGGTTTATTCAGTTTCAAATTTTAGCATTGTCTTTTAAACGATATCTACACAGATATCGTAAAGTATACAAAGTTATTTTTGTGTGCCTTTGTAGCAAAAAGTCCTTCCGGCCAGTGCCGGGATTTCATATTCCTTATTTTTAAAAAGCCATCTTATATTATTCAAACTCACGAAGCTCAAATTAATGGAACTCGATTATATAAGATTCAATATTAATTTTTGTCAATACTGAATATGAATGAGAATTTCGAGAAATTAGTCAGTTTTATCCAATCTGGTTTTATTTAAAGTGATTTACATTCGGTCGCCAAATCGGACTCCTTTTAACCATTCTCTTCATCTTCTCTTAGACATTCTGATAATTCCTGTTCACATGCTCACTCACATTGGAATCGGTTGATATATACGAGTGCTGTCTCAGGCAAGATATCAGATTTTTCAAAATGTCACCCACATTAGAAATTCAAACTGCTATATCTCAGCCATTTTTTAAGATACAGACAAAACAAAAAATGCTCCGGAATCCTTCTATCAAGTTCAAACACTTAAAGAAAAATCTTTTTCAATTTCTAATTTTTTTGTACCTCATTTTAAATTTTATTTATTATTTTATTTTAATGGCCGTCATTTTGAAACAAGACAGTGGATGAAGCTGGCCATCGAACTTGGTCGAGACATTGCTATATACTATGCACATGCCTTGTCATATCCAAATCGGTTAATAAATACGCGTGTTATCGCGTGACAAAAATCACATCTTTTCAAAATGTCAGCCATGCTAGAAATTCAAAGGGCTATAACTCAGCCACTTTTTAAGATAAAGACGAAACAAAAAATGCATCGAAATCTTTGTTTCAAGGTCAAACACACAAGAGAAAAATATTTTTCGATTTCTAATTGTTTGGACCTCATTTTAAATTAAATTAAAAAAAATTAAATGGCCGTCATTTTTAAACAAGATAGCGGATGAAGTTAACCAACGAACTTGGTCGATATATTGGTATGTACTACGTACACACCAAATTGTAGCCAAATCGGTTCATAAATACGTGTGTCATCGCGTGACAAAAATCAGATCGTTTTAAAATGTCAGCCATGCTAGAAATTCAAAGAGTTGTCATTTTTTAAGATGTAGACGAAACAAAAAATTCTCCAAAATCTTTGTAGGTCACTCTGAAATTTTTGAGATACAACTGCGTTTTTAAAATTATACTTACAAAATTTTAGGTGTGTTCAAAGTAGTCTCCTCCAGCATCAATGCACTTTTGTAGACAAATTTTCCACAGATTAAATGCCTAAAGCGGAAGCAGGACGTTTCGGTCCCGACACTTCGGTCCCGCCATTTCGGTCCCGCCATTTCGGTCCCAAGACATTTCGGTCCCGAGACATTTCGGTCCCAAGACATTTCGGTCCCGAGACAATTCGGTCCCAAGACATTTCGGTCCCGAGACTTTTCGGTCCCAAGACATTTCGGTCCCGAGACATTTCGGTCCCGAGACATTTCGGTCCCGAGACAATTCGGTCCCAAGACATTTCGGTCCCGAGACATTTCGGTCCCAAGACATTTCGGTCCCGAGACAATTCAGTCCCAAGACATTTCGGTCCCGAGATATTTCGGTCCCTTCTTCAGCAAGCTGAAATTTTGTGCACTTGAAATAGGTGACAATTTTATAGGGGACATTGTAGAGTTTTTTAAATAAAGGCCTTAAAGTTTTAGTAAACACACACAAATTTCGTATGGTAATCATTTTAAAAAACAAGGGGGGGGGGATTGACATTTTCTATATTTTAGTGTATCATAAGTATAAGGGTCTGATAAATTAAGACATTTATAACTCGATCTATAATTATCGCAAAATACTCATATTTTGTATGGTAAACTTAATCTTTATAAAAGGAGGGACATTATCAAATTTTTTAACTGAACTCCCTAAATTTTAGTATAACTCGAATATAAGGACTCGAAAACGCAAACACTTATAACACAGATCAAAATTGTCGCAGTCCACACAAATTTCCTATGATAATCATAATCATTTTATAAGGCAGGGGGGGGGGGCTCTGTTGACTTTTTATATATTTTAGTGTATCTTAAGTATAAGGTCCTGATAAATTAAAACATTTATAGCTCTCTCTGTAATTATCGTAATCACACTCATATTTTGTACGGTAAACGTAATCTTTAAAAAAGGAGGTACATTATAAGATTTTTTAACTGAACCCTTAAAATTTTAGTATAACCGAATATATTGGCCCGAAAACCGCAAACACTTATAACTCGCAATCAAATTGTAGCACCCCATGCAAATTTTATATGGTAGAAGTAATCGTTTTCAGGAGTGGGGGAAGGGAGAGTTCTGTGGATTCTTTATAGAAGCTCCTCATATTTTAGTCTATCATAAATATAAAGTCCAGACAATTTAAAAATATTTATAAGTCAAGCTTTAATTTTCATATGCAAATGCCCATGCCAAAATGCACATATTCAATTGTATATAATTTGCACACTATGTGATTAATAATGAAAAAATCTGCAAATATGTTTACAAATCTTTATTTTATCCTATTATTTAACGGCGCATCAATTTTAAATGTATTGCATTTTACATATTTTTTAAAAATGGGGTTCTTAACATGGAATTGTGATAAAGACACATTATTTTTTAAATTCTACACCGGAACAGACTAGAACTTTCTATTTTATTTTAATAATTATTTTAATTTACTATTTTTTGAAAAACTATTTAAAAGTCTGCATTAATCTTTTTACATGTAACAATAATATTACCGCTATTTCTACATTCAAAAACTACGAGCACAATAAACATAAATCAAAATTTTAAAATTTCTATTGTCATAAAATATTTTTTTCGTATTTAAAATTAATTCTGTATTTCAAATATTTCTTTGTTATTTATTTGACTTATATACTTAGAATTACAGCAGCCTTACATGTTTTAATATGACAAATAAAAAATAAAAATGGAAATACAAAAAAATAACATAAAATCTCAAAATAGTAATGTATAGTGAATCACTTTTACGTAAAATTTCATTTTAAATAAAGAAATTTTATAAATATATCACAATGAAGAAATTTGGAAATTTAGAAAACATATTTGGCTTTTCTTGATATCAATATGTTATTCATTCAAAAGAATATTATACATGTATATATATATGTCAAGTGTAGATGTCCTAGCTTCCCCTATTCTACTCGCGCTCTCGCTCTCTTTGTTCTAGTCAGCCGGCGCTTTTTTGTGGCCACACGGCATTTTTCACCTTTAATGGCTTAAAAAAACCGGGACGATATGCAGTGGCGTAGCCAGGATTTCGTTTCGGGGGGGGGGGGTCCAGAATTTTCACTTCATGTTATATATATAGTAAAACCTGTCAAGATAAAATTGTAAATATTGGTGGAAATTTCCGTTTTACACAGGTTTCCGTGTTATTTGGTGTATTTGTATAGTATTCTTTTCTGTAGCACTATGGAACATTTATGTTTAAGACAGAACTCCGTTATAGGCAGGTTCCATTTTTAAAAGTTTTGTGTATTTATATAAATATACTTATTTATATCATATGAATAGAATAAAACTTGTCAAAATAGTAATTGTCTATAACAGAATCCTGTCTTTAACGTAAGCGTTACATGGTCTTAATATGAATTGCGATACAATTAAATTTGCTGAAAACCTGTCTGAAAAGGGGATTTTCACCCTTCTTTAGTGAAGCATAGTAAAACCTGTGAAAGCGGAATCTTTCTATAACGGAATCCTGTCTAAAAAGGAAGAGTTTCAGAATCCCTGCGAAACGAACAATAGATCTTATTGAGGTAGTGTATCTTAGAAGTATAATTAATTACACTTCTTTACATGGAAGCCTGTTTAAAATGGAGCTTTTTACCAGTCCTTGGAATATTGTCTTGACTGTGTATATATGATAGAAGTATTTCGAGTAACTTTAAGAATTTAGGTATATCCTTATTTAATTTCTTAATTAAAAAAAAAAAAACATGGATAAAAAATATAAGGCCAATCTCTATAACTGCAACTAATAATACATTCAAGTTACATTAATATTTACCAGTGAAAAAGATTCACTTATGATGTAAAAAGCTGAGCGCGTACTGAAGAGTTAAATTTAATTAACCCATTCGCAGTCATTCACGAGTATACTCGTGGCTTTAATTTATTGATTACTTTGTCACCACTATTTTAGAATAAAAAAAAATGCCTCATTTATTGGCAGAAATTTCGCTGTATTAGTAAAGCGAAATTTATCTTTCTGAATTTGTGCTGGCAAACGACCTTCAACAAAAAATTTGAAAATTCTTAGTTTTGGCAGCGAATGGGTTAAATCAAGTTTCATATTACATAACATTTGCCTACAATAAAGTTAGGGCCAAGTGGTTAAGTGTAAAACAGCAATTTTCATGTTTAATTTCTTGCCATTGAATTAAGAATTTGTGCTGTAATAGATATTGGATAATGATTTCACATAAGTGTCAATCGCATGAGCCGTTCATGCGATCCGCCGCGCTCCACATGGAAATTTTTGAGGTAACCCAGATAGCATTAACATTAGCGGAAAGTTTGATTTTTTCTGATATTATCTTGCCGTGACAAATTTGAATTGAGAAATTCGCAGCAAATCTCCCGCAAGGTATGCCATCACCCACTTGCATGAATAGTTTGTTGTGAAACTGATGGCAAGACTGTCTTTAATTCACGAAAATGACGAAAGCAAAAAATCTCTCTGTTGAGAGACTCAACAACAATGAGAATCAGCACATACGCAGAAATTGCAGAAATTTTATTCGGTAGGCACCGTTTTTTCTAAACGCTATACTTATTAAATAGCAAAAAATGCTCGAAATGAAAAGTACAAATATTACCTAAACTTGTTTATGGTGATAAAACCTATGCATGCGCCTTCTGGCGGCGCTTTCGCATCAATAGACCTGATCAGGTCTATTGACCCCTTCGAAGGGGTTAAACTTATAGTGTGATATGAAAAGATTACTACTTTGCAGTAAGTTTGCAGTATTTTTGATTACTTGTTTGCCGTTAGTTTGCAATAAATTTGATACAGCATGAATTTAACTTGCACGACAAGTTGAAAACACTCATAGTGATATTGTTAAGTAAAAAAAAATTCAAAAATTAAATTGTTTTTATTAAACGTATTTATCAATTCAAAATTATTTTAATTATTAATTGTTTAGATAACTAATTTATCAATTGCTTGTTTAAAAACTATTACATGAACTATATAATAGTTTTTATAGGGTAAATGCAAATATATATTTTTTTAATTTTCGGTTATTATAACGTTATTAACTTCATTAGGATGTATAAAAGTGATAAGGGTTCTGAAGATAAACATGTTGTTTATTCATTTATTAGTTAGCTTATAATATTATTTTTGCTCTTTAATTATAATTAATTAATAATTTCTTACTTTTTGCGAATTGTAAATTATAACTGTACTTAAAACATTAACATCTGCATAATATCACCTAACACTGTTAAAAGGTATTTTTACGTATTTGTACAATGTTGCATTATTATTATTATTATTATTATTATGTTTAATTAATTAATTAATTATTACTTAGACTTTATGTTTTTGACTGATTTTTCAAAAAAATCCTATATTATTTTTTGGAAATTATAAATTAAAACTTTTGAATTAAAACTTTAAGTGCTATTAATAATTGCTACTAACAATTGCTATTAATTTAATTCTCAAAAAAGTTAGGAATTTTAGTATGAAAATTAAATTAATATTTTATTAAATATATTTTTTTATTTAATGTATCCTTAATTTATTAAAATAATAACATTATTAATATATATTAAAATATCTAGAAAGAGTGAGTTCGCGATTAGCATAAAGCTATGGACCCAGTATAAATATAAAATTGTTATACCAAAAGTTTTTTCATGTATATATTTCAATATTTCATATCTCATATGTGCATCTTGTTCATCATTTTATCACAATCAGATAAACAAATTTTTATTACTGGGTTTTTTTTATTTATTTATTTACTTTCCCTTTCAACTCAGTCTCATAATCTATTAAAATATCTAGATATTTTAATAGGGGACACAGCATATAAAATTATAAATAAAGGAAACAAAAAATATTGCAGCTTCTGTCAACGAGATGGGCACGCTCGTTCAGAATGTTACAAATTGAAAAACAAACAGAAAAACAATTACCAAAGAAGTGAAAATTATAACAGTAATAAATTTAACAACCATGCCAACTTTAAAGCCAATTCGGTAAACACCAAAAATCAACACAATGGTAGTAAAACAGACTCCTGGAATTTCTGTTTCAACAGCAAGTCAAATATAGAGGATGGGGTCAACCAATCGATCATTCCTCTCTTCCCAGTGGAAAACAATTTTGAAATTGAGTCAGTAAAAATTAACCAAACACAAACAACAGATCCAAACACATATATCATTGACTCGGGTTGTACCAGGCACGTTGCATCAGCAAAAACAAATTTTGCTACATTCACAGCCAGGAATTTTGGGAATATAACAATCGCTAATGGAAAAAGGCTTAATTCGGAAGGTATGGGCGACGTAAAAATAAAAACAGACAAAAACCACTACATTACACTAAGAAACGTATTTTCAATGCACAAACAAATTATAGTAAATATATTTGTTATCAAAGAATTTATAAAACTTGAATAACACGCTATGTCTGCCACAAAAGAAATTACGGCAGTAGAGAAACTAAATGATAATAATTACAATCATTGGTGTTTCAAATTAGAAAATCTGTTAATTAAAGACGATTTATTCAAATATATAACAGAATCTCCACCTGCCAGCCCCGATGATACATATACTAAAAACGCGTTGCATATTTCACGAGGAAATTGTCATTTCACAAGCGAGGTGATGTTGGACATAAAATCACTTACACTGTGACGTTTTCCAACAATATACATTACATTTTTTTACTTTAAAATAAACTCAATACATAATACATTTTATATTCAATTTATCATATAGTAGTTATAAACTGAAATTTATCTTTTACATGTTTATTTATTTTATATTTAAAGTCACCGAAATTTAAAACTATTAATATAATTAATAATAAAACTAAAATAAAAAATTATTAATTTTTTTTTTCTGGGAAAGTGGGAGGAAAAGGGTAATATTAAAAATCAATAAATAAACGACAAATACAAACAAGTTGGAAATTGCTCGTCAAACGTGGCAAATGAGGTGCGTTCGTACTATAACTAGTTTTATAATTATTTTTTGCACCCCATATTGTACTGAATGGATATTTTTTTTTGCACTTCATGAGTGCATAGCCTGTGACATCATTAAAATGCACTTGCAATAATTTTTTCCCATTCCCCGTAATGTAACGCAAAACTTTTGACTGTCTCTGTAATTAAACTATACACCGATTTTCATAAAATTTCAAATGGCTCGACAAAATTTTGTAACAATTATATATTTAAAATTTCAGACCACTCGGAAGGCTGTAACATCATTAAAATGCACTTGCAATAATTTTTTCCCATTGGCCGTAATGTAACGGAAATTTTTTGACTGTCCCTGTAATTAAATTATACATCCGATTTTCTTAAAATTTGAAACGGCTCGACAAAATTTTGCAACAATTATATATTTAAAATTTCAGACCATTCGGAAGGCTGTAACATCATTAAAATGCACTTGCAATAATTTTTCCCATTGGCCGCAATGTAAAGAAAAACTTTTGACAGTCCCTGTAATTAAACTATGCATCCGATATCCATAAAATTTGAAATGGCTCGACAAAATTATGCACCAATCATATATTTAAAATTTCAGACCATTCGGTTGGGTTGTTTTTGCTCTGTTATATGCGGACAGACAGATGGGCAGACGGACGGACTGAACGATGACTATAGGTGCTACGTATTTATATAATTACGAACGCACCTAAAAACCTTAGTTTTGTCAGTTAAAAATTGAAAATAAAATTAATTAAAATAATACTTACACTATTACATAAAATAAAAAATAATCATCTTATTACAAAGAAATAGGCCCAGTTTCAATAAAATTAGTTCACAAAAATCGTCTGCAATGGGTGAGAAGACTGTTAAAAATGCAACCAATAATTATTTTTAAAAAAATGAAGCGGTGGGTGGAGTTTTCTGACAACAAAATATTTTTCCTGGCACATCTATTTACCAAATCACTATTATTTTCCCAATGTTTATAATGGTAAAGTAACTTATGAAAACAAAATTATAACTTTGTATTATAAAAGTAATAAGAAAAATTAAATATTTTTGCTTCAATAAATATATCTCATTTCTGAATTATTAAAGGAGAGGATGTAGAAGAATGATTTGAGGAAATATTTACCTACAATAGCTTATAAGTGTACAATTGAATTATTGAAGACATTTATTATTAATCTAATTGTAAGAAGGAGAAAAAATAAGAAGTCTTTTAAATTATTTAATTAATGATGATAATTTAAGGGTTCTAAAAAACGTATGAAAACAACCAAAAAATCATCTATGGCAGTTTATAGTATATATAAAATACCTAATATTAATAACAAATAATAAAGCTTAAAAAATCCATTTTGTTAAATAATAATAATAATAAAAAGACAATGTCCCCTGTAAAATTATATCACATTGTTCAAGCAAACAAATTTTCAGCTCGCTGTGATTTCATTATCACGAGTTATAAAAGTTTAAATTTTCGGACTGTTATATTCAGCTTTTTTTTTAATTTGGGGGGTGGGGGGTTTTAAAAAGGTCCCAAATAATGTTTAAATTACAGCGTTTGGCGGCCCACGACAATTAGAATACGAGTTATAAGGTGGTGGGCACCGAAATGACAAGGGACCGAAATGGCTAAGGACCGAAATGGCTGGGGACCGAAATGGCCAGGGACCGAAATGTCTCGGGACCGAAATGGCCAAGGACCGAAATGTCTCAGGACCGAAATGGCCAGGGACCGAAATGTCTCGGGACCGAAATGTCTCGGGACCGAAATGGCCAGGGACCTAAATGTCTCAGGACCGAAATGGCCAGGGACCGAAATGTCTCGGGACCGAAATGGCCAGGACCGAAATGTCTCGGGACCGAAACGGCGGGACCGAAATGGCGGGACCGAAGTGTCGGGACCGAAATGTCGTGTACCCGCCTAAAGCCATTCATTTCTTGGAATAGATGAAAAAAATGCATTTATAGCCACATTAATCTCTTCTTCTGAATGAAAACGACGTCCACGTAAGTTCTTTTTTATATTAAAGAATAACCAAAATTCACACATAGCTAGATCAGGTGAATACGTTGGATGTTCTATCACTTTAATTCGTTTTTGTTTAAGAAACTCAATTGTTAATCCGGCTGTATGTGAAGATGCATTGTCATGGTGAAGAATTAGTCCCCTAGCATTCACTTCTTGTAGAATTTCTGGAAGACATTTAGTGGTATAACAGTTTGCTGTTACTGTCTTCTGTCCTTTGAACTTGATGGCTTTGACCAATCCCGTACTTCTGAAGAAAATGGCATACATCACTTTTTTCAGTGCGCGTTGTCTTTTCACCATTGTTGGCGTGGGATCATCTTCAAAGACCCATACTTTGCTTTCTTGACGTGTTGGAACGTCAAAAAACGGTATGTACGTTTCATCACCCGTTACAATTTTAGAAATGATGTGGTGGCCACCATCATTTAGCAATTTAAGAGTTTCTTTACTAATTCTGACACGCTCCTCTTTTTGGTGCTCAGTTAGATTATGGGGAACCCAACGGCAAACTACTTTTTTCATATGCAATTCTTCGTGAATAATTTTGTGTATGGCTGCGGATCCAATGTTAAGTTCCTTCTGTATCATTTGATAGGTACAGCGATTATCATCCAGTACCATTCTTCATATGGCAGTCACACTATCCGGGATTACTGCCGACGGCAGCCTTCTTGTGTTTTCTTCAGCCTGAAGAAAATTGCGACTTCTGCTAAATTTTTAAACCATCTGAATACAGTAGCACGAGCTGGAGATTCATCACCAAATGCTAATTCCAACCATTGAACGCATTCTTCTTGATTTAATCCTGCTGTAAAATCGCAGAAAATCATAGCGCGAAAATGTTCTCGCGTCAACTCCATTTTCTCTTCTGTTTAAAATTTATTCTACGTTAAACAAGTTGAAGTAAGGCAGTAAAAAATCTTCTACTGTTTTAAAATACTTTGTATTTTAAAATTAAACCGTTAATTTTATTTTGTAAATTCTCGTCTGCGCGTATCTCAATAATTTCAGAGTAACCCTCGTATGTACTATGTACACACCAAGTTATATCCAAATCGGTTCATAAATACGGGCATTACAGTGGTGACAAAGGTCAGATGTATATACGCTTTCCTTTGAACGGCTGCAATAGGTAGCTTTTTGTAATTTTCTACCTAAAATTATAAGGTCATTATAAGATACAACCATTTCAATAGGAAATATGATGCAGTTAACCCCAAGTACATATAGAAATTTTCATTAGTTTTAATTAGCATAACGTCTACAAAATGGATTTATCACCCACATAGACGCGTTGTACAGAAAAACTAGTATGTGCTCTTGTATAAAAAACTATAATTGTTATAGGTTAGATTTTTATTTTGAAATATAATAAAGAAAATGTAAAAAATTTGGTGGGCAATTTATCTTTATGAAATAGCATAACGTAAATAAAATGCACTTTAACCTCTTCATTCCCCTAGCCACATGTGTGGACGTTTAGTTTTTTATAATTATAATTACTGTCAATAATAAAAGAGAAAAAATTGATAATAACTTATTCACTACAGAGTCACGCAACAGTAGAAGTAAAAATTTTATGTTTTGGCTGCACAGATAATGTTATTTTCGATGAACAGTTAAAGATATAACAGGTTGGAAATTGCACGTCAAACGTAGCAAATGAGGTGCGTTCGTACTATAACTAGTTTTATAAATATATTTTTTGCACCGCATATTGTACACTGTAAAAAAAACCACTGTAAATTTGCCAGAACAAACTCGATCACAGTGAATGTGCTGTATCTTTCTTTGGTTTCCTGACTATATTAACATGGAAAATACAGTAGTTGCGTAAAATTAACAGCACAATGTACTGGCAACTTGGACGCATTTTTTTACAGCACAAACTGCTGGCGTCTAAATTGCCAGCACATTGTGCTGTTAATTTTACGCAACTACTGTATTTTCCATGTTAATTTAATCAGGAAACCAAAGAAAGATGCAGCACACTCACTGTGATCGACTTTGTGCGCGAGATGAACAGTACTTTGTACTGTAAAAATGTCGTGTTTTTTTTACAGTGTACTGAATGTATATTTTAGTGCACTTCATAAGTGCATATCAATTTCATTCTGTTCGAAAGGCTGTGATATCATTAAAATGCACTTGAAATAATTTTTCCCTTTGGCCGTAATGTAACGGAAAACTTTTGACTACCCCTGTAATTAAACTATGCATCCGATTTTCATAAAATTTTAAATGACTTGACAAAATGTTGCAAGAACTATATATTTAAAATTTCAGACCATTCGGTTGGGTACTTTTCGCTATATTATATGCGGATGGACGGACAGACGGACGGACGAACTGAACGATGACTATAGGTGCTACGTATTTATATAACTACAAACGCAACTAAAAGTTTAATCGTTAGAGATATAAAAAAGTAATTTTTCGGAAGTCGGTGTTTTTGGATTATTTGAACAATTCGTTAATATTTGATGAAAATAGTATCAGGTATATTAAATATATGAAGTTTTAATAATTTGTATAAATGTAAATTTACTGTTAGTTTTTTATTTTATCAGAATTCATTTCACTCATAAATTACCATTAACGCTCAGCGGCCACAGATGTGGACCTTATTTTTTTAATTTTCTTAAATTTTTATTGTTTTTTTCCTTTTTTTTTCTTTTTTCTTTTTGAATTAATTCCCATTAATATAAAATGAATAAATCATAAAAAAATAATAATAAATTTAGTCAGTTTTTTTTTCTCACTATAAGAAAATCGTCCGTGACGATGTTAAACAATTACGACCCATAAATTGTATAGATGAATTCTTTTGAATGTCTTTGTAAAATGACTGCAAACTGTACGTTCACTAAACTGAAATTATCAAACCAGTGTAATGAAATCTGTGTATTGGTATATCATTGTAAAGGTTTCCCTCGTTTAGTGCGGTTTCAGGTAAAGCGATTTTCAATTATTGCGGTAAACTTTTTCTAGATGGTTACTTATTTAGTATGCGAGGAAATTTTCAATTAGATCAGAAATGACGTAAGAAAATAGTCGCCAAAATGAAAGATATTTTTTTCCCAGCAAGACAGCGTCGAATAGTTGCAAATACAAATTTCAGACAATGCTAAAACAGAAATAACAATAAAAGAATTCGAAGAACCTTTTCAAAAACTAGAATTCGCCGAAAAGCGTTCGTTAGATATGGATCCAAATATTAGTATTACAAGTACAAGACACCTAATATACAAGTACACTTTGTTTAAGAAAATGAAACTTCGTGTTACCGCAATATGTCTTCCACAGAAAAGAAAACGCTGTGACATTTTCACTTCGTAAGTTTTCACTTAAATAATTAATATAATGTGAGTTTGAAGTAATAAAAGTTTTATTATAATAAATTAAAAATTTAACTATGTAAAATTTTAGTAATTATCGTAATATCAAACAAGATGGCATAATTAATCTAAAATATTGTAGTAATGCAGAATAAAACTTAAAATTGACATTTTAATGTTTTTTTTAATTGTTACTTATTAAATTTGCTCACACGTTAGAGTTCATGATCTATAAATGTATTTTAAAAATTTTCAAATCAAATTTTAACACGCACTTTCTAACAATAATGCATCTAAACAATATGATAGGACATTGTTAAATTGTCCATTTTTGTAGATTAGGTTTTTAAGAAATTTGGTTCAGGAACTATTGCAGTTTTTCTCATCCAATGTATGTTTCAATTAGTGCGGTTTCGATTGGTGGGTAATTTCCTGGGATTAATTAACCACATTAATCGAACAAAACATGTATTTAGTATTCAAGGCTGGAGTAGCACAGTTGAAGGTTATTCCAACAGAGCGAAAAATGTCCAGACCAGGGATCGAACCTGGATACTTGGCGTGCCGTGCCAATGCCTTACCTGTTAGGCTATCCGGACCGATACCTGGCTGACACAATTCACTCTTATTAGTTGGACTTGGCTACTCCAGCCTTGAATATGGTTTAATCCAGTTGGAAAAAATATTCGTTCCCTTCATTATGACATGTATTTAGTTTTTGCATATAAAAATAAATGTTTTACCAAGGGAAACAATTTTCCGTAATAATTAAAATAAATTTAGTTAGAAATGTAATTTTTTTGCAATAATCTCTAATCTTTTTTATCACTTTATAGTTTTCATTTTAACATGTATTAAAACATACGTTAATGTTATTAATGTCTTGGGATTAGTATTTGTTGTTTAGCATCGGCCAGTTTTTATGATACTGGTACAGGAAGTGTACCTTCAAGAAGGTATTTTCAAGAGAATATGACTCAAATCATTGTTCCCGCACGAGGAAAACACAGAAATCCTTGACCAGCCATTCCGTCCAAATCACTCTGATTTCGAATCCGTGAACTTCAGCTCAAGCTTCTCATTTTAGTGGCATGGTGCTAGGTTGAGTTCACCCTTTATTGATGCGTTAAATTTTTATCCTCTTTTACCAAAGTTTAATTGGGGATAGAAGTACATTTACTTTGAGTTCTTTCGAAGAAAAAAGAAAGTAAAAATTACTTAGAAAAGCACCTAACTAGGAGAAATTCGTAATTTTGAACGAAATAAAAGAAAAAAAAACAAATGTGATAGTACTGTCTTCAGAACAATAAATCGATAGTATATACGCATAATGAATGTAATCCTACTTGGGTTGATTTTTCAAGGAATATATCATTATCCATTGCTATTTAATAATAAGTAAACTAAGTATTTTTAAGACGCTTGAAACGCTTCTTTCCATTCTACTATAACAAAAAAAGCTATACCCTGTCCCGAAGTTGAATGATACATAGAACAAGAGAATTGAAAAAAAAAAAACTGTCACCAAAATCTAAGTAAGAATAAATCTTTAAAATAATAAATTTACCTTAATATGTATTACATATTAAGGTAAATTTATTATAATTATCTTGTCAGATTTGACATTTTAGACGAAAAAAGAGAGACATTCTTGGTTTATACTTTTTTATACATTCCTTTGTATAAAATATATATTTTATTATACGTTGGAACATTGATATGACTTTTTACTGTAACTAATATTTTTTTAACCATTTCGAAAAATGGTTATTGTCCTCCGTCAGGGTAGGATCTCAAAAACATATCTGAAGCGTTTTATTGGCTGAATCCGCATTTTATTCGTTTTCTGATTGGTCTATACAGTAATCTGTATTTTCCCTTTACTTTCAACAGAGATGGATCCTTCTGTTGCCACAATGACAAAAAAGTAATAAAAACTACAAAAAAATTAATAACTCAGAAACAAATTGAGATACAGCTTTCAAAAAAATTGCATTTAAAAGTACATTTTTTTCTGTATACGACGGTGTAAAAAGTAATATTGTGGGATGTTTAGAAGTTTAAAAATGAAATTTCATTTAAAACTGGACCAGGAATATTAATGTTTAATCCATGGCGTTCGTAATGTATCACCAGCTCCGTTGAAGCTAAAAAAATTTACAGTACCGAAAAATGTAATCCATGGCGTACGTAATGTATAATGAACTCCGTGCGATTTTTTATGTCTTAAATTTTAGTCTTTGAAAAAATCATTTTCCAAATGGTCGTTGTAATTTGTTAAATTGCATTTTTTTAAAAGCTTTTTTTCTTCTTAACCTCTTTACGACGAGCCTTTGTAGGATTTTTAATCTTTTACTGCATGATTTTCAGAACAGAATTTTTTTCCAACTTCAGTTGCAAAATTTCTTCACTTAAATAAGACAAAAATATCTTTTAAAAAGTACTGGTAAAAGAATTGAAAAATTCTGAGCACACTTTATGTGTCAAGTTAATGCAACTCTTGTTGTGATGCGGTTAAATAGTTTTTTACTTGAGGCAAATATTACAAAAGAGTTACAACTTCGTGAAATCAATTTTGCACTACTGAAATAGGGCAAAAGAACAATTTAAGCAATGACAAATTTCTTAAATATGTGTAAAAATAAGATATTAAGCGTCTTTTTTTCCAAGCAGGTACATTTATGATTCCAAAGAAAATTAAGTTTCTTTTTCTTTTATTGCCGCTTGAGTGCATGTGCACACTTATACAGAATCATTAAAAATGGTTCTAATTCACATTTCATTTTAAAGTGTTTTGTTGTAATAACTTGATTTCAGACATACTTATTGCTGATTCAATATTCTATTTTGCATCTTCATGCAAAATTCATGCATCGATCTTGTAGCAGACGTAATTTAAAATCGATTTCATATCAATCACTTCTTGTAGTCTTCGGTGAATACACATTATTTACATAATATATGGCACATCTTTAATGCATGAAACCTTTTCTAAGAGTTAAAATCTGAAAACTGGTAGTTTGCTCAATTATAATTTCCTTTGGTAGTGTATGATAAAATTGAAAATAATTTGTTTACTTGTACCATATCTTATAAAAAAGTAAATTATCAAAGTATTAGGTGTGCAAAATTTTCTACGCTTTTTTAGCATTTTTTTATTAATAAAAATGTAATAAAATAAAAACCTCAATCAGTATAGTCACCATTAGCTTTTAGTACCCTTTGCCAATGCTTAGGCAGCTGACGGTAACGTTAAGCTGATTTTTAATTTTTAAAAAGGTGGTAATTACATTGTGAGTAAAATTTCATACTGAAAATTGTTTATGCTTTCGCAGATCACGAAACTTTTTTTTTTTTTTTTTTTTTTTTTACCTGACGTGATCCTGCTATAATAATACTAGCACCGGTAATATCACTACTAAAGTCCAGTAAATGATCTCTTCTCTTGGATTATATCAACTAACCAATCGAACTGAAGAGCGTAACGTTCACCAGTGACAGTTTCTCTTGGTTTATTTACTGCCTAGAGTAGAGCAAGATCACCAAATCTCTAGGATCCGGTCTAGAGCCTATTGTGGAGCTTGTAGTATACCCCTTCCTCTTTAACCCATCAAATAAAGAGCATTCTTTTTTTATTATATTCAAATTTAATATCTTGCGCGTATAATTTGTTCGTTGAGTACCATCAGTAGTGTGCACTTGTAGAAAAAATAGTATTTCGTGTGCTATAATGTATGTGCATTTTGTCTTTATAAATATATAGGCAAAAATACTGTATTAAAAATATCAATATCATCTTAGAAAAATAATTAGATTTCTAGAAGTATATTTTAGATCAGGCAATCCAAACATCTCCTGCCGACTTCTCTTCCCTCGGCAACATTTATATAGTTTTCAGCGCTCGTCTCTTCGCTAATGAGATCTCCTCCGCGCTTCTTGGAGACGTTTTCGAAGGACACAAGAGCAAGAGGTAATCGCTTTCGACACCTCGTCGCTTCACTGGTTTAGGCGGGTACAGGATTACTCTCCGACGCAGTAATTAAGAGATCACTTCACTCTTATGAAACACCTGCTCGCTAATGCTAATCCTATGGGAGAACTTTTTTTAAATATCTCGTTTGAATTTCAATCTTTTTATTTTTATTTATTTATTTATTTATTTTTTCGTTGGAAAGCTGAGGTCGATCTCTATAAAGGCCGTTTTTTTCTTTTTTGATTTTGTTTACAGTTATGATTATTATTATTTTTAGGATAATTTCAATTTCGAAACTGGTTTCAAAAGGGAAAGTAACCTAATAAAAAACTTCCAAACGAAATAGAAAAAGTAAAAAACAGCCTTTGTAGAGATCGCCTCCAACTATCCAATGCAAAAAGATTTAAAATATGGAAATGCTAACGATATATTAAAAAAAAATCTTCCATAGAATTAACATTAGCGAGTTTTTTTGGTGAGTGAAGCAGCCCGTTCATAGGAGAGCTGGAAAAGTGGCTTCCTCCTCAACGCAAGCAGTTTGTTAGTTTAAAGCGGTTAACGCAGACCATCGATACACCTCATTCCAGCACGCGAAAATACGATCAAAAGTACTTGTTCTGCCAAGACACGAACAAATATTCATAATGGTTTTATGCTTTAGCATAATACTAATACAGAGAATTATAAAAATACGATGTCACCAAATTACAATTAAATCAAAAGCCGGTACTAGAAAGCTGGAAATCTTTGTCATTTTTTAAATCAATTCTTGACAAAATTTAAATTGTTTATATTTTCAGAAATACTGAAATTTGAGAATTTCTGAATTTCCGATATGCACAACGGCTAACAACGTTTACAAATACTTTTACGTAACGTAGTACGGAAAGATTGGACGAATACACGAATCGACGGGTAAATTCAATTTCAGTTGCAACTGAAATAATGAAAATACAGAATTTTTAGAAAATAACCTTTTCAAAATTATAAATAAAAATCCTATTGCAGTGTTTCAAGGATAAAAACACCTTTTCTTAATTAAATGTTTAAAATGGACATAAATTCGTCTATTAATAGTTGTTACAACATCATTTTAACATTGATTATAATTAATCTCTACAATCATTATACACTGTAGCGTTGCCATCTCGCAACAGTATAACTATTTAAACAACAATGTATAATGAGTCTCCAGTACCCAGCAACCGTGTTTTCCTTTTGCCCGGTGTTAGTGGCGATTGTCTTCTGCACAAAAAGACCATGGCAGTGCTGTCAGTTTACTACTTTATTTTAATTTAGAGTATTTGAATGCTATAACTTTTTTTAAATAGTATAATTTATTTTATTTTCACATTATGTAATCTTTTATTGAATATGGCAAATACACTGGCCTTCAAAAGTTAAGGTACAACCGGTTTTTTTGCGTCTAATTTGCAAATGAATGAATGTAGAAACAAACAAATTGGAGGATATATGAACTAAACAGTTCTTTATTGTATGCGACATAGAAATTTGCATAAGTTAAACGCAAAAATGATTTACAACAAAAAAAGAACTCTTGGTGGAAAAAGTCCATTCTTGGTGAAAGCAGTACATCACAATATTATGTGGTAAAATGTCATAGAAATATTACAAAAATGGGTTCTAATAAGGAATGTGTCCACCCTTGACTTGAATGCATTGGTGGCATCGACTTTCCATGCTGTCAATTATGTTGTCGGACGCCGAAATCGGAAGCGAGGACCAGACACGGAGTAAGCTTTGTTGCATCTCATCTAACGACCTTGGAGGAGGACTTAAAGCAGCAACTTGTCTGCCATGATAGCCCCAAAGATGTTCTATCGGATTCAGGTCCGGATAATGAGCTGGCCATTCCATTCGCGCCAGACCGCAACCCTCAAGATAGTCCTCAACAATCACAGCTCGGTGAGCTCGTACATTATCATCCATCAGAATGAAATCATTACCTATAGCAACGGCATATGTGCGGACATATGGATCAAGGATCTCATCCCAATATCTCACATCAGTCAGAGTTCCTCCATGGAACACATGCATGTCAGTGTGACCACCGAGTGAGATCCCTGCCCAAACCACGATTCCACCACTTCTGTACCTGTGTGTTTCAACAGTGTTGGATTGATGGTATCTGGTGCATTGTTCCCTCCAGATCAGCAGACCCCCTGAATCGGTCTCCAGTGTGAATCTGGACTCGTCTGTTAAGAACACAGAAACCCATTGCTGTCTGGTTCGGGAAACATGTTCTATGGTGTACCTTAACTTTTGGAGGCCAGTGTGTTACTAGTTCAAAAGATTGGTGACAATTAATGTATCTGAATTTGTAAAACAAAGCGATCTGACAACACTGGTCACTGGGTTCAATCCCAGACAACGTCACTCCCTGACTTCTGCACACACATTACAATCAATCATTTTATGTTTCATGTTATTCAGATTTCTTCTGATTCACGCATTTTTACATAATGCAGGCGCAATATGAAATAATAATAATGGTTTATTATAATTACTAATTATAACTAAATAATTATCAATATTCCGTGTTTGTCAGGAGAAGAAGAAAAAGCGTTATATATCTGAATGTGCGATATAATCGAGGTCACATTAAAAGTAAGAGAAAGATTACAACTGAGCAGTAAATATTTTATTTTTTTTGTCTAAAATTTTATTTTATACACATATTACAACTTTATTAATAAATCTAAGCATAGAAGCATATTTTTTATTATTATTAAATAATATATTTCGATAAAAAATATTTTATATAATATTTGTTACATAAAAATATTTTTTATATTATATTTCTACCCTATATATATAAAATCCTAATGAAACGAATTTATGAAACGGATATATGAATCGACTGATTAAGCAACTGATTATGTTTCAAGCGATTTCTCCTAAAATATGGAATACTTTGCGATGAAATTAACACCAAAAATCAGCATTGATCCGCAGATCTCAAAACTGGTATTAGAATTTTTAAATTCGAATTAGTTTTCGAAATATTAATTTTTTTTCTAATTTTATATACATTTTTCTAATGGTGGCAACTCAAATTTTAATCAAACAGATATATATTTTTTCATATTTTAGAAAAGGTTGACATGGTACCTCGGCTATTGTTGTTCATTTGATAATAAATGTTTATTTACTTTTATTTCTTTTTATAACTTATATAAGTTATTCTGTTTTATAATTATTAATTTTTTTATATCTCCCTTAGAAAATAATAGAAAATAAATAAAAATGCGTTACTACTTAGTTATTCCGTCAACCAATTTCGCCAAATTATATAAATCGCCAAAACACTTGCCAAATTATACAAATTGACATAATTTTTATTTTAAATAACGAAAGAACAAATAAATTAGTATAACATTAATAAATATACAAATAAAAAGTCGAAATAAAAATCACTAGATGACGTAAACACGTGTAACTTGCTTAAAGTCAAGTGAATGTGACATTTACGATCAACCATTATTGGCATTTAATCTTATAGTTTGGCGATAGATTTTTGGTCGACAGGATAACTAACTAATACCAGAACTGCATATGTAACTGGTATTTGAAAACGAGGTTTCCGCCAAATTTTCGTAAAAAAAAAAAAAAAAAAAAAAAAAAAAAAAAAAAATCACGCCAAACTTGCATGGCATCTCTGTACATGTATATGACATCTGGCCAAATATTTCCACTCGAAAAAAAAAAAAATGCTAACTGGCGAGTTGAAAAAAAGCTATTGGCGAGATTTGCGTCCGGCTAGCGTAACAGTACCAAGAATTCTTTGCAACCATGGAAATTTTATGTAGTTTTATTCGAAAAAATTTTTTTGATTTTTTAATCAAAATGGAAAATTCACGATCCCATATTGGCGCGATTTTTTTCTGACGCCAATGTCATATATTGAACGGGCACTTAACTGGCTCCAAAGTATCGTTATTTTGCTTGATATGGTAAGCCGGATATTGCTGTTTATGCTGTTGATGCGTTCCCCAAATTGGCGTCGTTAAAAAATCGCGCCAATATGGGACGTATATGACATAGGTGTCAAACTCTCATATGAACGGCGAAGGGATCAGACCGTATTTGTTTATGGTAGTTGATGACTTGAAATATTATAGTATAGATGAAATGATGGCGATAGAATAATATTTGGCGACTTATCACCTGTGCCTGGCTAACATTAAAGTACCAAAATGGCAGCCAGAGTATAAAAAGCGAAGTGGTCTGCCTGGAACTGTTGATGATAGTCACATGACTTAGGCTATTGTTATAGAGATTGTTTTAAAATACCGGGAGACAAAGACTCTGTATACTTAATTTATTTTATTTTAGCTTCTTTTCAAATGTTTAACTGATCCTCTTTAATCAAAAACGAAAACAACCATTGGATGTCTTAACAGCAACTGATTTGCCCTTAAATTTTTGCAATCAAAGGGAATTGAATGGAAACCCGTTTTCAGGGAGATCTGCACAGCTTTTTTCAGTATAATTCAATCTTCTCTAATATTTTAAAAACCCATCAGATTAGCGTGTTTCTAGATTCTGCGGTGTCTGAACGGGGGTTGGCGAGCGTAGCTTGCAGTGGGCAGAGCCCCCCTAGTTATTATATAAAAATGTTTTATATTTATTTAGTTTTATTAAAAAAAGTAAAACAAAAAAATTTCAATTAAGACCATGAAAAAGCGCAATATATCACAATTCACTTTATAACGAGGGTCTACTATAATAAATATGAAAAGTTTACTTAAAAATAAGTATGAATGGAAATTATTAAGAATATAATAATATTTGTAAAATTATCAAAAGGAGAATAACTTGAAAATTTTTTATAAAGTTTCTGAAAACGCATATAACGATAAATAAACTACTACAGTTTGGATAATTTAAACTAAATAAGTTAAAAAACTTTTTGAAATAATCCATCATATAAATTTAATATGTATAAAGTAGAATTTCTGACTTTCCTAGATCACTCATCCATCATTCCCACATTTCTCCTTTTTCGTGAAAGTGGAAGTTGATGTACACTGAGCTTTTGTGTGGCCTTATGACATATTTTCCATTATCAAATTTAAAACAAGCGAAAATTGATCTTAATAATATTCATGAATGGATATTAATAAAGATATAGTAATATTTGTAAAATTATCGATTTAAAAAAAAAAGTACTTTATAATTTTCACATAATCTTTCAGAAAATGCATCTAAGGATAAATAAACAACTGCGTTTTAAATAATTTAAACTAAGTAATTTAAATATATTTTTTAAATTAATCCATCATAGAAATTTAGTATGTTTAAAATGTAATTTCTGACTTCAGATCACTCATCCATCATTCCGACATTTCTATTTCTTCATGGAAGTGGAAATTTATGTACACTGAGCTTTGTGTGAACTTATGACCTGTTTTGCATTATCAAATTTAAAACAAGACAGAATTGATCTTAATCATATTCATGAATAGATATTAATAAGGATATACTAATATTTGTAAACATTATCGATTTAAAAAAATACTTTACAATTTTCACAAACTGTTTCTTTAAACGCGTCTCAAGATAAATAAACAACTATAGGTTTAAATAATTTAAACTAGAGAACTTAAAAATATTTTTTGAATTAATCCATCATAGAAATTTAGTATGTTTAAAATGTAATTTCTTCTGTTCCCAGATCACACATTTATCATTCCCACATTTTTACTTTTTTCTGAAAGTCGAACTTGAAGTACAATCGTGGAAAAAAAAATAATAAAAAAAAGTAAACACCCCTACTAACACCTCAATAAATTATCGTAGAAGAAAGTTACTTGTACCGAACGATTGGAAATAAAGTCTACTTTTAAATGATGTATATAAAAGTTGCTTAGGGGGTTTTTCTTATATCTACATATTAAAACGAAAACAAAATTTATTTTTTTCAAAGGCAATACCCAATTTTATCAAGATATTTCAAATCTTCCGTTCAAACTAGACCCAGACACTAAATTTCCAGTCATTTCAATGATAAGTTTTTGAATTATAAACATTCAAAGTGTAGTGCTTATAATGTTAAATTACATTTTCATATTTTTATTAATATCTTCTAAAATTATACTCCTAATGTGCTAATTGTTTGTGTAGCAATGACACTAAAATACCCAAACATAAATACGTTCAATTTGCAATTTTTTAAATTTTATGATATGAATGATGAATTATGAAATTAATATTCGACAAAATTATGAATTACAACCTACAATTTTTTGATGGATTTAGAGTTATTAAGTCCTACTTTATGGAAATCCAAAATTTCACATTTTTCTTCCAAGTAGTTTTCAAATTATGCTTAAAAAACGGCAAAAATGATGGTTTAATGGGCGGTCTATGATAGAAGTGACTAGATATTTTGGAATTTCTTACGCTGTCCTGTAATCTAGCAGTCTTCATAGACTGCTTGAGGGGCGCTTAAGATGTCTTAATCAAGAAGGATGCTCTCTCGGTCAACAATTGAGTACCGATCTTTAATTGGGATACAGCCCCTAAAATACGCTCGTTTTAAAACAATTAATTTCTCGGAAACTTATCGTACAAATTGCACAAAAAATTGTTTTTAGGCTAAGTGAATGGTGAAGAGTTCATTTATGCTGTCAGAATTGAGTACTGCCATTGAAAAAAACAAAGTTACGGTTCGTTTTAATATGTAGATGTTTCCCTAAGCAAATTTTATATATATAAGTTAAAAGTAGACTTTATTACCAATCGTGTGGTACCAGTAACTTTCTTCTACAATAATTTTTTGCAGTGCTATTAAGGGGTGTTTACATTTTTTTCCCCGAGATTGTACACTGAGCTACGTCTAGACATACGAGATGCATTGCATTATCGAATTTAAAAAAGAGAGAATTTATTTTAATAATATTCAGTATTCTAAATTTATTAAATTTATCATTCAGAAATCTGACATTATTTCTGAAAATTAAATGTCACTATTCAAAAATTGTAGAACATTTTTTTAACTAAAATAATTCGCTAAATAAGCTGCACTATTGAAAACAATCACAGAGTAGTTTTAATTTTATCCGAAGTCTTAATTATTGTATTTAGCGGTTGTTCTTATATTACGTTACGACTTGCTTCATACTTTTTATGATATTTCATAAAATGTATCTAATTGATAAATAAATAACTATAGTTTGAATAATTTAAACTAAATAACCTAAATATATATATTTTTAATTAATCCATCATAGAAATTTACTATGTTTAAAATGTAATTTCTGCTTTTCCCAGATCAGACATTCATCATTCTCGCATTTTTACTTTTTGATGCACACTGCGCTACGTCTAGACTTCCGAGATGTATTGCATTATCAGATTTTAAAAAGAGAGAATTGATTTTAATAATATTGAGTATTCTAAATTTATTAAATTTCTCATTTACAAATCTACTATTATTTTTGAAAATTAAATATTATTATTCAAAAATAGTAGTATATTTTTTAATAAAATAATCCGCTAAATAAGCTGCACTATTGAAAACAATCCCATAGTAGTTTTAATTTTATTTGAAGTCTTAATTATTGTATTTAGCGGTTTTTCTTATATTACGTTACGACTTGCTTCATACTTTTTATGATATTTCATAAAATGTATCTAATTGATAAATAAATAACTATAGTTTGAATAATTTAAACTAAATAACCTAAATATTTTTTTTGAATTAGTCTATCATAGAAATTTACTATGTTTAAAATGTAATTTCTGCTATTCCCAGATCACACATTCATCATTCTCACATTTTTACTTTTTGATGCACACTGAGCTACGTCTAGACTTTCGAGATGTATTGCATTATCAGATTTTTAAAAGAGAGAATTGATTTTAATAATATTCAGTATTCTAAATTTATTAAATTTCTCATTCACAAATCTACCATTATTTTTGAAAATTAAATATTACTATTCAAAAATAGTAGTACATTTTTTAATAATATAATCAGCTAAATAAGCTGCACTATTGAAAACAATCACAGAGTAGTTTTAATTTTATTCTCAGTCATAATTATTGTATTTACCGGTTGTTCTGATATTGCGTTACGATTTACATCATATTTTCTTATGATATTTCATAAAATGCATCTAATGATAAACAAACAACTACAGTTTGAATAATTTAAATTAAATAACCTAAACAACTTTTTTGAAATAATCCATCGTGGAAATTTAATATGTATAAAGTGGAATTTCTGACTTTCCTAGATTACTCAGCCATCATTCCCACATTTTTCCTTCTTCCTGAAAGTGGAAATTGGTGTACACTGAGCTTTGTTTGGCCTTATGACATGTATTACATTATCAAATAAAAAAAGAGAGATAATTTATTTTAGTAATATTCATGAATGTTAATTAATACGGATACAATAATCTTTGTAGAATTGTCGATTAAAAAAATACTTTACGATTTTCTTATAATGTTTTTAAAAATCCCATCTAATGATAAATAAACAACTGCGGTTTAAATAATTTAAACTTAAAATCCATCATAGAAATTTAGAATGTATATAATTCAATTTCTGACTTATGACATGCATTGTATTATCCAATTTAAAAAATGGAGAACTGAGCTTAATAATATTCAATATTCTAAATTTAGGGAATATCTTATTCAAAAGTCTACAACTATTTCTTAAACGTAAATGTTACTAATTAAAAAAAAAGTAGTAAATTTTTGAATAAAACAACACGCTAAATAAACAGTCCCTTTGAAAATAATCACAGAGAGGTTTTAACATTATTCGGTCATTATTCGACATTATCAGTCATAATTATTGTATTTAGCTGTTGTTCTTATGTACACATTATATACAATTTATTACAGTACGACAATATTTTCTTATAATGTTTCATAAAAAGCACTTAATGATAAATACATAACTACGACTTACATAATTTAATTTAAATAACATAAGTACCTTTTTTGAATTAATCCATCATAAAAATGCAGTATGTTTAAAACGGGATTTCTGATTTACCTAGGTCACTCACACATCATTCCCGCATTTTATTTTTTTCCAAAAAGTGGAAATTAATGTACACTGAACTTCGTGTGGACTTACGACATATGGATTGCATTATCAAATTAAAAAAAGAGAGAATTGATTTTAATAATATTCAGTATTCTAAATTTATTAAATTTCTTATTTCTGGAAATTAAATGATACTATTAAAAAGAAATATTAAATTTTTGAATAAAACAATCCGCTAAATAGGCAAAACCTTTGAAAACAATCACAGAGCAGTTTTAACTTTATTCGCAGTCATAATCATTGTTTGTAGTTGTTGTTCTTATGTACATATTACGATTTACATGATATCTTTTTATAATGTTTTGTAAAACGCGTATAATGATAAAAAAAAAAAAAAAAGCTACGGTTTAAATAGTTTAAACTAAATCATTTAAATAACATTTTGAAATAATCCATCATAGAAACTTAGCATGTATAAAGTGAAATTTCTGAATTTTCCAGATCACTCATCCATCATTCTCTACATTTCTCCCTTTTCCTCAAAGTGAAAATTAATGTACACTGAGCTTTTGTGTGGACTTATGACATGTATTGCATTATCAAATTAAAAAAAAAAAAAAGAGAAAATTGATCTGAATAATATTCAGTATTTATAAATGATGATAAATTAGGGTGTTATTTAGAAATCTATCACTATTTCTGAAAAGTAAATATAACTATTCAAATATTGTAGTGCATCTACTATATATATAATGCAGATGAGAATTTCGTTCTTGCTGCTTATAATTTGAGTTTTTCACTGAATGGAGTTTAATGGGACTTGCACTATTAGTTAGACAATCTTTCAGAAAAGTTTTAGTATATATTGGATATCGTTTTGCGTTACTTAATTATGAAATTAGCTAGAAAATTTCTGCAATCAGGTAAACTCTACTATGAAAGATTATTCTTTTTAAAATGTTCTACCCGGCAGATTTTGATGAGACTTGCACCCTGAATAATTTAACGTAATGTTTTTGAAATATCGCATATCATTCACTAGCAAATCTTAGTATAAATGATCAATTAAAATATTTGGTCCTTAATAGCCTAAATAATATCTGACACATTGAAGAAGATAATAGAGCAATGACGTTTTTATCGTTTTCAGCAATGCGGCAGGACATTCCAAATAAAGGCCCATATTGTTTTAAAACACAAGCTTAAATTCGCCAGTAAATTTCGTTTCAAGGTTCATTTGGAGAAACCGTCAAATATAGCGAGCGAAGGATGCTAGTTTTTAAATAAAACAAAAGATTAATTGAAATATGAAGCATTATTGAAAATAAATTTATAGTGCAGTATTAACTTTATTCGTAGTCATAATTATTGCATTTAGCTGTTGTTCTTATGTATACATTACGATTCACACGGCATTTTGTTGTCTTGTAGCGCGTTACTATATAGTGCATTTATATTTCGTCTTATTCATAGCATGTTTACATAATACAGAAAAACATCTAAATAACGAGGACTAAATGAGTGCGGAATTTGTCGGTAATCCGGAGGTGTAAGTTATGTAGAGATAAAAATGTACGAATATACGTACCATCTTTGGGTATTGAAAAAGTATCCTATAAAAATAGATGCCTCTTAAAAATACATCCTCTTTGTCTTACAATTTTCTTTAAAATATCTCTTAAACAGTTGGTGAACAGTGTATGGTATAAGTGATGTATAGGTTGTGTAAAATCATTAATTCTTTCACTCTCAGAAATAGAATTCTCGCTTTTGACGATTTAGCAATCCTCAATCTGTATTTCGTCGTTTTTGACGATCATTTCCTATCACCATCACGTGACTTTTAAGGAAAGGTAAACTCTCAGATATTTGACGAAAGCTTTTCCTCAATCACGGTCAGACTCAATGCATTTTAAGGAAACCGTTGCTGTACCTCCTCAAATCCTGCGATTATAGCAAGCAGATATTTGCTTGTTTGTATTAGTCCCGTAATAATTTATTTTTAAAACAGCACTTTTTAGTGCTTTTCAGAAAATACTGATATATAGGTAGTTATTGTTTCTTCATAAGTTATTTTTTTAGCTGTTAAAATTTTTAGGAACGCTTATTATTATTATTATTATTACTTATGTTGTTGTTCTTTATGTTTTAATTCGAAAAAAATATATTTCCTCTGTTCAAAAACATCCAAAAAGAAAATTTAATCAATAAAATTTCAAAGATCCGGGATATCTTTTTTTAAAATTTATTTAAGAAGTATATTCTGTTTTTAATCAGATTAAAAATAAACATAATTGATCCCGCTCCCTTTTATAAACAGTAAAGTGTTAAAATCTTATCCATCTATTCAACGTGATAAAATCTCACGCAATATGCACTTCACAGTTCCTTATTTGTGTGCAACAAATTAACCAGACCATATTCTAACCATTCATTGAGCAAAGAAAATTTCACTAATAAATGATTTAATCAAGCCATATTATAATTATTCATTGACCATGAGAAAAACATAATAATAAATTAGCCTTCCTTAAAACTTTCAGCACCGATAAAATTACAATCTATCTTATAAAAATATATCACGCGGCAGCTTTCATCAGATCAGTCTAAAAGCACATTCATATAAGTCCCCAATAGCCTGACCAGCCCTTTTTTGACGAAACTTTTGAGGAAATTTATATCGTCAAACAAGTGGAGAAAGTAATTTCATCAATTTGACGAAATATTCGCTCGAAGCATATTCCAGGACACCGTTTCGTCAAAAACAAAGAAAATTTCGTGAAATCTGAGTATTCATTTCTGAGTGTGTTCCTATCGGTATTTTTTATTAGTAGCTTTCAATTTATTTAATACGATTCAATTAGTAAATAATTTTTATTTGTTAATAATAGTGCTGAATGATTAAAAACCGTGTATGGGACGCTCATACGAAAAGGGTTAAAAATAAATAAATGACTGTAAAAAGAAAAAAATCGTCAAACGTTCAAGAGTTACTCCATTTTATAAACTTTAATATGTATACACTCAAACTTCTGGGTTTCTCAGATGACTCATCAATCATTCTCACAATTCTTCATTTTTCCGAAAGTTGAAATTGATTTAGAATAAGTTTCAATGGATTTCTGATATGTTTGAGGCCTGCAAATTTCTTAAAAGATATATTTAATATTATTGACGTTGAAAATAGTTTTCTACTAGTTTAAATTATTTTCAGACTTATACTTAATATACAGAGCGTTCATAGACGCTTGCAATAAAAAAAGAAGCGCAAATAGTGTACCTCAAAATATACGGTACAATTTGCCGTAAAAACTGATTTAGAAACCCACTTATTCCATCTAAAATACAGAGTGTTTTAATTCTGATCTTAAAAGGGGATTCCTTCATATCTGTAACAAGAATGGAGGTATTAAAAAGAAATTTTCAACAGACTTCTATTTGTTTGTTGAAAATGTCTACCCTTCATGCTCGAGTTATACGATCCGTATATAGGTATGTGTGGCGATTAATGCAACTGGATTTAATATTATGGATGTTGAACAAAAATAACAACTAGTTTAATTTTATCCATACTTACAGTTAATATACAGAGTGAGGATGAACTTTTGAAATTAAAGAGAACCGCAAGTAGTATACACTGTTGCATGTTGTTTATTTTTGATATTACAATCGGACCCTCCCTGCGCTGTCCGTTCCCCATGATGAATAATCCTCAAATTAACCTCAAATTTGTATGATTTTATAGCTTTAACTCTATTTTATCTGAATTTATGTTTTTAAATAAAAATAATATTGAACTGGAAGTGTATGCTATTTGATATTTTATTTTCTGCGTAATTTAATTTTTGGATTCAATGTGCTCCGAAGGCGAGCGAAACCGCGATGAAATTCTCGGGTTTTTACTCATTTCGCCTAAATTTTACATATTTTATTTTGTAAAAATTATTTCTTAAAAGACGAGCGTTTAGTTACTTTTAGCGTAGAAAAAAATATCATCTCCGTGAGGCACGAAGTGACCCGAGTTTGCCGGTGTATTAGAAAGGGTTAAAATTCATATTTTGTAAAACCGATTACACCATCGAGTAGAAAAAAAATTTCAGCTTTAAGATCATATTTTAGTTTGTCGGTACCTCTAAAATTTCGCTCTAGAGGGGCGTTGCAATAAAGGAATAAAACGTTTTTCGGAAAAACGATCCGTTTGGGAAAAAGAAATTCCAAAGTATTCACTGCGATATATTTTTTTAATTGATTCGGCCTTTGAGACGTAAGAGTATGATCTTTCAGAACATGTCTTCCGTTTTTAACTTTACTAAGCAGTTTATCCGATGTAAGTTAATAAATAATGACAAAATACCTTCGAAATTTCCTCTTTTAGTTCTTCGCTTTCAAGCGATGCGTAAATAAGGCTTTTGCAAGCGCGCCAGAGTTTCTTCCCTCTCACAAGAACCGAGATTAATTTTAATGAGAGTGGATTGCGATTTTTAATTAATAACTCAACTAATTATTAGAAATTGAAAATTCTGAGTCTCAGGTGCATCAGGAGAAATTTTGGGCTATCCTCACAGAATTTTTCAACCTCTTACGTGCCGTAGATTTTGCTAGACATCGGACACGCACACACACGCACGCACACACACACACAGAAAGAGCGAAACTTTCTTTTATTAGTATAGATTTGTTTTGCTGCTCTAACTTTTGAAATTGGTTAAAATCTCTCGGAACTTTATCAAGTTCAGTAGAGTTATAGCTATGAGTCATGTAATGATTTTCAGCTGTTTTATACAGCTCAGGTCCTTAATGCTCATTTTTTCTGGTCATATATCAGATATATTTCTTCTGTAGATGCCACTATATACTCTTTTGATTACATACAAAGGAGGCTGAAGGCCTATTTGAATTATTATGGTTGTTTCCATGGTTCGGTTCTTTAATGTGCTGAACCACAGTTTCGTATTTATTATGCAAATCTGACAAGACATTTGCGCTATAAATACCATATTTACTTTAAAATATTTGTGTCTTCTTTAAAGCTACTCGTGCATCTTGAACTTCAAATTAAATCTTCAACTGGTCTGGATGTGACGGCTAGAAGGATTTCCACTTTCGATCCATAAGTAATTCAGTTGTTGATGCCATATTCTTTGCTGGTTGGATTTCGTCGACCATACAACGATACAACGATACAATCGTACTACGATACAACATATAATTCTTTGCCTTCTTCTGCCGATTTAGAAAGAGAATTCTTTATTATCTGCACCGCTCTCTATTTTCAATTTACTCTTAGAAAGTGAGGTGATGTAATATGACGCTTAATTTTCCAACCTTGGAATATTCTCCGCATGGGACCAGATTTTAAATTGCGTTTTGACGCAACTAGCCGCTGCCCTCTGCACAAAATACCCCTTTTTGTAACATACATCTCTTCATTCCAGGGAAAGTAGGCTTATGGAACAGTTCTTGTTTTCTTTTTCTCACAATCTTTATGTAAAAAAGCACAACTTGTAAATCTTGGTCACTTGCTATTCATTTTGCTAGTGAAGGTAGAGTCAATAGCTGTATATTAACAATTGATTCCCGACATAAACAATTTCGGATATAAATCAAATTCAGTCAATTAAAATATAAATCAAATGTAAACATAGCAGCTACATCCGTCTAGTGAGCAGATATTACAATCAGGTCAAAATAGTGTATTCGAAACAAAAAAGTATTCGAGCAACTTTGTCAAACCTCTTGGCTAGGCTGCTATTAAAATAAGTTAAATTTAAATTTGTAAATCTCGGTCATCATTAAAAAACTGATTTTTATTTTAATATTTTGTCTTTGTAAATTCATAAAGCTAACATTTCTATAGTAATAGTTTTTTAAATATCTTATAAAGAGACATGTTAGATATCGTTTATTTTTACATATTAAATTTGTTCTACTACTCACTAAATGGCAGTACTTATCATGTTTACATTTCATTTGTGTCTGAAATGACTAATTGAAACCTGTAACTGTTGTAGTCCAATTTTCTATCACGAAAACATGAAGAAATGTGTTATTTCAGATTTTATAAACCTCTTCACTACGGAGATCCTCATATGTGGACCTCAGCTCTTTTCTGTTTTAACCAGGATACCCAACTTAATTGAAATCACGATCTCAGAATGATATGCTCCGCTATCGAAGATTCTAAATAATGCAAATAAATTTAAACTTTTGCTCTGAAGTCAAATATGAGAAGATATAATTCATTAATAATCAATAATATTTCATTAATAATCGGAAGTAAACAGGTTAAATCTTATTATTAATTATTTATATTTTAAAAAGTGCATCTTTAGTATCTAAAATACACGTTAAGGTTAATGATTCAAGCTTTTCTAAAACCTGTATTTTGAACTGAACAAGTAGCTTGCGACATCAACCTACTTGTTCAATTCAAAATACAGGATATTTCAAAACTGATCGGAAAAGGAGTTTTAATTTATAGCTTTAACATTAATGAAGATAATGTATTGAAATTTTTAACAGACTTCTAAAGACTTCGTTCAAAATGCGGAAACGACATCAAAAGTACTGGAAATGGTTGCCATTCGCGCCCAAACAAAATGAATTTAGACGACTTATATTTTGTCGCTGTTTGATATTTTTTTTAGTATGGAGGACGCCTTAGTTAATATCAAGTGGAAACAATTGTCGTGCATTTAATAATAATATGATTTAAATAATATAATTTATAGCCTTTTATTAAGTTTATTTTTTATTCCATTATTTCTATAATAAAAGGAAAATTTAATTGCTCTAAATAAAATAGTATTTATCATATATCATATATAATAAACTATATACAAAATAAGATGTTGCACTATTTTATGAATAGACTCAAATACAACAGCTTATTTTATAACAGTTTTCAGTTAAATGACTTGAATACTACAAATGTTTTTTAAAGCATTTGAATATATATATATATATATATATATACATTATATTTAGGAAGTTGAGAAATTTATGTTATTATTAAAAAAAAAGAAAATTATGTCTAATGTAGGAATAAAAATTTATTTTTATTTCTTACACATAAGCTATAAACAGGGTTACTTGAAATAAAGTAAAAATTTTTAGTCATTTATCAGAACTTCATTATTTTAGTTAGAGATTTTTTTTTTACTGAAATTTGGTGTGTAATATAAAAGTCTTCAAGATTCCGCTTTAAAAGAGTTACCGGAAAAAGTTACGGCAATTTTTAACTCTAAATTTTAGAGACTTCTCTTTCTTCTGCACCTAGTTCTTCTTTGATTATGATAGTTTCTTAATCCTTTATTCGTAGATTTTAACTTCACTAATATTGTAAGCCATCTTGCTAAATAAGGTGTTGCTGAGTGTGTGGACCAGTGTTGCCAGATTGGGGATTGTGTCCGCATTTTGGGGAATTTTGAACTTTTGGACTTTTTTGGGGACAAGTAGTTCGTGGGAAAATTTTTGGGGACTATCAACGTTTTTGGGGAAAAACTTGGGTAATTTTTTTTTCACTGTTCCACTGAAAGTTTACTTAGTCATCTGGAAATATTTAATGTGTCTCGAATTCGATTTTGATTTGGAAAAGGGAAGGGAAAGGAAAATCCGAACCGTAACTCCAAGCTGTAAACCTGATGGAATGTTTTCATACGGACGGGAAAATAACATGCAGAAATCGGAAATATCAATCATTATTCCCCTGGTCATGTAACTCATTTACACATATTACAGGTACATCACGACCAGCCTCGGTCTAGGTCACGTGAGATGTGGAATGCAGCTTTTTTTCTATTATAAACGAAAACGCTTTTCAATATGATTAGGGATGAAAGAAAGAAAAAAAGAAAACAAAGTTTTACAGATGAATTCCGACAGAAGCAGGTGATGTCAACACAATCTCGGATTCATTGAAATTCCAACTTATTAGAGATGGTCTAAAACTTGAAAAATTTATTAACATAAGTGTAAACGTAACTGATGTACTAATAGGCCATTCATTCGCAAAAATTTTAGAAACAAGCATAAAAGAACTTGTCGTAGTAAAACATATCCCTGATCCTCTTCATTTAGCTACCGAATATAAATGTAAATTTCTGCTAAGTTTTAATGTTTATTTATTTATTTTTTTTGTAAGTGAGGAAATCTTTTTTAAAAAGGCTTGATTTGGGAAAATTTTTTAATCTTAAACTAGTTAAATATTTTTTATAATGGTAAATTGAAAATTGAAAATTTATTTTTTTGCGTAATAACTGAGTTGGGGACTTTTCCGGAAAAAAACACTGATTAGGGGAAAATTGTAGAAATTTGGGGGAAATTGACTTTTGACTATCTGGCAACACTGGTGGGGACAGTCAAACATAACATGTGTTATGATTGCAGATATGGATGAAAACCGCGGACAAAAGAGCAATGGTGATGAAAACAGTGTAAATTAGAAGAAAATGAAGCCTTCCGGAAGTCTAAGTTCGAAAAATACTATTGAATATACAGTAGAACCTCTTTCATCCGAAACTCTTTTAACCGAAACTCTCGGTTAAACGAAATCTATTTTTAAAGCCATTTTTTATCAAATTCCTCATGTGCAGCGGTCCTTTCCGAACTACGAGTACATATAAATATTTTGGACTCCCTTTCCTTGAATTTCTTTGAATTTAACTTGAGCTCCCAGACGAGATTTTTACTGGAGTAAAAAATTTCATTTTTATTATGTGTAAGAAAAAACAAAAACAAACAAAAAAAAACCCGCATTCCTTTAAGTATAGAAGAAAAAATTTAAATCATAAATCATGTAGAATCGGGTGAGAGTATGACAAAATAAGCTCAAGAATACGGCATTGGTATTGCAGCGGTTAGTGTTATGAAGACAGATGCTGCAAAAATAAAAAAGTTTTATGCAGAAAGCAGCAGAATGACTATGATACTGGCGAACCAATAGTATTAAAAAAACCTTCATGATAGAGATGCAAAGCAAAGGCAATTGAAACTTCAACAAACAAAACTTTGTTTCGAATCCTTGTGAAATATGTAAAAGGTACTTAATTTCAAATTAAAATTCAGGTATTTTATACTTGTTTCTAATTTTCTATTGATTTATTTTTATTAAACACTTGTTACGATAATAAGAAAAAGCGCACACATTTGCCCTTAATCTTAAAATTGAAGCATTCTCGATTTTCCGAAAGGTGGTCGGTCCCAATTACTTCCGATAATCGAGGTTCTACTGTATTGAGCAGCAAGAAGAGACTATATTTGCAATTTTGATGACACTAACACATCGGCGTAACAAGACAACAAAAATATGATTTTTATCACCCACCAAACTAAATCTAAGAAATTAAAAACACTTTTTAAAATACAGATAATTTAATTAAATAGTTAAATAGCACATAAAAATCATTTTGAAATACATTAAACGTTTCGAACTTTTTCAAAGTTCCTCTTCAGTAATGTAAATAAACACAAAATCACGAGAGATAGCATAATTCAACTTGCAGTTGAGAGCATGTGCCACAAGCATTTAAACACAGAGATGGATAATTGGGGCAGGATAAAATTGTATATTCCGGTTGGAGGGAACTAGCTTCATTGAGTGTGAGAAGATCAAGTGGGAGACAATGAATCCCACTCTATGAAGCTAGTTCTCTCTCATCGGAATATAGCATTTTAACGGGTCTCAAGACTTTTAAAGATTCAAAATTTTCGAAAATTAATTTTTTTTAGATGTGAAACCCTCTTTTTCTGAACATTTTCATATCATTGTTTCCTCGAAATTTCCATTTGAACAGAAGTTGTGGCTTTTATAATTATACCCGGTCAACAGCTGAAGCGGCGTTTCCGAAACTTTGAAGTAATTTTTCTCCAAATGACGTTTTGGGCATAACGCGCAGAATATCTCAAAAACTTATGAATATTTTTTCATGAATTTTTTTAAAACATATGTTTCATGTTATTGTGCATAAACTGAACCTAAAATTTTCTTTTTATTGTTAAAAAAAAAAATATTTTTTAGAGGATTATACCGTTGAAATTTTCGAATTTTTGTATTAGCTAAATACAACTTTGTATTACAAAAATAAAACTGCTTTAAATACATATTTATTTAGGTTCAGGTTATTTATTATAACTTGAAGTATAAGTAGGTAACAAAATTTTCATTCTAGATGCAATTTTTTTTGTAATCCTGTCTGACACTTTGGAGCCTCCTGTAAATGCTAATGCTGCATCTTGCTATTTTTTAAATACACGAAATGAAAGAACATACCTATCTTTTTTATCTCAAATAAAATTTGTATTTTAAAACCATATACATTTTAAAATATTAAATGTTGAATATGGTCTCCCCCCCCCTTTTAACCAATTTTAAGTGTCTTGAGACCCCTTAACTTAACTCAATTACCCATCTCCATTCTTAATTGTTTGTGATACATGCTTTCAACTGAAAGTTGAATTATGTTATTTCTCGCGATCTTGTGTTTTTTACATTACTGAAGAGAAAATTTGAAAAAGTTCGAAATCTTTAATGGTTTCTAAAATGAATTTTATGTGCTTTTTAACTATTTAATTAACTGACTGTATTTTTGTAATTGTTTTAATTAATTATGAAAAGACGTAATATCTTTTTTTACTTCAAATAAATCTATGAAGTCTCATAAAATTCAATATATTGTATGGACATTTATGCTGCTTATTTAGAGACGACTTGTGTAAATACGGTTGATTCGAGTTTTTTGATTATCCGAAGTGAGCTTGGTCCACATTAACTCGGATAATCGGGAGTTTAATGTATACAGAAACAGAGATACATTTCATACCTTATTAAATATAATAGCAGGACTCTGTTTACAAAAGAACAGGAAGAGAACAAAAAGCAAGAAATGTTCACATATAAAAATATAAATCACAATTTTTCTAGCTTTTATCGGGCCTTCAACTACCCTCCCTTCTGTTATGCATTTATATGTATTCCAATCTTAAGCTGGATCTCAGCCAAAAGTCAAAATAGAGAGAAAAAATGACGTCACTGTAAATACTCATTCACATAAGCACGAAAATATGCTTTTTCGGTAAAGATAAACATCCTTTCCAGCAACTTTATTGTTCTGATTTATTTTTCTTGGACAAAGTTGATTAAAAATATCTTCCCCTAGGACAGCTTTGTTTCTCTCAGCAGATAAATTTCTTTCTTGGGCAAATAAAAACAAAGTTCAGAGAGTATGTTTTTCTAAAATTTACTTTTTGTGCTAAAACTATATAAAGCAATTTCAAATATTAAATTAATCTTAGAGAAACAAGTAGAAAGATTCTAATAAAAATGTCAAGCAATATAGTGAAAAGTTCATACAGATTTTATCAGACACAATATTTCTTAAATTGAAATTTATTCATCTTAAATATTGTTAGTTATCACCTATATAAGAAATATAAATGTGTATTCTTGACAAAAGAATGAAACTTTTCTCTTTTATTGAAAGTATGTATCATTTTATATATTTTTTAACTTAATTTATTTTTTATTTTAATTTCGAATTTTTACATTGTCTCACTATTTGTATCTATGCTTAAATGCTGGGTCAGTATCTTAACTCTATGACATTATAAGGGAGAAATATAGAAATTTCATGATATAAATAAAACATTTTATGATTTTTTTATAATCTTTCAACCACTATCTCAACTGTTACATATTTTGCAGTTTAAACGGAAAATATTTTATTTTAATTGAGATCCGAAATCGTCTGAATAAATAACGGAATATAATTTTAAAACTTCAAACTATAAATGGATTAAAACCATTAATTAATTTTGCTATTTTAATTGTGTTACAAAATAGTGTCAAATGGGGTGTTTTTTTTTTTTTTTTTTATGGAGTAGCGAAAACAAAGGTTTGTAAAAAGCGCCAAAATATCAGCTAAAAGTAAAGTTTTCTCTTATTAGGTGTAATAACAATAAACAGAAAAAAATCTGTTATTATCGCTTCATTTTAAATATTAGCACTGGAGTGAAGTCTTAGATTCCAGAATACTTTACAGGTTTTAATTCCATCCTTCTTATAGTGAATTAGTTATAAGAAAAATAGTAGCACAAACTTCTAACAAGCATACGTAGTTATTTTATTACATGTTGGGCAGATTCACTATTGTTAAAAAAATTTACATAGCAGCGGAATGAGTCACATATGAACAGGAGAAAGTTTTAGCGCTGAGTGAGACAAAGATAGATACACGAAAACATGCAAATCTTATCAATTTGTCGAAATAAAATTTGGACGGAGTAAGGATTATCAGTGACGGTTACATCTAAATAACACTGTAATCTTTTTTGTGTGTTTCGCTTAAAGACAAAGAATATACAGCTGTTGAACCGTGACACTCGCCAAGAGCCATTAGTGTGAGAATATGAAAAGTACGAAACACTCTTTGTGAGTGAAAACAGATTACCGAGTCTGTGAAAACGTACTACTCAAACTGTAGTTCGTCAAGATAACCGCCGATAACTGCAAATTTGTGATTTAGTTTTTAAACTATCCTTAGGAACATATAAAGAGAAAAGGGATTTTTATTTATTTATTTACTTATTTATTTCGGGCCTTTACATGGTTTCGGAATAATTTTAACCCAGAACGTAAATATTAACTCTCTGGGATAAGGATAATACACTCATGTCCAAATTTAAGGTCACAAACATAAAATCTGTGAAAACTGATGAACTAGTCACTGTGCTGCCACGAAATTTGGCACAGAGGTATATTACAATGGGAGAAAGAATATAGCAACATAACAGTATGGAAAAGATTTTAATTGTGAATTAAGAAACAGGGTTATATCAAAAAATGTTAAATCATGAATCAGAGATAAAGCATTTATCTCGGAAAAAGTCTGTCTAATATGGAGTGTGACTACCGTGCACTGCTATACAAGCCTCACAACGAGCTCTCATACTGTTTTTGAGGGTGTCAATTAATGTTTGTGGTAACAAAGGCCATTCTTCCAAAAGCGCGCCTTTAAACTCCTGGCGGATCCTGGGAGGGGTTATGATATGCAATGGCTCTTCCTAGACCAACCCGAACACGTTCAATAGGATTGAGGTCCGGAGACCTGGAGGGCCAATTCATATACTCTTCTTCAAGAAATTATATCCTCTAGAAAATATATCCTCAAGAAAATATATCGTGAATATCCTCTTCTTCAAGAAAATCATCAACAATGTGAGCTCTGTGTGGCTTCGCATTATCCTCCATAAACATGAAGCCCATAGCCTACAGTACCGCGGAACAACCTCAGATAGGCATCAAGGACCTCATCCCTAACGCCCGGCGTCCAGTCCTGCGTGTCCATTTCACTGCATTCAACAGGACAGCACGGTTGTTGTGGAGCCGAAGACATCAGACCTGGACGCAACAATAATGTGGCCGTGTTCTTTTCAAGTCCAGATTCACCACGTAGAGTGATTTTTGTCGAATCATTATCTGGAGGTTCTTGTTGTGTCATATTAATAAATATGTATGTTCATGTTTACATCTTTGATATCATTAATGTGGCACCACTTCCTACACACATATATATATCCCTTTAAGACCTGACCTACACATTTATGTAGGTGAACCAAAAGAGAAGAAAAAACATTTTCCTCTTTTTTTTGCGATTTAAAGTCGAGTCTGCACCCACAGAATTGCCTCTCTTGGCATAACCTGACATCGGGTATTTTTTTTTTATTTTTTTTTCAATCAAATATGATCCTATTAATTAGTGGAAACCACGTAAACGTTTCATATCTACCAAAAAACTTCCGGTCTTAAAGGGATATATTCCAGCCCTATGTTAGAATAGTCAAAATAGAGAGGAAAAATAACGCCACTTTAAATGCTTACATACGAGCGGAAATATGCTTTTTTGTAAGGACAAGCATTCTTACCAACAACTTTATTGTCCGATTTATTTTTATTGCAAAAAGTTGATCAAAAATATCTTCCCCAAGGATGACTTTGTTGTGTTCCTGAAGATATTATTTTTTGCAGGGGAAACAAAAACAAAGTCTATAGAATATCCTTTTTTTTAAAACGTTTTATTCTATGCTGAAAATATATAAAGCAATTTGAAATATTAAATTAAATCTAAAGTAAAAACTCAGAAATACTTTAAAAGAAATCCGAAGTGGTGTAATATAAATTTCTTAGAATTTTTATCAGAAAGAAAAATACATTAAACGAGATTTATTCGTCTCAAAAGTGGTTAGTTATTGTACATATACTAGATATTTTTTTTATGTTTCAGTCAAAAGAATGTAGATTTAACTCTTTTATTTCGAATATTTATTATTTTTGTATTTTTAAATTTACTTCTCATTTTTATTTTACTGCCATGGTCGTATATTTTACCAGTGGATGTCTTAACACTTAAGTGTTACACGTTAGATTTAATTTAGCTTTGTTAGTAATAACAAGGAGTCTTTCCCAAAAGAATGTCAAATGCAGAGACTAGAAAAAATATTTCACTCTGCCGTTTAAGTATACGAGTTGGAACCCGTTGAAATTCGACGAACTAAAATGTTAAAAAGGAACTGTCAGATCGAATTTATAATAAACCTACAAAAATAATTACAATAACAAAATCATCTAACATTGGTTGTCTCACTCTTAAAGCAAATAATATTTTTAACCTAAAATTACTAAAATATTATTTCCACAAACTTCAACTACTTAAATTATTTAAAAATTAAACTCTATTAGAATACGTAATGAAGATGAGTCATTATGATGAATTTATCGATTGAGACTTTTATGTTTGTTTTTATGGGATGAAAAATCAGTAAAAAGGATTTCGCTTTGTCACATCATAAAATTTTCCCCCATGAAATCTAAATTGTACGTTATTTTCAATTCCCATAATTTACATACGCACCACTCAAATTCACAATTTGAAAGTATTTTAACTCGCAATAGATTATTAATGAATGTATTTCTAAACTTAAAGTTACGTTGTCCGATACAACTTTTCATGTGAACATTCGCACAAACTTTTAAGTTCTAATCTCAGTACCCGCGAAAAAAAAATTCAGAAATTTGCCTTTAGTTGTCATAGTATTGGTCAAATATTTACTTTTAATCAAAAAAAAAAAAAAAAAAAAAAAGATCGTTTTGCTTGAAATATGACATAATTTTTACTCACTGAATCATTTTGCCTAGCGTCTCAAACTCAGTATCAGCGTAATGTAAAAATATTGAAATGTAACTGATTTATGAAGAAGAATGCGTGTTTTTTTTAATGTCTGACATCATTTCTGTTCAAAAATTATAAAAAAGTTACTTTAATCTGTATTGTGAAAATGGCATCAATAAGGATATAATCAATAAAAATAATAAACCATGACTATTTTCCCTTTACTTTCAATATAAATGGAGTACTTCAGTTGCCACAATTACAAAAATTGTATTAAAAACTACAAAAAAATTAATATCTCAAAAATAAATTGAGATACAGCTTTCAAACAAATTGCATTTAAAAGAGCATTTTTTTCCTTATACGATGGTGTTAAAATTTAAAATGTGCGATGTTTAGAAGTTTAAAAATTTGCCGTAGATATAATTGCAAAACCGAAATTTTAATTCAAATTTCAAAGTGTTGCCATTCGCAAAATGACGTATGCGTTACGCACAGATATGTTTGTCCTTTATAATATGGATAAAACAACAATATCGAATATACTTAATATTTTATTTTTAGGGAATCACAAAAACTAAAGTTTTCTTAATAAATAGCAAAACATAAACTTCAAAATGCGCAATCTCTTTTTAGATGTAATAATATTAAACATAAATAAATTTATAGTATATGTCTCATTAGATGTTACAGCTGAGATCTGTTTACAAGAGAACAGAAAGAAAAGAAAAGCTAAAATGTAAAAATATAAATCAAAAAGTTTGCAGCTTTTATCAAGCCTTTAACCACTCTCTTTTCTGATATGCATTTATATGTATTCCAAAGCTATGCTGGATCGCAGCCAGAAGTCAAAATGGAGACAAAATTTGACGTTTTTGTAAATACTTGCTCAAATAAGCGTAAAAATATGCTTTTCGGTAAAGACAAACATCTTTCCCAACAACTTTATTGTTTTGATTTATTTTTCTTGGACAAAGTTGATTAAAAATATCTTTGTATAGGAAGACCTTTTTTTCTCCCAGCTGATAAATTTCTTTGCAAGGGGAATAAAAGCAAAATATATGGAAGCTCTTTTCTTTCTGAATTTTACTTTATGTGCTGAAAATACATAAAGCAATTTGAAATATTAAATAAATCTGGGATAAAGCAGAAAGATTCGAATAAAAATGTCAAGAGATATAATAAAAATTTTATAGGGCTTTTGTTTGGAAACATAATGCTTTAATTAAAATTTATTCGACTCAAATGTAATTAATTACTGTATATGAATGAAATATAAATACATACCTTTTGTCAAAAGAACATAATTTTCCTCCGTGGTTGAAAAAAATCATAATTTTATGTAATTTAAAATATAATTTCCTGCACGCAAGAGCAATTAGTAATTCTCGTTCAAATTCGAAACACAAATGTTTTGACAGTTAATGATGAAAAAAGCCAGTGTGATTAGTGATGGGCGATTTCGATTTTTTTAATCGATACTATGGGCAACTCGATTTAATTGATACTAAAAATTGTTTAATCGATGTCCCTAAAGGTAATATCATTTTCATTTTCCTTTAAAAGTTGAAGGTAAATTAGTCGGATGTGCCAATCTCAAAACTTTCTTCTATCTCACACATATTAAAACTTCAAAATTTGCTATCACAGTGTAAATTTAAATAATAACCTATGCCCATCATGAAGATTAAAAAAGTATAGGTTCGTTGAAATATGTGCATTTTAAAAGAAAATACAAGCATTGCATTTTCCAAACAAATCATTGAATTTCGGCCCACACCCTCTTAGATGTCAGCAACCGAAATTCCCAATTCAAAGGTAATGAAAAGGTTGAGTAGTATGCACGCAAGCCTAATAAGGATCAATTTATGTGAAAGTGCAACAGTATATGAAGTTTGATTATATTCCGTGCATTATTTTTTGAGACATAGCTATTACGAATAAAGTGTAAAATACGGTACAGCAACTCAGCCTGTTTACGACGCGGATTTACACGAAAACCTAATCAGGAAAAACATATGTCAATGTCTAACAGACTATTAGGTTTGATGAATTTACGTTCTTTAGTTCTTGAGATATTCTCGCTAACATCGTGTAAATTCTGAAAAACAGTGTTGAATTCAGGGGATGGTACCGGAGGACATCCCCCGCATCGGAGCATTAAAATGCCCCCAGGGAAGATTTGAGATTTTATCCTTAATAGACAAAAGTCCAATTCTCTCCCCCCCCCCCCCCCTTCCACGGAATTCTAGAATGCCTCTCTCACAAACCGCAGAAATCCCTCACGGGGAAAAATGTCTGAATTCAGTTTGCTGGAAAAAGCAGCATAGCAGTGCAACCTGTTATGGTTTGCACGAAAACCTAATCAGGAACAACAACATGACAGTGTCTAATGGAATATTAAGTTTGAAGAAATTTCGTTCATTATTTCTTGAGATATGATTCCTTAAATCGAGTAAATCCTGAAAAACGTGCTAAATTCAGGGGGTGGCCCGGGGAGGGGGACATTTCACCCTGAACATTGAAATGCCCCCCCAAAAAGGTTTGAGATTTTATGCTTAATGTACAAAAGTCCAACCCCCCCCCTCCTCAGAAGTCTAGAATGTCCCTCCCTGGCGCCGCAGAAATCCCTCCCGGAGAGAAATGTCTGAATTGGATATTGCTGATAAAAGCAGCATAGCAACGCCCCCTGTTGGGTGAATTACAACGAAACCTAGTAAGCAACAACTTATGCCAACGTCTAACTGAATGAGAAGTTTTATGAAAATCCGTTCATTAGTTCTTGAGATAGAGCTTTTGCGAAAATTGGAGAAAATGCAGTATAGCAGCGCCACCTCCCGGTAGATTTACATTAAAACCTAATCATCAACAACTGACGTCAACGTCTAACCGAATCTGAAGTTAGGTAAAAATTCGTGCATTAGTTTTTGAGATAGCGATCTTGCAGAAATAATGAAAAATGCAACATACCAGTGCCACCTATTGGCTGAATTTCACCAAAAAGTAATCAGCACCAATTTATATGAAGGTCTAACTGAATTTAAAGTTTCAACATATTCCATGCATTAGTTCTTGAGATAGAGCGCCCGCAAAATTTTTGTCAGAGACAAACAAATATACAGACTGACAGACAGACAATTTATACAAATAGTCAAATCGTATTCGAGACAGGACTTTCTAAAGCGAAAAATCCTTCGAAAACAGGTAGTGGAAAATTTTCATGAATCCAATACTTTATTTTTGTAACGAACTAACGACAAAAGAAAGTAATAAAAAATGCAGAATCGATTCTATTCGTAACGTAGAATCAGCAGCAATGGCGAATCGATTCATTTCAGATTCGATGTTGATCTTTAGATGCGGGTAGAATCGTTTTGCGGACGATTCTTTTGATACGGGTAGTATCGTTTTGCGGACTATTCTTTAGATGCGGGTAGAATCAATATTCTTTAATTTACTTCAATTCAAATCGAATCGCGTTCTATCCACGATTCGGGATCGGGTTGAATCCTTATATTTATTCTTCCAATTTTACTGTTTTAGTGCAGAATTGATGTAAAATTTCGTAGAAGGAAGGATTTTTTTTCTTTCTAGGTTAAATCAGTGTTGAATGCAGGTAATTTTCTGCGACTCCGGGGGAGGACGTATTTTAGAGATCCGTAAGGGGGGAGGGAAATGCACATTTTCCCATTAAGAAGAATAAAATCTTAAAACTTCCGGGGGGGGGGGGTCAATGTTCTCGGGGGAATGTCCCCAACGGGCCATCCCCTGAATGCGACACTAGGTTAAATCGTTTAAATCGTTAAATCGTTAGTTAAATCTAGGTTAAATCGTTAAAACTTTTGTTTAGAACTACTAGGGTTACTAGTTTATTATGTTATATTTTTCAAGTTCGCCCCTTCTAATCCCACTTCCCCGCCAATCTTAATTTACAGGCCGTTCAAAATATGCATGCAATTTTTAAAATGATCAATTCTCGTTCTATTTTATTATAAAGCCACATTTTGAAACCTTGACCAAAGATACTTGAGGTCGCCACTCCGATCGCTTGGGACTTACCTGTCTCCCCGGGGGGCATATTTTTTGTTTCTTTTAAACCATCTTGTGTAACATATCGTTGGAAAGCTTTTAATGTCCTCTTTTATTTTCTGCCCCTCCTCTCCCCCACCGCTAGTTACACGCTGTTGGCACTTTTTATTGTTCCAGTGAGTGCACTCTGCACGAAAAGTTATTCAATATTATGTGATTCTATTTTGTTTCTGGTATTATTTTTGCTGTCATAATAAGAATAGAAATGATTCTGCCCCATCGGTTTAGTCTTTATAAGAAGGTCATTTAAAATATGCATGCAATTTTTAAAATTTCCTGTTTTGGCCGATTTTATTATAATGCCCCGTTTTGAAACCTTGAAAAGACTAAAGGTATATTTCGCGTTGCCAAATATATCCTCTGTTACGAACTTTCCGACCATTGGGGGCTTAGTAGCTCCCTGGGAAGGCGTGTGGGGGGGGGGGGGTACTTCTCAATTTTTCAGAGCCCATTATGTGATATATCGTTGGAAAGCATATTCTCCCCGTATTCATATTTTGTCCCTCTACCCCTGATCTATCCTCTCATTCCCCTTTTACATCAGTATCTTGCATTCTATTGTGGTCGATCCTTCAATTCAGGTTGAATCGTTCATTTTTAGATGCGTTCGTAATTATATAAATACGTAGCACCTATAGTCGTCGTTCTGCCCGTCTGTCTGTCTGTCCGCATATAACAGAGCAAAAACTACCCAACGGAATGGTCTGAAATTTTAAATATATGATTGTTGCAAAATTTTGTCGAGCCATTTCAAATTTTATGAAAATCGGATGTATAGTTTGATTACAGGGACAGTCAAAAGTTTTCCGTTACATTAGGGCCAATGGGAAAAAATTATTGCAAGTGCATTTTAATGATGTTAAAGCCTTTCAAATTGTCTGAAATTTTAAAAATATAATTGTTGCAAAATTTTGTCGATCCATTTCAATTTTTATCAAAATCGGATGTATAGTTTAATGACAGGGACAGTCAAAAGTGTTCCGCTACATCACGGGGAATGGGAAAAAAGTTATTGCAAGTGCATTTTAATGATGTTACAGCCTATGCACTTATGAAGTGCAAAAGAATATACATTCAGTACAATGTGGGGTGATTCTTACGGGAGTAGATCGATATTTCTGTTCTAATTTAATGGAATAATTTCACATATTTATTCCTCCAATATTACTGTTTTAGTGGCAGAATTGCTGTGAGATTTCGTATAAGAAAAGATTTTTTTCTTTCCAGGTTAAATTGTTATACTTTTGCTTAGAAGCCTAGTTATTTGGGTTGCTAGTTTATTAAGTTCTATTTTTCGTCTCCTCTGATCTCCCCCTCCTCTTCCCCACCAATAAAGTACGTAGTAGGATTTCTAAACAACATGTCAGTTTCGACATTTGTTGAACAACTTTTCATAGACAATATCATATTCAAACATAGATAGTTTTAATGACCATCTGAATAATCTTACCCTTAGATGTTTAACATTTTTTAACCATACAAGAGATGCATAGTCGGTGTGTATAATAAACTTAACACCATGAAAGTAGTTATAATATTTATCTAATGTGTCAATGATGGAAAGACACTCTAATTCGATAATAAAATAGTTCTTTTCATAACTTCTCAATCCCCTTCAATAGTATGCAATTGGATGTAAAAAATTATTTCTATCTAGCTGTTTAAGGACTGCACCTACTGCCACCTGTGAGGCATCAACAAACATATGGAGGGGTAATTTAGGGTCATAATTTTTTAAAACAGGTTTAGCAATTAGGGCATCTTTTAGTTTTTGGAAGGAATTTTGACAATCTGAATTCATTCCCATATGGTATTTTTCTTAAGTAATTTATTGAAGGGGTGTCTGATTTCTGCATATTTATCAATAAATTTAGGATAGACATTAATGGATCCTAGGAATCTTTGGAGTTCTTTAACATTTGAGGGGGGGGGGGGGGTTAAATTTTTGATAGCTTCTATATTATTATTAGCTGGAGTTAAGGTACCATTTTTTATTTATTAACCTAAGAAATTAATTTTATTTTGGACAAGGTTACATTTAGATAATTTAAGTTTGATATTTTCCAATCTACATAATTCAAAATTTTTGGTAAGATGTTGTAGATGTTCTTCCAAAGTTGAAGAGAAAATAATTATGCCATCAAAATAATGACAGGCAAAGTCGATTTTATATTTAGTAAGTATTCTTCTAATGGTTCTATTGAAAATTGGGGGCCCAACTTTGACACCGAATGGAAGAACATTCCATTCAAAAAGCCCAGAGTTGGTAGTAAAAGCCAATTTTTCAGTGTCTGCTGGGTGTATGGGTATGTGCCAGTAGCCAGAGGCTAAGTCCGAGGTGGAAAAATACTGAGCACTACTCAATTTATCAAAAATTCCGCCAATAAGGGGTAATGGTTCAGCATCATTTTTCATTATTGAATTTAATTTTCTATAGTCTACACATAACCTAACCATCATCGCGTTTTTCTACCAAAGTAATAGGGAGGAGTAAGGGCTATAACTTTCTTTAATTAATCCCGCAGCTAATAATGATTGAATCTGTTCTGGATGTCCTTTTCTTCGACTATTGAAGCGCAGTAAGGCTTCATAGATATAGGTAGGTCAGAATTGAGAAAAATGCGCTGTGGCTCAATATTAATTTTTCCTACATCATATTTATTATTTGAAAAAATATCCAAATAATCCCTCAAAGTATCCCTTAAAGTTTTGTTTTTTACAGAATTTATTTCCCCAATTAAATTATAATCATTAATATTAGGCTGCGCGAAGGATTGAGGAGTCACTAACTTTCCATAATCAGGTTACATTTCATCATATGGGATATTCATATTAAAATGAAGAGATCTTAGTACATTTCTGTACATGCATTGGATTACTATAGTCCTTCCTTGTATAATTTTACAATTTACACAATCTATATTTAATTGAAAGAGTGCTCAGGTTTGCGAACCTAGTATTGCGTACTCAAGATCAGTGTCACATACTAAAAATTTTACATTCTGCTTAATTTTACCAACTTTAATAAATAAATTGCATGATTGATTAATTTGTATAGACCCTTTAGCTTGGCCAATAATAATAGGAGAAATATTTCTAACTTTAGCATGTAATAAATTTGCAAATTTAATAGGTAAAATCGAAATAGTGGATCCCGTATCAATAACACAAGGAATCTCTTTTTGTTTTGCATACCCAGATACTATCAATTGTCATATAGTATTAGTAGAAGATTGTTGTTAATTAGTAGGAGCATATAATGGTACAGGGGTAACATTAAATACACATTCTCTTTCCCAGTAGTATGCATTAAGTACTCCCTTGTTAAGACAAATCCTGCAAGGTCTAGTGGTGTATCTTTGTTGGAAATGAGTATTTTGCATTCTAGGAGTTGTAAATCGAGGATTATTTGCATTTAAATTAGGATTCCCCTGACGAATCCAATGTCTGGGTGCACTGTAATGAGGCTGAAAAGGCCTAACATTTTTTGAATTATTCTTAACAGCATTTACAGGAGAAGTTGGAATTATTACTAGCTGTTTAGCCATCTGATACCAATCAGTTGTATTATTTGGAGGATTTATTATAAAAAAATTCTCGTATTCGGGTTTTAGCCCATCTGTTAGTCCCTGCACAATTATTGTTTCACATAATTGTAACTTCCTACCCACTTCAACCTTTTTATGAAAATATTGTGCTAATTCATTTAAGTCATTTAACTTTAAAGCTGCAAATTCAGAAAATCTTGGAACATAAACAGAATAAATTTTTCAGTGAGAAGCTCAGAATTTTTTTCAAATCTAGTGCACTCCAGACAATCATTTATATAAAACTTCAATGCTTCTCCTTTCAAATATTTAGAAATATTACTTAATTTCCAATTTCCATCTTTTTTCTCGGTAATGCAAGATTTCTCAAAATGCATTAACCAAGGTTATATTTTCATACCGGACTCTGGGTCAAAGGGAACAATATTTATTTCACTTATGGTGTTACTCGATTTTTTAACAATTCTAGATCTTAATTGTATAAAGGAGGGATAACTCATTTATATAGAAATACAATAGTATAAACGTAATTAAAAAATATATAACTTTAAATTAACCCTAGAACTACCGGAAATTTTACTCAAGTTTTATAAAAACATTCTACACCAGAATTTTTACTTAAAACTATTTAATTTGTTTATTTAACTTATTATTGTCTGATTTATACATTTAGTTTGTTTTGAAGAAATTTTCTGGTTTGAATAGATATTTTGAATATACATGTCGGGTCCATTGGACCCTTCTGGTAGACAGAGGGTTAAATAAACAATGTAAATATATTTTTTTCAATAAATAATAACAACTAATGTATAATTCATTTTCTAACAATAATAATAATGATAATAATATTGTAAATAAATAAAAATCTACTAAAATACTATAATAAATAATATATTAATTCTCACCCACAGAAAGGTATTTTTTCCAAACATGACTTCTGGACGGAGAGCTAGAATTTATTTTAAAAAGAAAAATCTTGATGCAAATTAATGTGAGACCTAAGTCCGCCATTTGGAGGCATCAGGAATTTTCAATCATTGTATTGAGAGTCGTTGAAAACTTAGTGACATTCCATTGTCAGAGTTTTACTGAGATTCGTTCATGAAAACTATCACTCTTCTTAATCATACTTCTTGATAGTCGATGATATTAATTCACACAGCATAGTCAGAACATTTCTGACATTCTGAAGTTTCGATTAATTTACTCTATTAATCATTACTTAACAAGTGATGTAATCCTGTTGACTAGAGATGGGCAACATCGTTCCTTTTAAGGAATCGTTCCAGCCGGAATCGTTCACCGAAATGAACGAGTTCTTTGGAGTCGTTCCTTTCGGAATCGTTCCGAAAAAAGGAACGAATCCGAGAAAAAGGAACGAATCCGAGAAAAATGAACGATTCCGAGAAAAAGGAACGATTCCGAGAAAAAAGGAACGATTCCGAGAAAAAAGAACGATTTTGAAAAATAACGGATTCCAAGGGGAAAAAAACACTTCCGAGATAAAGAGAACCACATGCAATCCATAATATTTTTTACTAATTTATTTTCTTATGTACCGATCCATTTTCTTAGGCATCCAGTCGCTTTAATTTTGTAATGTTTTGGACAGATAATTTTGTTTTTAAGAGTTCATTTCATTGATCAGTGTGTGCAATTAATTTGCAGTTATTTCTAACTTTATGATTTATGGTATAAAGCATAATTCCTCTTGGAAATTTAAGGGCGGTGCAAGGTCTATTCGATTTTCAGTGTAATCATTGGTTTCTCTTGAAACTATGTCGTCAAATGACCGTCCATTTATATTATTATTTTATACAGTGTGTCTTTACTCTCAACGATGTTCAGTGGCTAAGTCCTAAACCGTTAGTCATAGACCTATAGTTCCAATTACAAAAATGTTTTAAATAAGGTAAAAAATTATTCTGAAAGTCGTTTGGATCAATAAAAATATTTCTAAAAAAGTTACGAAATTTAATTTTTTATACGGTCCTCCGCCTTATAAGAGATATTTAGTAAAAATTTCCTGTTCTCTTAAAAGAAAGACAAAAAAAGTCCCATTCATCTAACACTAAAATTCATGAAGTTATACGAAACTTTGAAATGCAAGACTTATGCCACTTTTCTGCATCCGAATACACATGAGTTTAGCCATGCTTCTAGGGGTCGTAAACAAAGTGCTTAAAGTATTGAAGGATTTATTTCATGTGTAGCTGCGCTTTGAAAGAAATCGTATTACGACAGATTTTTGTAAGGATTTGAAGCTGTTTCTTTTCATGATTTTTTTTAACAAAAACTATGCTATTTTTATAAGCTTTTTTTTAACCTATTAACCGCCAAAACTATAAGTAGGAATTTTCAAATTTCTTGTTGAAAGTCGCTTGTCACCACAAATTCAGAAAGGTAATTTCCGCTTTATTAAAATATCAAAATTTCTGCCAATAAATAAGGCAATTTTTTTAATTGTAAAATAGTGGTGACAAAGTAATTAATGTAAGCATGAGCAATTATTTTGACCGTTGCGTGAACGCAACACCAGCGGGTAACGGGTTAACTTGAAACGATCGTATGTATGTCTTTCCAGTTCAAAATTTGTACTTCAAATTCAACTCACTTTAAAATATGCGATCGATGTTAAATTTTACATATTGACGTAAATCAGATGACAATGTAATATTATTATGGTTTTCCGTGGTTACCATTATGTACTTATTTTACAGGGTAACACAAAAAATTTCGGATAGATTACTGCCAACAAGTTTTCTAAAAAGTTTTAGATTAGATAACACAAGACTGCGATGGTTGTGTTTTTTTTATTTTTAAAATTATGTATTTTCAAAATTATGATTTTTATGTATTTTTTAGCGCTGAATCCGAAAATTATCTTCATTTTTAACCATCATGTCAGATTTTTTCGCAAATAGTAAATTTCAAAATAGTAAATTTCAAAATTGAAAAAATAGCTAATACTATAAAATAGAGTCGATGGTTGTATTTTTTAACTTTTATGACTGATTTGTATGTGCTTTTTAGCACTGAATGTAAAAATTACCTTCATATTTAACCATCATGTTAGACTTTTTTGTAAATGGTAAATTTCAAAGTTAAAAAATAGCGAAAATCTGATACTATAAAATGGATGTAAAACTTCTTTTATTCAATTTAATTTTATTTAATTCAAGAATTTACTCAATTTTAGGATTATACTGGGATTCTTACAGCTAAACAGCTTGGGAATCCGATGATGTGGGAAGAGAAGAGGTTCAATTAAAACTTTGAAATTTACGATTTGCGAAAAATCCTGACGTGATGGTTAAAAATGAAGGTCATTTTCGGATTCAATAGTAAAAAATACATAAAAATCAATTATCAAAAGTTAAAGAAATAACAATCACATCTATTTTATACTATCAGAATCAGATTTCCGAAAATTTTTCACTTTTTAGCTTTCAAATTTACGATTTGCAAAAAATCTGTACTTTGTGATAAAAAATGAAGGCCATTTTTGGATTCAGTGTGCAAAGAATCGAGGGTGTTGCTTTTCAACATTTTATTTAACGAAAATTCTATTATTTTTTTCCTGTTATATGTTTAGTACAAGCTGTATATTTTGCATTAATATTTCAGAATGATTATAGATTTCAAATTTATAATGCAATGTTAATTTTAGTATCAACTATATTTTTTATATATCTGAAGATTATTTATATTTCTAGTAAATTTGTAAATGACCCCTATTTCGCAGCAAAAAATATGCTCCAAGTTGAAACAGCCATTACTTCGGTCAGTTTCAGTCGTAGAATAATAGGACTTTTATTTGTCTTACTTGTAAGTGTAATAGGAAAGTTTTACTAACTATAACTTGAAGGACCGGGGGATCGTATAAAAAATTAAATTTCATAATTTTTCAAGAAATTATTCTATTGACCCAAATCACTTTTTAAATACTTCTTTACCCCCATTTAAAACATTTTTGTAATCGGAACTATATGGCTATGACTAACGGTTTAGGAATTAGCTATTGGACATCATTGAGAGTGGACATCCTGTATAGGAAATTTTATTATTGCTCTGATATTTGTCACCAGCGTCTAGGAATTTTTAGTCTTATAGATTCCTCTTCAAAATCTACCTCTAGGTAATCTTAATTTCATTTTTCATTCTGAATCTCATTTTTCATTTGGATGGTCCTACTGGTTTGGATATGTAACTAGTTAAAGTAGATTATATTTTTGTTCCAGTGTCCGTACTTTCAATAACTTTATGCCCTTTATCGTCTTTCTCGTTAGCTCCGTAACTTTACGCACACAGGATATTTCGCATAATTCATCAACATTATTATCACCGCCTTCAGGATCTGGTTCAGAAGTGAAACAACCTATTCTATAGCAATCATCTTGTAGTGCAATTCAGTGATATATATCAATTTTAATGCATTTGAAATAGCTTAATGTCATTAAAATGCGCTGCAAACGATTTTTTCCCGTTGACCATAATGTAACGAAATACTTTTGAGTGCCCCTGTAAATAAACTATTAATGCTACACTCTTCATATTGAATACCAAACATCTCATGGTAAACATCATTAACATATATCAATTGCATGGGAATCCGAGTATATTTACGGGAGTTAGGTATATTACACACTGAGACCACAGAACGGCACAAAGCGCAACATGAAGTGCAAAAACCGGTCGAAACAAAGAACGAAGTTGTTTCAAACTTGTTTTAAACCAGTTTTTCTAGCGAATTCAAGCGACATGTCTTATGTGTCGCCTTAGTGTGTGACTTGCCTTAGGGCGTGAACAGACGATCTGACGGACAGACAAACCGCATTCATAAACACTAACTTTATTGGAAAGAGTTAAAAAGTAAAGCACGTTTTTGCACACTGTCTTTCCTGAGTGACTGATGTATGTCTTGTCTTTTACCCTAACATCGCTATTTGTGAACTGTTGTTAACTACGTAGAATTTCAATAGACTTACAACTCTTTTTGAATCTCCAATTTCACGAGAACCTACAGGAATTTCTCTATTTTCACACCCTCATCCGCCGTCACCCTCTCTCCACTTATATCATACAGAACCTCAGTTCGGTGTGAGTGAATTGCAATGCTAATATGTTTGTTTGGATTGGGATCTTTGGAGCTTCATAACTCATAAAGTCATGGAACACTTGTGTTACACGAAAGGGTAAAAGTTCCTTCAGATGATTTGTAAACAGATTCATTAGCAGGGCTATGGCTAGTGATATTTATAAGATAATATTATATGCATTAATATTATAATATATATATATATATATATATAGTAATATATATGATTTTATTCATATATAGTACATATTATCTCCGCCAAAAGATATAGTGATTCACTAAACTTCAAAGTTCTATTTCTTTAAATTTGAAATTTGCTAACAATTTAACTGAAAAACGGTTTATTGGTTTAATTAAATTAAACAAATTAAAAGTATGTCCATTATTATTACAGAGTGTAGTACTATATAAAGAACTATCCTTTTGACGATGTTTCGGCCGTTGAATGAAAGATATCTGTTGCAAACGTGTTATAGATAATACCAACCTTAATTTTTTGAGAATTTGACAATTTTTTATTCGGAGTTAAACTTTTTATTGTCAAAACTATTTAAAATAGATAAAACATTTTGTTAAATTCGAACTTTTCAGAAAACTTTATGTAATTTAAGAAAAAAAAAAAAAGAAAATAAATAAATAAATCTTCTAAGTGAAAAGAATAACAATAAGAAAGGAAAATACATAAAATTTAGTATCGTATTTGCAGTAAGTTTTACCTCAATAAAAACGGAAATTTGGTATTAGGCTTGAAACATTAAATTTAGTTTAGCATGAAGGGAGCCTCGATTTGATCGAAATTAAACTCAGATATGTATTATCCATCACCACAGTAACAGGCATTAATCGTGGCATTGATTTCGGGATTTACGAGTATCAATAACGATCAAGAAATCTGAATTATTATAAGAAATTATTACGATAAACGATTTTTTTTTTGCTTTTATTTTACGTTGAATTAAAACAAAGTCACAGTTATTTAAATTCTAATTATTTAGCAAGAAATAGAAGTAAAATAACAATTGAAAAAACTGTACAAAATCACAACGTGCATTCTTTGGAAACCAATAACTAAATTCGTATATTGTAAAACTTTTTAAATGCAATATTAACCTTCCGCATACCAGACCGGTGCAACAGACCCGATAGATACATTCAAATTGATTTTTCACATTTTAAAAAATGAAAATTTTGTAAATATGTGACTTTTTCTATAATGTTCTACTCAAAAGAATAGAACATCCCAGAAAAAACCCATATTTACAGAAATTTCAGTTTTTAAAATAAATTAGAAATATCATTATAAATGTACCTGTCGGGGCCATTGAACCCCTCTGGTAGGCGGAGGGTTAACATAAATATATTAAACCGAAACAAGCATAAAATATGCAGATTTATATATGTCGCAGTGTTGGAGAAAGTCCGATAATCTATATGTAGCACGTGATTTTTCTTTCCCGTTTTTATACTCAAAACAGCCATTAAGAGAGCGAACCGCGGTTAAATTATTTTAATCCCACGCACCACTGTTACTGTTATCTTATTATTATTATTAGACATTATGCTTTTTGAAATATTCATTATCTTAAGAAAGAAAGAAACGTTTTACAAAAATTCCTTGTTCTAACAGATTTTACTCTATGTAATAAACCTCAATGTAAGTTGATTAAAACAACAATCTTAGGGAGTTTCGAGATTTTTTTAATCATCATCTTCAGGAGAGAAAAACAAGACGCCAAACTGTGGAAATAAAGTGGTACTCGAGCGCTCGTAGCTGGTCATATATTTATTTTGACAAAGAGGATTCTCAAATTGAAATTATATTTGAGGAAAAAACATGAAATAGTGAAATATGCATGAAAGTGCGTAACTCTACAATTATTAAAATAATTGAAAATCAGTTATTATTATCCTATTAAAATGCAATTTTTATGGCCTAGTGATATATTTCTTACATTATTCAAAACTGTTTCTAGTCAGATTTAATAAAATATTTTTCACTAGTAATTAAACAAGCATTTTCTTTTTTTTCTTAAGGCTCTTCTTAAGTGATCTGCTCAACAAGCGTAAAACGTTTTGACACATTTACAAATTCATTTTTTAACGGAAAGATATAAAATTGGAATGTTTGACCATGGGAGCGATTTGGAATCGAACTGTGTTTTCCATCTTTTGATCAGTAATTTACCTATTGAGTTATACTCGATTTTGATCACGTGACAAACATGTTTTTTCACCCATTTTTGAGAAATTATGCCTCTTTCGCGCGGAAATTCGGTTCAAAACGCCCACTTTGACACTATTTTCTGAAAGGCCTATTGCGTTTGCAAAAAAAAAAAAAAACGGAAGAAACAGCTCGATTACATAGTTTCTGAACAACAACACCTGTTCGTTTCATGCATTTCCGAATAAAAATAAATTAAAACTTTTGTCACAAATTTATCCTTTTGGATTTGAGAACAGCCTTAAGAATTCATTTAGAAAAAATTCATTTCGTATGATACATTTACCAATTAGAAAATGTATTAGTGTATTAAAGTACACATGGTGTTTCATTACCCTCGGGGTCCAGGTACTCAATCGGTAAAGCACGTAAAGTTTCTGGGTTCGAATCCCATCTCGGCACTTTTTCACTCAGGTGTAAAAAATCCAATTCGTATAAAATATTTTTTTTAATTATTTCTTTCAGATTAATTTAGCACAAGAAGATGAAATAGTAATGTTTATTAAACGCCCTACTCCGCCCCGCACTTCAATTTCTTTTTTCTTTCTTTCTTTACTTTTCTTTTTTTTTCTTTTTTTTTGAGGAGGGGGGGGGGAGGGGCACACACATTAGAAGGATATTTTGGCAATAAAGTCAGCTTTAATAGAATCAAAATCTGTTATTTTGAAATAAAATAGCGTATTTTAATTTATTAAAACTGACCAGTCTACAAGAAAAGAACCGATTCCCGAGGATCGGTCCTTTTCGGAACGGTTCCTCGGATTCGGTCCTTTTTGGAACGGTTCCTCGGATTCGGTCCTTTTTGGAACGGTTCCTCGGATTCGGTCCTTTTTGGAACGATTCCGAAATGGACCGACTCCGAGGAATCGGTCCTTTTCGGAGTCGGTACATTTTGGACCGATTCCGAGGAATCGTTCCAAAAAGGACCGATTCCGAGGAACCGTTCCAAAAAGGACCGAATCCGAGGAACCGTTCCAAAAAGGACCGAATCCGAGCAACCGTTCCAAAAAGGACCGAATCCGAGGAGTCGTTCCTTTTCGGACTCGTTCCGAAAAGGACCGATTCCTTTTTACAGAATGGAATCGTTCCTTCAGTTTCACTGCCGGAATCGTTCCTTTGGAGTCGTTCCTCAGCAAATGACACATCTCTACTGTTGACTTTTGTAGCATTTTTCTATCGACTTTGAGACATTTCGGCGACACTAGTATCTCTCGAAGTAAACGTAGTAGAGTAACCAAGGCCAACCACCCGCTATTATGAGAATATCGGACTGCAGTGAAGGTGGCGAGCATAAGGCAAGCTTCGTAAAAATTGAAACAGTTCCCATCACGTAATGAATAGAGTCATCGTCACTTTAGACTGGTGTATTTGACAAAAACATATTGAACATTTCCAGTAGCTATTTCATCAACTCTCAATAATCGATCATCCACTTCATAAAACTTAAGATGTTACAAGATTAGGATCTACACATTAGAACGTTCACCCCAAGCGACGTAGATTATTTAAACAATCGGAAAAACGTAAATTCTTCTGCTCCTCGTCGATATAACGATATAAGTACTCCAAAAAGCAGCGTGCGGACGGATACAGAAAAGTGGATAACCAACGCCAGCAGAGAGATGGGGAAGGACGGTACATGAAACAGGCTACGATTCGATGGCAAGAGGATGATGTCGATAATGAACTCTTTATACGCCATCAGAATTAAAGCGCCATTAAATGCTGGCGGGAGCATGGAATTGTGGGTATAGAACATGATCGAACAAATTCTATTAAAACTAGTATGTTGTCGCCATCACAAAACTTTCTTTTATATAAATCACGTCAATTAAATAATTTAAATAGTACAAGAAATAACAACGATTTAGCACCAATTCATATCAAAGTATATCTGAATTTGAAGTTGGATGAAAATTCGCGCATTAGTTCTTGAGATAGAGCTATAGCGGAAATTCTGAAAAAATGTAGCATAGCAGCGCCACCTGTTGAGCGATTTACACCAAAAGTAAACAGCACTAAACGATATCAAGGTATACCTGAATCTGAAGTTTTTTGAAAATCCAAGCATTAGTTCTTGAGATAAAGCTATTGCGGAAATCGCAAAAAATGCAGCATAGCAGCGCCACCTGCTGAGCGATTTACACCAAAAATTAAACAGCACTAATTTATACATCAATTCATGTCAAGGACTAACTAAATCTGAAGTTTGATGAAAATCCGTGCAATAGTTCTTGAGATACAGCTCTTATGGAAATCGTGAAAAATGCAGCACAGAAGCGCCACCTGTTGAGCGATTTACACTAAAAATTAAACAGCACTAATTTATACACCAATTCATGTCAAGGACTAACTAAATCTGAAGTTTGATGAAAATCCGTGCAATAGTTCTTGAGATACACCTCTTGTAGAAATCGTGAAAAATGCAGCACAGCAGCGCCACCTGTTGGGCGATTTGCACTACAAATTAAGCAGCACTAATTTATATCAGGGACTAACTGAATCTGAAGTTTGATGAAAATTCGTGCATTTTTTCTTGAGTTAGAGCTATTGCGATAATCATGAACAATGCAGCATACCAGCGCCACCTGTTGGGCGATTTTAACAAAAAAGTAATCAGCACCAAACTATATCTTAGACTAACTGAATCTGAAGTTTTATGATAATCCGTGCAGTAGTTCTTGAGATACAGCTATTGCAGAAATCGTTAAAAATGCCGCATAGCAGCGCCACCTGTTGGGCGATTTTCACCAAAAACTAATCAGTTCCAGTTTATGTCAAGGTCTAACAAAATATGAAGTTTTGTGAAATTTCGTCCATTAGTTCTTGAGATAGAGCGCCCACAATATTTGTGTCACATACAGACAGATAGACGGACAGACAGACAGACGGACAGACAGACAGACAGACAGACAGACAGACTCACAGACAGACATTTTGTAAAAACATGTTTTTTGGAATCTCTAACTCATAAAACGTGTAAATCCGTCGAAAACTGGAATTCGAAAATTTTCATGAAACCAATACTTTCTTCTTGTAAAGATAGAAGAAAGTAAAAACATTCGAAAGAAAAAGAATTTAGTTTTAGAAGAAAATGATAAGTAATTTAATGGGTTTTATAACATTTCACGAATGGATTAAGGTTTTAGAATAATAAAAGAATACGCAAATTTAAATGCATGAAATAAAAGACAAAATATATTAAGATATTATTAAAGATAGGTACAAAAGCAAAATTTTAAGAATTTGGAATAGTTTTACTAAGAAAAAAGGGCGAAAATTTTTATTATTATATATATATTGTGATTAATGTGTTCTGCTATCACTTTTAATATACTACGTATTTTTATTAAAATGATAATAAGCGACTTTCTTATATAATTATATACAGAAATTTATTGCAGGTTTTTAGAATATTTGAAAAACAATCATTTAAAAATTATACGTATAATTTAATTACATATTTACTTAAATTCAAAATGACTTGCAAGGGAAGGTTCCGAGGTTGGTGACACAGAATGCAGTGAGCGTTTGTGCATCGATTGAGTACAGCTAGTATATAAATATACGACAGCCATAAAGTGCAATGCCCAAGAGGAATGGTCTTGAGAAAATAAATTGTAAAATTTACGTTACAGTTTATAATCCGATAAACTTTCTTTGGCAAGCGGTTAGGTAGCGCGGTATGCTGGCGGTATATGGCAGTATACTGGAATTGAGATTTTCCTTTGCGAGTTCGAATCCTGCTCGGACTTATTTTTCGAAACGAAAATCTTCAACAATTATTTTCGAACCGCAATGGAAAAAATGTGTATAATAATTGGGATTTTCGAAAAATATAAATTAAATGTACGTTTTGTAGCATATAATTGCATTTTTAACTTCCGAATTTTGCATGTTTAAATATATAATGAAAAGTTTTTTTTTTTTTTTTTTTTTTTTTTTATAAGTATATTTATAGACTAGAAATTTTTTGGTGTTATTAAAATTATTTACATCTGTTTCAATGAATATCTGCTATTTTTAACAGAGAGATAAATTAAAATACTTGGACAAATATATTATTTTCATTTTGTTTCCTCTTGCAAATTCTTCCAATATTTCATGGTTTTTAAAAATATGCTTTTATATTTTAATACAATTTTATAAAGTCTGAGATTCTTGATTTTTAATTAGAATAAGTGTCTAAAATAAATGTTTCGTAGTAAGTTTTTTAGAAATTAATTTTTTTCTTGTTTAATGTGTTTATATAATGCAGTTTACTACAGCATAGTTAAAAATGCACTTATATGCTATAAAAAATACATTTAATTTATATTTTTTGTAAATTTAAATTTTTATACATATTTTTTCAACTGCGGTTCGAATATAATTGATGAAAATTTTCGTTCCGAAAAGTAAGTCCGAGGGGTATTCCAACTCACAAAGAAAAATCTGAAATCCAGCGTGCTGGCAACCATGCTGCCGAGCCGCTGGACAAAGTATGAAATCTATCCGATTATAAACTGTAGCGTAAACTTTGCGACTTATTTTCTCAAGATCTCCCCCCTGGGTATTGCGCTTTATGGCTGTCATATATTTATATACAAACTATACTCAATCGATGCACAAACGTTCACCGCATTCTGTGTCACCGACCTCGGAACCTGCCCTTGTTAGTAAAAAAAGAGGAAAAAGAAAAAGAAAAAAAAACTGCTCAATGCTAAAATTTTATGCCACATCAGAAAATTTGAAAAACATGAATTTTCGAATGTCTGAAAATGAAAAATAAAATCCTCTTATCCATGATAGCTAAATACGAATTGTGAAAATTTTCCGCTATTGAAAAATTATAATGAACTATGAGAGAAATAACAAGATTACTCACTAAACTGCCGAAAACATTAAATGCGTTCCATAGCTTTCTACAATTTCTTATAATTTAAATACATATTTATAAAAGTCTTCCATAAATATTTGTTTTATTCTTTATCTCTTTTATGATGATAAAGTTGGCTACTTTTAAAGTTTTTCTATAAAATTAATACATCATAATTATTCTAGTCTCAATGTTACATTAAAAATATTAACTTTTATTTACGAATTAATTACATTACTATATAACGTACAGACACATAACAAAGTAATTCAAGGCTCTGCTGATATAAAAAAAGAAATGAGAAATAAATCGTTAAGCTTAGGCTTTTCCAAAAGCATTTTAAACTGATATATTCAGCTTATAAAAATGAGAAAAAGTCTTTTGTGGTAAAAATTAGATTTATTTATTGATACTGAGGTAAAATAGATAACATACAACTGTTTATACACTTTTTGTGATCAATTCAAAATATGTCAGTGTGATATCTATGGTAGATTATGATTGTGATTCCATTAAATCTATTTATATAAAATCCAAGTCCCTGTGTGCCCGCCACAGTTCCGGTTGGACCGCCTCATTGATCGCTGCGATATCAGGGTTAGACTTCCTATAGAGAAATCGGTACGAGCTTCAACAATGAGTAGTTGTTGAAAAGTACTAATTGAAGGGTTGCCACAATAGCGCCAAATTTTGACCAACTTGGCAAAATATCGCCAAATTTGGCGAAAAAATAAGCTGCCATATGTGAACCCAACGTGGCGATAGCTGTCTAATTTGGTGAAATTCCCACTGAAAACCCATTAATCTTTCATAATGGAGCTCACCGCTATTTAATTTAAACTCCGCGCACTGAAGGGTTTTTTTCAAAATTTATGGCTAAAAATTTAAAGTGTAATATACGAAAATGTACGTCTCTACATCTTCATCCCGATGCTACTAATAAAATAACCGCCACTAGGCGGCACTGTGCTATCTGAGCTCCTAACTGACTAATTTTAATGTGCTTTGCATAGCCGGACAGATAAATTAAATTCACGGTATTTTTCCAGTATAGGGACCTTGGCGAAATAGAAAAACCACCTTGGCGAAAAAGAAAATTTGGCAACATATTTATACATTTTAAAATGTGTTATTTTCATCTATCACTGCGGGACAAGCGAGAAAAACTACTCATATTCTTGCACGTGTGTTGTATATCTTTATATCTCATTTTCAGTCATTTTTGACGGGCTATCTTTCTAGTAAAAAATAATACACTTTCTCAGAAATTTTAAGCTCGTATCAGCTTCTCTAAAAAAATAGATAATCTAGATTTTGTTATCTTTTATTATTTTTACAGGGCTTATTTCAAAGTTATTTTTTACGTGGCGCCTTTGACAGCATTTGTCATGCTTTACCATGTAATCTTTAATCCTCGCAGTACTAAGATCAAAATATTACTTAAATTAATTTTGACCTCATAGGTAATTATAAAGTTTATGCCGGAAACTGATCAAAACATAAAATATCGACATAATACTGGCAATCAAGATTTATTAGAAAGAGTAAAATGTAATTTCCACACTATTACAAATATTTAAACTAGTGCAAAAACTCCAGTAGGAAAAAAAAAACAAAAAAACAATAATTCTGCTTCTCATCTTTCTGGAAATCAAGACACATAATAACACATGAAATATGACTTTTACACATAAAATGTCTGCATTTGTTGCACTTCTGAGAATATTTGGTGCCATGATAGAAAATTTTAATTTATTCCCTGATTCTCCAAGAGGGGGACCTCATTCGCAAAATTTCTACAAATAAAGAAAAAAAAAATAACTGTACAAAACTTACTTTTTTGATAAATTAGAATAAATTAGAATTCGATTTTTTTGGTGTCGGGGAGAATATGAGAATAATATTGATGTCATGAAAACAACGACTTCTTCGATATGGAAATTTATAATGACATGACGACTACGAATGCAAAACAATGAAAGTACCAGAAAATCGAATTTTTTATAGTACGAAAAAATGTCTTAAATGCCACGCTTAATAAACACGACAACACTTGAAGTGCTATCTCTATCAGTAATAGTTTAAACAATTCGGAAATTGTACATCAAAAGTCGCAAATGAGGTGCCTTCGCCTTCTTTTTTTCGCCCTCTTGAAAAAATTCCTCTTTGGAACTTTCAGCGTTTTCTATTACTAGTCCTCACATCGCTATTAATCCAACCTTTACTTTTAAAATACACTTAAAACATATCCAACCTGTCAAACTGAATAAATTTAAATACAGGGAGGTCATAAAAAAACTTCCCCGATATATGAACCCCTAGCGGCCTAACCGCTCAACCAATCGAAAAGAAATTTTAGATATACCTATTTGAAGGTATGCGCTCGAGATCGTGATGATTTAAAACAATAGAGCTCTCACGGTTACAGTGAAATAATTTCGAAATTTTCAAATGTTAACACCTATTTTTTCATGTCCAAATTCATCAACTCATTGAAAAACCATAAATGGTGTTGAAATGATACATGTACGATGAAAATTGGCGGTGTAAAATACTTGCAAAAAAAGACCATTGCGGGGAACGAAGAAGTGGCTACAAGACATGTTTTTCAGTAGCCGATTTTTTTTTCACTTATGAACTAAGTAATGTTATAAGATTTGTTTTGAAATGTGTTTTTGAGCTGTGTTTGTGTACACATAGTGAAAATAAAAATGTAATCATTTGTTTTAGAGTGCTGAATATTACGTTACATAGGAACTTATTAGGACTGAGTACCACGATATTACACCGGCAATTTTAGTCATACGTGTATCGTTCCAACACCATTTATGACTTTTCAATGCTCTGATGAATTTGCGCAGGAAAAAAAGGGTGTTGTCATTCGAAAATTTCGAAATATTTTCACTGTAACCGTAATGGTCAGAGATCTTTTGTTTTAAATCATCACGATCTCGAGCGCATATCTTCAAATAACGAAATCTGAAATTTCCTTTCGATTGGTTGAGCGGTTAAGTCGCTGGGGGTAGATATATCAGGGAATTTTTTTTTATGACCACCCTGTCAAATATTTCATCGTTTAAGTTGAAATTGAATAAATATTGCGCATTTAAACATTCATTTAATAAGCAATTTCTACATGCATTAAAATTGCTAGCATTCGGTGAAGAAGCATGTTGCATGCCAAATCGCGTGGTTCGTTCGTCATTTCGCACCAAATACTCGAAAGTGTTTCATTTTTTTTTTCAGTTTTTCTACTGGGATTTTGCAGCTAAATTTGATTGATCCTTTGTTACGCACATCAGTAGTGTTATTTCCACATTTTTTTTTCCAAAACGTTTTGAGTGTGCACTTGGGAAACATTCCTTGAATGTTTTGCCTGAAACACAAATATGTAACCCATCTTAAAGCAACAATGCTCAACGTTTTAGGAAAATAAAACTGATGGTACAATAAACATTTAAATTCCGTCACCCAATATTTTGAAATTTGCACATTCATTTGCCTAATATACTTGTGGGGGTGATATTTAAATATTTCATGATTTTAAAATTACTTTAAAAAATTTTCTTTACTGATAGAAACATTCAATTTCAATAAAATAAATTTATAGTTAAATTTACGATACTAGTTGATAAATATTCAAGTATATAACCCATTAGCATCATTAGCGCATATATGAGTTGAATTTACCTGGTCTGTATTACCAAAAAACATTTACAGAGTTGCCAGGTCTCTGGCTTTTTGCACACCACTATTATCTTAGAGAAAAATGTTGTTCTTGTAAATCGTGCTTAACAGTGTTGTTACTTTGAGGGGCTTCCGAGCTGACGTCAACTTTACGCCCAGTCTGTTAATGGCTGTCTTGTAATAAAATGAGCCATTGGGTGAAGAAAGTCTAGTTTTACTATAAATACTGCGTCATTTAAATCGTTCAAATGTTTCAATTATATAAAACAACATTTTCTGTATTAAAATACCGTTATAAAAAAAGCCGGAGACTTGGCAGCTCTGCGCATATATATGCATAATTTTGGAAAAGTTTCTAACCAGAAGTTATAATGTATGCAGGGTGTGTCTGACACTTTTACACATGAATTAGCTTTGTACTTACATTGCTTAATTACCACATTTTAAAATTAAGTATTTTTATATTTACCCAACATTTGACTATTTGTAGTACAGCTTTATCGAATTTGTGAAACAACAGCTGCATATCTGAAAAATGGATATTTCATCTGTACCAACAGAAGAGAAATATTAAAAAAATTTAAATGATGAATTAGAAAGTCAATGCTGCTATATTACAATAGTTAAATGTTGTTTAAACGTAAAAATATCCAATTTAAAAGTTTGAGATATAAACAATTTAGGGAAAAGGCTAATTTATATGTAAAAGTGCTAGATTGCCTCCACCCTCATGGATTTGGCATTTATAAACTTTATTGAGCTAAATAAATTATGATTTTTTTTGTTGTTTACACCATTTGGTTTTTATTTTATACGTTTTGAATGATATCCGTTTGGTACAATAAACATGCTTTCGGTGATATGGGCCAATTTTCCATTTTTCAAATGATGCAAATGAGTTAATTCCAGGTATAAAAAGAAAAAGTCGGCTGTTTCTGACAAGTGACATCTGATAACATTAGCCTAACAAATAAAGTTTTGCTTATCATAAAAAATTGCTTTACCTATTTCATTATGAATGCTTTAAAATGATATTAAGATTAGAAAAGTTGGGAAGAACATTTTTCATATGTATGCTTTTTTAATAGACTTACGTGCCATAGCCACAAATCTAAAGTCAGTTTTCAATTTTAAACTTTTCAAACATCCTTATGATAAATATTTTTCTCCCAAGGATATAAATCATACCGAAGAATATTAGAAATATATTTTGAAACCATTTTCAATTTCACGGGCAGTATTCATAAAATTGCAGAAAAAATATCTATGAAACTTGTTTCTTTTCTTAATATTGATTATATTAAAATACATTTTTCATATATAAGTAGATAAATGCTGAAAAAAAAGTCTTGATAAAAAAAATTCCAAAGTTCTAATTATCAAAATGAAATCGTTTTATGTGCACATGCTCAGAAATAATGCAAATTTAGGAGGAGAAAAATAACAGCCTCTTCAAAGCAGTCAAGTTTATTTTTAAATTATATTTAAAGCTTTTCTTTACCTTTTCTTTATTTTCTTGGATTAAACTAAGAAATATTTTCCTCTTGTAGAATCAACAACCTTTAATTTTTTTTAAATCGTCAGTCTTTTAGGTAGATTTCGTAAGAAATACTACCTATTACATTCTCCCCTATCTTACAATTCTGAAACATTTGTGCAGATCTACGCCGATGACCCTTAGAACCCGAAACCACACCCAGTTCAAAACTTTAATCTATAATTTAGTCTATCTATATCACTTTTTTATAGGCACGATAACTTCCACAATTCTGCATAAATCTCTTCTAAACTGATACATAAAATCAAGGGGCAGATAATCCCGATCAAGTTCGTTAATGGGCAAAATCAGACGGAGGATGGAAATAGGGAGGGGTTTTGTCATAACAGAAAAAAAATCCATAACTTCTTAATTGTGATATATATCGAATCAGTTATTATTACTTCTAGGAAAAGCGCCAAAAATGTATGTATGACAGATTTTTGATATCGTTAAAAATGGCCTCAAGGGGCGAAAAAATACTGTTTTAAAAAGAAAAAAGTTCTTAACTTCGTCAATTCACAAGATATCAAATCCACTTAAATTTATTATAAATCTTCTTAATATTATCTATCACTTTTACACTAACAAGTTTTCGATAAGACTCTTACAGCAAAAAAAAAAAAAAAAAGGGGGGGGGGGTTGTGTAGAAGAAAAAAAAATCACATCTCCGTTAATCCGCCACTGAGGGGATAAAAAAGTATCATTGGCCTAATGGAAATTTTTGACAACCATCAGAGATGCTGTATATAAGGTTGTATCATTAAACGCGTGCGTGTCTCAATAAAGAGAACGTTAGAATTTAATATATCATTTAATGAAACAATTACCACAGTGTTTAAATTTATTATATAAATCTTCTTAATATTACCTAATTTTTGTTAACAGGTTTTTGATAAGATGAACTCCACTAATGTGTGATATTACTAAAAATATTCTCAAGGGATGAAAAAAATAGGGTTTGACGAAAAAATTATCGTATTAACATGATTCTGATAAAACCAACTCTTACTGAAAAATGAAATTAAAAACTCGTCAAAAGCGGCCAGATAAAAGTACTAAACTAGGTTTATCTCAATAGAGTCAAAACACTGTATTAAACACTAGTGTCGTGAAGGAAAGTTTCACCTTGTTATAAATAAACTTTATAACATACTTATAACTACTTAAAAGGTGACACAAATATATAAAAATATTATTTAATGCAAGCCTGAGATCTTTCGAACATACATGCGTTCATTTTCAAAGGGAACAGATGACTGAGGGTAACAATAAAAAGAATTTTTATGTACTGATAACGATATCCTTAGGGGGAGGTGGTGTTGAGGAATGATAACGTATGATATCGTAAGGGGGAGGGGGTCTAAAATTGCAAAAAAATTTATATGCTTGTCAGACCTGGGGTTTTGCTTGCAACGGTATTCTTATTTACAGTGGTCGGAAAAAAAATCCTCCCTGCAAACTAAATATGTAAAGTGTACAAATCTAATAATCTTAATTCTAAATATGTTATCCAAATTGCTCAAGCGCGTACCATTTTTCCGAGGAACAATATTATAATAATAACAATCAGTGAAAGATTATTCACTGATTGTTATTATTATAATATTCATATAATTAATATAATATGCTAGCATTCATATTAATCTGCTTTCACTGTCTTAGATGTGAAATTGATAAAATATAGCATGAAAATCTAGTTTGTTGATATTTGTATCGTGCAATTTTTTTTCTGTCCCCCCTTCCCTTTTGTGTCCTCCGAATTTACTATTTGCTATCCACTAATATATTTTCATTCCTTTTGCCTCTGTAACAAGGATAATCGTATTTAAACATTTATTTACAGGTAATTTATATAATCTACTTTTTATGCTTTACAAAATTTCCACTTATGTTTTAGCAAGATAACTTGATTTTAAAAACAAACGCTCCTACCAAATGAATTGTGCGTGATACAGCAATTTCGTTACCATATTTTATTTAGCAGAGTGAAATCTATAGGAATCAACTATTATTTTTACTGAGAGGATTTTGGTGCCGACCAGTGTTATCCTGACAGAACTCATATGAAAATTCTAAGACTCATTAGAAATGGCAATGCATATCTTAAAAGTTCTACTGTTCGTAAAGTTTTTTGCATCACTTGTCTCAAAAAAAGAATGAACCAACTGACCAAAAAAATCTGTAAAAACGTCAATAATATACTTAACTAAATTATTGCCGAGTTACCAGACTGCGAGATTTTCTACACTGTCAACAGAAAACGCCTAAGATATGCATTGCTTGTTGAGGATTAAACCCGTGTATTTTCTTCCCCTTTCTAGTTAAAATATCTTTTTGTCTTGTTTTTTGTTTAATAACTATATAAAAATAACTATTGATAGTCTGTTACTTTTGTAACTCTTTCATAACTTAAATTTAAATGTATGATCTTGATCACTGAAAAGTTTCCTTTTTAGGTGCGTTCGTAATTATATAAACTAGTTGCGTAGCAACCCGTTGTGTTGCTTTTGAATTGCATGAGACAATCGATCTTTTTGCGAAAAATGAAATCTTAACTTTATTATAAATTTAGAAAGCCATTGCAATATTAATTTTATTAAATACAATATTTCAAATAATAAGTTATATTTACAATTTAAGTCAAAACTTTCCCAATAAAAATGCACATATTCTATAACTTTATTTGCCTAGAGCTTTTCGCTCTTCCAAGATTTTGCTTCGAATTTCGGAGTTCGTAGAAATGATATCATTTGGGTCAACTTATACAAAAATGAATTTGTTTGGACGAATTTATTCAGAAGCATTTTATATTTATGAATTAAAATAAATATTTAAAGAATTATTTTTTTTTTCTCGCTAAAACTTTTCTCTTTTTTTTTTCTCGCTAAAACATTTCTCTTTTTTCTTCTCGCTTTTTCGCATTTTTAATGTCCGCTTCTGAAATGTTTTATTAAGGCAATGGTTGAAAATCTACTTTACGACTTTAAATTAAATGAAAATAACGTACGATGTTTTTTTTTCTTTTGACGTCAACAGAATTTATCTCAATGTTCTAGTCGAGAGTCGAATTTGTGTTTCTAAAATAAACGGATTCCTGAAGCTTGAATATGTGCGAGTTCGTATTTCGTGAAATTTTCTTGAAAACTACAATCATTTTTTTACTATTTATTCAAATATACGTTAATTTCAATTTAAAAATGATTTCAAACGATGATACCTAATAATCCTTGTCATTTTCCCTTTTCTCTCTTTTATCCACAAAAATGGAGCAATTTTAGTTTCCATCATTACAGAAATGTCATCAAAAATAAGGTAAAAATTTATATCTCGAAAACTAAACAAATTTTAAAATTCTACGACCACATTTAACATCCTCGAACCCATGCGGATAACTGGCGTTAATTTGATCACCCAACATTCCATATTCTAGGAGGAACAGCTGTGAAACACAAATGGACAGTCACTTTTTAATATTGATTGATGAAGTTTTAATTTCGCTATAAAAAATTAGTCAGGGACAAATGCTGAATTATTTATATTGTTTTAAGTGCAAATGGCTTATTCCGTAATGGAGCCTGTACGCAGTGGATATAGATTAAAAAACATTATTCTTGAAAATTATTTAAAAAGACATAATAAATAAATCAATTAAGATAATGTTTTCAAGAAAATTGCATTTGAAAGTAGATTCCCCCCCCCCCCCCTATATAACGGGTGTAAAAATTGAAGATGCGCGATGTTTAGAAATTCGAAAAATTGCAGTAGCAAAGATTGCAAATCCGACATTTAATCGTCAAGCGTTGCCATTCTCAAAATTACGCCAGCCGTACGCACGGACATATATTTCCTTTAGATAGATTTTCAAACGTGAAGTTCCGTTTGTCAGCTAAAACTTTGCATGTGAAAATGTATTCTTTTGGCTTGAGGGTCTAATTTCAGTACCGCGAAATACAAATTGCAGAAACTGATGTCTTTTAGATGTATTCGTGTAAAAATATATAGTTTTATCAAAGAAAAGGATTGTTTTCTTTTAAATATGGCACTTACTGAAGCATTACGCCAAGTGTCTCAAAATCGGTATCAGCCGAATGAAAATATATTGTAACATTAGCTTTATGAGCGAAAATGTTTTTTAAATAGCGACGTCATTTTCTGTTCAGACTTAAAAAAAAGTTATTTTTAATTGTAATGAGTGAATGGCATCAATAAGGATAAATAAACCCCAATATTTCTTTTTTTCTGCAACAGTGGAAATAATACGATTGCTACCATTTTGATAAAATTTCAAAAAATCTTTTCAAATTAAATTAAAAATATAAAAGTGAAAATATTTAGAAAAATAGCTAGTGCGAGGACATCTACAAATGAACAGCCTTCATTTAAAAAAGAAGTATCAGCAAAATTGGTACAGTAGAAAGTTCAAGGAAGATGTCTAAAAAAGCTATCTTGTGTTTTCAATATATAGATTATTTTTTCTCTTTTACTTTAACAGTTGCCTAGCAACACTATTTCATACAAATTACATTTAAAAGCACATATTTTTCCCAATTCGGCTCTAAAAATTTAAATTGTTCGACTACATATATGTTAAATTCGTGCTTTTTTATATATTATTCTTTTATTTATTTATTGATGAGGCTTTAATTTCTTTGTAGAAAATTAGCGGGAGAGAAATTCTGAACTTTTTTTTATGTGCAAATTGTTTATTAATATTTCGCACTGGAGCCGGCGCGGCAAAATCATTTAATTGATAAATAAAAACGAAATAAAGCCAGAACTCACTGGGTTTTATAACAGACGATATTCTTGACATAGCACGTATTTTAATTTAAATTTTTTTCGGTTTTTATGAGAAAATGGCAACAAAAATATACAGCAATCTACTATTTTCATTTTTGCCCCTTTAGTTTCAACAGAAATGGAGTACTTCAGCTGCCACGATTACAAAAATAGTAATAAAAACTATAAAAAAATTAATATCTTAAAATTAAAATGAGATACAGCTTTCAAACAAATTTCATTTAAAAGAGAATTTTTTTCGTTATACGGCGGTGTAAAAATTTAAACTGTGCGATATTTAGAAGTATAAAAAATTGCAGTAGAGAAAATTACAAAACCAAAATTTCATTTCAAATTTCAAAGTGTTGCCATTCGCAAAATGACGTATGCGTTACGCACAGATATGTTTGTCCTTTATAATATAGATACGTAGCACCTATAGTCGTCTTTCGGACCGTCTGTCAGTATATAACAGAGCAAAAACTACCCAACCGAATGGCCTGAAATGTTAAATATTTAACTGTTGCAAAATTTTGTCGGGTGATTTCAAATTTTGTGAAAATCGGATGTATAGTTTAATTACACTGACAGTCAAAAGTTTTTCGTTGCATTACGGCCAATGGGGAAATATTATTTCAAGTGCATTTTAATGGTGTTTCAGCCTTTCGAACACAATGAAATTGATATGGACTTATGAAATGAACTAAAATATACATTCAGTACAATATGCGGTGCAAAACAATATTTTTAAAACTAGTTATACTACAAACGCACCTCATTTGCTACGTTTGACCTACAATTTTCAACTTGTTTAGGTTAGAGCTAGTCTACGGTAACTTTTTTGTCAGTTCAGATACTAACAGAATATTTTCTTTTTTCATTTTATAGATTTCCTTTTTATTTTACGTGTTTCAATTCTATTCATTTATTTAGTTTTTTTTATAAAATTTAATTCTCCTTATTTTCCTTTAAGAAGTTTTTACTACATTTACACATCATCTTTTTTAATGGCTCCCTATAAGTGATATTCACGGGAAATTTTGCAGCGACAAAAACTGCCCGTGACTCGTCAGTTTTCCAAGGAAATCATTGGTTGTTCCAGGCAACATTGCTCTCGTTCCTGCTTTCATTCCTTTCGGGCGTCTGAAAAATCGCCCCGACAAAAAAAGTTGCTTGTCTCACGAACGTAGCGGCAACTTTGACGCCTCGTGTAATAACATTTTTATGTTTCTGTAGGTCACTTATATGTCGCCTGGATGTAAAGTTGCTCCCAACCAAGTAGTTCGTGAAAAACCCTTCCATTAATCCATTGTTCGATAAGATTAAATAAGCCAATATTAATCGTCAAAAATTACTGGTATGAATAATCAACTATTCTGAGCATCTTAGGCGCCATGTATACAAGAAGCTCGTCACGAAATACTCTGGTGTACAAAAACTAAGGACGGACAACAAATCGCCCTCTTTAAAAAAAATCTTAGGTACTGTTTCAAGACAACTAGGATAAATAGTTAAAGACTGAATGTGAGACGTGATATAAAGCAAGATTTAGAGTAGGTGGGGTAAAGATACGCACTCTCCACACATTTTGATTTTTAACGCACACATTGGTCTAAACTTATGTAATGAGTGATTAAAATGTTAGATTAGAACCTTAGGCAAGTGTCAGCATCAATCAATATTCTGTCAAATTATAATTCTGCGGGAAGTTGCAATTTTTAAAAAACATTGCTCGGCGTATCTTTGCCCCATCGGTTGGTGTAAAAGTACGCAGTCGTGGGGCAAAGATACGCAGCGCGTATTTTTGCCCAATTACTGCGGGTTTTTGCCCCATTTCCAATAAAACGAATGAGTTATGCAAAAGCATTAGAAAATTTCACTAGTATTTATAGTTAGACTGAAAATTGTAAGTTAAACCATGAAAAAAAAAGAAAAAAAACAGCGGTCTGTGAGATCGCAAATAGCAGTTAACCTCTAACTACTGTGTCAAAAATTGTTGCATAAACACTGCGAGCGGTCCCGAAGACCCCTTGATCGTAGAATGAATAAAAGGGTTGACTGACTTTTAAGATATTATTTTTAACTTTATGTAAAGGCCTATTATAATAAAATTTCTCCTCATCTAGAAGTCTTTAGCGATACTACTAAGTTTCCAAACGAATCAAAATTAAACTAACATCAATAGTTAAATTGAAAATTACAAGTTAAGCTATGAAAACTGAATATAGCAGCAGTCTGTGAGACAGATAATAGGAGTTAAGGGACTTAAAACAAAATCGTTTTATGAAACAAGAATATTGATTTTTAAAAGTAGGTAGGTAGATACCAACGTTCTAAATTGAAAAAAACTTAACTAGGAAAGGAAAAGGTAGTAAACTAGGCTATATTAGTTAAGTAGCTATTATATTTTATATTATATAAAAAATAAAACTTTCCACAATGTAATTGTGGAAAGCTTTGCATCTAGCTAAGACGATAGGACAAAGCCCCGAATCTTAAACTTGTGCGTATCTTTGCCCCAAGACGGATGCGTACTTTTACCTCATTCTGCAGTGTTTTACTTAACTGGCTACCGACCAAATGTGTCTACTGGTTAGAGCATCGGTGGAACAAACAGAAGGTCCCGGAGTCGATGCTCGAAGGGCGAAAGTTAAAATTTTACTATACCTATATTTAAATATAACTTTAAATTCTTTTTCAAGTTCTTAAACTTAACTTTAACTTTTTTATCTCTAAAACTAAAGCACTTATGCTAGTACCTATCTTTAATATTTTTTTCATTTATAATGTAGTTTTAAACAACTACACCTTCTCTTTTTTCTCAATGGCTCATTAATTTGTAAGACATCATATCTAAATCCTAGGTGTTAAGTTGCCTGACAACTAGGAAACTCCTGAACGCTGCTCCACTATTCAGCACTGTTCCAATTAAATAAAAGAGCATTTTCTGTATTAAAATAGTGGTATTAAAAAAGCCGGATACTTGGCAGCTCTGCTCACATGCACTTACATATTATGGTATATATATATATCTGCCCTTATAACATGATATGAAAATTCATTTCTTGCGATTAAGATGGCATCTGAGTTTTATTATTGAAAAATAACGTCATGGAGTTTTATATTTTATACAGTGTTTATATGGATAAAATTAAGCTAACTAAAACTAACTGAACTCTGTGGCTATATAATCCATGACGGATCTGAGCCGACAGTGCTCATCTTTATTTTCTTGACCCTGGGCCCCGAGGTGCTATATAGCATTCCTCCCAGCCAGGTGGTCAGCCTAACGCGAGACCATTGGTGTTTAGTTCCCAAACAAGCATGGCACTCATTTCATCGACCCCAAAGGGATGAAGGGCTGAGTGAACCTTGCCCAGTCGGGAGTCGAACTCTCGACCTACGGTGCGGCAGACAGATGCTCTGACCACTACACTATTGGGCTTCGATAAAATTAAGCCCCTTCCCTAAAAAATGAAAATGAAATAAACGTTTTGAATAACACTGAAGTCTTTTAATAATTTGATGGAAGTTTTAAATTTGACAATAATTATTACTCACATGCACGTAAGATTTTATAATAAATATATTTGTCCTTGTAATCTGCTATGAAATTGGATTTCTTGAGATTTAAGATACATGTGAGTTTTACTAACGAAAACTACTTGCAGTTTTATATTTATGCCGTATTTATATAAATAAAATTAAGGCCATCCTCTTAAAAGGATTTTAAAATATATACACCAAAATTTAATTTTGCTTTTTATTTTTTCATATTTCAAACATTGTTTCGTCTGATTATTAAATGCAGCTATTTTAACAATATTAAAATCATAACGGACTATTTTAATGTTTATGGGAATTGGAACGTTTCTTGCAAATTCAAAATTTGCAATGTGAGGTGGCGAATTGAAAAACAGTATAATAATAATAATAATAATAATAATAATAATAATAATAATAATAATAATAAAAAACTAATCGATTAACTTCAATGTCTTCTATATCATTTATCCCGTAATGTAAGTTGTCAATTTATTCCCCATTGTGAAATGATACGTATAGGACAGGAGCATAGAAGATTATAATCATAAGAGTCCTTGGATTCCAACGACTAGAAGATTAAGAGTTATAATAAAACTTAATGTATGCTTTCTCATGTACTGTGTTTTATGCTACAATTTTATATTGATTGGTTCGCCTATCTATATCAACAAAAGACGTATAAAGACTTCGTGAAAACTAAAATATAATATGTATATTGGGTTCATATAGTAATAAACGCACTAGTTGCTTATAATAATAAGCGTATGTATCTTATTATAAAAATAGACGTATATATCCTCGTCTACCACTCAGAAGTGTTTTAGCATGCAGGAAAACTTTCATCTATACAGAGTTTTATAATCAGTTCATTTAAGTGGTTGAAACAGTTGTAAAATAACATAAGCCTAAATATTTATATCAAATTAAAAGTTTCTTCTATGCAAGTTGTGTGTAAATTTGTACATTTGGATTGTTTAACATGACAAATAAAGCATTGCTCCTATTATTGATTGACATATTACAAAAATAAATACAAAATGCAGCAAACACCATAGTCCTTTTACCGTTGTATGGCATATATCATTGTAAACTTGATATGTATATAATAAACTAAGGTAGTAACTCCGGTGTTAATCTGATGCAAAACAATAACTAACGCAAAACAAACAGCACTACTATATGTAACTTTTATTTCTCTAACCAGCTCAAAAGCGCAGTTAGATAGCTAGATGAAATTATCATTCTAGTGTTGGACATTGGCACAATTTATATTTTAAATTTTAATTTAACTTTTGTGCTATATTTTTTATGGCACTAACTTTCTGTATATTTTTAGTACAAACATATATTGGTTATTTTCTTTTTTTATCTCCATTGCTCCAACCAACTTGGAAATAATCAACTGTGATTTATGGATAGAAAAGCCATAGTTTCTTTCTGTTTCATTCTTCAACACTATTAGACACAAAAGATAGTTTTTCGAAATTCACTACGACAGGCATATTGTGCATGTTAAAAGCAATGCGTGATGCAGGATACTATTTAGTAAATAACAGGATATTTTTATGGGCATAATTCCAAATTCTTGAACTGGGAGAAAGTGGTGGCCAAAATTGTGGACATTTTTTGAAATTTTCATGTTTTATGACTTTGTGTGCTTGAAGAATATAATAAATTTCACGTAAATACATCAAATTCAAGGACATTTAGTGTAGAATTTCATAAAAAATACATAATTAAAATATCTGCATTACAAAAAAAGTTACGCTTACAAAAAATAAGATCTATCTTAGATTCCATTGTATTTTAAAGTTACAATTACACATTCACTATTTAGTAGGATAATCCTGATTTTTTATTACAGATTCACAGCGTCTTATCATTGAAAGAACCCGTGTTTGGAGTTTATCCTTTTTAACCACATGGTGCCAAGAATCAATTCTAGCTTCAATAAGTTGCGTTTTAATAGATGGATGCTTTTTTGTACAAGGATTTTCAAACGTCGCCAAGAATTTTCTGTAGGATTCAGATCAGGTCTGTTTCCTCGCCAGGTAAAAGCATATAATATATGCTTTTATTTTTAAACCATTTTTTGCATATTTTTGTAGTATGGCATGGATATGAATCCTGCTGATAGCTCTATGGTGCTTTATTGGGGAAGAGATCCCTGATTAAAGGTATCAATTTTGGTTTCAGGACAGTTTCGATGTATTTTTTTTGCATTCAGAATGCTATCAATCACTTGAATTCGGCACACAGCATCTTCAGACATATAGGCCCAAATCATGACATTTGTTGGATTATTTATAGTTACTTCAATGCAATCAGGATGCAGATCTTCCCCTACTCTACGTCTCACATATTTTCGACCATCACTACCAAAAAGCGAATTTTTACTCTCATCGCTCAAGATTATTTGTTTCCACTGATTTTCTGACCAATTAATGTGTTCTTTTGCCCACTGAACTCGTTTCTTGCGTTACTTAAGATTTTAAAATATTTTTTCCTCGGAATTCTACCTTTCAGTCCAAAACATGCTAATCTTCTCCTTATTGTTCTTGAACTAACTGACAAACCCATTGCATTCCTTTCACATCTAACAGCATCTTATGAAATTTTTCTATCTTTGAGGTATATCTTTTTTGTCTCTCTATCGTCAGAAGCAATTATGCGTTTATTTCGGCCTAATCGTGCCTTATTAATCACTCATTTAGTTTCTTCATAACATAAGCACAACATTCGTACGTCAGATAAAGTGTCGGATCTACCAACCTGTCTTGCAATTTCAGCATAAGAGAGACCATTTTCTCTCAATATGACAATTCTGCTTCTTTTTGAAGGCGTTCAATCAGTTCTTGTTGTTGATGACATTATTTTAAATTATTTGCATTGAGAAAAAATAGAAATATTTAAAAAAAAGAACATTATTCTATTTAGTTACACTAGTATTCATCCTTCTGCAAAAATCATTCCAGCAAAATATCGCTTTTACAAACCAAAACACACTACAGTTTAGTACTGACATTAGATTGTTTCTCAGAACAGTTATTGTGATTGGCTTTCTTTACATATTTATTACAATACACTTTAGCATTCATGACTAATTGTGTTTGTATTTTAGACTAAGGTAAGTCTATTTTTTTGTAATGCAAATATTTTAATTCTGTTTTTTTTTTTTTTTTTTTTTTTTTTTTTTTTTTAAATAGAATTCTGTATTAAGTTTCCTTGAATTTGATATATAAACATCTGTTTTAAAGTGAAAATTATTGTATTGTATAAGCACAAAAATTTAATAAAACATGAAAATTTCAAAACCTGTTCACAATTTTGTCCACAACTGTATATACAAAGAAAAAAAATTACAATTGGTACAGTTCTACAGGCCTTCACAGACGTTTAGATACAAACTAAATTAACTTTCTGCTCGGGAACTAAACTATAAAAACAATTTTCTTTTATAAAAGTTAACCTGTAAGCTTTCCATTATTTTAAGAGGTCTCAGGGCTCTTAAAGCTTCAAAATTTTCGAAATTTTAATTTTTTTTAGATGTTAATTTCCTATCTTTTTAAATTTTTTTACATAATTGTTTCGTTGAAATTCCCATTAGAATAGTTACGGCTTTTAGAATTATACCTGCTCAATAGCTGAATCGGCGTTTCCGAGACTGAAGTCATTTTTCTCCAAATGACATTTTTGGGCATAACGCGCACGATATTTCAAAAGCTTCTGGATATTTTTTCATGAAATTTTCAAAACGTATGTTTCATGTTAGTCTGTATAAAATGAACCAAACATTTCATTTTAATTGTTCCTAAAATATTTTTTAGGTAATTATACTGTTGAAATTTTCAAAATTTTGCATTAGCTATATACAACTTTGTACTAAAAATATAAAAATGCTTGAAATACAGATTTATTTAGGCTCAGAGTAATTATTGCAATCTTAAGTATTAGTAGACACCAAAATTTTCATTCTAGTTAAAAAGTTTTTATGTAATCCTGCGCGTAAGCTGCCATACCAATTTTCTGCTCGTCAAATGTCTGACAGTTTGGAGCCTCCTGTAAATTCTAATTCTGTATCTTGCATTTTTTATGTACATGAAATGAAAGAACGTACTTATATATTTCCTCCCAATAAAAATTGTATTTTAAAATCGTATACATTTTAAGATATTAAATATTGAAAATTGTCTTTTTTTTATCTTTTCCAATTTTAAGAGTACTGAGATCCTTTAAGAAGAATCATGCGCCCAACATCGATTATGAAACACTTTCCAGCACATTCGGAAGTCTGTTACAAAACTTTATAGTTTTTTAATATGAAAATGCCTAACTAAACAAAGTTAGTTCAATAATAGGAGGAGACTTACACAAGGGCTAAAACTCTACTAGACCTACCCCAAAGTATCTAACTAAATAATTTACAAAATGGATAACGCATTTGAGAACAGAATTTCTACAATTACTATCAATAGTCTGAAAAATATCCGAACTTTTTTGTTCAGCGCTGTTTTTGATTTATATATTTGTATTTAAACTACATACTATGCTAAAAGTTAGTTCAATTAAACGCATAGGCCAGTTTAAAATTCCCATTCAGCAATTTCCGTCAATAACTGGCACTTTTTTGTGTAGCCGTGTATATGATACACTGAAACACACCGTACCACAACTGAAAACGTAAATCCAGCAATTATCCTTCATAGACAGCTCTGTAGCAAAATACTTTTGTGCGTCCCTGTAAAAGAACGATAAATTATATGTACCACAGTTTCTGTGGTAAGCGCCTTGTAGTAATCCTCAGTGAAATACACTGCTCAAAAGAATAAGGGGAATACATCGTTTTAACAAAATTACGCAAATAATCACACCGATAAGTAACGTAAAATAAAACATCCATAATTTAAAGCGTAGAAGAAAACAGATAACAAAAAACTTAACATGCAAATTAAAGTTTATGATGTCAAAAAGCAGAAAAAAAGGACAAGTGTAGAAATCGGGATTTTGCAGAAAAGTCTGTTTCACTGTCTCAGTTGTAAAATTCAATTGGCCAGCTTGTGTTTTTAGAAAAGGTGACTTTAAATGTCACAGTAATGTGATTTAACGAAATCCATAGCTTGGCGTGCTATCGGAACAGTTGAATCTGGGGAAACACAACGAAGTGTAGCGGACGGTGTAGGGTTTTGCAAGAAGTGTCAATGCAAGGCAGTGGAATCTATTCTAAGACACATGGAATGGTAGACATCGATAAGGGCAAGGTCGGCCATGTGCCACTACAGAAACTGATGTCCTTTATATCCTGTTAACAAGTCGTCGAGACGGAACGCGCAATGCTACTCTGCTGCAAACACAGTTGTTCTTGGCCACAAGACGAAGGATGTCCAGCCAAACAGTCCGAAGTAGGTTTCATCAGGGTGGTCTCTATTCACGTAAGCCAATGGTCTGCATTCCGTTGATCTGAAGCAACTGTGCGGCTCAAAAAAGGTGGGAAACTGAACATCGAGTTTGGAGGCAACGTTGTTGGAGCCAAATTCAGTTTACAGACGAGTCCCGATTCAGTCTGGATGTGACATCTGATGTGTTTTGGCATGGAGAGAAAGAGGAACTCAAAATAATCCACATTCATTTGTGAAAGGTCACATTACAGATGAGGTGGGTTGATGCTATGGGCTGGAATAAGCTTAGGTGGACGTACGGGCCTGCATATTATTCGGAATGGCACTCTGACGGTCCAAAGTTATACAGACGAGATACTGAGACCTCATGTCGTATTTTATGTTGCAGCAATTAGTGATTTCTTTTTTTCCATGAATGATAATTCCAGACCTCATACAGTTAGTCTTGTGGAAAACATGATTGATGCTAAAACAATACAACATATTGAATGACCAGCATGTTCTCCTGACCTAAATCCGATCGAGCATGTTTGGGACGACGCATTGCTGCGGGACCAAGGCCTTTTTTGCTGTCCGGGACTTGGAGATTGCAATTGTAGTTTGTTGATGTTTCTTGATCAGTGGAACAGCATTCCCCAAAGTCTTATCGATAATCTCATCGCATCCATGGAAAACAGGTGTGCGCACTGTTAAAAATCTGCAGCCTTTGCTGCATAGTCACTCAACTGCTTTTATAGGAAGCGGTTATTTGACTATATTATGGAGCAATTTCATTGGTCGGAATAGGGATATTCTATAAAAGCGGTGGAGTGACAATGCAGCAAATGCTGCAAATTTTTAACAGAGCAGAAGTCTTAGCTGTTCGAGGAGACCACGCGCCATATTATAAATCTTGCATCATTTCTAAACAAGACTTTTTTTATCATTTATATGAAACCAAATTGTTACCCTAAACCATCTTTTCATGTTCTTTCCATCATTTCAAAGAATAAAAGCTCCCTTATAAATTTTTTTGCGACTTTATTCTGTATTGCGCATTGATACACGTGTACTAAACATTTTATGCCCAAACATGTGTGTCTTGCAATGTTCTCCACTTTTTGCTTGCTGCCCTAATTTTTTTGAGCAGCGTATATAAATTTTATTACATGCCATGAAATACGAACGTCTTAAGTCGCATATTTTGAAGGATTGTAGCCGATCAGAAAACCATTAACTTCAAGGGACAAAAACAGGAACCGAAACAAAAACATTTATTTTGAAGGGAGCTAAAGCCAGAACTAAACTGAAATATTTTAACTGAGCCAAAACAAAAAATATTAAGGTTTGAAGTCCTATAAATTACTGAATTCCACCACAAAACAATATTACATACATTTGTTTAATCATTTTTAAAAATATTTTTATGTTTTAAATGTTTAATATTGTGTGTATGTGTTAAATGTTTTGAACGTACTAAAAATTGGCTGCAGTGACATGTTTTTAAAGATTCCTTTTATGTCTTTTTCATTTGCTTGAATCCCTTTACATTTCTGTATTCGGTAAAAATGTCTTAAATTAACTCTCCAAATTTCTGCAAAAATTTATACAATGAAATTTATAAATTGAAAATAATTGACTTAAAGAATTATTTGGCACCGAGAAAGAAATTTCGTAGCATGTTTTTTTTTTTTTTTTTTTTTTTTTTTTTTTTTTTTTTTTTTTGTATTGTATTGAACACAGATACATTTTTAATTTGTATAGCTGATATAATAGCTGATTAAAAAAAAGCGTGTAGGTAGTTTTAGTGATCTCCATGCGCTTTGTATCGGATTCGTCTGTTTGTACTTTAAAATAAAGTTTCACGCAAAAGGAAGGCTGATTTTGATTTTGATTTGCTTCGCAAAAATCTGTCTTCGAGCTGTAACATTATGATAAAATTCCTTATCCGCAAGAAAACCCCTGACAAACCTTAAAGAATACACCTTATACAGATTACGTTGCAAACAAATCTGCGAATTTTGCATCAAGTTCTTTCCGTTCACACATATTATGTGCTATTACATGCAGTCCTGATTTTAGTATATCATATGTGCATGTGCATTTGCATATTTTCTTTATATAATTTACTAGCAAACCCCGCGGCTTTGCTCGCGTAATATTTAAAATATGCCAATTGATATTTATACGTCTAATTTTTATTAAAAGGTACTAACTAAATTTTTATTTTATTAAAAGGTAATATTTTATTTTATTAAAAGGTATTTATTACTTTTAGGAAAAATTTAAAAAAAATTACTATTTAAAACACAGATTGATTAAATATCATTGTTACACTGCATAAGGCAGAAATGAGACTTAAATTAATAAAACGAAATAAAACTAAATAAATAATAATTTAGAAAATATTTTGAAACTTTTAGGCTCAATTAATACGCTCATTTCAGTATTCATTTGAAGTTTTGAATTTTTTAGAAACCATCTTCTTACATCTTAAAATTAACCATCATGTCAAATTCCAAGTCCTACCACCTCTCTCAACATAAAGGTCTATGTTGAAATAGGAACTGTCAGCAGTAATTTGCCAACATTAATTTTGAAATTGGTTTGTTATTTCCTAATATTCCACAGAAACGTAATTTAGAAAGCTTTTAAAGACCTTTTTTAGAGCGTTTGTTGTTCCTGTGAATCCCAGGTGGTAGAATCATCGGCATAAAATATAGCCTGTGTAGGATCAGAGACTGTTACCATTGATTCGCAACTATTACTTTTATATTTGGTTTATTATATTTCCTGAAATAGCGTAGAAATCGTAATTTAGGACTTTTTTAGAATGCTTTTCGCACCTCCCCTTCACTTCACCCTTTTTTAATTCGAATTTATTTTCGACAGTCCTTCGAGGGCATTTATATTTTATAAGTAACTACCATGCCATACTTAAAGTTTCTAGCCTTTTCAGTATCACAGAAATCGCAATTTAGAAAGTTTTTAGCTACTGCAACCCTCTGGTGGTAGTGGCACAGACATAAAATATAGCTTATGTTTGAGCAGGTTCTATCACCAACAATTTGTTATCATTATTTTTTTAATCGGTTTGGTATTTGAAAAGATTACATGAAAATTGTAATTTATAACACTTTTCGCTCACTTCATCTTTTTAAATTTGAAATTTTCTTTGGACAGTTCATAGAAAGCAGTTGCATCTTGTAAGTAAATAGCATACCATACTTCAAAGTGTTAGACCCTTCAGTTATGCAAAAAACGCAAATTAGAACATGTTTTGCTTTTTCAACTCTCAGATGGTAGTGACAGCAACATAAAATATAACCTATGTTATAGCAGGGACTGTCACCATTGATTTGCAACCATTACTTTTGAAATAGCTTTGGAATTTCCTGAGATTGAGAAGAAATCGCAATTTAGAACGTTTTTAGAACGCTTTTCGCGCATTTTCACCCCTTTTTAAATTTCCAATTTTTTCGAAACTGTTCTTAAAGATCATTTATATGTAATACATATGTACCTTGCCTAATTTTAAGTTGCTAGCCCCTACCGATCACAAAAATCGAAATTTGGAACCCTTTTTTGCTCCTGCAACGTCTAGGTGATAGTGATACCGAGTTAAAATAGCATCTATGTTAGAGCAGAGGCTGTCAGTATCAATTTCTTAACATTACTTTTAAAATCAGTTTGATTCTTCCTGAGATATTGGTGACAAATCGGCATTTAGAACGTTTTTAGAACGCTTTTCGCTCATTTTGCTCCTGCATCTCCTCTGGGTTAGTGGAAACATATATAAAATATAGCCTATCTTGCAGAAAGATCTGTCATCATCATTTTAACACCATTATATTTGAAATCGGTTCAGTATTTCCTGAGATTGCATAGAAATTACAATTTAGAACGTTTTTTACAACGCTTTTTGCGCATTTTGACCCGTCTTTTAAATTTGGAATTTTTTAGGAAATGTCCTTAGAGATCATTGGTATCTTATAACTAACTACCATTCTAAATTTCACGATTCAAGGCCCTTCCGTCACGCAAAAACTGCAATTTAGAACGTTTTTCTCCTGCAGTCCCCTTGGGGTAGTGGCACCGACATAAAACATAGCCTATCTTGGAGCAAACTTTGTCACTATCATTTTTACACCAATATTTTTTTAATCGGTTTGGTATTTCCTGAGATTATGTAGAAACTACCATTTAGAACGTTTTATAGAACGCTCTTTGTGCATTTTCACCCCTTTTAAATTTCGAATTGTTCAAGAACTGTTCTTAGACACCATTTATATCTTATAAGTAACTAATATTCCAAATTTCATATTTCTAGGTCCTTCAGTAACGCAAAAATCGCATTTTTAGAACGTTTTTTGCTCCTGCACCCCCTTTGGGGTAGTGGCACCGACATAAAATATAGCCTATGTTCTAAGTTGGACTAACACCATCATTTTGATACCATTACTTTTGAAATCGGCTTGGTATTTCCTGAGATTATGTAGAAACTACCATTTAGAACGTTTTTTAGAACGCTTTTTGTGCATTTTCACCCCTTTTAAATTTCGAATTGTTTAAGAACTGTTCTTAGACACCATTTATATCTTATAAGTAACTAATATTCCAAATTTCATATTTCTAGGCCCTTCAGTAACGCAAAAATCGCATTTTTAGAACGTTTTTTGCTCCTGCACCCACTTTGGGGTAGTGGCACCGACATAAGATATAGCCTATGTTCTAAGTTGGGCGAACACCATCATTTTGATACCATTACTTTTGGAATCGGTTCGGTAGTTCCTGAGCTTATCTCCGACAAATAAACAATTTTTTCCTCTTTATAATATGAGTATAGATAAATGCATATAAACCCATAAATATTTAGAAAAATTAATAAAATAGTCTATTACGATTCTTAAAACTATACAGATAATTTTATGCTTCAGTACTGATATAGAGGTATGTAGAGGAAAAAGGGGAGAAAACAATCTACGTTTAGCATAATTTTCTAGAGTATTTTTCTAATACCCAAGATAAAACCTAGCTTGGAATGTTTAATTCAAGTATGAATAAGGATGTATCATTACGAATTTGTCACCAGCTATAAAACATATTATGTAAAAACGCCATATGAAAAATATGCTTTAATTTAAAAAAATGTTGAATTACTGTCGCACACTTTTCTTGTATCTTCATTACAATACTTTCCTAAATATACCAGCAGTGATCTCATAATAAACTGTTTAAAGGCAGAAGGGAGCTATTTTTATTATCCAAACACATGGTGTAAGAAAAATAATGTAATCATGATATGTGTGCATGTGTATGTGTGTAGGTGCATATATGTGTGTTTGTGTATGAGTGAACACAATTGTCAAAAGGTACTTCCAATAGAGCTCAGATTTGTAGAATATGCAGGGTGTCTACAAATGAAATACGAGCTTTTATTCAAAGTACTCGATTTTATACAAATCAAGCTTTTATACAAATCGAGAATTACGAAATACTCGTATACAGCTTTTAATATTCCGTTAAAGAAAATGTAGTTAAAAAAAATTCACATTTTACTTATTAGGGCCATTCCATGTGACGTGGAACTGCTTTTCTACATATTACTGCTTTTCTTAACAATGCTATTACATCCTGAAATTAAAACAACTATGTGAATATGAAAATCTAAGGTCTTTCTTTGTTATTCAATTCCTACTAATAGTTCACACTCTCCCTATATTTATTTACATAAATATTTATTTATATATTTATATATTCATATATCTTGTTCAAATTTTCAATCGTTAATAAAATACTCATTATTCATCCTATCAAGTTGAAATAATTTTTTTAACCCTTTGAATACTGAAGTGTAAAAACGCACTGGCACTCAAAATACGGCAAACGCCCGAAACTGAAATATTGCTGTGAGATTTTTTCACCCCCTTTCTTTTGCCTTCCTACCTGTCACAAGGACAATAAGAAGGCAGCTATCTTCGAAAGTAGAACTCATTTTCCCCTAATATCCCTCGTAAGAGCACTCATACAAAAGGGTAATCCTGATCAAGGGAATGTTTTTATTGTACTAAAGCCCGAAATGTTTGTGCATGTTTTATCTTTCAGGATTTATTCCTATCATGCTATTTCTGAGAGTTCCTCGAAATTAGCTTCTTACATGTTAGAGTAACTTTTGTCCAATAATGAAAGTTGTCACAGGGTGAATACAATTTCTTGCTTTTCGTTTTACTGTATATTTTTCACGATAAATATTTGCAGTGAACTAAAAAAAATCCCTTCAACAAATAACAGCAAAAAAAATCTACTGCACTTTTCAAAGAAATTTATGAAAAATATCACAATATTTCTATTGTACGAGTATTTCTAAATTGACCAAATGTATTTAACAGAGGATTTTTTTTTTTTTTTTTTTTTTTTTTTTTTTTTTTTTTTAATGTTATAAGACAATTCATTAAAAGCTGCCCAACCATAAAAGTTACATTAGATGCGAACTAAAAAATAATAACTAATAAATTTTCTGTTCGAAATTATTTTACAAATCACTTCAAAAATAAAAATCCTACTTTTTGTGTTATATTTGCAAATCCCAAGAAAATATCAAATTTTTAATATCGAATTTTAAAATTATTCAAGGAATAACATCATTGTGATTAAAAAAAATATATTATTGATTGATGCCGTAAAAATAATTATAGCAAACGATTTATTTTTGATTTTTAGCATTTTAAAAGTTCATATTGATTTTCTATTAATTACTAAACACATACTATTTATGAAAACATAGTAACTAAAATAACTGTATCTAGAAATTAATATCTCAAGAATTCAAATTTATTTTTTCTTAACAAAATTTGAACCTGTTACTAGAAGTTAAAGCTTTATAAATGTTAAATTTTAACGCTAAAAAAATAATAATGACTTGTAATAATAACTTAATAGCTGTTTGTTCCAAAATTTATTTAAATATTATGTAATACAGAAAATATATATATGCATATTACTCTACATATTTTTGATCTAACAAACTTGTAATAAAAGTAAAATAAATATTAAATCCTTATAATGATAAATGATTTTTTTTAGGTTTCCAAACACATTGAAAATACAGTAATAAAAAAAAAAAAAGGAAAAGTATATAGAAAACAAAGTTATCTACAGAAATTAAAATATTCTTTTTTTTTCTTTTTTTATTTCTGGAAAATGGGCATCGTCAATTTTTATAAATTTGTAATAAATGGATCTAAGGTTTGCTATTATAGATCCTAATGGCTGTAATGTATTTTCTAAGTTTCCAAACATATAGAAAATACAATAACTGAAAAAAAGGAAAAGCATATAGAAAACAAAGTTATCTAGAGGAATTAAAATTTTCTTTCCTTTTTTTTATTCTGGAAAATTTACATTGTCAATTTTTATAAATTTGTAATAAATGGATCTAAGATTGATTATTATAGATCCTAATGGACGTAATGGATTTTCTAAGTTCCAAACATATAGAAAATACAGTAACTAAAAAATGGAAAATCATATAGAAAATAAAGTTATCTAGAGAAATAATTTTTTTTTCCTAATTCAGGAAAATGGACATTATTTTCAATTTTTTCAAATTTGTGATAAAGGGATTCATGTCGGTAATATTCATGAATTTATTATTATTATTGTTATTATTATTCTGGAAAATGGACATTGTCAATTTTTATAAATTTGTAATAAATGGATCTAATATTCATTATCAGTGCCGAAACTAGCTTTTTACGCCAGGGGCAAACATGGATTCCCCCCCCCCCCATCCTGACGCACAATAAAAGTTATCGACTTCAGGTACCCTATGCGAAAAAAAAATCCTTAAAAAATAAAAATAATTTAATAATAATTAAAATGTGAACTAGAAATATGTAAACAATGGTCCCATAGGATTAACATTAGCTTGACCGTTACGAGCCTATACTAGTCACGCGAAAAAACTGGGACGCTAATGTTAAACCTATGGGAGTATTCTTTTTAAAATTTCTCATTTGCATATTAATAGTTTTAAGTGACTTTTTTTCCTTGCATAGAAGATCTGAGGTTGAATTCTAAACCGGGTTAATGTTTACTTTTCCGATTTTGGTTGCAGATATATTTCTTTTTGAAAAGTTACTTTCACTTTCAGTATAGTTTCCGAAATATCAAATATAGCAACGCTAAAGATCAATCTAAACTATCCTTAAAAGAAAAAAAATATTTTTTAAAATATTAAAATGAGATCGAAAAATTTGAAAAGCAATGTGCCATAGGTTTAACATTAGCTTGCGAGTTTCTTTGTATTTCATATATATATATATACACATTTTAGTATGAAACAACACACAAAATCTTAATTTGGCTGCCCCTCTCCTCTTCGCCTTTCGTTCTGGAGCCGGGGCACATTCCCCCTCTGCACGCCCCTAGTTTCGGCCCTGCTCATTAATATAGATCCTAATGGATGTAATGGATTTTCTAAGTTTCCAAACATATAGAAAATATAGTAACTAAAAAAAGGAAAAGCATATATAAAACAAAGTTATCTAGAAGATTTTTCTTTTATTTTTTTCTGGAAAATGAACATTGTCGATTTTTATAAAGTTGTAGTAAATGGATCTAAGATTCATTATTATAGATCCTAATGGATGTAGCGGATTTTCTAAGTTTCGAAACATATAGAAAATACATTAACTTAAAAAAGGAAAAGCATATAGAAAATAAATTTATATACAGGAAATTATTTTTTTTTCTAATTCTAAAAACTATACAACACTTTCAATTTTTACAAATTTGTGATAGATGGATTCATGTTGTTAATATTCGTGAAATTAGCACACTATATATATTTTTTTAATTCTGGAAAATATACATTGTCAATTTCTATAAATTTGCAATAAATTGATCTAAAACTCATTATCAGGGCCGAAACTAGTTTCTTTTTGCGCCCGGGGCGGCAAAAATTGATTTTAGTGCAACCCTTCCACCACCACCACCGATTTACAAATTTGGGGACCCCGGGCACAGATGCTTACGGGGGACCCTTTACACCGATGCTTACAGAGCGCTTGAGTAAGTGTATATATATATATATATATATATATATATATATATATATATATATATATATATATATATATATATATATATATCAGTGGCGTGGCGTGAAAATTTTCGGTGGTCATCGCAATTATTTAAGTTTGTGGTGAAAAATTATTAACTCTAAAATTCAATGGTTGAATGTTCAAAAAAGAAACTTTAAATCTTACCTATAGAAGATTTTTCTTTTATTTTTTTCTGGAAAATGAACATTGTCGATTTTTATAAAGTTGTAGTAAATGGATCTAAGATTCATTATTATAGATCCTAATGGATGTAGCGGATTTTCTAAGTTTCGAAACATATAGAAAATACATTAACTTAAAAAAGGAAAAGCATATAGAAAATAAATTTATATACAGGAAATTATTTTTTTTTCTAATTCTAAAAACTATACAACACTTTCAATTTTTACAAATTTGTGATAGATGGATTCATGTTGTTAATATTCGTGAAATTAGCACACTATATATATTTTTTTAATTCTGGAAAATATACATTGTCAATTTCTATAAATTTGCAATAAATTGATCTAAAACTCATTATCAGGGCCGAAACTAGTTTCTTTTTGCGCCCGGGGCGGCAAAAATTGATTTTAGTGCAACCCTTCCACCACCACCACCGATTTACAAATTTGGGGACCCCGGGCACAGATGCTTACGGGGGACCCTTTACACCGATGCTTACAGAGCGCTTGAGTAAGTGTATATATATATATATATATATATATATATATATATATATATATATATATATATATATATCAGTGGCGTGGCGTGAAAATTTTCGGTGGTCATCGCAATTATTTAAGTTTGTGGTGAAAAATTATTAACTCTAAAATTCAATGGTTGAATGTTCAAAAAAGAAACTTTAAATCTTACCTTCACTTATACATGAACTCCAAATGTTTTGCTAAAACTGGATCGTAGAGTTTTAAAAGCTTATTAAGAGTTTTAAAATATTGCTTAATCATCGCCGCATCCAGCGATGACCGGACGCCACGCCACTGATATATATATATATATAACCATAATATAATTACAAATCATCATCTATTTCCAATTACGATAATTAAATCAATAAATTAATAAATTTAGCATCAAATCATAACTGTAATATTGTACAAAATACAGATGGAACCCCATACAAGTAATACAAACTAAGCAATATATATATATATATTGAAAACAGTACTTACTAAGATAACCACTATTGAGTTTAATAATTACTTTAAAATACCCATTAAAAAATTAAATCCGATAATCATTAATTTACTTTTAAATATTTAATTCATGATAATGAAATTTAAATGAGTAAATGTTTTATAATAAATTGTGTGATGCTGATCATCTTTTTCTATGCAAGTCCATATATTTGGAATGATAAAGTATGCAACAGCTATTAACACATTTTCTGCAATACCAAATTACAGTATTATTTAAAATATTAGGGGGTTCTGCCACCTACCAGCTACGCTCACCAATCCCCAAATAATCTGACGAGAACAGGAACAGGATTAAATAAGAATTAAAAATACAATATATTTTTTAAGTGACGAAAGAAAATATTCACTATAATAAAGTAATTAAATATGGATGTTTCAAATAAAATATGCGACTTTTAAAAAATGCAATTCGAACACAATAGAATGTAGAATGATAAAACTACATAAGATTTAGGACAATAATTCAAAAACCTTCACCAGCTTTTAGGGTCGCTGTGCCCGGTCCCCGAATGCCCTGCCGTAAATCAGGCACTGCCCTCCCCCCCCCCCCCTCCATCCTGACGCACAATAAAAGTTATCTACTTGGTACCCTATGCAAAAAGAAAAAAAATCCTTAAAAAATAGAAATAATTTAATAATAATTAAAATGCGAGCTAGAAATATGTAAACAATGGTCCCATAGGATTAACATTAGCTTGAGCGTAAAGAGACTAAACTAGTTAAGCGAAGAAACTGGGACGCTAATGTTAAACCTATGGGAGAATTCTTTTTAAAATTTGTCACTTGCATATATATTAATAATTTTAATTATTTTTTTTCTCACTTAGAAGAGCTGAGGTTGAATTCTAAACAGGATTAGTGTTTACTTTTCCGATTTTAGTTGCAGATATTTTTTTTTTGCAAAGTTTTTTCACTTTCAATACAGGTTTCGAAATCTCAAAGTATAGCAACGCTAAAGATCAAAGCTATCCTAGAAAAAAAAAATAATTTTAAAATATTAAAATGCAAGCGAAAAATTTGAAAAGAAATGTCCCATAGGTTTAACATTACCTTGCGAGTTTATTTGTATTTCATATATATATATACATTTTTGTATGAAACAACAAACATAGTCTTAATCCCCCCACATCCCTTCGCTTTTCGTTCACTCGCAGGGGGCACATCCCCCCTCTGCACGCCCCTAGTTTCGGCCCTGTTCATTAATATAGATCCTAATGGATGTAAAGTTTCCAAACATATAGAAAACACAGTAACAAAAGGGAAATCATATGTAAAACAAAATTATCTAGAGGAATTATTTTTTTTCTAATTCTGGAAAATGGACAATATTTTCAATTTTTACAAATTTGTGATGAATGGATTCATTTTGTTAATATTTCAGAAGTTAGCAGACTATCTTTCTTTTTTTTAATTCTGGAAAATAGACATTGTTAATTTTTATAAATTTCTAATATACATTATAAGGGCCGAAACTAGCTTTTTTTTCCGCCCGGGGCGACAAACATGGATTTTGGTGCACCCTTCCCCCCCCCCCCCCCCATCCTGACGCACAATAAAAGTTATCAAATTCAGGTATCCTATGCAAAAAAAAAAAAAAAAAAAAAAAAAAAAAAAAAAAAAAAAATTAGTAATAATTAAAATGCGAGCTATATGTATCTGTATCCTCGTTAAAAATTATTGCTAACGCTTCTTCTTGCGTTAGACTTTTTCCTGTACGATACATTTTATGTACCATATACAAATAACTAAATAAAATGCAGATAAATAAGTTAAAATTTAAAAATAATATTATTGTAAAATACGAATTTGAATAACACATAAATTTTAGCAAACATATCATGTATCACAATAGTAGAAAATGTTAAAAGTGTTTTCCTTCCGAAGTTCCCCATCCGTTCATTGCTTTAATCCCTCATCAATCACTCCCCTCGCACTTACTCCGGGACAATAGCTGGATATTTCCGAGGGGGGTAGGAACGAAATACCAGTTTCTCAGGCGCTCGGGCGGTCTCGCCGTAGTTTCATTGTCCGGGCGGTTGAGGCGGTTTCGTAGCGAAAGGGTTAAAACTTGTACTGGATGACAATTGATGTTATTACAGTTTTTTGAAATATTAATTGATTAACCCTATCACTATGTCCTATTAAAACATGCCCTGTTGTGACCTGGGGTCCTCACGGATCCCATACTATACTACACATGTTTAATATGGTTTAAATATCTTATAAAGTACTTTATACATTTATTTAGTTAAATTTAAAAAAATTAACGCTTATTCTGATGTTTCATAGTAAACTTTATTTTTTATACCCAAAAGTATTAAATTTACATTAATTTTAACATATTCTAAATATTGGCTGAGCATACCTCACAAACTGTCCTCTGGTGTTCCGGGCAACAAGGGATATGGCAACTAGAACAGCGGGTCTTCACTTTTCTATCCATAGAACGTGGACATAGCTGGCACCTAGCATTTTTATTAGGTTCTTGAATTCCAGATCCCGTAGTTTCAGTATGTAGTTTCGGAATTTCGATCCCTAATGATTTGAGTGAAAGGCGAACTCCAGGTTGCAGCGTTTGAAAATTCTGCAGTCTTCTCTGAATTTGATCATTTACTAATTCTCTCCCGAGATCTTTCAGGTATAAGCGTCTTTGATGGCGCTTTCCAAATTCCCAATCTGAGTACTTTGAAATCCAAATAATGAACCCAGCAACAGCTGCACTGTCGATCATATTAAACCAGAAGACCATAGGCCAACGGCGTATCTTTCGCTTGCAAGTATAGAATCTGCATAAATGATCAAAGTTGTCAACTCCAGATTTTGTTGCATTGTAATGAATAATAATTTCTGGCTTATTATCTTCCTCTTCAATTATCATCTTGTCATGATGCATGGATAATAGTAACATGACTACCTTCCCTTTCTTTGGAGCATAGCTAACTAGAGTGAGTTCTTTATCAAAACAAAAGATAGAAGACTTCTCATCACGCTGACGATTTGGCAGTAATTCTTTAGGAACTTCCTTTCGATTTTTTCGAATTGTTCCAACTACTGTAGTTTTTGCAACTAGCAAATCCTCTGCTAACTGCGCGTTGGGGAAGTAATTGTCTATGGTAACATTGCGACCTTTGTTCTTCCAAGGGTCAACTAATCGTTTGACGGCTTCCGAAATATTATTTGCTCCAAATGCAACACCAGGTTGTCGTCCGACATACACTTCTCCTTTCAAAGGAAACGAGGTAGTTGAATCACAACACCAAAATATTTTTATCCCATACTTTCCGGGCTTACTCGGTAGGTATTGTCGAAAACTGCATCGACCACGTGTTGCCACTAATTGTTCATCGACTGTTAGATCTGTTCCAGGTTTGTAATATTTTGCCAGATTTTCGAGCAGCATTTGCCAAACGTCACGAACGGCAGCTAATTTGTCTACCTGCAATCTTTGATTTCTCGTTGCATCATTGTCAAATCTACAAAATCGAAGCAGATTTTGAAAGCGCTGCATTGACATAGTAGCACCAAATATTGGCTTTCCACTGTCCGTGGACCACATTTCCTCCAAACTTTCATTCGCAGATTTGTAGACACCACTGAGTAAGAGTAAGCCAATAAAAGCATAGAGTTCTGTTTCATCGGTTTCTTTCCAAATCTTCTTTTTTGTCAGATGTTCTTGATTCCAACATTTTATCACCTTTTTTGCCCTTCTGTTAGTTTCTTGGGCAATAACATTGATTATTTCAGGCGTTATAAAAAGTTTTAGGGAATCAAATTTATTAGTTACATTCTTAGCATTCCCTGCTAATCCACTTGTCTCTCGTAAAATATTAGCTGACAATATTTGGGCTGAATTAGGGTTATTTGTCGTCCACTTACGTCCTGATTGTGATTCAAAAATTTGTGATTGATTTAGCAAATTGGTGTAACGAGCTCGTTTACAAGGAAAATGTTGAGAGTCACTAGAGTCATCACTTTCTGATTCACTATCGGTTTCAAAGTTCGGATCTTGAATACTATCTTCGTCACTCTTTTCAAACTCAGATGACTCACCGAAGCTATCTATATCTACATCGTCATCACTATCACTTTCTTGTATCATACGCAAAGCGTCATCTACCGAAATCCGTTTTCGTGACATTTTTATGCATCAAAGCATAAGCATAAGTCTCAATTGAAAAGCGCAGTCAAGTGACAATTTCCTTCATACAGGAGAACAATAAAGAAAGAAACGAACGTATTTGCGGACAACTAGCGCCATCTATCGGATTCTGGGAGTAACAATCTGTGAAACAAAATTTTCAGAACCATGTTATAAGTATTTGCTGTTCTAAAAGTTTTTTTTTTCATTTTTTGTAATATTCTATGAATTTTTTAGCTTGGGGTCCACGCAAACCCCAGGACATAGAAATATGCTATCTATTTTTCAAATTAAAAAAATACCAAGTACCACTTATATTTGTACAGTTTAATTTTTACCGTGTGTTAGAAACATTATGATATGAGATGTCACCGGCTGAAACTACTCAGTGAGGGATAGATATTTTTTGACAACTTGTTGAAAGTGCTTGGGGTCCGCGTGGACCTCAGGACATAGTGATAGGGTTAATTAAATTTTAATTAATTTATTTATTTTTGCATGGGAAACAAAATGGCGGCCATTGGTTATTGAAGATCAATGAAAGTTAATTTACAGTACATATACATTTAACGTCTGAATTTAAAAACCATTAAAACACCAAATAAAATAAATTAAGACAGACTTGAGCACAGTTAAAAAATAAAATTTATAAGGAATATACTTAAAAACAATTAAAAATACAATATGTAAACGTTTCGCCAAGCGACACGGAAAGCATAATCAGTACAAAAATACCCATTACATTTCAAACGACAGAACAAATCAAGAACAGTTAAAGTTAGTTATTTTAAAAGCAAACAATATTCACTAGGGACAGAACGAGCATCATTCAAAGCCTGCCATCTCAATTCAGTGAACCAAGCCTCAAGGAGCAATCTACCATGGTAGTTGTTGCAACCCGATTTCAAAATACTGGCGTTCGCAATGAGCGGAATGTGATTCGTTTGAAGTGAATGCTGTACCATTTTTGAATTCAAATTACCCTTTTTTAAAGCACCAGTATGTTCTTTTAGGCGAATTTCCAATGATCTACCAGTTTCACCTATATAAACACTATTGCAATCTTTACAAGGAATAATATAAACAACACCGGGTAATTTAGACTTATCATATTGAAATTTATGCTTATTGAAAAAGGAACTCAATTTATTAATAGGTTTAAAAGAAACCCCAATATTGAATGATTTTAGAATGCCAGAAATTTTTTCAGAAATGTTCTCATAATAAGGGATACAGATAAAGGAGCTTGGTTTACTACGTTGAAAAGGGGAGGGAGTAGAATTTACAAAATTTAAAGTATTTTTAAAGATTTTTTAACAAGACCAATAGGATAGCTATTATTAACCAAATCGCGATAAATTTTACATTTCTCTATTTCAAAATCATTACTGGAACTGCAATATTTTATGGCTCTGAAGGCTAAAGTCTTAATAACGGTTATTTTATGGCTGAAAGGGCATATTGAATTGAAATTAGTATATTGACCAGTTGAAGTAGGTTTTCTGTAAACAGTAGTGGTGACAGATTGAGAGACATCAGTCGTGAGTCTGCGGATTAGAATGTCGAGAAATGGTAATTCAGCATTATTTTCAATTTCAACACTAAACCTAATAGGGTTAGAAATCGTGAGAATATCATTTAAGTCTGCTTTTTTAACTATCAAAAAAAATATCGTCTACATAACGTCTCCAAAAAAGTATACATGGACCAAGTTCAGAATTAATAGTATTTTCAATATTCTGCATTACAAGTTCAGCAATTACAACAGAGAGGGGGGCCCCATAGCGGTACCAGAAATTTGACTATAAAAGCAGTTATTAAATACAAAACAGTTTGAGGTCAAACAAAACTTAACCAATTCAACAATCCCTTCGACATTAAAATCAGTAGGTTGTGTTGGTGTAGGCCAGCTATCTTTAATAACTTTACAGACCAGATCAAAAGGGATAGACTTAAACAGCGAAACAACATTGAGAGAAGCCATGATGTAACCGATAGGGAATACAAAACTCTGTAAATCATCAAGAAATTTGTAAGGTGAATTAAGACTGTAATTGGAGTTTAAAGTAAGAGGTTTAAGAAGTGCGGATAAGTACCTAGAAACATTATATAAAGGGGATTTCCTTTATATCCAGTCTGTCCGCGCTCTAACTCTCGTAAATAAACTCGGATTGCCCTGAAATTTTTAGATATTGACGTTTACCATAGCACGTTATTATTTATAATGAAGTTTGTAGCATGTTTAATTCATTTACAGGGGCAGTCAAAAGTATTCCGTTACATTGCGGCCTATGGGAAAAAAATCGTTTCAAATGCTTTTAAATGATTTTACACGCTTTCAAACAGAATAAAATTGATATGCATTTATGAAGCGCACTAAAATATGCATTCTTTTGAATATGCAATGCAAAGAATAGTTATTGTTCATTTACTGGTCTAAAAAAGGAATTCCATTACATAATGATATAGGGGTGGAGGGAATTGTTTGCGGCGTACTTTAATTATGTTAATCTATTTCATATATAATGAAATTGATATATGTCGCTGAGGTTTACATACTATAAATTATTTCATGTATAATACGAAGTGTATATAGCATTTACAGGGACACACAAAATATTTCAGATACTATATTGTATCCGAAATACTGTTCATTAGCGATGATTGCTAGAAATTCCTTTTTTAATTATGATATGCGCTTTTATGATTCACTATATTTATGCATAGTATATGGTGTACATAAATGCTATAATTCATGTGCAGGGCTACACAAAAGTATTCGTAAGGGTTACTGGGTATGGGCGCAAATTGCTTAAAGGTGGTTTTTAAATGAGTTATCCTTTTGTACGCTGAACTGCATTTAATTTACTAAGAAATGTTTGTAGAATATAGATAAAATGATATACAGGGCCACGTAAAGAATCGGATACATGGCCGTCTATAAATTATAATTTCTGGAAATGTGATTTCAGCAGTTTTAAAAGTGTCTTAGTTTGAATTAAATTTTAACTAAATAGTGGCGTGTAATAAAGGTTCTAGGTAAACTACAGGGTTGTTCAAAAGTATTCAAGTATTTTTCCATATATTAGTATAAATTGCTGAAAGAGAATTTCAACCTCTTAGGTGTTTTCTTGCTGAACTAAATTTTTCCATTATATAGTATATATATCAAATACAGGGCTGTTCAAAAGAATTGGAAAACATATTTGGCTATGGGCGGAAACTGCTGAAATCAGTTTTTCAAATGTTTTATGTGTTTTCTAAAATGTTTACTAAGTTATCTTATTTACGTTATTTTCCTAAATTACGATGTCTTGTTAAAGCATTCAGGAAGTGTTGGAAAGTGTTTTATAATCTATGATCAATGCATGATTTCCCTTACTTGTTTTTTCTATTTCCCTGATGAGTCTTTTCCTATAAAACATACCAAATCTATTTAGCTCATATTCACAAAATACAATATACACGGGAATAAAAAAATTAAATAAATATGGCTTATCATGCCGCTCTGTAAATAAGAGTTGTGTCCTTGTGGGTTAGGATTGAATCGTGCGACACTTAAACAATCACATTTTAATAAGAATCACACACAAAATATATACAGATTCGCGAAAAGCGCAAAATAACTTTGGAACATACATATTTCCATACAAACATCTCTAGGGGAGATACATTTCGAACACACGCCGAAACTTTTCTTAAACCCGCGCAATCATGATTACATACATTCACTTCACTTCATCACTTCATGTTTGGCAAAATATCTCAGGATATTTTCCTGACAGTGGCAACAGCGCCATCTATATGCTATAAAAAATAAGGGAAGGCAGTCATTTTGTTACAATATCCCCCTCTGGTTCCGCGGACGTCCCGGTGAGGAACCAGTAACTTTTTTAAGTGGTTTGCCACGTTTCCTAATAGGTGCAATAGGCACAATGTCAGAGTCATTACACAGTTTCAAAGCTGACGTATGACATGTAGCAAGCGGTTCATTTGGATTGTCCATGCTTGCTATAACAAATGTGGTGGGTGATTTTTCAGTTAAAATAATGTATGGTCCGTCACGTTTAGGCATGAACTTTGCAGTTTTATTGCTAGAGGCTTTACTTACTGGATGTAAGTCAACCCAAACCTTGTCTCCTGGAGCAAAACAATGTCCTGATTTTCTTTTACGGTCAGCGTATTTCTTTATTTGATCTTTCTTGGCTTCAACTTTGTCCTTAATGTCTTTGGTGAAGTTTGCAAATTTCTTGAGGTATGGTGTAATTTCAGGTACAAAATTGTCATTGTGAATTACAGCACTAATGTCGTGTTGAACATCGTCTGTCGTTCTTAATTCTCTCCCAAATTGTAAAAATGCTGCTGTTTCTCCAGTGGTGTCACACTTAGCAGTATTCATTGCAAAACGTATTGTTGGATGTTTCTCTTCCCATGAACAGTGGTCATTCTCTACTAATATAGCCAATCTCGGCTTGAGATCTCTATTTTTTCTCTCCACAGGGTTTGCCTGAGGATGATATATGGGAGTTGGGTTTTGTTTGATACCTAAAAGAAAACAAAGTTGTTGCATTACACTACTAACAAATTGTGGTCCGTTATCACATATTATACGTCTGGGTAGACCATATCTAAGGACAACTTCTTCGAGCAACGTAGTTGCACACTGTGCTGCAGTAGCTTCTGTAAGGGCAAATAGTTCAACCCATCTTGTTGCACAGTCTTCCACTATGAATATCCATCTTTTACCATTCTTACTTTTTGGTAAAGGGCCAAAAAGATCAATTGATAGAACTTCAAATCGTTGTGAATACACTGGTGTTTGTAACAAACCGGATGGTTTTTGATTAGAAGGTTTATACCTATTACATTCAGCACAATGTTTGACGTAATCTGCAATGTATGAACGCATTCCAGTCCAATAATATCTTTTGGATATTCTATTAAATGTACCTTCAGCACCGTAGTGACCAGCCGTAGGTGAGTCATGGTGTTCTTTTAAAATTTTCTCCCTTTCATGTGAGGGGACTACTAGTTGTGCTTCTTCAGATTCCAAAGTTGGGGAATACCTGTATAAAACTCCTTGGTACATAACCGCGTTCAGTCCAGTTAGTGTAGTCTAGAGTTTTTTCTTCATCTTCGAAACTTTTAATAATTTTCTTTAATTCTTCATCTTTCATTTGTTCAGCACGTAGAATTCTAGGCATTTTAGCAGGGATATCAATCATTATGGTGCAAATATCACAATCTTCTTTACTGATATGATCACACGCAGGACGAGAAAGCATGTCAGCTATGACGTTCGCTTTACCTGGAATGCATTCTATTTTCACATTAAATTCTTGCAACTGTAAAGCCCATCTGGCAAGTCTTCCAGAAGGGGACTTTAAGCTCATGAGCCATCGGAGAGGCTGGTGGTCGGATGCCACAGTAACTTCTGTTCCGTCAATGTATCCTCTGAATTTATTAAGAGCCCAGACAACAGCAAGAGCTTCCCGTTCCGTGGTGTGGTAGTTGCGTTCTGCAGGAGTCAGTAATCTACTGGCGTACTCAATCGGATGCTCTTCCGCACCTTTACCCTGGAGAAGTACTGCTCCAGGAGCATAATTGCTTGCATCGGTTCGAATGATGAAGGGTTTTGTTTCATCAGCCTGTTTCAATATTAGTGATGAAACCAGGCATTGCTTCAAGGCTTGAAATGCATTTTCTTCATCGGCACCCCAATGCCATTGCACATTCTTCTTAGTGAGGTTACTAAGCGGTCTGGATATTTCTGCAAAATCTTGTATAAAACGGCGATACCATGAACATGTCTGCAGAAACGATTGCAGTTGTTTTATATTCTTGGGAGGCGGGATCCTCACAATAGCATCAATTTTCCCAGGATCAACTTCTAGGCCATTTGGAGTTATCCAGTGTCCTAAGTACTTTACTCTGGAACATGCAAAGTTGCATTTTTCTCGATTTGCAGAAAGTTTCCATTTGTCTAATCTTTGAAAAACAGCTTCAAGATCAGATAGATGTTGTTCAAAACTTGATGATAAAATAATGAGGTCATCAAGGTAAGAGAGAATATTTACATCTGGGAGTCCGTTGCGAAAGTTATCCATCGTCCTCTGAAACATTGCAGGAGCGTTACGGAGTCCAAAAGGCATTCTTCGAAAGCGGTATGTTCCGAGAGGACATACAAAAGCAGTTTTATCACGATCAGGCCCATAGAAGACACTCACCTGATGGTAGCCAGCATTCAGATCCAGAGTGGTCATGAACTGGGCAGTCTTTGCCTGATGTAGAAGATCGTCCATACGAGGGAGTGGATAGGTATCCGGTATAGTCACCTCATTGAGCTTCCTGTAGTCTACACATAGACGTACACTACCATTTGGCTTAGGAATGAGCACGATTGGTGCAGAATATGGAGATTCGCATTGCTCAATAATTCCTTTGGCAAGAAGATCATCAATTTCTGTTTTCAACAACTCTTTCTTAGCTGGTGATAACCTGTACGGTGGTAATGATATTGGACGATGTTCTCTAGTGTTTATGTGATGTTCGACGACGGGTGTTGTTTCTTCCCCTGGTTGAAAGGTATTGGAAAATTTTTCAAGCAAGTCATTAAGTCTCTTTCGTTGTATTGCAGATAGGTTTTGACCTTCATTTTCTCTTAACATAACTGTGTTAAATTTGACATTTGGTGTTGAGATTTCAGGTGTCGTTTTGAAAGGATCATCAACAAAAGGAAATTTATATCTTGGATTGTTCTGGAAATACCAACTTTGGCTTCGCATATCCAACACAATCCCCATTTTATTCAAAAAATCTATGCCTAACAATGTTCTATTTCCGGTGGCTCCGGGTAATGCAAAAATCGTTGTATTAGTTCTACGACCTTCTATTTCAACAGTGATTGTTGCTTGAAGAACGTTAGTTTCTTTTCGTATGCCATCAGCGAGCGTTATGTTTACACTGGTCTCTTCGAACGAAGTTCCTTGGTCACGGAGAAGCTTGAACAACATTTCCCCAGCAATGGAATGAGTAGCTCCGGTATCTGCGCAAGCTACCCCTTTAATACCATTTACCTTAATATACAACATAGGTGTTGCCTGTGTATTAATATAAGAAGATTGGAGATGTAGGGAACTAAAATTTGCTGATTTTACTTGCGTAGATGGGGAACAATTAGGACATTTTGCTTTGACAAAACCTTGTTTCCCACAGGCATAGCAGCTTATAACTGGACGCTTATCATCGTTTACAAAGCGTGAATTTGTATATTTTGAGGTAGAAGTATTTTTGAAATTTCCAAAATGTTCGCTAGCTTCATTTTTGGTTACCTGATTTTTCCAGAATTCCTAACCATTTGAATTTTTTGACAAAACATGTTTCTGTGTTTCACGCGATTTTGAATTACTTGCTGATTTTTGAAAAGGGGGTCTAATATTTTCATATATGTCAAGCTTTTCGGCCAACAAGACAGGGTCATTTAGTTTGTCCCAACCATCTAATTAATGATTTTTATATTCTGGTGGGCACTTTTTTTTAATCTGATCAGCGATTATTAGTTCTGAGAGCTTTTCAAATGAATTAACTTCTAATTCGGATAACCAACCTTCAAAATAATTTCTAATTTCAAAGTAAAAATCTTTCCAAGTAGAATTCTCTCTTTTTTGATGTCGGCTAAATAATACCCTAAACTTCTCCGCTGTTAATTTAAAACTTTTTAACAAAATGTCACGAATATGTGCATAGTTTTTGAACATTTCTTCAGGCTCTCTTGCTATAAGTTTAGCAATGTCATTCGGAAGTACGGCGACTAATTGTGAGACCCAAAAATCTTTGGAGACATTTAACATTTTCATTTGACGTTCAAACATTGTCAAGAACAACGACATATTATCTTTTTCCGGATTAAATGGTGGTAGGATGTTTTTAATATCTATACGCATCTGGCCCATTTGATTTTGTGGGACAGTTGTCGCGGTATGGTTTTGAGCTTGCAGCTTAAGTTTTTCTAACTCATAAGCTCTTTCCTCTGCGATACGTTTGTCCTCAACCCTTTGTTATTCTATGCTCTCTTGTTTTTTTCTATTTTGTTCTTCTATGCTCTCTTGTTTTTTTCTATCTTCCACGATAGCAATCAATGCCTCTTTTACAAATTGTTTATCGTCTTTAAAAAGGGCGCACTTCATAATTTTTTCACGCAAGACTACTATTTTATCATCTGCATCTACCTGAAGCTCTAATTCGGTAGCCAAATTATATAAATCGATTTTTTTCCCTTTAGAAAGAAACGCCATTTTTCCTCAAATCAGTTAAATTTATGCTTAAATTACAAAATTATATGCAATACTTGACCCATTAAATAATCAAATAACAAAATAACTACCTTCCCCTTACAGGTAAATATGCATAAACTTTCATAAACAATTGATGAAACATACAAAAAATAATTTAATACCATACCAAAATCTATCTCTAATTAAACATGAGCTCATGTAAATATTAATGCAAAAATATTATAATCAGTTAATATGCAACTTTTTTTTTCCAATATAACCGTATAAAACTGTCAGAAATATTTAAATCATAAAATTTTAAGTATATGAAATACCATCGATAATTTGATGTGAAAAAAATTTTCATTCACAAATAAATATGAAAGCAACAAAAATATCAAAATAAGGTACTTACTTACTTCTTTAAAATAAACAACATTCTAAATAATTATTGACGATTACTGAAATCACTTTTCTTTTCTAATATACTACGCTGTGCACAGTTAGAGCAAATAATCATAAAATTGACTTCCTCAAATAATATTGCATTGAAAAAAAGAAAAGAAAAAAATATTACCAAAAGAAATTATATAAATCTCTTTTTCAGAAAATTAATCTTTCATAATACTCAAAAGAACAAAAACAAAAAAAAAAAAACCACATACATAAAACAGCATTTAAAAATAAATAAACCACCAGCTGGCCAGCAATAAACAGAAAAAAAAATTCAACTTTTTACCGGTAAGAAAACAAAATTTATCTTTAGATAATCATTCTTCGGTGGTCACGTGACAGTTTCAGATTTCTTTTAAACACACAGAATATCGGCGATAGCAGAACACTGAAAGTTATTCCGAAAACATTTTAGAATTGCGTAACGAGTATTCGATGATCACAAACAGCAATTATGTAACAAACTCAAAGATTTTTTTTTTCACTTTTAACAGCACACTTTCGCCTTGAGAACTTTAAAGCTTGAAGCATACCCTACAAATAATTATTCCATAAGCTGATTCTTGCATACCTCACACAGAATTATTCCAGGAGATGGAGAATGGAACTAATGATTTATTATAAAAATTAGGCACACTTTAGAACCGAAGCGGTTCTTTTTTTACTTTAAACTATTGAAAAATCTAGGTGATTCTTTTTATTCATTTGCCAGGGCGGCAATACACTATAGAAGGAAAACGCTTTTCTTGAAATTAGGCTTTCACATTCACAGAATTGAGAATTGTTTCTCAAACTTTAGAATTTGGAGATACTTTTTAATCACTTACTTTGTCAGGATGACAAATACACAATTATCCACTGTCATTATTGTCCGGATGACAATTTTTTGAACCTGGTATAGCGGTTCCTTTTTATTTCGTTTTTGAAGAAGGAGATTTTTTTCCCGTTGGGCGCCATTTTGTGTCGTTGTGGGTTAGGATTAACTCGTGCGACACTTAAACAATCACATTTTAATAAGAATCACACACAAAATATATACAGATTTGCGAAAAGTGCAAAATAACTTTGGAACATACATATTTCCATACAAACATCTCTAGGGGAGATACATTTCGAACACACGCCGAAACTTTTCTTAAACCTGCGCAATCATGATTACATACATTCACTTCACTTCATCACTTCATATTTGGCAAAATATCTCAGGATATTTTGCTGACAGTGGCAACAGCGCCATCTATATGCTTTAAAAAATAAAGGAAGGCAGTCATTTTGTTACAGAGTTGTATTAATATCCCTTAGATTCCACGTTCGTATTTAATAAAGCAATGACAAATCACAACACATTAAAAAACTTACGCATTCTATATATCGAGCTTGAACTCAAGATCAAGCTTAGAACTTAATAAAAAAAAAAAGATGTCAATTGATAAGCATTGTTTTTTAAGTGGAGAAATTAAAAATGTTTTAGAAGAATAGGACTCCAAAATAGCGATATTTTATAAAAAGTACGGTAAAAAGATAAGATTTTATATTTCAAAGAAAACTTTATTTTTAAATTAATCGCAGTATTAATACTTAGAAATTTTTCCTGAGAGAAACATTCGCCTTATATACAGTATTTCAAATGAAAATCAAATTTAAAATTAATTGCTTAAAAGGCGCAAAGGCCAACATAGTGAAAAAGATTCCATGCCGGGACTAGAACCCGGGCCATCAGTATAGGGCACTGACATTCTACCGACTAAACCAGACGGAACGATACCCAGCCGAGAAAATTTATCTCTATTACATGTTGGCAAGGCTACAAACTCAGCACAAGAGGGAATATTTATCGTGAGCCACCGACATGGAGTAAACACGAAACTTAATTAAATCCAGCATCGATTGAAACTATATTAATACTTGGAAAATTTTCCAGGGAGAAACATTCGCCTTGCATACAATATTTCAAATGTCAAATTAAAATTACCTTAATTTGAAATTTGATTTTCGTTTGAAATAGTGTATGCAAGGCGAATGGTTCTCTCTGGAAAAAATTCCAAGTATTAATATAGTTTCAGTCGATGATGGATTTAATTAAGTTTCGTGTTTGCCCCATGTCGGTGGCTCACGATAAATATTCCATCTTGTGCTGCGTTTGTAGCCTTGCCAACATGTAATAGTGAGAAATTTTCCAGGCTGGGTATTGTTCCATGGGGTTTATTTGGTAGAATGCCAGTGAGCTATACTGATGGCCCGGGCTCGAGTTCCAGCATGGAATTTTTTAACTATGTTGGCCTTTGTGCTTTTTAAGCAATAAATTTGATTTTCATTTAAAATCATCACAGTGTTTATGACAAGTTCGTCACAAATGACACATTTCAAAAATTGGTCGCAATGTGACTTCAAAGCATTGTCGCTTTCGTCACAGATTCGTCACAAAGTTAATGCGAAAATAGTCAGAAATGACACACTTTTCACAAATTTGTCACACCGTGACTTCACAGAGGGGTCACAATGTAACGTCACAAGCGACCTCTAAAACGGCCATAACGACTTCGCATTCTAGTCGCTATGACGTCACATCGACGGTCACAACATCACAGTGTGACTTCACAACGATGTCGCCGTGACGTCACCGTGACTTATGGGTCCATTTCTGTAGAAAGTAAAAGAAAAAAGATGGAAAATAGCAATAATATCTTTTAGTTGCCATTTTCCCATAAAAACTGAAAAAAAATGTACTACTTAAAATTCCTGCTATTTTGAAAAAATATAAATGAATGATTTCTGATAAAACATGGAGCTATTATAAACTAAATTTAATTTTCAGTATCTATATTAACATTACAAACAACTGAAAGCATATCAATCATTAGATAGCTTTTTTTTTCTTTTTTTGTTGAGTTTCTTGAATGACGAAATCTCTTTTTTTGGATTTGTGTATTATGCAGCGATTGTGACGTCCTATGCGTATTTTACTGTAGATGTTGTTTAATACTGTATCGCAAATGAGGAATTCTTCAGCGGATGTGGATGACGTCTTTTTACATTAAATAAAAGCGTGTGTTTTATGTCTTAAAACTGAAATATGTTTTGTACTATCTATCTATATATACATATATATTTTTTTTCATCGGGGGCGACACTAAATTCCGAAAAGCAGAATTCCTGCTTTCTAGTAATTTGCTATTTTTTGAATAGAAAATATTTATATTAACTTTTTCTCTTCATTTAAATCATTATGCATGCGAGTAATAAATGAATAACCATATCTATATATGATTGCAAATGCATAAAAAATATATATAAAACAATGTTAAAGAATAAATTAGACACTGATAACGATATCATTAGGGAGGAAGATCGAAGAATGATAACATATGATATCTTAAGGAGGGGAGAGGGGTACAAAATTGCCAAAAAAATTGATTTCGCTATATAGTTACAGCCCCACACAGAAAAAAGAAGTTAAAAATCTTAATTTTCTGAAGAGATATTTTAAAATTACGAATGCATTACACGCCCATAAGTTTGAAGTTAGCGAGAAAATTTTTGAAAGCACTGACCAACGCAAGTCTCAGGACTCTTAAAGCATCAAAATTTTCAAAATTTAATTTTTTCTAGATGTTAAACTACTATCTTTTCTGAACATTTTGATATAATTTTTCCTTGAAATTCTCATTAGAACAAAAGTTATGGCTTTTAGAATTATACCCGCTCCATAGCTCCGAAATTTCGAGGCCATTTTTCTCCAAATGACGTTTCTGGGCATAACGCGCACGATATCTCAAAAACTTCTAAATATTTCTTTATAAAATTTTGAAAACATATGTTTCAAGTTAATCTGTATAAGCCGAAACTGAAATTCCCCTTTTATTGTTCAAAAAAATATTTATTTATTTATTTTTTTTTTTTTTTTGGTGATTTTGTTGTTGAAAATTTTGGTTTTAGTTAAATACAGCTTTGTATTAAAAATGGAAAAATGTTTTAAATACAAATTTATTTAGGATCAGGGCAATTACTACAATCGGATGCATAAGTAGGCACAAAAAGTTTCATTCTAGTTGCAATATTTCTTTTGTAATCGTGCGCGTAAGCTATTATAACAATTTTCTGCTCGTCAAATATCTGACACTTTGTAGCCCCGTGTAAATGATAATTCTGCACCTTGCAATTTTTTAAAGACATAAAATAAAATAACGTACTTTTAACGTACTAACGTAACGTATCTTTCATCTCAATAAAAATTGTGCTTTAAAACCATATAAATTTTAAGATATTAAAAGTTAAAAATGGCCTCTTTTTTTAATTTTTCACTTTTCACTTTAATTAATTTTAATTTTTTTAATAAATCCTGAGACCCCATAATATAGATTTTTTTTTATGTTGAAAAAGGAAAGCCTCTCGTAAAATGACTCAGTCATTAAATGTTTTATATAATCATATGAAAAACAGCTAAACATTTAATTATATTGATCCCCCGAATGAAAGAAAAATGAATTAAATTATGTGCTGAAGTATAGTATTATCATTCAAATGCGGCTCGCGAGAAAAATGTGTATCCAGAGTAAGATTTCAAGATTGCTTTTCTGAACGGGAGATATTCCAAGTGAAGATTGTTTCATGATTTAAAATTATGTATCTGGGAATACAAATGTGCAAAATGCAAAAACGTTTCTTTTCCAGATCTCACTTTCAGAACGAGAGCTTTTGCATGAGTTATTTGCGAGTTTTGTTTTTGTTTATTTTTGTGATATTTCAAATGATAATAAAACAAGAACGAAAAATCATGCGTCCAGCATAGATTATGAAACACTTTCCAACACATTTAGAATATTATCACAAAATTTTACAGTTAATTAAAGTGAAAGATGTATAAATTAACAACTTAGAAACTGCATAAAGTAATTAAAATCCCAATTACTGAAAATACCACCAACAGTCGGAAAAATAACAGAATTTCTTTTGTGCAGATCTATATGATCTACATAGTTTTGTATCTATAATACATAGTATTCTAACAATTAACTCAATTATATACAGAGCACAGTTGAAAATTCCCATTCATCCATTTCCGTCAGTAAACGGGAATGTACTTTAGATCTTTTGTGTAGATCTGTATAGGATCTACAGGAGTTACACACACAAATATTAAAAAATAATACTAAAATTTCAAAACGCGTACCATAACTTAAAACACATTTTCAGCGCATAGACATATTCTTCATAAACAGTACTATAGGCGCATACTTTTGTGCGTCCCTGAAAATGAATGATAAATTATATGCACACCAGATCTTACACAGAGCACTTAATGGTACAGCTCAACTACTTAATGGTACAGCTACAGTGTAACCTCTGAATAACGGTTACCAGTGGGTCCGATGAAAAGTGACCGCTCTTCAGAGGTGGGTGTTCTTCAGAGGTTTCATTTAAAAAAAAATCATAATTACATAAATTTAAATAGAAATACACAATCATTTTAATTAATCCTCATTGTTTTAATACATAAAAGAAAAACAGTGATTTGAGTTGCTTTTTTTCTGCAAATATCTTTCTCCATAGAAATAATAGTATGAGTTGTTTTTGCTGTACAACTCATCATCATTATGATTTAATGCAAAAATTTTTATATCGCGAAGGTTCGAAAAAAATTTAGTATATGTGTTAATAATGGAAATTTTAGGTGATTCAAAATCTCTTCCATATCTCCTTCCGTATCACTTTTCTCTTCCTCTCTCCTATCTTCCACCATTTGCTGTATGAATCAAATGTAGCAGTAACTGCCAAATCTTTGTCCAGACACACAAACTTACTGGCGTTCATGTTAGTTATGCTTGCTGTTCTAAGAATATTAGTATCTAAATTTTCCCCACCATTATTGCCTTCATTTTCTGTGTCTAGTTTTGGAAAAGGATTATGTTTTCAAGAGATTAAATAACATTTTTTTGACATATTAAATAAACTTTGTTTGATCTGCAACAGATTTTGGTTTATAAACAAATATGAAATTGTACCAGAAACTGTTAAAAACATTTTCTCGTGACTTTTGAGCGGACGTTGTTCAGAATTCCTTATTTAGAAAACATACTAATCTTAATGCTATGGAATGTGTTTGATTCCATCAATATCTGCCCGGTATTCGGAGTTTGTCCTTGTTTAGAGGTAACCGTTCAAGGAGGTTTCACTGTATATAAATTTCAATATTTGAAAAACAATGTAATATTAAAATACACCGCAAACGATTTTTTCCATAGGCCGTAATGTAACGGAATTCTTTTGAGTAACCCTGTAAATGAAGCGTAAATACTACCCAATTCAACTTAAATACCGAAAATGCCATGATAAACCCCCAAAACATTTTTTTAATTTCATAGCAATCTGACTGTATTTACGTGAGTTATTACACGAACAGACAATCTAAATTAATAAATACTTCTCAACTATGTTGGAAAGTGCTAAAAATGAGAAACCGATATAGTCTTTTAAGTTCTGTAATTTTAAAATTTATTTTAAAAAAATAAGATTTATATATATATATTTTTTAAAAGTCCCTATACAATTATTTTAATTTATCCACATAAAACTTTTCATAAGATATTTATTCAAATTTCGTATCTTATTCTTAATAATTACAGTTATGGACGAAAATAGCGTATTTGTCTTCTCCAATACAATATTATTAAAAAGATTCCTGCTTATATCGTTATAAAATAAAATAAGAGCCCCAAATAACGAAAAGATGCAAGACCACAGATATAATCTATAATAAGATTAAACAACATGTACAGTAGATATTAACTTAAAAAGGTTTGGATTTACATTTTTTTATAATTTTTAGTACTGCAGAAAAATGATTTTTTAAAAATGTCCTTACTTATTGTAAGTTTAGTTTTCTCCCTAACCTAAACAAGAAAGGAAAATCATGCGTTAAGCATACATTCTGAAACACTTTCCAATACCTTTACACTGTTAAAAATACCCCTATAAAATTACGGGCAAAGGCAGCAGCAGAGATTCCAGTCATACGCCGTAAAAAAAAAGGTCCATGCCCATCCTTTTATGCAGCCCGTAAAACAGGATATAATGTACTTATAAAACACAATAACACTTTACTTACTGTTCAGTAGCACGTAGCACGTTAGATAATCATCACATAATCGCTTTTTTGGCGACTTAAAAAATATGTTACGGTCGCGGTTAAGTGACATTATTTTTCGAAACACGACTAAAATGAAGGGCTACACCCTAGCGGAGGAAAATGTATGGGGTCATATCGTATTTTTGCTAACAGATGGGCTAGCACTGTAAGAATATGTGGATTGCCCTTAATTTTCTAAGTATCTAGAGGATAAAGCCGCTTATTTAGCAGATCAGACCGTTTTTCACGAAATAAGGCTGTTGCCCATGAAAATAGAAGGCCAAACGCTCATAAATTTACAGTTTTTTCTAAGAGTGTATAATACTTCAACAAAGCGCCATCGTTTAATAAGGGTGATAAATGATATTTACCGAAACAATTTTGAAAAATAATGTATTTGAATAAGACATCTGAAAGCACAATTTTTGCAATTACCATCTATAGTCGATTTTTCTTTGTGCAGCCATCTATATGGTCTAGAGATTTGTATATATGCTACACAGTATTCAAAATTTTAGTTCAGTTCTGAAACGCATAAATTTCCCTTCAGCAATTTCCGTCAATAAGAGGAAATAACTCGAATTTTTATAAGAATTTAATTCATATAATATACATAGTTTATACACTACTAGTAATATGTAAAATAATTCGCTAAATTTAAAACTCACTTCCAGCAGTTGTTGCTCGTAGACTTTACTGTAAATGAATTCTTTTGCCTATCACTGTAAATGAATGATAAATACTAAGCATATCATAGTCTATACAAAGCTTTTTGTAGAGCACTTCAATGATATACAGGGTGTTGACAAATTCGACCGACAAATTCAGAGGTGTATTAGTGGGCATCAAGAGGATGAAAAAATTACCATAGAAGAAGTGGTCTCAAACTACGTATTTAATAAAAAGTATAGGGTGTTCAACTAGTTTGCGTTGACGTTAATAACTTAAAGAAAACTGAAGTATATTATGATAAAACTTTTAATATACATTCTCACATTTGTTGCAAATGTGATAATATAAAAAAATTGATAGAAGTTTCCATTATACAATCCAGCAGTATGCACTTGACACGCTCCACACTTTGAACTGCAATTACAGTTCAAATGGTATCATCAATTGCTTGAGAACGCTGTTTTAGGGAATTTTTCGTGATTTTATAACATTTCACATAAAACAAGGTGCATATAGTTGTATTTTCATTGCAATACTTTTATTTGTATGAAGGTTACTACAGTCAACCCAAGTTCAGTTAAGATGAGACACCCTGTATACGTATATGTGACTAAGTGGTTTGCGACCCAATATTCTATGTCAATTTTTTATTCTCTTCATTCCTACTACTGCCCATCTGAATTTGTAGTCCGAATTCGGCTTTACCTTGTATATCAAAAGAGTTTTCCTCATACGCCATGATGTAATGGAATTAATTCATTTGGGTGTCCCTGTAAACGAAATAGAAATGCTATATGCGTCATTTTTAATACCGAACATGCCATGATAATCATGAGTAACATATTTCACTTACGTAGCTTTTCGAATATATATACGAGAGATAAAGCACGACCAGTTATTCAGACAAAAACTTTTTAATTATCTTGAAAGTATTAAAAAGGTCATGAACTTTAAGTAACCGACGATTTTAATTTAAAAAGTAAGCTCCATAACGAACTATAAAGGCAAATTAATGTTTAAAAATATTTCTTCTTTAAACGAAAGTAAAATGTATTAAGTTATATTATGTTGTTGTATTACTCAAAAGAAGTCTGCGAGAAAAATGTTTATCTGAAATAAGATTTCGTGGTTGCTTTTCTGAGTTGGAAATATTCCAAGAGAAAATTGTTTTAAGATTCAGAACTATTTAATTGTGAATTCATATGTGAAAAATGCAAAAATATTTCTTTTCTAGATTTTCAGAACAATAACTTTTGTAACGAGTTATTGTCAAGTTTCCTTTTAATTATTTATTTATGATGCTGCATTTGAGAAAAGAATAGAAAAACTTCGTGATGTTTACTTATGTTTTATTATTTCAAATTTTAAGCGCATAAAATGTTGCTACTTTTAGAGATTTGAAATGTCTGAAAAAGGAATGTCATAAGAAGGGGCATAATTTCGTAAAAATTATTATTATTATTATTATTATTGTTACTACTATTTATATTATTAGGCCCCGGTACGGTATGCTATTTCTTTCTCCCAGTTTATTTTCTGACATCTCCAAAAAATAACGTTACCTTACAGAAGCCAGCCGTAAAACAAAGCAGTACGATTAAGTACCCAATAGCAATTTTTTAAACTTCTAAGCATCACACATTTTCGATTTTTATACCGTCGTATTGGAAAAAAAAAGTTATTTTAAATGCATTTTGTTTGAAAACTGTATCTCCATTTATTTTTGAAATATTAATTTATTTGTAGTTTTTAGAGCCATTTGCTTAATATTGGCCACGGAAGTACTCCATTTCAGTAGAAAGTAAAGGAAAAATAGTTCTAAAATAGTAATTATATATTTTTGCTGCCATTTTCTCATAACAACCGAAAGAAAATGTAATTAAAATACGTGCTATTTTCAAAAAATAAAAATAAACGAATGATTTCTGATAAACAATGGAGCTATTATAAACTATATTTAATTTTAAGTATCTATGAATCATTAGATAGCCGTTTTTTTTTTTTTTTTTTTGTCGATTTTCTTGAATAACGGCATCTTTTTGCTGCATTTGTGTATTATTTCGCGATAGTGACGTCCTATGCATACTTTACTCTAGTTGTTTAAGAGTGGATCGTTATGTGGAATACTTAAGCGGATGCGAATGACGTCATTTTACATAAAATAAAAGCGTGTGTTGTAAGTCTTAAAATTGAAATATGTTTTGTACTATTTATATATACATATATACATATTTTTAATCGGGGGTGACGCTAAATTCTGAAAAAGCAGAATTCCTGTTTTATAATTATTTTTATTATTATTGTCATTATTGTCATTATTATTATTATTATTATTATTATTATTATTATTATTATTATTATTATTATCACTATTATTATTAATTCATTGCTTAATTATTTTTGTTTTCCCCACACTTAGTAAGTTGAAAAGTATATAAAAAACAAGTTAAAATACATTTGAAAGTATTTTTATCTTTAAAAACTTTATAAAAACAGCGATTTTTTAAAATTCAAAGGTTTGTAAAATCTTGCAATTTCTTTGAACTAATAGAGATAAATAAAAATTAAAAAGATAAAAATTTAAAAGAAGATATAAAAAAGATCTGAAATCTTCACACTTTTTCCTGTTATATAAATGTAACAGATTTATTGTATTTCTTTTTTGTGAGTATTTTAAAGTGCGCTGAAATACTAGTTAAAATGCAAATGTTCAAAAAATTATATCTCATCAGTGAAAGAGATAACAGGATGAATTTTTATATGTGTTATTAGTACTTCAAACATGGCCAGAAAAAATTAACTGTTATCGCTTTACCTTTCGAATTATAATAAGTTAAATGCTGAAAAATTTCTAAAATTAGCAGTTTCGACAGCTGGTGCTTAGAAAGGTAGAAATGGTATATAGAGAGGTCCTTCCTTGCCAAATCATATACATAATTATTTGGCAAGGAAAGACCACTATATACTCGTATATATATACTCTCTATATACTAATCTGTAAAAAAAAATTCTGTTTCCCAACTAGTCTATGATACACGGAATCTTGAAAAATAAAGAAATAAAGAAATGTAAAGATAGAAATAAAAAAATGCTAAAAAAAAAAAAAAATAGTTTACTGTGTTTAATTAATTAAAAATATACATTAAATTTCAGAAAATTTTATTCAATTATTTTTCAGAAAATTATTTCAATAATTTTTTTCTCTTTTCTAAATGTCATTTTATTCGTGAAGCGATGAAATTTCTCAAATTGCTAGAGTCCGTACCTTATAAATCAGTTGAAAAAACAGAAAACGACTCACCAGATTGACATAAACAGTATATAGCGAATTTTTTTTTCTTGTTAAATTATAAATATGTATCACTTCTCTCTTTGGAATTATAAATTTTCGAAAATGCTGTTTTTTGGAAACTTTCAACATTTGCAGTGTTATAATTCAGGAAGAAAAAGAGATACCAGTCTGTTTTTTTCACTGGATCTGTTCGAAGTTGTAACACATAAAAAAAATGCATATTGTTTTCTCTTTTTATTCATGAGCTAATTTTTTTAACTGACATTTTGGCTGATATTCCAAAATAATTTAAAGCATTGACTGTTTTTTATTTTTTATTTATTTATTTTTTACAAAATACAGATAAATCTACGACAATTACATCAGCTAAGAGAAAAAAATGAGCAGATTGCTTTTCTTGTTGAATTTTTTGTTCTGCTTTATTAGTTTAGAAATAATACCGGATTTTACAAAGCTGTGAATTTCATAAAATTGCAGCTTACAAACTATGTGATTTCGAAAATTTTTTACGATGGAATATATATATATATATTTTAATAAAATTTAATTGCTTTTATATGTAGGTGTTCAAATACACAACGGAAAAAAAAATTATGCGAAACCCTATGTTTGATGAAATTCTGTAAAATGACATACGATAAATATATGTGAAATATAAAATGCATTAGTTTTTTTAAAACGCTTTGTGCCAAACCGGATTTAATTTTCAAATTAATTTATTTAAATCCAAAAAATACTAATTTAGGCAGTCACACACACAAAATAATTAATTTAGATCAATATAGAAAAATTCTGAGTTATTCAGTGAAATAAAATATATCTTATAAGTATTATCAATTACCATGATAAATACGCATCGTGTTTTTAGATGCATTTTTTTTTTTTTTTTTTTTTTTTTTTTTTTTTACTTTCTTCTATCTTCAATAGAAGAAAGTATTGTAATCGAATTTTTTTTTCGACTTCCGGTTTTCGACGGATTTACACGTTGTAGGGGTCAGAGATCCCCAAAACATGTTTATAGAAAATGTTTGTCTGTCCGTGTGTCCGTCTGTCCGTCTGTCTGTCGCCATTGTACCATCAAAAAGTGTATGAAGTTATGCATATAATTGAACCAAATTTTTATTTTAAGTTTTTGGCCATGAAAAGCAGATCCTCCCTAAATTTGGAAATAATTCGCCGGTAGGGCGCGCTGTTATACGATTTTTATGCGATTTTGAATATTGTACCATCCAAAAGGGTATGGAGTTATGCATAGAAATGAACCAAATTTTTATTTTAAGTTTTTGGATATGGCAAGTAGGTCCTCCCTGAATTTTGAAAAAATTCGCCGGTAGGTTGCGGTGTAACAGCGATTTTTGTGCAATTTTGAATATTGTACCATCCAAAAGTGTATGAAGTTATGCATAGAATTGAACCAAATTTTTATTTTAAGTTTTTGGCTATGGCAAGCAGATTCTCCCTGAATTTGAAAAAACATTCACCGGTAGGGAGCGCTGTAATAGCGATTTTGAATATTATACGATCCAAAAGTGTATGAAGCTATGCATAGAATTGAACCAAATTTTTATTTTAAGTTCTTAGCTATGGCAAGCAGGTCCTTTCTAAATTTGGAAAAACTTCGCCTGTAGGGGGCGCTGTAATAGTGATTTTTGTGCCATTTTGAATATTGTACCATCGAAAAGAGTATGAAGTTATGTATATAATTGAACCAAATTTTGTGTATGTTTCTGGCTATGGCAAGCAAGTCTTCCCTGAACGTGAAAAAATTCCGCCACAAGGGGGCGCTATAATTGGATCTCTGTGTCATTTTCATTATTGTACCATCGAAAAGTGTATACAATTATGCATACAACTCAACCAAATTCTTTTGCGCATGTTTTTGACTTTGGCCAACAGGTCCTCTTTGAATTTGGAAATATTGCGCGGTAAAGGGACTCTGTTATAGCAATTTTTGTATACTTTTCTTGATTTTACGAAGTTCTATTGTCCATCGGCGACTCGTGCAAAGGCGTGAACTCGCTTCCTGCTAAGCCGGCTATTCGCAAACATCTGATAACATCAGAATAAGGAAAAACTATTAATTTTAACAAATATCATGATATAGATTAACTCGTTTTTAGTTCGTTTAATTGACTGAAACAGAAATTTAAGATGAAAATTAAATTTGGTATAATATTGGACTAATAATATTGAAGTATTAACATGTGTAACTAGTTTTTGAAATATTAAGTTGTATAAGATAGAAGAAAGTTTTGGGATTGGCACATCCAACTAGTTTTAAAGTTACATCTCGTACGCAAGACTCAGAAATGTGTTACGTTTTATGCTAAAGCAGCTCGCGAGAAATTTATTTGTGCTGAATTAGATTTCACCATTGCTTCTGTGAATTGGAGATCTTAAGACAAAATTGTTTCAAGTTTCAAAATTATTTAATTGGTGGTTCTGACATGGTAGTATAAAAAATGTTTTTTGTTTCAGACTTTACTTTCATAAAAAGAATTTTTCATGAGTAATTCTCGAGGTTCACTTTCATTACTTTTATTTTAACTGAGAAAATAATGGAGAAATCAGGTTATCCCTTTGGGGTTCTACTATTTCTATTTAACGAGTGCAATAGTAGCTTTACTACTTTTGATTTGTGATGAATCCAAAAGCTCCTTAATTAAATTATTTTCCTTAAGTATAATATTTTCTCTTATACATAAAAAGGATTTAAGGTATCTACCTACATTAAAATCGTCGTTTTGGTGAAATTTTCGAAATTGTTTTACTGTTTTATTTTAAAAAACAATCTTTTATGCTTCCAAATATGTTTTAATTTTATTCCTACGAGTACTAGAAGAGGAGTTCCGGGCGATTAATTAAACAGGAAGTAATGAGTCAAATACCGGAAGGGGGCAGGAAATATCAGGTCAATATCCGGAAATATCAGTGACGTACCGGAAGAAGGTCAGGCGAAAATTAAGCAGTGTTTCTGTTCCTGATTTTCGTGCATTTTTTACATAAAAACAACAATAAAATTCAATGGACACTTTTAGATTAATTTTAGAGATAAGACGCAATATAGGTAAGAAATCTTTAAATGCGATTTCTGGAAAATCTATTTTTCAGTTATTTTTATGTTCGATAAACTACATTGCATAAAATATTTTAAACATATTTCAGTGAAATTTTGCCAGAATGCTTTCCTCATTATTCACTATGTTCTGACATAGAATCTATGCTCTATGTGATAATGTAATTATTTTAAAAGTACTCGAATATAAAAAAAAATTTTATGTTTTATAAAAAAAAATATGTATTTTTTGAGATACATTTTGAAATATTTCAGTTAATTTTTCAGATTTTGAAAAGCTTATAGTTCTGTGCACAGGTATTAGTAGTACAAAGGAAATTGTGTCTATGCTTATTTTTATATGAAGTGCAAGTTTAAGTAAAATTTTACTTCTAGTTTCTCATCTTTTACAGATAAAACATTAAATTAACCATAGATTTTAGGAATATTTTGACAACTAAGAAAAGAAAAAGACATCCTTTAAGAAGAAAACACAGAAAAAAGAGTTAAAAATATTAATTTACCGAAGAAATATTTAAAATATAAGAATGCATCAAACGCCCATAGAGGAGAACGTCCGAAAGAAATTCCAAAACTAATTGACTAGCAGCCTTAGGGTTAATTTTGTTGGCAATATAGTGATAATGCAATACAACCATATGATTCCTATACGAAATTTAATAAGGAGTCTAACAGAGATATTAATTTTTATCAAAAATCTTATTTTGTTAATGAAAAATACAAATTACTTTAAGAATTTTTTAAATAACGCCAACATTTTAAATTTTGGTCTGTGCGAATTCGTATTAGTGTGCAGTTCACTGGTTAAAAGAGTATTTACGAAACATTTATAACATTGTTAACAAGAATATTCATTACATATAACTCTAGTTATTATAAAATGTCACATGGTTATAATAATAGACATAAAAACAGATAAAATCATGCAATGTTTCTAATAATTCTATTTAAGCGGGCCTTGAACCAAAGTGAGGCCCAAGGTCTGATATTCTGTTGACCCCCCCCCCCCCCCTTCCCTTTTCTTACACTTTCACAAAAAAATAAGATTTTTTATGCCTTAGAAAGCATATACGGAAACATAAATATTCATTTAGATAATAACCCAGTGGTAGGGGAGGGAAAAAGACCGAATTCTGAATTAATTAGAGGAAAGCTGGAAATCGTTTTAATCACTTTAATTTAGGTCTAGAATGAATGTACTAAATTTCCCCCCTCTTACTAAGTGAGCGTTAGAAAATATGCACAGATTTAAAGACGAAAAATACGCTTTTATTTATTACCATAGCAATATCTAAAAAAAACTAACTCTATCAAAAACATTGTCAATGCAAATGTTGTAGAGCGTAAAATTCTGAATAAAATGAGTACCCGCACTTAATATTTTTGTTGAACATTAAGTTCACAATTAGGGGAGACCGGGGCTAGTTGGAGCAGTTTTTAATTATTGATTTTTATTAATTTTTTGTTTAAGTTTTTATGAAACTTTAACTGTATTTTTAAAGAACAGGCAGAATCACCCAACCGGAGCACCCACCAAATTTGGCATAGGTTCTATTGCTCCGGCGGTAAACCCTATGCACCACCAAGAAAAACCACCGCTAAGAAAGCAGGCCCAGAAAAACCAGACGGCAAATAATTAAACATAGACTAACGTTCAGTAGTGAGACTCTCACTAGAAATAAAATCTACATACATAAGGTTACATAATTTGTAAACCAAAATAAAATTTAAACAAAGAACGAGAACACCTCTCGTTAAACACCAACAGAACCAAAACAAAAAAAAATCACAGATGTTCAAGTCACTGACTTGAAAACTTATACAAAACTGGAATCACACATTGAACTAAATTATAAATTAAATTGACCTGCAAATATACAAATTGCAATAGACTAAAATAAACGAGTCCATCGCCAAAGTCCTACAAAATAATTGTTCGTATCATAGTTCCTAAGAAGGACACCACATACACTCTGAAACACAAAGTCTGTAGAAAGTAGTCCGAAAGGTTCGTAAAAAGACATAATAATGTTATTAAAAAGTTTTTAAAAGACCATCATATGTAGCCGCACAACATGCCAATCACTGTTAGCACCGAAGATAAAGAGATAGTTCCGACCAGCAGGCCAAGTATTTCAATGTCACAATAAGGGCACAGCTTTATAGTACTTTCACCAGCTTGCAGTAAAAACCACAAGAAGTAGACGTTCAAAACACATATTTAATAAATGAAAAATTCTTATTTAGCTTGTTATAGATATTTCGTAACTTATTATAGTTCCCACGACAGGCGAGAACTCTTCTGATATTCCATGCCACTGGACGGTTCCTAATAAAATCAAATTTCTCAGCAGACACTTGGCATGGGTCAAATAAAAAATGTCGAACATCGCCCTTAGTACCACAACTGCACTTATCACTCTCTGCTTTTCCCATTTTTTTAAGATATGCCGGAAAGGCACCATGCTCTGTGTAAAAATAAACACATATCTGAGAATAACATACATAATCCAAATTAACTTTACTTAATAAGTCATATGTAAAACGGCCTTTTTTACTATTATTCCAATCAGTTTGCCAATCACAAATAAGTTTTTTAGACAGACCGGCTTTTAACATGCAGATCGGCATAGGAATGTTTTCTTCAATATCATACTCATCGTTAAGAATCACTGATTTAGCAAGGAAATCCGCTCTTTCATTTCCATAAATGCCAATATGGGCCTTAACCCATCCTATGTTAATAATTTTATCACTCATTAATCTCAGATTATCGTAAATTCTCATTAAAAGATCATCGTTAGGAAAAAGACACTGGAGAGAGCAATACGATGAAAAACTATCCGTAAACAAATAGAAAACTGAAAACTGTGATGACCTGCACCAATCTATTGCATCAGCAATTGCAACCAGCTCTGCCTGATAGATCGAATTATAATTTCTAAGTTTTATCCGTTTTTCAAATATAGAGTCATGGCCCCTGAACACAACATAAGCTGCTGCAACCCCTTGATCCATCTTCGATCCGTCAGTAAACAGAACTGGGTGACCAGCAAATGCATTATATTTCATCATTGGACGAATAAAATTAACATTATGAGGAGAATAAAAATACGGATAATCAAAAGTTGGTATCCTTCTTACTAGTTTATCCGAATCTATGCGACAACCACTCAATTCAATAGACGTTCTGCCACTCAGCACATTGTATTTTAAGGCTGAGATCGAAAGCTGAAGAAAAATTGGAGGAACACCAGCTAATACACAAAGCGCATCTGTAGAAGTTGTACGATAGCCATGAATAAATGAGAACAAAGCCACTCGCTGACAAGAGGATAAACGCTTAATACCGTGATACTTCAAGTCCCCCAGCCAAATCTCATGGCCATAACTTATTTGTTTCAGAAGAACTGTTTGATACCACAATTTAAGATATTGAAGAGGAGTACCCCGGTCACGAATCCTCGACTTCTTGATGTTACAGGAAAAATCTGTTACTTTAGATCTGACAGCTTCCAAATGAGGGAGCCAGTTAAACAGGTTATCCAAAGTAAAACCTAAGTATAATACTGTATCCTTTACAGGAATGCTGTTATGTAAAATTTTAAAGATTGGTCTTCTTTTCTTCAACGTTTTTGTGCCAAACATCATAGCAACAGTCTTTGATGGATTAATGGTGAGATTCAAATTATTACAAATATTATTAAAATTTTCCACATGATTATTCATTTTGTCTTCAAGCGACTGTCTTGTATCTGCACCATCAACAACAACAGAGTCATCTGCATATGAAATCAAATCCATATGCACCTTACGTGCGTTCTTCAAAATCTCGTCAGCCACTATCGTCCAAATCAAAGGGCCAAGGCATGATCCTTGCGGGCAGCCCACAAATATCCTGAACCATCGGATGCCTCTCAGAAAACGAAAACCGATTTGTCGATTAGAAATGTAACTCTTAAAAGTATACTTTAGATAGCTGTAAATGGGTAGGTCATCAATAATCCGAGAAGCAACCAACCAGTCCAGGACATCGAAGGCTCCCGCAATATCAAATGAAATGGCAGAACAGTACTTGAATTTCGTAAGCTTTTCTGCAACCAAAGTCTTGAGAGAACTTAAAGCTGTGAGCGTTGACCTAGTCTCACGAAAGCCATGTTGATTGTTATCAAGAAAATTCAGAGATTCTAACATAGTTAGAACTCGCATCTTCAAAAGACGCTCGAAAACTTTACCCAAAATGGGCAGAAGAGTAATAGGCCTATATGACTTCGGAAGATTCGGTGGACGGTTTCTCTTCCTGAAAAAAATAATAACGCCTTTCTTCCAATTCGCCGGGAAATGGCCAAACCTCAGACAAGTATTAAATAACATTAACATAAGAAATCTATATTTTGTACACATATTTTTTACTACCAGAGCATCAACGTCATCAGCTCCCGGAGCTTTATTGTTGTTCTGGCACTGTAGAGCAAAGCGTAATTCACGTCGGGTAAAAGGCTTATAATCAGGGTGATCCAGAAAATCCTTATCACTAACAAAATTATGAATCTGTGCTGGAGTATTCGTGATGCCAAAGTGCTCGTTCATAGTTGGGAAGCCACTTCATCGTAACTCGCAAATACCGAAGAATTCTCTAGAGTCATGAAAACCATGTCTGACCGTGAAGTTTTCTTGCCTGAGAGATATTTGTACAGATTACCGTAAGCGTTGACCGTACGTTGACAAAAGCTGATCCACCCAGCGCGTTTTGCCTGACGAAGATGACGTTTATATGATCGACGAGCAGAGATATAACTATCCCTATATGCTACATTAGACAAATTTTTATGATACCTTTTATACAATGCTTTAAAGAACAGGCATTGGGCTATAAATACCCGGAAGTTTGAAATTGTAGCTTTTGTAGTTTATGTTTAGCGAAAGCCTAAAGGAAAAGGAAAATTGCGCGCCAACCTACCCCGTCATGGGGCAAGTTGCTTATACTTATGGGGTAAGTTGGCATATGCTTTATAAAAAAATTAAATGAAACTCAAATAAGACACGCAAATCAATTTCATTATTACTAGTAAGTTTAAGCAAAGACGTTATCGCCGTACAATGTAAATTCTAAATTATACATAAAAATAAAATAAAAATAATGAATAAAACATTAACATTGAGTAACTTTTATCCTACTCGATATCATCATCAGAGTTACAGTTGTCACAAATAAAAAATCGAGTGTCTCCGTTTGGGCAAGCCTCGTGTGCCCAAAATCTTGCATTGCAACTACTTTTCTAGGTGTTTGCTGTTTTTCAAGCTACCAGCACGCACCAGACATCGAGCCAACTTGCCCCGTGTTCAATGCGCCTACTAGCCCCATAATAAATTTCTTCACAAAAGGGAAACATAACCATCTAAGCATAAATAATCCAAGTAAATCACATATGGGATAGCTACAGTTAATCATACGCTAAGAAAAACTGCACAAGTTAAATCGCAATTATTAAGATAAGTATTAGAAATTAGAAGAAGAATGAAGCAACAAAAAATTACTTATGAGTGCAAAAAACAGAAAAATCGTAATAAATGTCCACTGCACATAGGTAACGATGCAAAACTACAATGAGGATTGTAAAAAGCAAGAAGAAAGGTACTCTGTAACTGGTTGCGCAATTTATCCACAAACAGGCGATTTATAAAGACTGCGCCTACTTACCCCTGTAGCCAACTAGCCCCGGTCTCCCCTATACTTCAAAGTTTTGGCTAAATCGCTAATAGTTTGAAGAAGAATAGAGTTTGAAGGAAGAATAGACGAGGTTATTAGTCCACCCTGCTTCTAATTTTTCTATACATGTTTTTTTTTTAATTTATTGAGCCATTTACGATATTTTTGTAGTTATTTTAGGTCTTTATTTTAGATATTTTGATAATTATGATTTAACCTCTTAATTAAGGGTTATAGCCCAGTGGTAGAAGATGAATAGAAGGACGAATTCAGAATTAAATAGCGGAAAGCTGGAAATTGTTTTTGTCCCCTGAACATTGTTCAGAAATGAAGTACTCAGTTTCCCCTTCCTGCTAAGTCAGCTTTTGCCGCTACGAACAAATTAATAACTTAAATGTAAACGCCCCTTACTAACCATGCAACTAATTATAAAATCCCTGCCGGCCCGGCCTACAGGCAGAGGTAGATTTCGAAGTCAAATATACTAATTTCACAAACAAAAACTAAATCATGATTAGAGATAAATACACTTTAACAATTTTATCTGGTCGCTTTTGACGAGTTTTTATTTCATTTTTATATAATAGCTGGTTTTATCAGAATCATGTTAGGGCGGTATTAAAAAAAATACTTTTCCATGCTCAACAACTCGAAATTTTCTAGCATAACTCCAGATTCATTTTTAATAGGAAAAACATGAAACTTGTTGACGTGGTTTTTGAAGAGATTTATAAGAGACCCGTGTTTTTAATTTTCGTTCAATTAATTAAAACTTGATATATAAACAATTATTTTCTCAGTAAGACAATATTTTTAGTTTCTAACACAATCGCTTCGGGAAATTCCGTTCAACATGCCCACTTTATCATCATTTTTTGAAATACATTTTGCCTCTGTCAAAAAATGGATCATTACGGTACATTATATAGTTTCTGAATAAGCGAATCTACCAATTAAATGCGTTTGAGAGCAAAAATGAATTTAAAAATGAGTCAGAAAATAAGCAGTTTGGATTTGAATACTCCCTTAATACGTTGATTTTTCCAACACAATCCGCTTCGGGAAATTCGGTTCAAAAGGCCCACTTTGCCAGCATGTTTTAAAATATATTCTGCCTCTATCAAAATATTGACCATTACGGTACATTATATAGTTTCTGAGTAAGAAAATGTACCAACAGGAATCCTTTGAGAGTAAAAATGAATTGTAAAATGAGTCAGAAAATAAGCATTTTTTATTTGAATGCACTCTTACTAAGATAATTTTTTTCTTCAACCGCTATGTATTTTTAATTTGTTTTTGCTGTAAGAAATGGTCCTATCCTAAACTTGTCTGTATAGATGTTGTAGACAATATTAAAAAGATATATGATAAATGCATGGGGATTTTATATCTTTTGAATTGACGGAGTTATGGATTTTTTTCTTCTTCAAACGCCCTTTTTGTTTTCGTTTTTAATTTTTTTTGCGGTACGAATTGGTCCTATAAAAAACTTGTGAATATAAAAGTTGTAGATAATGTTAAGGAGATTCATGATAAAATTAATTGGATTTGATATCTTGAGAATTGACGAAGTTATGAATTTTTCCCCAAAAAAACCCTATTTTTTGTGACCCTTGAGCCCATTTTTAACTTTATGAAAAATGTGTGATACATAAATTTTTGGCCCTATTTTTAGAAGTAATAAAAACTTTAAACTGATTCGATATGTACAAAAATTAAGAAGTTATGGGGGGTTTTCGGTTTTCACAAAACCCCTCCCTATTTCCATCCCCTTGGTCCGATTTTGCCCATTAACGAACTTGACCGAGATTTTATGCCCTTTGATTTTACGTATCAGTTTGGAAGAGATTGGTGCAGAATTGTGGAAGTTATCGTGTCCAGAAGGAAGTGATATATATAGATAGATACATACATACATAGATTGATAGACAGACAGATAGATAGATAGATAGATAGATAGATATAAAGTTTTATACTGAGGGTGGTTTGGGGCTCTAGGGGTCATGATCGGTGTAGATCTGCAAAAATTTTTTCAGAAATTCCAACATAGGAACGACGCCAATACGTACTATTTCATACGAAATCTACGTAAAATGCATGTATATAACAATAGGAGGAAGGGCGGTTTATAACTTGGTCTCTCCTGGATTCAAGCTCTAGAATAACGATTAAGGCTAAATTTTGAAATAGAATTGCGACCTTAATGCTTAACAAAAATATTGATGTTGGTACTTACTGTATTCAGAATTTCAAGCTCTAGAACATTTGTATTGACAATGTTTTTGATAGAGTTAGTTGTTTTGAGGTATTGTTAAGGTAGGTAATTAAAAAAAAAAAACACGTATTTTTCGGCTATAAATATGTACAATCGTGGAAAAAAAAGTAAACACCCCCTACTAACTCCTCAACAAATTATCATAGAAGAAAGTTACTGGTACCGAACGATTGGAAATAAAATCTACTTTTAAAGGATATAGATAAAATTTGCTTAGGGGGCCATCTACCTATTAAAACGAACCATAACTTTGTTTTTTTCAATAGCAGTACACAATTCTGACAGCATAAATGAACTCTACACCCTTCAATTTGCCTAAAAACAAATTTTTATGCAATTCGTACCATAAGTTTCTGAGAAATCAATTATATTCATACGAGCGTATTTTAAGGGCTGTATCCAAATTGAAGTTCGGAACTCGATTGTTAACCCAGAGAGCCCTCATCTTGATCAAGGCACCTTAAGAAGTCAATGAAGCCTATTAGATTACACGACAGCAAAAGAAATTTCAAAATATCTAGTCACTCCTATTATAGACGGCCCCTTAAACCATCATTTTGCCGTTTTTTAAGCATAATTTGAAAACTACTTGGAAGAAAAATGTGAAATTTTGGATTTCCGTAAAGCAGGACTTAATAAATCTAATTCCATCAAAAAATTTGTAGGTTGTAATTCATAATTTTTTCGAGTATTAATTTCATAAATCATAATTCATATCATAAAGTTATAAAAATTGCAATTTCAGCGTATTTATGTTTGGGTATATTGGTATTATTGCTACACAAAAAATTAGCACATTAGGAGCATAATTTTTGGAGATATAAATAAAAATATGAAAATATAATTTAACATTAGAAGCACTAAATTTTGAATGTTTATAATTCAAAAACTTATCATTGAAATGACTTGAAATTCGGTGTCTGGGCATAGTTTGAACCGAAGATTTGAAATATCTCGTTAAAATTGTGTATTGTCATTGAAAAAATGAAGTTTGGATTCGTTTTAATATGTAGATGACCCCCTAACCAAATTTTATATACATCATTTAAATGTGGACTTTATTTCCAATCGTTCGGTACCAGTAACTTTCTTCTACGATAATTTGTTGAGGAGTTAGTAGGGATGTTTACTTTTTTTCCCACGACTGTACATATTATTTAACTTTCACCTAGTACGAGGGGGAAAACTTAGTATTTTCATTATAAACGTAAACTGAAGGGATTAAGGCAATTTCTAGTCTTCTCCTAATTAATTCTGAATTAAACCCACTGACCATTAAGCTAAAACTTTGAAATAGAATTTTGACCTTGTTCAACAAAAACATTAAGTGTAGATATTCATTTTACTCAGAATTATATGCTCTACAACATTTGTATTGACAATGTTTTTGATAGAGTTAGTTCTTTTGAGATATTGTTATGGTATTTAAAAAAAATATTTTTTGACTATAAATCTATAAATATTTTTTAACGCTCACCTAGTACGAGGGGAGAAACGTATTATATTCCCTCTAGAGCTAAACTGAAGGGATTAAAACAATTTCCAGCTTTCCCCTAATTAATTCCGAATTCAAACCCCTAACCACTGGGCAATGTACATGGTTTTCGTTTTTAATCTTATTATTCTTATCTAAAAGTAGAAAATAGTGATTATAATTAATAAAAGGTAAAAACAAAATTAAAATTAGATTTAAGAAAGGTGATAACGAAAATTGAGGATCCTAGTAAAATTAACTTGCTTAACACTCTGAATGCCTATTTTCTTTTTCAAAATCCTTTCGACCAATATGTAATGGTCGAATATTTCCTCTATTATTACATATTTCAAATAATCATGCATTTGAAATATATACTATATTTATCATTTGCATTCCTAACTATGACTATAGAATTTTTAAATCAAAATTGCTTAAAAAATTACATATTATATAAATTTTTCTACAAATATCTTGCTCGTTGAAATCGTGGGATAATCAGTTTGGGGGTTTTAATCCCATTAAAATAAACACAATTTAAGTGTTTTCAATCTATACAAGATTTTTTAGAATTTTCACCATAGAAAAATATTGCGAATCACGTAAATATATTTCTATATTCTCTGTCTCCAAATATGCCGCTATTCTTACGCCATTTTTGAAATGAAAAATTTTAAAGATACGTATTTCTCTATTTTGATCATTTTAAACGCATATTTAAGTAACCGGTGAATGAAAAGCACTACTGGAGGATCATGTTGAAATTCCTAATTTATTAACTCAACACAGCTTTATTAAACATAAAATCGGGTTTTAACATAATTTTAACACAGTATATGAAAATGACATATAAACTTACCTTAGTTAATCTCCAAGAAATCAAGTCACCCAAATCCGTAGAATATTTTAGAATTCTAATTCGAAAACTTGTCGCCTTTTCCCGACCTTACATTTCAGGTAAAGGAAACACATGTCGAACCCCTTGACGACAATAAATAACGTCCGTATTTTTATTTGATCTTCAAAGTTAAAAAAGAAATATAATGAACCCTTTTTGGGATTTTTCACCGCATTTAGGGAATATTGGGGAACTTGATGATGAACGCTTTGCATTAGGGTGGACCGGAAAAACCTTTTTTTCGATTTTCGATGATGGGTAGTGCAGAAAAGTTGCCACTGGTGGCACTAAGTTCACACAAAATATTTGAGATCTTTCGGACAATTCCTTCATTTGCCGTAAATGACTTGAAGTTTTGCTGAAATGCTGATTTTTGAACTTTTTTAGCAAAAATTTAAAAAACATTAAATGTAAGTTATTTTAGCTGAATTTACTTGAAATGTCATGTTTAGTGTACGAAATGTTAAAATAATCTTTGATTATGTATTATTTAATAATTATGTGCATTTTGAATTGGATGACTTTTATAGCTTTTTTGCATATAAGTGAGCAAAAATTGCAGGAATTGTGACAGCAGGGACTAGAGATTTCGTCATCGATAAAGACTTGGTCAGGAGGCATAAAAAGAAACTCGGAAAGAAGATACAGGAGGAGGAAGATCTTGGAGGAAGAAAAATTATAAGCATCTTTTTGATAGTAGAAAAAATAAAACGATCTTCATAGAAAAAAGGGGACTAGCAGCACCGTCTACAGAAAGACGAAACAAATATCACCATGTTGTCTGAACATGGTTCGGAATATTTGAATCACTTGAACACCTCCTCCTGGTCACTGGGGAGAAATAGAAAAATCTTTATATAATTTTGTATACCAGAATAAAGTCTGCTTTGGAAAAAATCAAGAAAAGTACTGCAAAAATTGATATGTATTCTTTACACGAACGAGCTTCCACTATGACAGCGATATCAACTGTCTAAACTAGATAGTAAAACCACTTGACCTAAGACTTTTACCATCTGGAACGGAGCTAGATTAATAGAGGACTCAAAGTTTCAGCCTTTTGCATTTCTGATGTCCATGAAAGAGGAATAGGCTCGTAGAATAGACACATACTTTTTCGCACGCCATTAGTGATATGTTCTTTGTATTTCTCTCGACGGTGCCACTTGTTCCCTCTTTTCTATGAAGATCGTGTTGTTATTTCTAACAGCAAAGAATATGGTTGTAATTTTTCCTCATCCAAGATATTCCTCCTCCTATATCTTCAAGTTTTTTTTCTGTCTCCTGACCAATACTTTAACAATGACAAGATCCTTATTCTTGGTTGTCACAATTCCTGCATCCGGAAGCACAGATGAAGCTCTTAACGCAATTAGCTACATGATATACCAGTTCTAAATTCGGTGAACGCTGTGTGAGAAAAGGATATGCGTTTACGAGTGTCTGCTTTTGAATGCCCTGGTTCAAACTCTGATTAAGACGAACTGCCTGCTTCAAAGTTCCCACTATTTGAATCTTCTGACAATAGCTGTATTTTAGAGCAGATAAATAATTACCATCCCATCTCGCAGTTACTCCTATCTCCTATTTAATCCCTGATTCTCATGATGACTAATTGCGTTTTAACTGGTTTCTACTCCACATTCTCCTCTCCTTCCGGAATTGCTGACAAGACATGCTGTGGTCCGGCATTCAAATAAGTAACTCTGAACGCATCAAAAAACCGGAGGAAGAGCGAGGAACATAATAAAGACAAAAGAGAGAAACTGATGAACGAATCAAACAATACCCAGGAAAGAGGAAATTGCTTGCCAGCAGCAAGATAGGTGCTGGTAATGATGGAGAAGTGCTGGCTGATGGTCTACCACTGCATGACCAGTGCTGGACAGCTTCAGACAACTTTGCTGTTGGAAATCATCAGATAAAATTCTGGTGGGAATCCATTTTATCTCATACGTTGGTCCACCACTACATGGAAGTGCACGAACTTTTGCCGTATTATTGCTGGGAACCCTTACGCTAGGTGGCGCTGCGAATATCGAAGACATTGAGTATTTGAACAGAAATCTGAAATGAATAGCTTAACACAATTTAAGCTGTGAAGCTAATTTTTTTTAAACTGTAAAAAATATAGCACCACTGCCACCAACAAAATAAATAAGTAAATGAATAAATAAATAATTAATTTTTTTTCAACGTACTTTTTTTCTTCTTAAATCTGGTTTTACTAGGTTACAAAGGATTTCGGTTTCATAATTTACGCAGTTCAGAATCAATAATAATAAAAAAAGAGTATAAAATACATTGGATTTCTATACAATAGAATAATTTCTATACCAGTTTAATGATTGAGAACGTAAATCACAAAAGAAACAAACTTGAAATAGTGTAATGAGAGCTTGAAAACTACGAGCAGTCGTAGCGTAAGCTGAAAGCACTTGTTCATGCCCGATCACAAAAACCAAACAGCATCGAGCGCAGTTAGTACTTGGGAGGGTGACCACATGGAAACCGCTGAAAGTTCAAATATTTCTATAGACGTTTCTATTATAGACACTTCTACAGATATTTCTATAGCTCTTGGTGAAACTAACTTATAGAAAAAAGAGCCATAATTATATAATACTTTGTTTTTTTTTTATAGAATTCTATAAAAAATTTTTGTAAGGGAAAGTGCTGGGCCAGCAAAGGAATAGCAGTGGGATAGATGCTAGCACTGTAGGAAAAGTACCGGATTGAAGTAATGTGATGGCATACCAGTGCTGGCCTGCTGTTGGCCATCACTAATGGGCCAGCTGCATTCGGCTCGGACACTTTTCGACAGGTTTAAGTAATGGCACCCTTACACTTTACCACTGATGGCACTGCTGGATGCCTTCTTTTTTCCAGCTGATGGCCCACTGTTTCTTTGTTTGCTGGGTATTTACACTTTTAGCAAAGTTATACGCGAAAAGGCTATAAAAATCGCCTATCTTAAAATACACATAACTAATAAATAAATAATAGATAATCAGAGCTTATTTACACATTTCGTACACTAAACATGGTATTTCAAGTAAATTTAGCGAAAATAAATTTAATTTTACATTTTTAAAATTTTTGCTAAAACAGTTCAAAAATCAGCATTTTAGCGAAACTTTAAGCAATGTGCGGCAAATGAAGGAATAGTTCCGAAAAATCTCAATTTTTTTGAGTAAACTTACTGCCACCGGTGGCAACTTTTCCGCACTACCCATCATCAATAATAAAAAAAAAAAAAAAAAAAAAAAAAAATTCGGCCCACCCTACTGTGCATTGCAATGGGAAATTTTTTTTTTAAGAAAGTGTTTTAAATGTAATGTTCCGCGATTTGCTCCTTAACCCTTTCGTGCGCAGCTTTGCATATATGCAAACAACAGTGTTTTAAATTTCATAGATTTTTTTTTTCATCGTATATACCTAATTCACACCAGAATATTAAAATAGCAATATATGCTTTAATTAATAACAGACATTCCGTATTTAAATAAAGGGAAATTAACCGTTGAAACTTTCTGAAGTTAAGTCAGATTCTCTGAAATACGTAATTTCTAGAACATATTCTATCATGGTAATTAAAGGGTTAAAGGTTAAGTTTTATAAAATATATAATTATATAAAAAAAAGGTATTTGGAGACATACCTATTAAAATATTTACTAATTTGCAATATTTTAGCGTAAAACAGCCACACGACAGTAGTTTTTACTTGTATTGCAGATGTGCAACAGAATAAAAGATTGACGTATTATATGAAAAATGTATCTGATATTTTCTCATTACTTTTCCTGTGTAATAGACCTTTCAGATAATCATATGTAATTTTTTAGAAACAAAATAAAAAATCGCGCATGTAATTGTTAAGTTCGGATGTCTTATAATATAGTATTTATATACGTTTCTTGCGATTTTAAGTAGATTAACATTGTCGCATTAATGTATTTTCGGTGAATTTGTTTAAGAAAATACAATAAATGTGTGCCGGTGTGTGCGCGCGCGTGTGTGGAACACTATTTTTAAGATAAATTTTCCGATGTATATGGAAATATATATATTTTTAATTCTTTCTTGAATAATCTAATAAACTGTATGTGTATACCGGGATAACATTGCATGGCAAATGCGAATAAAAACTTATTACCACTATTGTTTTCTATTAAAATAAAAGGGTTTTATTATTTTTTTTTAGCAAAGTTGTAATACATTTTTATTGAAATTTTAGTTCAGCTTTAAAGATGAAAAACAAAAGTGTAATATATCCAACAACCTATTTTGTGGAATATCATGTTATTCATTTTCACAAGAAAGTGTACTGGCTCTTATAAAAATGTACTGAATAAATATTAATCATTTTCCATTTTGAGACTTTGTTGAGCTAATATACCTTGACGAGTAGTTCATAGATGAGTGAAGACGTACAGGTCTTGCTCTTGCATGCAAGAACAGAATCAAGATTGGATACATGGAAATTAAATTTCCAAAGGACGCCTGAACATAGAAAAAATATTATTCTCAAATTCAGAATCACGAGAAATTAATAACAATATACTGATTGTATTTTTCTACTGTTCATTAATAATATCATAAGATGAACTTAGAAACATACTTAGAATTACAACGACATGCTGAATTCTAAAGAGGACAACAAATGTTTATGTTTTCAAATGATCAAATGAGTGCTTAACTGTTATTTATTCTAAGCAGAATAAATTTTAAAATGCCCATTGTCTAATAAGACATATTGTGATTTTTGTAGTCTTCAAAATCTTGACTCGAAAACACCCATTTTGGTTCACATTGTACTGCATACGTTAAAATGATAAAATAATTGTTTTTATTTCAATCATAGGAATTACGTGCTCTGTTTTCAAATAAGTTATATATATATGTTACAACGACGTTATTTTTAATGACTTTTTTGTAACATTATATTTATGTGTAACTTACACAGATAAATACCTCTTACTTATTCAGTGACTTACTCGGATAATTTAACCCCGTTTTCCAAATTCTGTTTAAGTAATCAAGACCTACAGGAACAGGGTGTCCATAATTAATCGGATGATCCATAATTAAAAGCCCATAATTAATTAGAGATAAAGGGTGTTCATTAAAAACTATTTTGATGTTGTCTGTAGACAAAACTATTGTTCAGAATAATGTGAAATTTTGTGGATGGCATAATAAAAGTATGGGAATTTGTTTGAACAACAACAACAAAAAATAGTACAAAATTTTGCTTCCAAAGCACGTTTTTTAACGAATCACACATTTGGCATACATTTACGATAGTTTACAAATTTTATTACAACCAAGCATGTTCCACATGACGGTCCATTCTTTTAAGATACCATCTGGAATCGTAAGATAGCATGTCCCACAGTCGATCGCAGTTTTTTCTGGGAAATACTAGGAACATGTCGCGAAATGCCGTCTTTAAGATTAAATAAAATTTCTAAACTATCGTAAATGTATGCTAAATGTGCAATTCATTAAAAATGCCCTCTGGTGGCGAAATTCTGAGCAAATTTCTTTTCGCTTAAACAAATTCCCATTCCCTTATTATGCCTTTCGAAAATTTTCACAACTTTATGAACAATAGTTTCATCTGTAGTTTAATTATGGACACCTGTACTTTGGAACATAGAAAATTCGTTTTCGTAAATACTAGATACTAAAAGAGAACTGTAGAAATTTAAAATTTATTAATTCATTAACTATAATAAACATACAGATAAGTGACAAATAAGTGATAATAAGAGACATATTTATATGGTAGATCGTCAATATTGTACGAAGTAACTTCAAATTAAGGCCAATATTTTACCTAATGTTTGGCCCTCTGCAACTTCAACTTGTAAGGTATTCAGCAGCTGTATAAAGCTGAATCACGGATCATTGATATTTTAACCCTTTGAGCTCTGCCGGGTGAATTTTCACCCACATAAAATCAAAATCGTTTAATTTCCTTTAAAACGACACGATCTGAAAAGCAAAAACTGAGTTTTGCAGATTTTATTTGTCTTCTTCAAATCTAGATGGCAGCACTACTCCCTGCCAATATCTAGTTGGTTTTTAATGCGATTTTAAAAACACTCCAATTTTGAAGGTTTAGAAATTTTGTATTTTTCAAGCATTATAAAGCAATATTTTTCAAAGGATACAACTTTTTTTTCTCTTGGACACTTCAAACATTTAATAATAATTACATGCAAATTACTAAACTGAAAATTTCAATAATTACAGGGGACAGAAATAAGTAATGGTAGAATTTTCTACCATCAGAGCTCTAAGGACTAGAAAAATGTAATTTGTCACTAGATGGCAGCACTTCAAATTACATACTAGATAGTGTTTCAAAACCAAAATTTGGGTTGGGTTGGGTTGATTTTTGACGGCCAATTATCTACACGAGGGATATAGGCCCGGACGGAGTGCCCTCCGTGGGAGTCTTTCTAAGGGAATCTAATCCGTATTAACGCATGGAAGATCCACGGCTCGAAGAAAACCACGAAAACTCCGAACGATTAGGCCGACGGGCGCGATTACCAAAATTTGGATGGTTATAATTTAATTCCTAGGAATCTAAATTTGTGTTTAATTCAACAGATTGACGAGTTTATTATGTTTTAAATATTTCTAAACAAAAATTAAATATTTTTAACATCTGTTTCATCTATAAATTTGATATATTTTTGATTAGTTTGTATTTTTAAATTATGATTTTAAAATTTTGAATTTTCACATTTATTAAATTTTTTAAATATTTAATAGTCTTAGAATTTCTCTAAACAATGTAACTGCTTAAAATATGTTGAAATTTTAGCAATTATAGTAATTTTAGAATAACTTTGCGGTGTCATTTCTTGTATTTGCGTGTTGAAATGAATGCCCTAGAGCTCTGATGGTGGAAAAACTTCCCACGTCCCCCAGCCTAAAGGAGGTATTTAAAATTTTTTTTAATTACATAGTTCAATTTCAGACAGTCCTCTAATCACATTTTAAGTGTTTTTTTAGCACATTTTAAAAATTTTAATAACCCGGAGCTCAAAGGGTTAATCATAATTCTTAAAAGTCTGCTTAATTTTAAAAACGAAAGAATTTTAAAGTTTTTAAGACAACTTGAATATTCTTACAAGTTGAGAAAGAACAAAATAGCGACATCAATTGCTTATAAAATGAGCTATTATGAAAATTATTCTATTTTAAAATTTAATATTAATCCTTAAAATTTAATTTTCATTATTCTATATAATCTTATAAGCATGTCGCTTATTAATATTTATGTTTAATTCAGAATTATTAAAGTTATTTTACCTGCAACGGAGTAGATAAAAGAGTCTTCTTACAATAGATGGAAACTACTTAATAATTGTTCTTGGAATAAAAAATGAATATTAAGTGTCATTGAAACAGAAAGTTACCCTGCCAAATATAAATATGCCACAGAGAAAACGCTTTATTACCGTGTCATAACAATCCTGTTGAAATTCCTATATAGCATATCAGTCACGAATTATGTTAAAATATTTTATTGTACTACATATTTGTTTGTATTCCCACGTGCTTTACCATGTATGATTACTGATATAGTATTTATACTTCATATATCATTATTCCAAAATCTATGTAAATTGATTCATTAAAACATCTTTTCCACAATTCATTTTCATTATAATGTATGGAGTGATTTGTATTATTCAATTGGTAATTCATTGCAAGTAAACATTGCAAATCACTTCTAATGAAACGGTTACACATCTTGCTCATTGTTTTCACTCCCTGGACAGAAAATTAATATTTCTGATTGTTTATGTGCTATATCGTTTGTTATCAAAAGAAAATTTATTTCGTTGATTATTATTTCCATTCCATATCTAAAATTGGACTTAGAAGTGTTTAAGTAATATAATCTCATCTTCAAGTAGCAATTAAGTGCAAATGCGTACATGAAATGCATTTCATATGTTGGAAAGGAATGTGTGTTAAGTAAATAACTATTCATTTTTAGTCAGCATAGAATAATTGAATTCTTTGTTGGTTGCAGTTGCACTGAAAGCTGACATCATTTATTACCATACTTCTTAAAGTTAATTATATTGAAAACAAAAAAAAACAAAATAACTAAAATAAAAAACTACTAAGTTCGTAAATATTTTTATAGCAAAAGATGTTAAAAATTCATGTTATCTGTGCTATTAAAATTTAGGAACATAATAAAAATAAATAAATTATTCAAACAAATTTTATTTATATTGTAAAATACTATAAATGTAACAAACATAACGCATATGCTATCAATCAGTAGTAAAGTCTTAATCTGGAGCCACTAACATATGTCTCAAATACGAGGGCAAATTTAAAAAAAAAAAAAAAAAATGTTACACTAACCTGCCGGGAGAGCGCGCTGCGTGTCGTGACCTTGGACAATGCGCAGAAAGGGTAACTGCTGAGATATCCGATAGGAAGATCGGTTGGTTTCCCGTCGTGTTGTGTGTCCAGAGCTGGCTAGGTTCAATGGCGCGTCAACTGGATGTTCACTTCAAATTCGGGGTGCGTGCAACAATCAGATTTTTATGGGCTAAACGGTTTAGTTGCACGGACATTCATCGTCAAATCATTGCTGTATATGGTGGTCGTGCAATTTCTCAGCCAGTTATTGTGAAGTGGTGTCAGCAATTTGATGCCGTACGCACGGATATCACGGACGAAGATCGCGAAGGAAGCCCCGCAACGTCCAGTATCGTTGCAAATGTTGACCGTGTGAATGCGATCATTAGAGAGAATCGGAGCAGACTTATCGCCATTTGATTTTCATGTTTTCGGTAAGCTGAAAAAAGATCCCGGTGGACGACGATTCCGAAACGATGAGGAGGTGAAAGCAGCTGTCTCCGGGTGGTTACATAGCGCTGAAGGAGATTTCTATGCATCCGGAATCGAAAAGGTTTCACAGTTACAAGAAATGTTTACAGTCTCTTGGGGACTATGTGGAAAAGTGAAATTACAGTTTATGTTGTCATAGCCATGTTGCCTATGTATATATGGTTTAATAAATGGTCATAACTCGGAAGTGTAACTTATTTTTTGATTTGCCCTCTTACCAGTAAAAAAGGCACATTGTAGCGGTTTTGTGCGCGGCTAATCTATACCAAGTTGTTTGGAAAATAATGGCAATTTTAAAAGTCAGAAATAAAAACAAAATAATTTATAGTAAACAAATTTATTTTATTCAAAATAGGCACAATTAACGCTTCTTGAAATTTGCTACTGGTGCTTAAGTATTAGTTCAAAGAATCAAGGCTTATTAGATGACATATAGTTAAAAAATAATTTCTGCTTGTTCTCGATTTCTGAATTCTTGTTTTCATTTATAGTAAATCTAATGCATAAATATAGGTAAATCAGTATGTCCTGAATCGAGCGAGTGTTTTCGCAGAAAGATTACTGCTAGGACAGAATATTATTGAAAATTTAAGAAAGTATTTGTTTCTTCTGTTCAATTTGTTTGTGTGGTATTCGTTTGAAGAGCTAATTAACCTTTTCGACTTCTCAAAAATGTTTGAAAATCGTTGATAATAATTATACACCAATCTTTTAAAGAGTTTTCTAACAGTTAAGGATTTTTTTCCACAGCCCGTTTCTGCACGATGTTATCAAGAGCAAAATGCCGTACTCGACTTTTTTTATCTTAAAGGCTTGTGTCACTTGAGCGAAGTTCTTCTAGTTAATGATGTACGATATATTTTGCTTTTGCCTCCAAGTCTCATGCCTTGACTGCTATGATATGATAATCATGAAACACATATCAACCCAACTTGTTCTCGTGCATCACAATATCACTCAATTCTTCTTTTGTTAAAATAAAACTTGTAGCACTCTGAAACGATTCAGGACTAGCTTAACCAAATATGTCATGTAGTTTTAATTATCATCCGGTGTTACAGATGGTCTAAACATATTTTGTCGTCTGTGTGAAGGGGAATCACACCATCTCCCCATGAAGAGGCAAGACTGAATCGGGATCCAAATCAAATGACATCAAATTCTATATTTTTCAGAAAACATTGTTAAGAGTATATAACATTTTCCACGGTAAATAATAAAAAAAAACAGAAGTTTGCCTTTATTGCAAATGAATTCAACGAAGTTCGCTTTCCTGCACGACGAAAGGTAACCCGAACAGAATCAGGAAATTCAACCATTTTTTCGATAGTATTCTTCACAGCACTGTGGCAAGTCCCCGCATGCGTATCTCCTTATTGCTTTTTGATGAGAAAAATGTCGTGTCGTTTTGCAAGCTGTTTTGATCTCTGTGTGTTCCAGATACTTACAAGCTAATGGTATAGCAGTGGCAGCTTTCTTTCAAGTTTCTCCTTTGTATTTTAATATTTATATTATATATATATATATGCATAATTGAAAACTCACCTCTAAAAATAACGTCAGTATAGATTATTATATAAGATTTATATTATACGAACATCTATAAGAATTGTTTCTTTCACACACGTCTTTTATCGTACTTTATTTTACACACTTCATTCTAGGGAAGTACATGCCGTACCTTTACAAAACTGAGCTGGGAGAGAAAATATTAATTTTATGTCGTCTTAGAGACATTAATATTTTCTAATTTTCAAATAAACATTAATACATTCACACAAACAGTAGGTACAATTGCAATAGTTGTGGTAGTGTTTTTGGATGTCAAAAACTACGACCTACAATAGGAAAACAGGAATATATTGTACTGCTGTAATCTGCTTTATAATTTCTTTGTTATAGCGTCTCATGTTTAATAACAAAAAATCTTAATAACAAGCAGCATTAAGCATTGAAATCTTCTGGGTAAAATTAATAAAACTTCAATATTCTAAAAAATACAGCGGTCACAATAACGAAGTTCCGTTCATTCATCCTCATAAATCGTTAAAACGTCGAAAAGAAATTATCACATTATTTTGACGAAACCAAAATAAAATATTTCAGTTTTCTTTGTAACAGAAAAATATACGATTTGTCTGACAATAAGAGAAAAAAAAATGTAAAAAATTAAACCAAATCGCGAAGCATTTTGTGAAATTTTATTCCGTCTGGCTTGAAAATATTGGATTTCCTTTATAGCCGTCTCTGATTATGAAACATTATTTTCAAATGTAAACTTATATTTTTATTCAAAAAAATTAAATCAAAAGTTTCAAAATTATGTAATTTTCTAGACCCTTCCAATCGTGATGTTTGTCATGAAGTTTTATTTAAAAGGAAAAAGAACTGATTGTATGAAAACTATTTCTGTGTTTCATTTCTTGTTTAATAAGATATCGTAGAAGATGTTATCACTGCATCTCAAGTACTAAAACATCTAGCTACTAGGGTGTATCAATAAGTTTTTGCCCTCACAATTTATGAAACTGCTACATTGTATTAGTCCTTTTCTATATAGTCACCGTACACGCTAACACATTCCTGAAAACGGCATTTCAAAGAGAGAGGAGAGGATGTATTCCAGGAGGCGTGATAGTAGACACAAACGGGGTCATTTTTCTAACTTTTGCCGACCCCCACATGTGACATAGTGTTGGAAAGGCCTGTGACCACTTATTCATGCTATGCATCTCCCGAATTCCTCCCCCAAAATTTGCCGGTCATGAATGATGTCCGCAAAATTTAGAAAAGTGCCCCCCTCCCCGCGTAGCAAACTTGGGGGAAGGGGCTCGGGAGATGCATCACAGGCCTTTCCAACACTATGTCACATGTGGGGAGTCGGTAAAATTTAGAAAAATGCCCTCTTTGGATCTACTATCGCGCCTCCTGGAATACATCCTCCCCCCTCTCTTTGAAATACCGGTTGCACCAATGTGTTACTGTGCACACTGACTATATAGAAAAGACTGATAAAATGTAGCAATTTCATAAATTTCACTCAATTATTTCTATTTGAGAGCAAAAACTTATTGATACATCCTCGTATAAAGTATACATATAAGGTATACACTGGGTTTCATAATGATATGAACACCTAGTAATTTTGTGATATCGTGGCAAAAATTCATAAATAGTTATCAGAAAACTCCATTCTCGAGACAAATACAGTAATTTTGCATAATACATAGCTGTAAAACAAACTTATCAAACTTTATCAAACTTTAAATTCATTGAAAATATGAATTATCTAAAAAAATGGTGTTGCAAAATGATGTGAACGTTGATCGAAATTATCACTAAATGGGCATGGAAACTTTACAGGGATACTGAATGCCACTTCAAAAAGAAGAAACCGAAATATTAAATTTAATTTAGCAAATAAAGATACTTCGCAGACTAGGAAATTTCCAAACCTGGTCGCAAAGTGAGTTCTAGAAGTATGAGTCGTAAAAGTAGTTTTGAGAAAGGAAAAATTGTAGCTTTTAAGGATCAAGGACTTTCGGCCAGAGCTATCGCAAAAAAATGAAAAGATTTCCAGGTGTAATATTAAATTTTCTTCGATTAAAAGAGGATTATGGAGCAAAGAAGTGTCTGGGACGTCCGCCAAGGCTGTCCAAAAGGTCAAAAAGAGACATTATAAAAAGAATGAGCAATGGGAAAACAACTTTAGGCGAACTTTCAAGAGATCCACTGATAGCAGTGTAAAATAGTACCTTGTCTACAGTAGTCAAGAGGTTTAAGATGATGAGGTACAAGAAAAGAAAGCCCCAACCACGTATGGCTAAAATACACCAGCAGAATCGCCTGGATTGGGCAAAAGATCACATGTACTGGAAGTTAGAATATGAAAGAGTAATATTTTCTGATGAAAAAAAGTTCAGTCTGAATGGTCCGGACGGTTTTTCTTCTTATTGGCACTATATGCGCAAGAAACCAGAAACGTTTTCAAAACGGCAGCAGGGTGGAGGTTCGCTCATGGTTTGGGCTGCGTTTGGATTTCATGGTAAGAACCGTTGCATTTTTCCCTTGCAGAATGAGTGAATTAACCTACTAAGATCTACTTGAAGAAAACTTGCTGCCCTTTGCTGTGGAAATTGACGGACCGTTCTGGATGTTCCAACAAGACAATGCATCCATCCACATGGCAAACAGCACTTGGGAATGGTTTCTTAATAATGGTGTACATGTAATTCCATGGCCATCAGTTTCTCCTGATTTAAATCCAATAAAAAGTGTATGGAGGCTACTGGTTAGAGCTTTTTACGCAAATGAAAAACAATATGCCACAATTTCAGAATTAAAAACTGCTGTCATCTTCCAATGGAAGGAAATAGATCAAAATATATTAAAAAACTTGGCACACTCCATACTTGATCGTCTTTTTACATTAATTAAAAGATCTGGTGCATACACTGACTATTAATCTACATTTTTGGCCAATGTTCATATCATTATGAAGCACGTCAAAATGTGAAAATGCAGCTTATTTAATGTATAAATCACTGTTTCAATTATATTTTGTTATAAAATAAAACGATTTGTTCTATTTCTAACATTGATTAGACTTCAATTTGTTTTCTAAGACTTTCTTAATTTTTATGCTTAAAAAACTGGGTGTTCATATCATTTTGAAACCCAGTGTAGTAGTATACAAACGAAATACGCAATAAAACACAGCAACAGTTTGTTTCACGTGACACTGAAAGTGTTTTATAGAAAATGGTGTCATATTAAGTAGATTATTTTTATACTTATTATGTTTTTCTCTGAATGTGTTTTATTTAAATTAAATTTTTTGTAGTTCAGAAGATGTTTTATTTTCAAATACATTTAATGAAAACCCTAAGTCATTTTCAGTAAAAAGGGCTCATTATCTACTAAGAACGACGTCAATTTCAGATACAAAATTATAGAGTGAATCTGAAGTTTCATTGGTTTATATTGCGTGTCATGATGCTTTTTTTCTTGCACCTTTTTTTAGGATGTGCCAACAGGAAAAAATCGCATTATAAAATATAAAAGGATGACAGGTTGTTGAAAAAAGGGCTAAAAAGTGGTCTGTAAATGTTTAAAGTAGTCAGTAATTTTACTCTTGTTCTAAAACGCATACATGTCCCTTTTCGTTGAACGCGATCAAACATTATAGACTTGTGTACATCCAAACACTGATATACACGTATATATTAAATAGATAGATACAGTGCGTCCCAAAAGTTTATAGACAACAGGTTTTTTTAAATTTTCCAATTCAAGAAGAGGAGTAACAATTTAAAAACAATTTATAATTATAAATAATAGCAATACAATAATGATACTATATACACAAATAATATTACACATTCATAGACTTTGTGAAAAAATATAAAACTTAAATTTAAACGAATAAATTTAAATTAATAAAAATAAAACTGTCCGAAAAGCTTATAGACAATTCAACTTTTTCCTTTAACGTTCAAATTTTTAAGACGTTTGTTCTGATTACTTCAAAATCTTTACCAGGCATACTCAAAACAAGAGTTTGAAGAAATTCTGACTTTAAAGAAAATCCACTTCGTTCAAGTTACAGCTTTAGATCTTGAACCGTTGCAAATTGACGCCTTTTAGCATATACGTCTCTAGCTAATCTTCCCCAGAGGTTCTCTATTGGGTTCATGTCAAGACTAATAGCTGACCAGTCCATAACAGTTACTTGGTGTTGGACACGAGAATAGAGCAATGGTCTTGCCGGTACATACATTTGTCTTCTCCCTAATAACCTTTCAAATGGAAGTAACTGCTCTTCAAACCTTTTATGGTAATCTTCGAAACATTGACAAACTTTCAAATAAGCAGTATGGGTTGTTTCATTATAAGTAAATGCTGCCCACACCATGAGTGAACCCCCTCCTTTTTGTCTAATAAAAAATGTTCGTGGTTCCTTGCAAATATTGTGCCAGTAATATGCCGAACCATCGGGGCCATCTGACAAGAACACTCAACCATTCATCCGACCAATTCCTGCAATTTCGGGTCCACTGAACACAAGAATCTTTATTCCGTTATGTAAACTTTGGCGAATAACGCACTTTGCGAAAAACAAGAATTGTACTTGTCAGCAGCTGTCGATGGACCGTGGATATTGGTACTGGAACGTTTACTTCTATAGAAACTGACCGTGCACACAGGTTCTATGTTAAAATTAATTTCAAAATTTCTCTGTCTTATCATTTAATTCTTTTCTTTGGTCGTCTAGAACGGTATTTGGTTTCAGATTGCCAACTTTTAACAGAATGCGATAAATACCAACACTGCTGCACCCAGTTTTTCTTGAAATATCCACAATTTTCCATCCACGAGCCTTTAAACGATGGATTTCCAAAATTTCTTTTATGAAAAACTGCACATTGCGAGTAATCTGTAGGAAACGAAAAGGCAGATTCGTTTTTATTCAGGAAACTGTTGCGTCACAAGTACATAACCTTGGAATATGCAAATTTTGGATATCAGTACTTAAATCAGCTTTTAACACCAGTTGGCTATATATTTTTGGGACAGCATTTTTTTTTAAATTTTTATATTAAATCTATGACTGCTAAAAGTTGTTTGAGTGTTTTATTATTTTTATTTCATCATTATATATTTTCATAATTTATGTCGTCTTTTTTACTCGTTTAATTAGCTCTTAAATCCCAAATAATGGTTGTCTATAACCTTTCGCGACTCCCTGTAGATAGAAAATGTACTATGAAAACCAGTGACTAGCTAGTGACTTTTAGCGTTAAGTCCATGGCACCTGTGTTCTAAAATTATTCTTGAAGGACACGGCTTTTGGTTAGATTGGTTTATACTCGCAGCAGAAAGACAATAGCATTTATCACTGTGCTGTATTAGATGATCATTGGTCAAACAATTGAGAAGCAGTAGAGTCACAAAGATACCAATAGAGTGGACACATAAGAGCTTCGCACGCTCAGTTTAATAATAAATTTAATTTACCCAGAAAACACGTGCTGTACAAAAAGCTCACTTACAATTATTGCAATTAAATTAAATTAATTAAATTAAATACTTAGAGATGTATTCGAAACATATTATGTGGCCTTGTAAAAATGACTGTAAAAGTTAAATTTTTCCTTTAGGAACCATGTTGAACAAACGTCAATAATATACATTGTTTGCTATTTTAATGTAAAGTAATATAAGTGAAACGACATTCGAACAAATTTGCCCACAAATAATAATTTATCGAATAATTTTTGTGTGTTTGTCCATGTAAATGAAGTATAAATATTACATATACTACATTCTTAGGTAACGTCTTGCTTAAGTCCATTTGACTTACGTAAATGGCAGAGTCTGTGTTTTTTCCGTCACTTCTGAACTGTCACGAAAGAAGTACCTCTAATGTGCTTTAAAGTGTATAAAGAATTGTGTTCATGTAATAAAATATATAAGGGGGAACAGGACCTTTTAAACATTCAAAAAATCAGTTTTTAGATTTTCATTTTTTCTTAATAAAAAAAAAAAATTCTCAACAGTTTAAAAAAAAACACCATTCAAATTTCTGCATTATTTCTTGAGTTATAATCATTTATAGACAGCGAGTACACTTGAAAGTCCGTTGATATTGAAACTTTAAATCGCGTTTTCTCAGATTAGTAAATTTGGAGTTTGAGCGCACTGTTACTTTCAAAGAGTATAAGCTATAGTTTAAACAAATTAACCAAATATGCTTTTCTTTATAGTCTTCATGCTAAAACCAAAAAAATTACCATATTTTGGATATTTATTTTTTTGCTCTTGAAAACGTGATTTTTTTTTTAATTTAATTTTTCATATTTTGTGCTAAAATTAAATTTTAAACGAACCATTTTAATTTTAATTTAGAAATAGGTGTGTTAAGATTTTATTTTGTTCAAAAACTGTTTTGTATATGCATAATTTAGAGTTTAAATTTAAAATTTAAATAATAATTTTGTATATACAAATTTATTTTTCTGGATAATATAGCTGAGAATATATAATTTAGGCAGAAAGCGGAAAAAAGATCTGAATTGCATATTATTTGTATTATCCTAATTTGAAGAAGATGATGTTTTTGATCGTTTTGACAAACTCAAAGGTCCTGTGCCTCCTTAAAATATTGATGTTAAAAGCTAGAAGTTAATTATAACAGAAGTTCTATTCGTCCACTGTAAGTGAAAATTCTTCTTCGCTTTTCATTAAGGAGATTTTTAGAGTAAATATTTTATTATGTAACATTTTACCGCTATTTAAACAGTACTATACAAAGTTGTTATTTAAAACTCACTATCAAAGGGGAACCTTGTACAAAAGTTATCTTAGTAACTGTTACAATTTGTCATGTGCTTAAGTTACATTTTTTGCATAGTGAAATTCAACCTTACAAAGGTATTCAAGCTCTGCTATTGTTGTGGAAAGCATATAAGCCCCACATAGGGTTGAGAATCAGGTCTAATTTAGCTACTAAGCTTTTATTGCATATTATGTCGCACTTAAAAGCACACGGACACACGGTACACGCAGTTATACCACAATTTATGAAAAAAAAATTGTGGAAGATTTGGTGAACTGTGTGTTCATGTGAAACCTTCTTTATGAATGTTTACTTGAATTATATTGTTTGGTAACCGTCTTTAAATTCTGTTTCAGTTTTTAATACTGCGAAGTATATGACCCGAAACCGCAACCAAGTGGTTAATATAAGGAACGAATTGCAGTCCTAACTAATGGTTATTATAAACTATATTATAGACATATATTTGTTTCTTTCAAACATTTAATATAATAAAATGGAATAAAATATAGCAGTTTAAGAGGGAATGAGGTTCACTTCTATAAATTAAATGTAAATGTTAATATTTTTAAAGTTGTTAATTTGATTTTGGAAAAGAATGTGCTAATTTTATCGGATATGCATTTAAATGAGGACCCTTAAGCATGTTTTGTACAATTTAAAATCATAGTACAGCTTAAAAGTTCCCTTCATATACCCAATTAGTCAGAGCCATCTAAAATAACTATTTTGTGTGGAAATGTCTAGTTTTTTTTATAAAGAAAATTTAATCACATTTTTAAAGAATATAAAATATATAAAAGTAAGACTGTATTTTGAGACAAATATCTGCAGATGTCATTTTACTGAAATAACGTTCCCTAATTATTTAAGATTAAAGCTACAGTTTAAACTTGGAGTAGGAGTTATATCGTTTGCAATTTTCGCGTCAGATTTACGAGTTGAACTGAGAATAGCTCGTAATGCAATTTAATATCATTAGCGAAGATAATGATTTCCAAATGCAAATGGAATTTAGAAAAGTGAAAACTGTAGGCTGTTTAACGAAATATTCATTTAATTTGAACTTACAGAGAAAATGTATATATTGAAAAAATAAGTTTTGATGGTTATTAAATAATGTTAGTGACACAAAATAGTATATCTCGATACCAAAAGCTAGCAGTAAAAAAATATTAATAGCATTTTGAAATTGTTTCAAAATTAATTTTATCATATAAAAATCTCTTCTTGTATAGAAAGCAGTATTCATCCTAAATATACCCTCATGACAACGTTACGTTTATTTCATATCTCGAAACATTGTTTAACCCGGGAGAACGCGCGCAAACCCAGGGTATGAATGGTTTTTACATTGTCACCAATAAATGCAAATAATAAGAGTCATGTTATTTAGTCGGAGACAATTGTTACAAATTCTGCGATAAAATGGGTTGAAGATTGCTTTAAAATAATAGTGGTGACAATTGTAAAAAACCATACGCACTCTGGGTCTATCAGGCCCGGCGCGCGTCCTCCGGGGTTAAAGTAGCAAATTTTTTATTTATACCTAACCACTGGAGGAAAACCGCAAAAGTTACAATTCTTATTCTTTTATAATATTATTGTATTACTATGTCAAAAGACATTAGTTCTGTTTTCCTGTAATTTGAAAGCAGAGGTTCCCAAACTGTGCTCTGCGTGAACTTTCCAGGGGCAACGCCGTGCTGTAGGAAAATAAAGAAAATTTGAACGAAACCAACACAGTTAATGCAAGGTCTTTTTAACAGATTCTTTTGTTACAAAAACATTTATACATTGATAACTATTTTTAACTATGTGAACTCTTTTAATGTACTAAGTTTTATTTTCTTTAAACATTTTCCGTTTCAAATATTAATTTCTACTAGCACTTTATTTTTACGTTTACCATTCAAAAAATGTGCTGTAAATGGAGAAACAAACGTAGATTTAATGTAAGAAAGCGAAAAATTGTATTCTGAATAAGAATTAGGATAGTTGAATTTCCCAACTCCTCTCATTGTGACTTGACTGTTATCCAATAACTGTACGTTTCATACTCAACTGCGTTATCATTTCGAAAAAAAAACCTATTCTGATTTGAAAGATAAACCACCTGATTTCTTTCAATATGGAGGGCAAAGTAATGTACGCATGCTTCAAAAGAAACTATCATAACACTTGTTAAAACAAATATCAATGCCCTGGACCTAGGCGCAGACTTCACGGTAGTTAAATAGGCAATATGATATACTCTTCTACCACTAATTTAAAATATTCCTTTTCTCCTGTTTAATCCCTGTGATTAATTAGGATAAAAATTATGTTCTAAAATTAGTGATGGAACTTTGTCTGGTTTGCCCCCGTTAAGCCGGCACCTACCTGGTATTTTAACGAGTCGCTTGAGTTCCTGAAGATCATATTATTGCAGAGATTCTTAATAAACTTTGTAAAATTGATATTGTCAAGAATTTGCTTTATGAAAAAGTTGTTCATTTAGTATCCAATATCTCCTTGTCTTGCATTTTATTTTTATTAACTATATGCCTGGTGATGTAAAAGAACACTTAACAGCCTCTTCAGATGTACTAAATTTGCACTACAAATGCATGAATCTACTGATGTGTGCAGGATTAGCAATTTTGTTAGTACAGGGTCATCGAAAAATAATGCCTAGATTTTAAAAAATCATAACATCGAAACCTTTTCTGTTAAATGAGTAATTCTTTCATTACACGATAACTGGTGAACGCAAGTTTGGTTTTAGTTCACCAGAATTCGTTTGCATGTCTGTGTTATGCGCGGATTAGTTGCGCAGTTGTCAAGGTCAGCCGACGCGCCAGACTGCAGCTGCTCAGTACGATGTTGACCGTGCAAAAAAAAAAAAAAAAAAAAAAAAAAAAAAAAGCACAGTGCGTCATTTGGTATGTGGAGTCAAACTCAATAGTCAGTGTACAGCGGCTTTTTCGGAGATTTTTGTTGCACGGTCAACACCGTACTGAGCAGCTGCAGTCTGGCGCGTCGGCTGACCTTTACGACTGCGCAACAAATTCGCGCATAACACAGACACACAAACGAATTATGGTGAACTAAAACCAAACTTGCGTTCACCAGTTATCATGTAGTGAAAGAATTACTCATTTAACATAAAAGGTTTTGGTGTTATGATTTTTTTTTTAAATCGAGGCATTATTTTTCGATGACCCTGTATTTTTCAGCTACATATGCTAATATCACGTTCAGACTAGGGCAGTTAAACCAGCAGTAGTCGCGTAACGGTCTTTTTGCCTCCCATTTGAATTATCGTCCTCTAAGCCATCTCTATTATAAATACAAGAAAGAAATTTTATGTAGCTGATGTAAATGTTTCTCAATTATCACAGTAATGTTACATGACATTCTATCTTTTTCCCGGCATATATTTATAAGAAAAGTAAGAATTTGTCGAAAAGACCAATACATAATCACTAGTGTCAGTTCATATTCACCCTTTCCAAATATTTCATAGAACAACTGACTAATTTCATTAAAGAGAAACTTTATAACTTCATTGAAATTTAATAATTGAATATTTATTGAAAACTGCTTGATATTATCTTTTTCTCTGCAGGCAAGTACAGGCGACAAAAAGACCGAGTGCGACCACTAGCGTTCTCAAAGAAAACACGCAACTACTCTTGGGTTAACAGTCTTAACTTACTTTTTTGAAACGGGCACTCGAACCTAGACTTGACTTCTTTATTACTATGGTGTTTGAGAACATTAAAGTTATTAAAATTAAGTGCATTACTAGCGCTAGTCTGAAAGAAGTTTCACAAAGCTATCAGGATCATATTGTTTGTAGATCACTAATAACGAACACACTAAGGGACGAAATATTTTTGAATGAATACATAGGAAAACGCATATGAGCATGAATGCACTAATGATACAAAAAAAAATATGTGTCTTAATGCTTTAGCCGTTGTAAAAATTAAAGAGATGGCAAAGCACTGTAGCACCAGCTGTTGCACTCTTTATACATACACGCTAACACCGAGAAAATGTCTTCTGAACGTATAAAAATTTTAAATGGTGTCATTAAAATAATAAATGATATAAAATCACGAACTCTTAAAAGAAAATTTTTTTAAACTTATGTTTGAAGTTATTGGAAGCCAGCATCCACCCCTCCTACTGCATTCCGAAATAAGATAGTCATGTCCATGACTGTTGCAAATGCAGAGGTGATATTAGAAGAACTATAGCTCTAAACTGGCAAAAACGTTTAATTAATTAAGATTGTGAATGCTAATTGCATATTCGGTCGATATATTTAGCAAAATGAAATAAATGTATCTATCATTGCAGTGAAAATCTGTCGCAATTTCCGATGTATTTATAAACGTGTCTTTTTTTTAAGATGAAACGTGTATTTGTTAGGTTCAGAGGGAGACCATGATATAGATTACGTCCCTCTAGTTAAAAAAGATAGCGAACAACATCAGGGTAAAAAACAAAAATACAAATAAATACTCAGAGGCATGCTACAGCTTTGAAAAACTCTTCCAAACAGCATTTCCAATAACTGAATAGAAAAGGTTTAGGACGACTTTAAATGTATACTGAATGTGTAGTGAAACACGAAGTCCTCGTTTATTTGACATCTCATTAGGAAGTTAACGCTGAATATACCAACAACAGTTTATTTAATGGTACCAAATTAAAATATTTCGATTCTAAACAGAAAATGTTTTATAAAATAATTAAAATATAAATTAAACAGAAATAAGTTAAATAACAGAATTAAGTAATTTAAAAAAAAATTCTGAGCCGAAATATTTTTATAAAACTTGAGTAAATTTCTTAGTATATATTTAGTGTTAAACATCTTACTTTAAAACCAAAGACCATGAGATTATTTTATTTTATTTATCAGCTGAATCTAAAACTTTATCAAATAAAACAAAATTAGATTTGCTGCCTTTCTCAACGACATATGTTTGTGAAGCAAGATTTTCGACTAACGCAGCCACCAAAACGAAATACAGAAGTCTTTTAAATTCAGAATCAAACGTTCGCATGCAATTAATATCTACTCAACCTGAATTGAGACATCTGTGCAAAATAATCCAATCACATTAAACATTTATGCTTTATCATTCGTTACTCTAATAATGTAAAATTTATTGTAAGGCAAATGTTACGATTTCTTGTTTTTTTTTTTTTTTTTTTTTTTTTTTTTTTTTTTTTATATGTAAACTTTTGACAGTTCCATCTATATTGATGGTAATTGAAAATAAATTCAGTATTACGATAAAAGTTTCAAAATGTAATTTTATTTCTGGTACAATGCACTATTATTTAGATTAGACAATTCAAAGCCTTCTTCCTGTGCTCGGTAGCAATGCACTTAAAAAAACATTACCTTGTAATTTAAGGTGCGATAGGCTTCAATGGCTGTCATAGAAATTCATTCTAAAAAGGGCTCCGTCATAGAAATTCATTTTAAAAAGGGCTCCGCGTGTCAAAAAGCTTGGGAACCACCGATTCAAAGTACTTCAAGAAGAAAGCGAGTACGGACAAGCCTACGACTTTTTTATGTTATTGACACTGACCATACAAAGGCTTTCGAATCAGACTGAATATGTTTCCTTTTATCCCATCGAGAAATTGAATATTGTTTGCACCACCAAAAAAATATTCAGATTACACAACAATAATTTATTTATACTTTAGAGCAGGGCTACCAACGCAGCGTTCCCGAGCGCCATGGCACCCGTTAATGTTGTTCATGGCGCCTTTTCGAGTGATTCCTGTTACTAGGAATTTTTAAAATAAAAATCCATCCTAAAAGATGCTTCTTTAAAACCATTTGTGTTTTATATGATTTTGTGTTAATTTGTCAGCTTCAATTCCTACAAAATACTTTGAGAGGCCTATTTCCCAGGAACTATAATAATTCTAAATTTAGTATGATTTATGCTTTATTTTTCAATTATTTTCCCCGTCGAACTCTGCATAGTAGGAAGCCTTACGGCTCGCATTCTAAGGTGTTTTTGCATCTTATAAAATGTCAGCATATCGTGACTCACTACGAGGGTTTGCCAATATGGCCTCATTTTCTATTCACAATATCTGAATTCAGGCCAGAAATTTGCAATAGCAATTCTTATTTTATCTCATGAGAGGCATTTTAGGATTACTTAATGTAAAAATTCTTCTTTCGGAAATTGTGCTATAAAGTTTCAATTTCAGAATGAAACAGAATGAAACAAACCAAATTGACAAATCTAACCCCATTATAATAATGTAGCATTGTTCTATGTTTCCAGACGTCAGAATAATGGGGGCCCTTCAATGTTTGTCACTAAACGAGGCGCGTCCGCGCTTACTCAAAGCTTGGGCAGCCCTGCTTTAGAGCATAATATATTCTCAACTGAAAATAAATACCTGCTGCGTAATGTCAGTATTTCTTATGTTACTTAATAGCGCGGACAATAAAAGCGCCATTCGTCGATGAAAATTAGCATTATTATATAATTTTTCATGTAAAAAAAGACACTTGTCATATGGAGCAAACCGCACTCCGATATAACAGTTTACTATTTTTTCATGAATTTATGAAATGTGAATTTACCTAAGGTTAACCAAGTGTATCTTGTTGTTGCTGAACACACACAGAAAAGAAAACTGACAGACACACTCACAAAATAAAATATAGGTACATCTGTACCAAATATGTTATCTTTCTGTACGGTTCTATGTTGAATATATTGAAAGTCATTTTAAAAGTAACACACGTTTTTTTAGGAAAATTAAAATAAGAAAATTGCAACATTTCTAAGCACAAGCACAAGCACAAGTCATTTTATTTTAAATAGACCAAACACTAATACAATATTATTTTATATAGTGCCAAGATTAGGTTTTTTTTAACATGGGGAGAATACAACTGATTATCCAAGTATTTGTAATCAGTTGTGCTGTGCAACTCTTGAAATGCAAAACGACAAAACTAATTTGTCCAGCACTAAAGCTAACTAAGTAAGCTTTTTAATTTAAAACAATGCACACTTCGTGAAACGAAAAATGTTTTCGCCCCTTCCCCGCCGTACTATCTTATCACCCAATTTCGCAGAGGCATTTATTGATTGGGAATTATGGTGAAATCCCCGGTAACTGACACATTAAGGATTTTTCCTTGTTCGAACCACTATTACAAAATTTTAAATCTATTTTATACTTATTTTTCATTTTTAAAGGATAACAGCAATACATTAAAAAATTACTGTTGACAAAATTCTCAAATATTATTCATTGCATTATTAAAAATTAATTTTTTCATAAATATTATGAATAACTCCATTAACTGACACCACCAATCTTATTCTGAAAATCCAATAACTGACACAAAGGGAACCAGTGTCTGACACATTACTTGCAAAGATAAAAGTTGCTTTATATTTCAAGGATGCTTTAAAAGTATGTTTTAAAATCACTTTAATCTTTAACATAAAAACAAAATATTTAAACATTATTTGTATATAATATCAAACTACAAATATATGCATCTCTTTTTAAATGTTTTAAATTATTAGTTATATAGATATCCAATAATTGACATTTATGAACCTGTAACTGACAAAAGTTGACATGCTCTGATAGAACAACTTAAATTTTAATGGGGTATCCTTCAATAAGTTTAATTTATTAATGTGTTTTTTTTAAACAGTTCAAAATAAACATTTCAGGGTTGCCACGCTTCCAGGTGAAACATCATTATTTGTTTATAGAAAAATAAATCTATGTTAAACTCACGAAATTTTGCCTTATTTAAGGAGAGATTTTCTATAAGAAAATACTGGTACTGAAGAATTTTTCTGGTCTGGAAATTCCCTGAAGCGTCGCAAACCTGCATTTCAACTCTCTTTAATATTACCAATAATTAGCACTCTGCCGGAGACTGGTGAAATGAAATTCAAAATACCAATAAACAAAATTAAATAACTATAAATTATAAATCATGGTCCTAACGTATCGTAGGGATTAACTAATTTCTACAAGTAAAACTTTAAGAAAACCTCTAGGACGCTTGCTTTTCAAATATACTAGTTTAAAAAACAATACCTTAATTTTAAAAATGAGATGGTTGCTTCAAAATGGCACTTTTTTTGTTCTCAAAAGTTTTGTCCCTCGTTGAATACATTCTTGACACTCTAGTGCTGAGTAAAGTGACTCCAAATTAAAAATACGTGTCTGAGTTATCACTAGATACATTACCAGCAAAATTTTACATGAAAATGCTTATTTGAGCATGATTTTTCTGAAGTGTCACTTACTGGTTAGGTTTCAGTAACTGTGGGGGTTCACTCAATGTCTTATAAAATTTTGCATGAATAAAGAAAGGCCATCTCTATATTGGCACGACAGAAATTGAAAAATTTCAATACTAGCACCTAACTTTAACATTATACCTGGTTTCGTCGGCAATTTTTTTCTTCATATACCAAACGGAAAGTCATTCAGTGAAGACATTTAGTAATTATGCTGCCCTAAATAATACGAATTATGCAATTCTTGGTGCTAAATTCATTTTTACTAGTTAACCCTTTATCTACTGCAATTTTTTTATGTAATTTTTTTTTCAGTTACTACAATGAAAATTAAAGGATGAATATAAAAAAATACTCACCCGTGAGAAATTCAATTATTTAGATGTAATTAATTAAAGTGGCACTTTGAAGAATCGTCAGCACACTATGGCTAAAATACCGTAACAGAAAACCCACAAGGTATTTCAAATGGCACCAGAAAATATTTTCGATTTAACCCCTTGAGGCTGTCGAATTCACAACTGAATCTGCAAAAAGGTTTATTGCAAAATAAGGAAAAGCAATTTTACGTCTTTTTTCCACCAAAGTTAGAAAAGTAAAATTTAATAAAATATTTCTGGTGCAAATCTTTATTAATCATAGGTGGTATAAAATAGATCCCACTGCCCCTCAATGGGTTAATAAGTATGTGAAATATAGGCTTTTTCATATTTACAAATAAATCGTTGGCAAATTCCGGTGCCAATTATCTATTTCAACACTTTAGAATTGAAAATGTTTTGCCCTGAAAGGGTTAAAAAAAAACTATTTTTTTTTAGGTTTGGATCTTGTTAGTAGTCCTTTAATTATGCGACATCTATATTCCAGCGACAACATGTTCTCTCGCATCTTCACATATGCAATATATGAATTCACATATGTATTTCTAGCATAGTAAAAACGAGACAGTGCCATAACTTTTTCGATTTCCTATAAAAAATTAACAATGAAACAGAAAAGAAATACCAGAGAAATCATTACTACACTACATTTTAGTAATTACATTTTAAACCAGATGAAAATGATGGATAACTACACAGAGAAAACTAAACAAGAAGTTTTTCTCAAACACCCAGTATACTGACGGTACTTATAAGTACCACCGAGTAATTCAACTGTTAAATCAAATACATACACCGTTCACCTAAAATAGCTAGTCAAACTGTATTCAAAGATCATAATGAACACATAAAAAATCCAACGCATATCTTATGTTCTTTATTGTGTTTACAGCAATAAAAAGACGAGCGTGACAATCTGTGCAAAATGTCGGCACAAAACACATCGTCTGTGTCAAAGATAGCCTCGTTCCTCCCTAAAATAATAAACCTAGAACTACTGTTGCCATGTATCCGGATAAAGTGGAGTTAAAAGAGTGTTTTTGCAAAGTACCATTTGAATATTAGTAATATTCACTATGGGATGAAAGTTTAAAGTGAGTGGTACTTATAAGTACCGTCAGTGGATAAAGGGTTAAACAAGTCGGAAATTGTACGTCAAACGTGGCAAATGCGGTTCGTTCGCGCTATAGCTAGTTTTATAAATATTCAGATCTTGGTGCAATAGCTGTTGCACTTATATGCAAAAATGCATGAATACAAAATTTATTAAGATTATGTATATTAAATTCATTAATACCAATATAATATGACTCCATCTGAATACGATGTAATCACCATGTCAACCTAGAATCACGACCTAACATGGGATATTATTAATATCGTAATATAGGATTTAATACAACGAAGAAAACTTTATTAATAACTTTTTAAGTTTTGATTCGATTTCCAAAAAATTAAAAATGACTCGATAAAATTCTGCCACGATTACATATATATAATTTTTATACGATTCGGTTGGGTAGTTTTTACGCCGTTATTTGCGGACAGACAGAAAAACAGACAGATGGACGAACCAGATGACGACTATAGGTGCTACGTAGGGAAGACCGGGGCAAGATGAAGAGCGGGGAAAGATGACGAATGTCTTAATTTTTCCGTTTTCCACAAGGTGGCAGTATCAACCCGACACTACTGGCTCTCCTATCGGCCGTTCGTTAAACAATAGTATAGAGAGACGCTGAAATAGCCATTTTTGTGTTAGTTGTGAAGCTTTGATTGTTTACCGCTGCCACGTTATAACTTTTATGCATGCGTAAATAAGCTCTGCTACAGATACAGGTAATATATATCGTTTATCTTTAATATTTATGAGTAACTTAGTTTAAATACTACCTATTACCATGAATAAATGTCAATTAATCGCCTTCCTTCATGGCAATGAAAAGGAATATTTTTAAACAGGCAGTCCGGGCGAAGATGAAGAGCTCGTCATCCTCAGACCCTGGTAGTAGAAAACCAACGTATAAACCCCCCAGAAGATCCAGAACTTATGGCAAATGCTGATTACGATGCAACAAAGAAGCATGTTAGTGTTTTTTATTTCAAACCATTCCCTAAAGCAACACAATGTGAGAAAAAAGAAGCAAAACACCGAGCTCAAGCATTCTTACAAGCACACCCATCAAAGAAATGTTAGAAAAAAGGGAACAGCAGAAGGAAGAGCAAGAACGTTTAAAAAAAAACAGAGTAAAGAAGCTCGTGAAGCTAAAAAGGAGTAAATAAAACTTAAACTAAGTTCCTGTAGGCCTAAGTCTATTAAATCTGGGCCAGACAGTCCAGTTACATCAACTTCAAAGGATGGTGTTTCCAGAGGCCCTGCTTGTGACGAGGAATATTGTGACACACCAACAGAAGAATGGATCCAGTGCTTTAAATGCCAAAATTGGTGGCATGAGGAATGTTCCAATTATGAAAAAGGCATTTTTGTTTGTGATTATTGTTAGCTGCACAACTAAACACTTCAACATTACGTTACAATGCGTTATGCTTAGTTTGATACTTTGTAAGATCTAAAAACACAGTTATCATTTGTTAAACCATGTAACATGTTCAAAAGATAAATATGTTAAATCTTTTTCAGTGTTGTCATCTTGCCCTAAGGCCAAAGTCATCTTGCCCCAGTACTGGTGACAATTTGTTAATGTTATGAAAAAATAAAATTAGCCTTTAATTTTTTTATTTGAAAAATTGAATGATAATATATTTAATTCTACAAAGGAATACTCTAACAGTTCATGTAAAATTAATTTTACTATACTTAAAAATAAATTAATAAACAACAAAAAATTGTTAAAACATAGTCATCTTGTCCCGATCTCCCCTATTTGTATAATTACGAACGCACCTAAAAGCAAACCGTAATGCGGGTATTTTTTAAGCATAACTAAAAACTGTTTCGCCGAATGAACTGAAATTGTTGAATCACATATTTTACGTTTTTTAAAATCGCTTTCGATCTGTATTAAAATTTTTATAGGTAAGTTAATTCAAATATTCCGAAATTAATATTCGAAAATAAAGTATGTATTGTAACATATAATGAACTATTACCGAATCATGCACTACTGATATTACTTCTTTTAGAACAATAACCATTTAAAATACATATTTTCGAAAAAGTAAGGCGTATATATTTATAAAATATTGTTGCATATAGATATATATATAACTAATCATTATGCATGACTTCATAATTTTTCTGAATAATAAGATTAAGTCCAGTTATATATATATAAAAAATACAATACTGAATTTTGTACTTTTTCTCAAAACTCATTACTTATAATCATGTGATTTCGAGAAATGATGAAAAATAAAATTGTTTATTTCATCAGTTCAATAATCTTGTTATACATAGAATTTTTCCATTTAGAAATGCTTCTTATTTTAAAAGATAATTTAAATTTTCCTTAGATTTATCAATTTTCTTCAAATCCTTATTTATATAAAAATATTTCTTTTGGTATGTTACGAAAAGCGAATTACATTTGCTAATCAAATTGAAGAAACAATTTTCGTAGATTTCTTTTCACTATTCTACGCGTAATTCCATTTAATTTAAACTATTTAGTTTTTATAATATAAAATTTAAATTAGGTTTGAGTAGGTTTGTTAAATTTTAATATTCAAATTAATTTCTAAATTCAATTACTTATTTTATATTTCCATTTCTATCATGAAAATGAAATGCTTTTTCTGGGATGTTTTTTTTTTTCCTTCATGTATGGAATCTAAAGCAAACGCATGTCCGTGAGTAACTTTACCGTCATATGTACGTTGGCAACGATATAAGCAATCCATTTCTCTGTATTCCCAAATTTAATTATTTCTAAACATCCAATTATTTTAATTTTCGCATTGAATAGGAGGGGGAAATATGTAGATTTGAAATGCAATTTCTTTAAATTTAAATCCCAACCAAGACATAAGTTACAGCATTAAAAAAATTCTTACCAATAAAATTTCCCAATTTAAATTTATTTATAATTAATTAAAATGAATTGAAATAATGCTGCAAGATAGCACGATCGCCTAATTTACCCGTAACTCAGAGGTAAGACCATACAATTTTGTGTGTGTTGGGGATAGAAAGAGTGATTGCTAAATAGAGGCGTTCGCTATATGGAAGTGTTCCTTTTGATGGAGGTTTTAATGTACTCTAGAAATGAAAGAATATAGTTAATGAAGACTATTTTTTCTAGTACTTATATCAGTGAGCCTTTAATCTCAGGTAATCAGGAGGCATAAATCATATCTGAGATATATAACATCTCTGTCACATATCTGAGAATCTGACAACATTCTTATATATATTATACTAGTTTGATTTAGAAACTCATCTTCTCTTCATGATTCTGAGAAAAAAAAATTGCCTCATCGGCAGATATAATTAGTACAGCACTTTTATTATACATTTTTATAATTATTTTACTTCAATTATTTCAATTGTCTCGTCTGCAGATTTTATTGATACCTCTGCAGGGGTTGTTTGCCAAACATTATACCCTTAAAGTAAAAATGAATTACTTACTAACCAATGACACTAAGTCGCATTAATGATATATTTCAACAAGACAGCTTTCTTATCCATTTTTTATCCGTATTTTAAATTTTTGCTTTCTTTTTTATACTAAAAATATGCAATCACACCTGAAAGAAACTAGTCTGTTTGGACAAACAGGCGATCACTTTTAAATTTGCATAGCCTATTTACAATCGGCCTAAATAATATCAGAATTATTGAGAAACAAATAGTCATTTTTTAATTAGCCTACAGCTGCACAGACTCTTTGGAATAAACATGAAAATTATCAGGTTTTTTGTGAAAATCAGATGATTATCCCTGAACTTATTCTTTGCAAAAAGCATAGCTTTTCGCAAATCGCAAAGATTTCTCAATTAGCCTACGACATATATATATTCTTTTTCTCAAAATAATAATGTACATTAACAAACTTCGACTAATAATATCAGTCGGATTATTCATTTAGTAATTTGCTATGGTTTAATTTGTTGCTTTTCCGCAATAATATATTTTTAAATATTTTGTTCTGTTGAACTGGTTATAAAAATAAGTTCCAAGAAGATTCTTTTTTTTAATAAATTGATATGTATATTTTTTAAATACTATTGTTGGAATTGTAAATGATAACGACATCATAATAACAGAATTAATTAATAAATTTTAAGAATGTACAAAGTAAACTTTGTCTAATTTTTTTTAAAACATGAATGAATCAAAATCAGTTAACTAGATATTATTTTATTATTCCGATCAATGCGTTTTGTTATATTACTTTATGTTGTCAAGAGATCTAGTTACATAAAAAAAATTACCTGGAGGATGTTTCGAAAGCAGAAAAAAGCAAATGTAGTTAAGGATAGACCGAAACCGGTTTTGAGGACCGAAACCTAATTTCGGTTATCCTCCTATTTTCGGCGGTAAACGAAAATGAAAATGTCCAAAAAATTTTTTAAGTTATTAATGCATACATAAATATACATAATCATTAATTTATTATATGCGTATAGAAACACATTTCTAAGAAACAAACAAGCATACATGTATATGTATGTGTGTGTATAAGTTTCAAACAAAAACAAAACATAAATATAATAATACGACTTTTATAAATTATTACTTTATGACAACCAATAATCATAAACATTTATCAATAATTAATTAACAATGTAGTTAAATAATGGAAAAGAAATTTAACAATGAAGATTTAATTTTTAAATATATGCATCTTTTCAGCTATTTAATATTTTGCATTTAAATTAGTTGAAATAAACTACTAAAATTTTGGTTTTAAGAAATTAACATTGAATATATTTTAGTTAAAAAAATAACCAATTTAAAATTTATAATTATTATTAGTTTAGTAAAGTTTTAAATATAGATAAGATATATACTTAAATAAATATTTGCTTACTCCCTCTTAAAAAAACTTTGCCCCGCCCTCAACCCAAGAAAGTTTTGAAATAGCGCCCTTGCTTGAAAATTTTATCTCCGCTGCCCAAGTTGGCTTTCTGTTCCTCTGACTAAAACTTTCTTTATTTTCATATAAAATAAAATGTAATTAATTCATTAACGACAAGAACGATAGAACTTTCTCAGAGAGCATCAGAAACACTTCTGCTGTTTCAAACAAAAATTTTTCTATTAATGTTAAATCTGCAGCTTTCACTGAACACGTGAAAAACATCTTCAAAGTTAGTCATATATGCACTGTTTGCTTTATAATTTGCACTCACGTCTTGAGTCAGTCATGACTGATAATTATAAACAGTGAAGTTCACGGCAATAAATAAAGAGCCCCATTTGAGCCGATACAGCTCAAATCCTTGAGTAAAGTTGAAAATTTCCGAAAGAAGAAATTGGATTTTTGGAATTCAGATAGTTTCGATCGAGAATAGGTTCGACCGAATTTTCGGGAGAGCATTTTCGCCGAAAACGAATTTTCTGAGAAACTCAGATTTTTGACAGAAAATTAAAACGAAGTCGAATTTTCGGTCGATCTCTACAAGTGATAACAGTCCGTGCTATGAGCGCAATTCGGACCACTGTGACTCTGAAGTGTTTAATTTTTTTAATTCTTTGCTTACAAGTTAAATTCGTATATGGGGCATTCTCGCAATCTTTTGACTTTTAAGTCCGTGAATAATAATTTGTATTTTAGTACATATTCTTGAATAATTTAATATACTGGAGAACATCCCATTGCATGGCTGCATAACAACATTAACGAGATAAATAAGTTTTGGACGATGTTGGGGGTCCAAATACCCAGGAAACCCCTATACCGTCCCGTGTCCCTGATGCTGATTTTTAAGTTTGGAGCTGTCTGTATAAAATTGTTTCAATAAAAGTAATTCGATGTAATTTTTTTCCGAAACTGGGACTATTGTTTTATATAAATATGTAGCAAAAAAATAACCTGCACACATTTTTACGTTTGTTATTATTTTTTAAAACTCTGTCCCTGGGTTTTAGATTCCTTACCGTCCCTCTTCTAAAATTATACAGAAAATCACTTCAGATGCAGCCACAGAATTTTTTTCAAGTTTTTTCTCATGCAGAAGTATGCTAGAGAAAGAATATCTAAAATTCTTTGACAGGAAATTTACTGCAGAATTTAAATCAGCATATAAATATCAATTTCAAGCATCGTGGCTTTATTGGTAGTCTTACCGTCCCCAAGGTTTATTCCTGCACTTTTTGAGTTAAATTATTTTTTTTTAATTTAATACAATGTAAATAATTGTTTCTAAAAATCAATGAACATTGTAGCTGTCACTTAGTCTTAACATGATTTGCCTAAAAATTAGGTGGTCTTTTTTATTACCGTCCCGTCCTTACCATCCCTTCTTTAATGCCCCTTTAAGATAATGTTATATCAAAATTTTGTACTAAAAATACTACATTGTTATTATTTCTTATTTGAATGTCCTGTGGATACTATGCAAATTTAATATAAGTAAACATTTAGAAGAAAATAGAAAATTATAGTGGTAAAATGGTAAATTGGTAAGGAAAATTAAACTCGCAAGTTTAGCTTAAACCTCAGTTAAATAAAAACATTTTCGCTGCCGGCCATTTTTTCTTTATTTTGAATCATTAAGGCATTCGTCTATCAGATTGAAATGTTATTTTAGCAAGTTTAATTTCATCAGATTTTTATTCCTGAAAATCAAAAGATTGTGGAAGTGCCCCATATACTAACATAAACTTAGATTTTCTAATTTTCGTAATTATTAAATCTTGATAAAAAAAAAAGTGAATTATCCGACATGTCGCATAAAATTATTAAAATTTTCCAACCTAATAAACAAGATGTGCAAATTTAATCATATTTGTATCCTATATAAAATGGAATCTAATAAAGTCACAAACTGAAGTATTTATTTTTCAAAAAGCATCATTGAAAGAATGTTTATTTGAAGTAAGATTTCAAGATTGCTTCTATGAATTGGAAATCTTCAAAGATAAGATTGTTTGTAGGTTTAGAATTGTTTAATTGGAAATTCAAAAATATTTATTTTTCTAAGTTTAACTTTGAAAACTCAAAAATTTGCATGAATTATTCTCGAGTTTCATTTTCATGAATTTTAAGATGTTTTAGTTAAGAGAAATTTAGTTGAGTTCAGAAATGAGACATGAAAAATGTTAAAATGATAATAATTTCAGTTTCACAATTTCATCTCTGCATGGCTTACTTTCGAGTTTCATTTTCATTATTTTTAAAACGGTTCAGATAAAAAATATAGGAGATAAGAAAAATTTAATTGAAAATTATTAAAGTTTTGCAATTTTAGCTATTAATTTTATAAATTTTATCATTCGTGAAGTTTTCAGATCGATTTGCAGACGAAAAAAAATCGTTGTTGAAATTTTACATTTTTTTTTTCAATCACGATGTTAAGGTGGTTCTTGAATTCCCTGGCCGACAAACGAAATTTCCTGACATATTTTCTGACTCATTTTTAAGAGCCATTATTTTGAAAATCAGACAAAATGTGATAATTTTTTTTTTTTTTTTTTTTTTTTTTTTTTTTTTTTTTTTTTTGATTTGCTTGATTTTTCTTTATGTTGAAGTAGATCATATTTAATGAATAATGTGCAATTTTGAAGCTCTGAAATAATTTCATGTATCCTGTAGAAAATGTCAAAGTTCAAGACAATGAATCCCATTTTTCATGAAAATTGGAATGTCAGTATGTTTGGATTGCTATATCTCTGGAAAGCAACAACATCCCAAAATTATTTTGTCATAAACTATTAGTATAACACTACATGCTTAGTAAAATTTATTTGGTTCTATGGGGCATTGTTAATTTTCCGTGTTATGTTGCAACAAAATTGCAATCAAAATGACGTTTTTGTCGGTTTTCTGCACTTATTATATCTTAGTTAAGCAATACTACCCCAAAATTTTTCTTATAGAATATGAAAATTTTGTATTAGGACAAGCTAAGTAATATAGAACTTAACCGGGATATCGAAGCTGTTAGTAGATATAATCTGTGAAGCCTTAAAAAGTTTCAAAATCTGCAACTTTTGAATTAGTCCCATCTCAAAACAGCATCACAGTTGAATAAAACAGAATATATCAGGTAGTAGTTGCACATATGTACAGAAACATGGAAACGAAATATAAGTGGGGTCTCATGCTATTTTCAGGAGAAAAAAATTAAAAAAGTTACAAAAAGATCAGTACAATGGTCAGGCTTTTCCCCTAGAAGGAGAGAGAGTAAAAGGGTGTTCCATTTCCTCATAGGGGAAAATATAGGAAAGGGAAAGAGAAACGGGATAAATCATTTTCTGATAGGGAATAAGCCTGATATTGACACTGCGTTTTTGTAACGTTTGTCATTTTTTTTTCTCAAAATAGCATTATTTTGAGACCATTTATTCCCCACTTATTTTTCGTTTTCATGTTTTTGTACATATGTTCAACTAATACCTGATGTATTTTGTTTTATTCAACTGTGATGCTGTTTTGAGATAGAGCTAATTTAAAAGTTGTAGATTTTGAAACTTTTGAATATTTAGCAGATTATATCTGCTAACAGCTTTGATATCCCGGTAAAGTTCTATATTATTTAATTTGTCCTAATTGTAAACTTTCATATTCTATAAGAAAAATTTTGGGGTACTATTGCTTAACTAAGATGATAAATGCAGAAAACGGACAAAAACGTGATTTTGATTGCAATTTTGTTGCAACATAGCAATGAAAATTAACAATGCCCCATCGAATCAAGTAAATTTTACTAAGCATGTAGTGTTATACTAACAGTTTATGAGACAAGAATTTTGCGATGTTGTTGCTTTCCAGAGATATACCATTCCAAACATACTGGCATTTCAATTTTCGTGAAAAAAGGGATTCATGAACTTGAACTTTGACATTTTCTACAGGAAACAGGAAATTTTTTCAGGGCTTCAAAATTGCACAATATTCATTAAATATAATCTATTTCAACATAAAAAAATTTAAGCCAATTAAAAAATACAACTATCAAAATATCACTTTTTTGTCTGATTTTCAAAATAATGTCTCTTAAACGTAAATGCATAAAACTGGCAAGGCTGACAATTGAAATTATTTGGAATCAAATTGCGCTTTCATTTTTTATAAATAAATTACCTACCGACTTATAAGTAATTCTACACACGTGACGATATATTTTTCTCATGTTAACGCATCGGTCATTCTGTTCAAAACACCCACTTTGACACTATTTTCTGTCTTTAACAAAAAAATAAAAAGCACCATTCTATTACATACTTTCTAAATAAGAACACCAGCCAATTTCATGCGTTTCCGAACAAAAATGAATTCTGAAATGTGTCAAAAAGTAACTTCTTTGGATTTAAGAACGTCCAAAAAGCATAACAAACACATAGCGTGAAAGCTACAGTTATTGACAGTTAACAGTAACTGACACTTCAGTAAATACCTAACTCAAATAAGTCTTTTCTTGCAAATTTCTCCAAGTAATGTCATCTAGTAGTAACATAAACATTTATTTTCAATTTTAAAATCAATTTTTTCAATACTAGTAAGCGAAAAACATATTAAATGAGGAAGAAACATTTGAGAACACAAAAAGTACCTTCTTTGTGGCATCCAATCTTACTTCTAAAATTAATGTGTTATTTTTTAAGTCTATTTGTAATGCAACCATTTTAAATTTTTTCTTAAAGCTATACTTGTATAAAAATTAGTTAAAAATGCCTATGATATATTAGTACCTTGATTTCTATTTCATAGTTATTTAATTTATCTTAATGGGGGGGGGGGGGGGGGTGCCAGTTGTTGGTTCCAGCACATTCCTTTCACGACTCTCCGACAGATTTTTTAATTATTGGTAATATTAAATAAATTTGAAATTTAGTATTTTAACTGTTAAAAAAGTAATAATAAATTAAATTATCTTGCAGTCAACACCATAAAATTTAAGTTGCTCCACCATTATCTGACATCATTTGCCAGTTACTGCTTCCTAAATGTTAGATATTGGATAGCTGCATTACTAATAATTTAAAACATGAAAAAAAAAGAGACATATGCATGGGTAGTAGTGTGATATCATAAAGACGGTTTAAGTATATATATTTTTTTATAATAAAGTATTTTTAAAGCACGAATTACTTGAAATATAAAATATCTTTTTTCTTATTTTTGCCAGAAAAATTTCAGACACTGGTTCACTTTATATCAGTTATCGTTTTTTCAATGAGCTGGTGCCAATTATTACAGCTTTTGAGCATATTTTATGAAGAAAAGTAGTTTTTAATATTACAAAACATATTTTTTTAAAATTTTCTCAACTGTAATTTTAAAGCAACTCTACTATTCTTTCAAAATACAAATGAGTATAAAATGGATTTAAACTTTTGAAGAAGAGATTTGAAAAAGAAAGAATTCTCAAGGTGTCAATTACTGAAGATTTCATGTTCAGTGAAATTTTACAATATAAATAGAGATGAAAATCACATGATTCTTTAAAAATGGATCAAAGAGCCGTTTCATTTTAATAATGGGCAGAAACCGTTGTTTATCGTGAACATATATAAACCATCCCAATCAGTATTTGATTTGACTGTTACTAAAAAAATTTTAGACAAAAATTTATTACTTATATCACGAAACTTTATTTTATAAAGAATGGTTTACTAAGCAACGATTTCCAAGGTGCCGGTACTTTATTAAAACAAATACAACATTAAAACTAGAGAACAGGAATTCTGCTTTTTCAGAATTTAGTGTCGCCCCCGGCATTTCCATTACTTCATTTTCTTCTGGTGGACTGGTGGTTTCTATTATTATGAAACAGCCATTATAAATGAAGCGTTAGGTGAACATGAAAGAGTAGCCGTAAAAAGTTAGAACTCTGATTTTCTGGTCAGAATGGGAAAAAAATGACCATAATTTTTTTTTTCATCTTCACCTAACGCTTCATTTATAATGGCTGTTTCATAATTATAGAAGCCACCAGTCCATCAGAAGGAAATAACTCCGTTAAGCGGGACTCGGATAATCGGGACTCTACTGCAAACATATTTCAATTTTATGACTTAAAGCACACGCTTTTATTTTATGTAAAATGACGTCATTTGCATTAATATAGATACTTAAAATTAAATATAGTTTTTAATAGCTCCATGTTTTATCCTAAATCCTTCATTTATAATTTTCTAAAAATAGCACGTATTTCAATTAGTTATTTTTTTTTCAATTTTTATGAGAAAATGGCAACAAAAAGATGTAATTGCTATTTTTCAACAATTTTTTCTTTACTTTCTACCATGGAGGAATGAGATAGATGGAGTTGCAGTAAGATGGTTGGGGGTGACGCCAAAAAAGTAACCCTAATATCCGCTACAGAAAGCCCAAACAAAACCACGTGCTTTGACACGCCTATCAGTTTAAACCGGTTTAAACCTGTATTTCTTTGCTTTCATTTTTTATCGTCGGAAATTGTTATTCAAGATATGATTAAATTATAATAAAAGATGACTTCTGGCAGGTCATTCGACCGTTTTTTAAAAAAAACGGTTTTATAACCAAAATTTAACTATATTCTGACCATAAAATGGCCAATAATATGGTCAGGATATTGTTAAAATTACGGTTGTGTAACCATTTTCGGAAAAAACGGTCAAATGACCTGCCAGAATGCTGCAAATTTTTAACAGTGCAGTTTGGAAAAAAAAATTGACAGTTCATTTCCTTGGTGTAGCTGTTTCTGCTATTAAAATATAATGTATAAAAAATTTGATACTTTAAAATTTTTTCCATTTATACACGGTATCAGAATACATTTATTTGCATTGTTTTTATAAGAATGTCGTGATTTCTATACCAGTCTGTTTTGTTAATCAAATTAATCATTCTTCTAAATATTTTTTTAAAAACTACTAAAACTACCGATTTATTAAATTAATTTAAAAAACTTATCTAATTTTCATATTATTATTATATTAATTTTCAAATATATCTTCAGACGTTAAGGAAGCTCATTTTTTTGTGGTGGAGCAATTTCTTGGTTCATAAAGACGTTTATCTAAATTAGTAGCGATTGATACCGTCAAAAATGGGGGCCTATGTGAGCGCAATCACAAAATTTCATTCCATCAAAGAAACTCCATTAATCAGTTTGAATTACTTGAGTTTTGAAACATATTATTATTTGCAAAAAAACAAGTTCCCTGACAGGAAAATTTTAGCTGTAAGAATGAAATTATTATCAATAAATGCTTGGCTCGCATTTGAGTAATTGTAGTTGACCTTTCGATACAAAGTTTTATTTTTCACAAAATTGTTATGCATTTCTCAAGGATAGCTTTTTCTTTTCAGAAAATTGAGACCAAAAGAAAAACAAAACTTCCATCTATACCATTCCCAAAACTTTCTTCTATCTCATACATGTTAATACTTCAAAATTCGCTATCACACTGCAAAAATTAAATCGCAATCTATACCCATCATGAGGATTCTAAAGATATGAAATTCCGTGCATTAGTTCTAGAGATATGGCTATCGCTGAAATCGTGTAAATCCAGCAAACTGCAGCCTAGCAGCACCACCTATTTGGTGCTTTACACCAAAACCTATGATGCACCAAAACCACCAAACAACAACATATGTCAACGTCAAACTGAATCTGAAGTTTGGGAAGAATCCGTGCATTAGTTTTTGAGATAGAGCTATTGCGAAAATCATGAAAATTCTAGCGTAGCAGCGCCACCTATTGGGCGATTAACACCAAAATCTATCTGCAACAACTTGTGTTAACATCTAACTAACTCTGAAGTTAGTTGAAAATTCATGCATTAGTTCTTGATAGAACTATTGCGGAAATCGTCAAAAATGCAGCACAGCAACGCCACCTGATGGACGATTTACGCCAACACGCAATCAGCACCAAGTCATATCAAGGACTAACTGAATCTGAAGTTTAATGAAAATCCGTGCATCAGTTCTTGAAATAGAGCTATGCTGAAATCGTGTAAAACCTACAAAATGCAGCATGGCAGCGCCACTTGTTGGGCGATTTACACCAAAACGTAATAAGCACCAACTCATACTAAGGATCAACTGAACCTGAAGTTTGATGAAAATCCGTGTATTAGTCCTTGAAATACAGCTATTGCTGAAATCGCGAAAAATTCAGCATAGCAGCGCCACCTGTTGGGCGATTTACACCAAAAAATAATCAGCACAAACTTATATTAGGGACTACATGAATATAAATTTTTATTAAATTCCGTGCATTAGTTCTTGTGATAGAGCGCCCACAAAATTTGTGTCACACACTGACAAGTACTTTAGATACAGTACTGTATCCGAATCTTTTGTATGTCCTTGTAAATGAGCGATAAATACTATGCACATCATATTTCACAGCAAGTACATTGTAGTAAATCTGAGTAATTTATGTCTATTCCATTATATTTCAGTAACACAATATCGCTGTAAACAGCCCCCTCCCCCTATATCATTATGTAACGGAATTCTTTTGTGTGGCCCTGTAAATGAATAATAAATGCTTTGCAAACCCCATATTCTACAAAATGCATGTTTTACTGCAGTTTATAAATGAATATCAATTTCTTTATGTTTTAAATTGTCTAGCATCATTAAAATGCACTTGAAACGATTTTTCCCATTGACCGTAATGTAACAGAATACTTTTTATTGCCCATGCAAATGAACTAACTATAAGTGCCACACATTTTTTTTTTCAATAGCGATCACGCTATAGTAAACGTCAATAATATATAAAAAATGCAGCGGGATCCCAGTATATTTACAAGAGTTAGAGCTCGTCCAGAAGGCCATACAAACCGAAGACAAACATTTTTCATCTATGTTGGAAAGGGTTAAAGAAAGAAAACTTTCAATAATACAATTTTTAGTTCTTATCAAATGTTTTCAATATTTTATTTAATCTTATTTTGACATCTTATTATTGTTAATTTTCCAATTCCAATTATTTTAAAAGCAAACATTTATTTTAATAAATAACAACACAACAAAGACCCTTTAAAAAATGTACCATTTTTTCCTAAAATATACTTCAGCTGTAATTCACCTCTTTGAATTCGTCTTATTAATACAAAATCCCTCTCACGTGCTTGTGTTGTTTGGGCTTTCTTGGACGTTTAAATTTGAACGATAAATGGTTTCATATTGCAAATCTTTTTAACGGCATACTGCAACTCGATCTATCTCTTTCCTCCATGACTTTCTACAGAAATGGAGAACTTGAGTTACCAAAATGAAACAAATGTCGCTAAAAACTACAAAAAAATTAATATTTCAAAAACAAATGACGATGCAGTTTTCAAACAAATTGCATTAAAAAGTACTTTTTTTCCCCAATACGATGGTATAAACATTGAAAATGTGCGATGCTTAGAAGTTTTAAAAAATGCTGTAGAGCAATTAATTGCACAATGAAACATCGGCTTTTGTTTTACGGCTAGCGTACACAAGGTAACGTTATTTATTGGAGACAAAATAAGTTGGGAGAAAGAAATAGCATTCCGGGGGGATAAAAAATGACAAGATTTACTAATTTTGATTATTTTGCAGATAAAATAAGAAAACATCCGTTTTCTTTTCTTTCCTTGTCGATCTCTTCAGTTTTGTTTTCAATATCAATTTCAAAATAAAAGCTAAATTAAAAATGTCGGATGCATAAATTTAATTTCCTTGGAAGGATGTTGGACATATAGATGAATAAATAAATTGATAAATAAAGTAATGTTTGTTTTACGTTATTTAATATTATTACAAAAATGAGAATATCTGAAAACTCAAATTTCATAAGTTAAATATAATATGACTGTCGAAGATCGATGTTTCTACCAGATAAATTATAGAATAATGTTACTGAAGTACTAAAGTGTTTGAAAATATTGTATGTGTTTCGCCTGTCTACGGACTGTTAGTTTTTGGATCATATGGAACTTTTTTTAACCATTTGGAAAAATGGTTATTGTTCTCGTCAGGATGGGAAATCAAAAGCATATCTGAAGGTTTCATTGGTTTAATCTGCAATTTATTCGTTTTCTGATTGGTCTATACAGTAATCTGTATTTCCCTTTAATTTCAACAACGATGGATACTTTCTGTTGCCACTATGACAAAAAAGTAATAAAAACTACAAAAAAAAAAAAAAAAAAGACTCAGAAACAAATTAAGATACAGCTTTCAAACAAATTGCATTTAAAAGTACATTTTTTTCTCTATCCGACGGTGTAAAAAGTAATATTGTTGGATGTTCAGAAGTTTAAGAATGAAATTTCATTTAAAATTGGCCGTCAGATTTCTTGGAAATCTAACGGCGCTAATCTAATAACACTATTAATGTTTAATTCATGGCGTACGTAATGTATGATCAACTCCGTGCGATTTTTTATGTCTTAAATTTTAGTCTTAAAAAAAATCGTTTTCCAAATGGTCGTTGTAATTTGATAAATTGCTTTTTTTTTTAAAATCTTATAGTTATATTAACATTTTTTATTAGTAAGTTCTCTTACTCATAAACTTTAATTCTTTTATTTTTGTGGCCACCAGCCGCGTCTATACATCTTTTTTTCATGGCTCCCATCGCAAGTAAAACACATTACCTCTATACTGAATGTTAAGTTGCCCAGCATCTAGGGAATCCATTCACCTGCTAACATTGTTCCATTGTTCCTACTGTGTTTTCGTTTTTAGCTGCGTTCGTAAGTACATAAATACGTAGCACCTATAGTCGTCGTTCAGTCCGTCTGTCTGTCCGCATATAACAGAGCAAAAACTACACAGCCGAAATGTCTGAAATTTTAAATATACAATTGTTGCAAAATTTTGTCGGCTTATTTCAGATTTTATGAAAATCGGATGTATAGTTTAATTACAGGGACAGTCAAAAGTTTTCCGTTACATTACGGCCAATGGGAATAAATTATTGCAAGTGCATTTTAATGATGTTACAGCCTTCTGAATAGTCTGAAATTTTAAATATACAATTGTTGCAAAGTTTTGTCGATTCATTTCAAATTTTATGAAAATATTATGTATAGTTTAATTAGAGGGAGAGTCAAAAGTTTTCCGTTACATTACGGCCAATGGGAATAAATTATTGCAAGTTCATTTTAATGATGTTACAGCTTTCTGAATGGTCTGAAATTTTAAATATACAATTGTTGCAAAATTTTGTCGACTCATTGAAAATTTTATGAAAATCAAATGTATAGTTTAATTACAGGGACAGTCAAAAGTTTTCCGTTACATGACGGCCAATGGGAAAAAATTACTGCAAGTTCATTTAATGATGTTACAGACTTTCGAACAGAATGAAATGGATATGTACTTATTGAAGTGCACTAAAATATACATTCAGTACAATATGCGGTGCAAAAAATATTTATGAAACTAGTTATAGTACGAACGCACCTCATTTGCCACGTTTGACGAGCAATTTCCAACTTGTTGTTCTTGTTAAGTAAAGGGCAATACAATAAGTGTAGTTTAAAGAATATTTATTCTGCAGAGAAATTAAATGGAGAAATCTTTGAACGAATACATTAAGAATCATCAAAGATATTTAAAGCGAAATATCATTATTATAACAATTTACCTGTTTCAAAAACTACTTTAATCCTTTCTGCCTACACTGTTAAAAATTTGCAGCATTCTGTCCAGTCATTTGACCGTTTTTTTCCGAAAAAGGTTACACAACCGTAAATTAACACTATTCTGACCATATTATTGGCCATTTTATGATCAGAATATAGTTAAATTACGGTTATGAAACAGTTTTTTCAAAAAACGGTCGAATGACTGGACAGAAAGCTGCAAATTTTTAACACTGTAAATTATGAACCAAGAAATTGCTCCACCACAAAAAAATGAGCTTCCTTAACGTCTGAAGATATGTTTGAAAATTAATATAATAATAATATGAAAATTAGATAAGTTTTTTAAATTAATTTAATAAATCGGTAGTTTTAGTAGTTTTTAAAAAAATATTTAGAAGAATGATTAATTTGATTAACAAAACAGACTGGTATAGAAATTACGACATTCTTATAAAAACAATGCAAATAAATGTATTCTGATACCGTGTATAAATGGAAAAAATTTTAAAGTATCAAATTTTTTATACACTAGGACTTCCCTCAGAGGGATTAGTCTGAGCGATATTACTGAGAACATAGATTTAATAATAACATGTGGAAGCAAAGAAAATGAGATGTTATCTTTAATTGTCCATATACTGTGAAAAATTGAAATGATGAAAATAAACGAATTGTAGAATTACAAAATCTTATATATAAATTCGTATACACTGTTTAAAAAAATGGGAAATCAAACCATTCAAGACAGCCATGCATGGATATAAAATTGAAAGTACGCAATATATTAAAAGTAAAATAGAAAATGAAACACTAATTTACTTATATCGGAATTTTAACTGTATAAAATGATGTCAAGAGCATAATCAGACGCTCCGCACCAATTTGAGTAACTTTAAATGACAAATATATGATGTTTAAAAAGAATGGACTATACTTTATATGGTGTGTGCTCCCCCGGAATAGTTAATATTGTACAATATCTGTTTTCCACGGATGCAATGAGGTTGTCGATAACATTTAAGGAATTCTCTTCTCAAAATCTAATATAGTATCAAAGTACCGAATACATCAAAAGTGGCATGCAATGCTTCGTTAGAGTGTGTTTTAGATATGCTCGTTCGGATTTAAAGGATGAGTGTATGCTGGCCACTACATACGCTGTATTGTTTTGTTTTCAAACATATTCTGCACAAGTTGAGCTGTATTTAGCATGTATTAAATAAAAGAAATCGGCAATGATTACAACATAAAGTATGACACAAGATCTGAATATATCGTCTGCATAACTTTTGAGCTGTCAAAGTGTCATTTGAAGTAATTTACAAATCCATACATATTTATTCAGCAAATCATGCAAGCTAACATACGCTAATATGAACCCGATTATAAAATTTCTCCAGAATAAGTTAATATATAAAAAATCTACTAATGATAATTGAGAATATGACCTTATGATAAAATGTCTAGAAAAATGAATCGGATAAAAAATTCATATCACATTTAAAACGGCACTTCCCTCTGTTAGTGGCCTTGGCGAGAGAGAGAAAAGCCTAGAGAGGGAAAACTTTAACAAGTACTTTCGGGCAACCTACTCACTGTTTCATACAGGTCTTTATTCAATATTTACACAATTTATTTAATGCTAGGTGGGTATCTATCAGTTTTGTTGCATTTAAACCGCATGTTTTGCGGAGGAAATGCAGCATTATGAAATATTTAAAGTTGCTGTACCTAATAATTCCAAATTAATGGTAATTGAGATCGCTTTCCGTTAATTTCATTTTTTAAATTTTAAATTTTTTAGAAACCATTCATACAGACAATTGTATATTTTAAAACTAACCCGAAGCAAAATTTCAAGATTTTGGGCTCAGCAGAAACAGAGAAATAGAAAAATTTTGAAAGTTTTTTGTTTCTGCACTGTTTTTTATTGCGACATTTTTAGAAATTGTTCTATTGCGAGAATTTATGTCATGATAAATACAGCCATGTCAATTTTCATGTTTATATTCCTAACATTTCCATGTTCTTCGTTACTTAGATCATCTTTAGATCTTTTTCCGCTTTGTTTAGTCTTTCTATTTTTTAAAATTCGTTCTACAACGAGCATTTACATCTTATTAATTACTGCCATGCCAAAATTCTAGTTTCTAACCCCAACAGTATCCCAAAAATTTCAGTATTCCAAATAAATCATAGTTTAGAACCTTTCTAGAAATTTTTAAGTTTATCCGTCAAATTGAACCTTTTAGAGAGCGTTCATTACGAGTATTTACATCTTAAAAGTAACTATCGCACCAAATTTAAAGTTTCTAACCCAATCAATATCGCAGAAATCACAATTTTAGAACTTTTTTGCTCCTGCAGCGATGTAGGTTCTTGCACTGACATAAAATAGTCTTTTTTTTTTTTTTTTTTTTTTGGAGCAGAGATGGCCACCAACATTTTTTTTAAGTTGGCTATGTAGTTTGAGAGATAACACCTCACAAACGTACAAGCATTAATAATATTATATACTTTATAATATTATAACGATTTATAATATTAGTATTAGATGTACAGATACAAAAGCCATTTATCTGTTACAAGCTAAAGTGCCGGCGTTGCCCAGAATTTGAAGGATGTTTGTTCTGAAAAATCAATTTCAAAATTTAGCATACAACACAAAACAAACATTAAAAAAAGCAGTCGAAATGTTGTTGAATGAATCATATGAAAACGCTGTATAAAAATGTATAAATGTATATAACAGACGCAAATGAATACAGCTATAAATGAACTTATTTCAATTTATAATTGGAGCAATAATGTTAAAATACGCCAATATTTCCATAATCGGGTTTTTATTATGCTTCAATACATTTTTCACACTCATATGACGTTATACTATATCCACCATGCCCTTTATATTTCCAATATGACGTAATATTTTCCTCTTTCACGTGGAAACCTTGAAATAGAAAAGTTAGGAAGTTATATTCACTTTCATTTAAATTTGTCAAACCATTTATTTCATTTTCATATTTCACGTGAATATCTTGCAATAGGAAAGTTATGACGTAATATTCACCTTTTTTTTTAAATTCGGCAAACTATTTATTTCATTTTTCACGTGAAAATCTTGCAGTAGAAAATTAATTGTTGTAGTAATAATTTTATTGTGTTTTTTAATTGTTGGCAACTGCTATAACGAAAAATGTTTAAATTTGATAAGAAATTGCTGTTAAATTGGTGGTTTTTTATTAATTAAAAATTAACTATAAGTTATTTCGATTCCGGATTACTTTAGTTGTCTCGGCCATGTTTTAATACACATGTACGTATCTCTTCACAATTTTGGTTTCTAAATTGTGGATTTTTTATAGAATTACAAACAGACAGATAGACAAGTTTTCATTTTTATATATCTCTCTATTCTATGAAAAGTAACTAACGCTGTCACCGCCGCCGCCGCCGATTTTGAATTTTTTGTGACCGGATGTCTTTCTTCGTTAATATTAAGAAAACTATTGCATACAAAAATATGAAAATCGGTGGTATTATAGCGAAATGTTTGATCAACACACTAATGCATACAGTTTTCAAATCGAAGAATTATTTTAAGAGATATTTAATGCTAAAGTTGGACAAAATCGTTCCATTAAAAAAAATTTATAAGAGCAAAAGCTATACATGGGAATTTAATCATTTTTGGATCATTTTATTCAATAGAAGATCCCGGTCTGCAGATTTCATTAATTTTTTTTTTATTTGACTCATTTTTTGAGGTTTTATTTCTATTTTAAATTCAAATATTCAGCATTTTGACAGATATTTTTTACATATTTTAGAAAATGGTATTAATTTAAACTGTTGCCAACTGTATAAACAGCGCAAACAATAATGTTTGCTTAAAATAAAAAAAATTATTTACAGGTTACTATTATAAACAGAAAAAAACCTTCAAATTACAATTAAATAATTAGGTATAAAAAGCAGGCCCTTATTGGAAATTACGCCATAAAAACTATATTTACATGTGAATTTTAAAAGAGAAAGGATATTGTAAAATAAATTCATTAACATGCGTTAGAAATCTGAAATAGAACAAATTACGTCACATTACACTTATTATGCAAAATGAACAAAAAATAGTATTGCAAAACAGTTTAAATTTAAAAATTGCGCGAGACAAAATATTAGAGGTTAAATATTAGATTTTTTCAAAATTTTATTATTTGTCGTTTGATGTGAGGTGTTCAGCTATAAGTATGCAAATTTTTATGTTTCAACATAAATAGGGGCTGAGTTAGAAAAATTGCTTTAAATACACAAGTTAGAGCCCAGAGGGTTAAATATTAGACTTTTTCAAAATTTTATTATTTGCTGTTTGGTGTGATGTGTTCAGCTATAAGTATGCAAAATTTCATGCCGCCAACTTAATTAGGGGCTGAGTTAGAAAAATTGCTTAAAATACACAAGTTAGAGCCCAGAGGGTTAAATAATAGACTTTTTCAAAATTTTATTATTTGTCGTTTGATGTGAGGTGTTCAGCTATTAGTATGCAAAATGTCATGTCTCCAACTTAATTAGGGGCTGAGTTAGAAAAATTGCTTAAAATACACAAGTTAGAGCCCAGAGGATTAAGTAATAGACTTTTTCAAAATTTTATTATTTGTCGTTAGATGTGAGATATTCAGCTATAAGTATGCAAAATGTCATGTCTCCAACTTAATTAGGGGCTGAGTTAGAAAAATTGCTTAAAATACAGAAGTTAGAGACCGGAGGGTCAAATATGACTTTTTCAAAATTTTATTATTTGTCGTTTGATGTGAGGATTTCAGCTATAAGTATGCGAAATTTCCTGTCTCCAACTTAATTAGGGGCTGAGTTAGAAAAATTGTTTAAAATACATAAGTTAGAGCCCAGAGGATTAAATATTAGACTTTTTAAAAATTTTATTATTTGTCGTTTGATGTGAGGTGTTCAGCTATAAGTATGCAAAATGTCATGTCTCCAACTTAATTAGGGGCTGAGTTAGAAAAATTGCTTAAAATACAGAAGTTAGAGACCGGAGGGTTAAATATGACTTTTTCAAAATTTTATTATTTATCGTGTTATCGCAAGTGTTCAGCTATAAGTATGCAAACTTTCATGTCTCCAACGTAATTAGGGGCTGAGTTAGAAAAATTGCTTTAAATACACAAGTTAAATTTGAATATTTTTAACTGAGCGAAAAAATGCCCAGGCTGGGAATCGAACCCAGATCCTTGGCTTATCAAATTCGTTGATATCTTTACCAATCAGTTTGATTGTGTTAAAATAATATTACACAAGTTAAAGCCCAAAGGGTTAAATATTAAGCCTTTTTCAAAATTTTATTATTTTTCGTTTGATGTGAGGTGTTCAGCTATAAGTATGCAAATTTTTATGTTTCAACATAAATAGGGGCTGAGTTAGAAAAATTGCTTAAAATACACAAGTTAGAGCCCAGAGGGTTAAATATTAGACTTTTTCAAAATTTTATTATTTGCCGTTTGATGTGTGGTGTTCAGCTATAAGTATGCAAATTTTCAAGTCTCCGACATATATAGTTTCTGAGAACGGGCTCTGTGACAGACGAACAAACAGACAGACAAAGGAGTGAGACAGGTAGGGTTCCGTTAAATGGACGAAACTCTAAAAACATGCTGCGGATGACTGTAAGAACATCCTAAAATTACATTACCTTCAGCGATCTACCAATCCCGAATTTAGTTTATATTCGTTTCATATATTCTTATTCTTTTGTGCGGCCCTGTAAAATAATTATCAATATTATATACTGTAAAACCTCTGAATAGCGGACACCCCGAGAATGCAGAATTTGTCCTCTATTTAGAGGTGACCGCTACTGAGAGTAAAACATGTACAGTTATTTAAGAGTTGGTAATCGAAAAAATGTCCGCTAAATAGAGGTATCCGCTAATCGGGTGTGTCCGCTATGGAGGTTTTACCAGTAAAACTTCTGAATAGCGAACACCTCGGGAGGGCAGAATTTGTCCTCTATTTGGAGGTGTTCGCTACTGAGAGTAACAAATGTTCAGTTATTTAAGGGTTGGTAATCGAAAAAATGCCCGCTAAATAGAGGTGTCCACTAATCGGGTGTGTCCTTTATGGAGGTTTTACTGCATAATAATATCATCCTTTGCAAGAAAATTGCATGCTGTATGATAGACAGACAGACATCCAGAGAAAGATAACCTCCGGATCAATAAACACTCATGTCTTTTGTTTTAATCATCCACAATTGTATGTCATACAACATGCCAGATTTTATACAACAGGCTAAAAACGGTCACCGTGGTACGGAATACTGTATTATTATTTGTTTGTCAACCAAAACTGGTTGCCACGGGTTGTTGCAAGGTTTGTGATCACGTGGTTGAAACTGATCTATTCAATATTACTGCGTGCGTATTTTTTTTTATTTGCTCCATGTGTTCAAACCAGTTGTCTACGAAAACATCAACCAGTGAAAGTGACGCACACCAAATTTCTGTGACGTATGCAGATAAATTGTGCTTTTTTAAGAGTTTTTTCTATATAATTTTTAAACGGTTTGGAACTTATTTTTCATAGTAGGTGCATTCAGTAGGCGACCCTCATAGGTACCTTCTGGTGCAATCAGAAACGAAATCCGACAAATATTTTTTGAGTTATGCTTGACGAAAGGTTTTTATTAGGCTTTTTTTTAGTAGGACATGGCGTTAATATCCATCGTAGTAGTAAAGTGTCCAGACAGGAATATTTCGCTGAGTATTAGCCTTCGCTTCGCTCAGACAATTATTTTTTAATAGCAGAAACAGCTACACCAAGGAAATGAACTGTCAATTTTTTTCTCCAAACTGCACTATTAAAAATTTGCAGCATTCTGGCAGGTCATTTGACCGTTTTTTCCGAAAATGGTTACACAACCGTAATTTTAACACTATCCTGGCCATATTATTGGCCATTTTATGGTCAGAATATAGTTAAATTTTGGTTATAAAACCGTTTTTTTCAAAAAACGGTCGAATGACCTGCCAGAATGATGCAAATATTTTAACAGTGTGTCGCGAGTAATTCTACTTCTTTCTTTCTTTTTTTTTTTATAGAAAACGGTAACTTAACCGAAAATTAACTGTGTTCTGACCATAATATGATAAATAATATACTGTCAGATGCGCTTCATAATATAGTCAAGTAATCGTTACCATTAAAAACTGTCAAATAACTGGAGAGTTTACTGCAGATTTTTAATGCTGCAGATTGGTTAAGAAAATAATCGCTTTAAATAATATTTAGCTTCGATTGTTCCGCTGTCCTTTCTAAATGCGACCGAGCAAAATATTTTGTATAAAACAAAAGTATGCTTTTATTAACACATAAATTAAATAAATGTTATATCACATTTTCTTTAACGATACTTAAAAGTACCACCGAAACATAAACAGTTAAAAAATCAGAAATAAGAAATACAATGCATTCGAGATTTTTTTTTACATGTATACAGTGCGTTTTAAAAGTATATGGACAGGCGATTTTTTGAAGTAACAGTTCAAAAAATGAAGCCATAATCACGAAAAAAAAATAAGCATATGGAATTATAATACAAGTTTATGACAACAAAGAAATACAGTATAGGTTTTACAGAATTTTTGTAAAAAAATAAAAATCAAAATAGGCTGTCTCAAAAATATATGAACTTTTCCAGTTTTTTGCATTTAAATTCAAATTTTCGATCCGTTCCTTTGAATTAGCTTGAAAACCGTATTAAGTAAGCTTCAAACTAGTGTTTGGAGAATGTGCGGCTGTAAAGAGAACCAATTCTGCTCTACGTTTTTCTTTAATTCCTGAATAGTAGAAAAATGAAGACCATGAGCATAGACATCTCGTGCAAGTATTCCTCCAAAGTTTTTCAATTGGATTTAGGTCTGGTCAGTATATAACAGTCACTTGATTTTGCGTAAACCAAGCTGTTGTTGAATGACAGGTGTGAATCGACGGATTGTCCTCTTGGAAGTTTCAGTTAAACCTTCCAAAAATGTTTCCAAATGGAAGTAGATTTCTTCTAAGGACATTTTAATAATCGTCAGAGAACTGTCGACCATTAATAGAAGTAATATCCGCTGTTCCATTGAAAAAAATCGCGCCCCACACCATGAGAGAATCTCCTCCATGGTGTCGAATAAAGAACTCCCGAGATTCTCGTCGCAGATCATGTAGATGATTTCGGTGAAACTCAGATATTGGTCAAAAAACGAAAATGTTACCGAATTTTCGTGAATCTCTAATAATATTATTATTAATTTTATTAAGCATTATAAAGTAAAAAAAAAATACCTAATGAAAGAAATTTGAGGATAGCACATAAGTTTTATTTCATATAAAAAAGATAATGCCGTTTTAGTTATCACTTATTGTATACAGGGTGCAATATGTTATCTACCGCCGACCTTTAATTTCTCAACCGTTGGTCGTAGACATATAGTTCCAATTACAAAAACGTTTCAAATGAGGTAAATATACATGTTGTGGCATTATTTAAAGTAAAAAATCAATTTTATAAAAATTACGAAATCTAACTTTTTATATGGTCCCCCAGTCCCTATAGTTATATTTAGTAAACGTTTACACATATCATAACATGTATAACACAAAAAGCTTGACATCTGTACTACAAAAATTGACAAAGTTATTAAATTTCAAAGTTTGAGATTTAAAAGATGAATTAAAGTAATTCGAGATCAAAATCAGGGTGCAATGTCCTTTTTACGGCAGAACCACCTTCAACCGGTATCGCCAAATCGGGGTATCACCAAAGAGGGTTATTTCATCTAAAAATTTAAGCTGACTGTTAGGGGTCGTATACAAAGCGAAAAATGAAATATTGAAATTAAACAGAAAAATAAATGTCGATTTATTATAATATTAGAAAACGGTCTATTATAAAAATGAATACATCAAACGCCGGAATCTACCAGAGATACTGTTCAAAGTGTTCTCCATTGGTGGCAATGCACAATTGAATGCATGACAGTACTGAGTTCTGGACACGTTAGAGCATTACATGTGTGCAAACTGTCTGACAATCAAGGATGATGTGCTGCTTCACATAAACCAGGATAAACCACAGAAGTGGTCTCAGTCACATAGACCTATGTCTTGATATAACCCCAGAGGTAGAAGTCCATGGGAGCCACATCCGGCGACCGCGGTGGCCACTCTACCGGAGCACCATATCCAAGGATCTGTTGACCGAATTCGGTGTTCAGATACGCCCGGACGTTTCATGTTTTATGCGGAGAAGATCCTATCATGTTGTAACCACACCCGTCATGCATGTCGGAAAGGCAGCTCTTCATACCAGTAACGTACTGTGTTTTATAGAAGATGCAGCTAACGATCGCCCATTAAGATCCCATCGTAGAAGATGGGTCCAACAATTTCAGTTCCCTATATACCGCATCACACTTGTCGTACTGTGCGGGCGATGTGAAAGTTTTTCAGAGACCAGTAATGTAGAATTTTCGCATCCACAATGCTACCCCGTGTAAACATTGACTCATCTGTTCACAGAATGTCACAAAGGAACGATGGTTTTTCCTCTAAGGTGTTGAATATGAAATTACAAAAATCAAATCGTCGTGCGTGGTCACCCAACATCAATGCTTGCACCAGTGTCGGATGGTATGGATGCGCATCACGTGCATGTAACAAATGCCAGACATGCTGACCACATGCCTTGCTTATTTCTGCCGTGCTCAATTGTGTAATTAAAAGGGCGTATGCCAGCACCTCCTCCGGTGCCATTCGAACATTACACATTGCCCGTCTACTTGTTTCGGTCGTGGTGAAACAGAGCCGGTCTCTCTAAGATGGCGCAATGCATCAGTTATTCATTCATTAGATGTAGATCCTCAAACTTTCTGAATAAACACTCGCAGCCTCTCTGGCATTCCTTTGACATTCACCATAAATAAGCATCATTTCGGCATATTGCATGTATGAGTAGCTTGCCAACACGATCTCAGCGATGACTAGCATGTCCACTGATTGATGGCTCGTGTTTATCCCGAATGTGTGTGGATGCGGTACTATTGTAATTTATATAATCCCAATTTTCATGCTCGTTATAACTCGGCTGGTCGTTTGCATTCTGCTGACATTTTTCTAGCCCTTAGTAAGTATGTTTTATTTTCCGGTTGTCGGTTCTACCTACTTTGAAGTCTGAATGTTGTTCGACCCATAAAAGTTAGCTAAAATGTTTAGACGAAATAACCCTCTTTGGTGATTCCCCGATTTGGCGATACCGGCTAAAGGTGGTGTCGCAGTAAAAAGGAGATTGAACCCTGATTTTGTTCTCGAATTGCTTTAATTCATCTTTTAGCTGATCCCTCAATGAAAGACAAAATCATGTGTAAAAATCTCAAACTTTGAAATTTAACAACTTTGCAAAATTTTATAGTACAAATGTCAAACTTTTGTGTTATATCTGTTATGATATGTGTAAACTTTCACTAAATATAACTATAGGGACTGGGGGACCATATAAAAAGTTAGATTTCGTAACTTTTATAAAATTGATGTTTTACTTTAAATAATGCCACAACATGAATATTTACTTCATTTGAAACGTTTTTGTAATTTGATCTATATGTCTACGACCAACGGTTGAGAAGTTAAAGATCGACGATAGATACATATTGCACCCTGTATAGCACAGGCTTAAATTTATTAGAAAGTTTCTTGATTCTGAAAAGTTTGTATGCCTACTTATCTTATTTAATTATCTGTAGTTTATTTTTTTAAATATAAAATCTGGGTGTAAAATAGTGGAACTTCATTTAACAACAAAAAATTTAGGTGCAGTGCAGTTTTAAATATTACTGTATTCCCCCGCATTAGCCGGCATGCCGGAAAAAATCGAGGTACACCAGTATGCCGGAAAAACTCGTATTTACCGGCATGCCGGAAAATATGAGGTTTCGCCACTGGAGGACGGGCGACTGATTTATTTTGGTTTTTCTAACAACATTTTTCATTTTAAGGAATAAACATCAATACTTATTTTTTTCTCTGTCTATATATATGACGACGACTATATATCTGATATGTGGTTTGATCTACCGCAGTAAAAAACTTATGACTTTAAAAGTATGGAATCCATATTATGCAGAACGACTGGTTAGCAAAACTACGATACACGGTTATATTAAGCGCAATGGCCGATGGAGCAAAACTGAAACCAATTTTAATTTTTAAAGGCCTAAAAAATATTCCAAAGTCAGGTTTCCCAAAGGATGTTGTAGTCACTGTGTCCATGAAAGGTTCTATGTATTGTGACTTGATGAAAATATATAAGCAAAAAGTTTGGGGTAATCGACCTAATTTTTTTTAAAACAAAAATCCATCTAAGTATTGGGCAGTTTAAAAGCCCATCTAAAAACAAGTGTTAAATAACAACATTATAAAACAGAGCTTGTAATAATTCCTGTAGGTTTGACACTATTGTTACAGCCCGCGGATGTGCATTGGAATAAAACTTTTAAAGCATAAATTAGGCGTTGGGGTGATTGGCTAAGAAATTGAGAACAGGAATTCACGAAGTCTGGTAAACGTCGATCTGCTTCGTATCTTACTATAGCTCTCTGGGTAAAGACAGTATGGGAAAAAGTTTCCGAGAACTTAATTAAACGGGTGTGGTTAAATGAATGCGGTTTAACTAAGAAAAGAAACATAGACTTTTTACACAATCGTTTGAAAGAACTTGTTCAAAAGAATGCTATTACTGATTCCGATACCAAAGACGAGACTTTCGGTCTAACAGAGGAAGAAAGCAAGTATGGGGATAATAAATGATTAAATATACAGCAAATTTTGTATTTCTAATTTAGGATTAAGAATGGAAAACGCTGAAAGTCTAAAAGAGGAAATTTTTCAAGAGAGCAAAAAAAAAGAAGGCGAAAGCACCTCATTTGCCACATTTGATGAGCAATTTTTTTACTTTTTTGACCTATTACTGCTAGGGTTAGCACTTCAAGCGTTTTCGTTCTTAGTTTGCTGATCTTTCTTATTTCAAAACCCTGTATTTTAGTTAAATTTCAGTTTTTTAAATTATCTTGTAAAATTACATTTTTGATATAATGTAAGCACATATTTCTCTCTTTATATATTTAGATAATTATTATATTTTTTTCTTATTTTATATATATTAAGAATATTTCTGTTCATCTAATAATTTATGAAATATTCCGTTTGTACATTGTAAATATCGGATGGTTGCTAGGCAGAGAGCTTTGTGTGAAATGGTACATGAAACACGTTTTTATTATGTTGAATATTTAAAAATAAGTAAACTAAATAATTAGAAAAGTGGGGACAAACTCTATATTGCACCCCTTATCCCCAACACCAATCGCTGCTACTGAACACAGCTAATGAACCTGATTCCTTTCCAATTTTGAAGATCCTCGCTTTTTCCGGCATGCCGGCTAATGCGGGGGAATACGGTATTTGAATTACCGTCTTAATTTAGAAATTAATGGTCAGCTCTGTGAAGTTCTCCAAGTACATTTCTCACATATCGGGTTTCCTTATCCTGCTTTTTGAGTAAAAAAAATTTAAAACAAGCTGGAATTAAAAATTTTATTATGCTTGTAGGCGTTGCCTTCTTATGCATTGTAGGCGTTTGTATTATACCACAACCGCCAGCGAACTATTCCTATTTTATTTTTATACTTGTACCGCAAATAAACTTGAAAAGTTCAATAATGCTTGTAAAATGCTCCAATATCCATTTCCTTTACGAATGTTTAAATTGAAAATCCGCCATGGTAATTTTTTTTTCTAATCTGCACGGAGAAATGTTTCTTTTCAGAATTTCTGTTTATAGACTTAAAAACCATTTTATTTCAGGTAAGTATTATAATTTTCTAATAAAGTTTGAATTTATAAAAATTCAACATCATGTGTTCTTAAAAATCCATTTTAAACCTATTTTAAAAGCTGAAAAGGTGTTTCACCCATTTAAAAATAATCCATGCATGTGAATGCGTATGGAATTATATTAATTCAATATTGCATTTTGATGATGCGTTAGGAACAGTTTGACAAGGTATTTGTTATACTAGATTGTTTTAAGACGATGAACACTGTTTGGGGGAAATTAACCCGTTAAGCGCACGCTCCGAGGTAGATTTTATCCCAATAAAATTTTTTATTTGAAAAAAGGGATAAATATTTTGAAGAATCTTCTGACCTGCCTCGTGCTTTCTAGGTTAGGGTCGAGAAGGAACGGATGAAGGAATTTTGTTTCTTTGTTCACTAGGAGGGGAGAAAGATACCTCTTGTTCCCACAGTATAATTCCGCGCATGTACGAACGTTTCATTTCGATACGTTCATTTCTAACGGGATAAGACACGCTCAAAAAAATTGTAATGAAAAAGTAACATAAAAACTAATTTTACATATTGATAAAAGGGTATTAAATGTAATTAATATCAATTTTGTGAAATAATTTATATTTTAATGTGTGGAATAAATCGTTTGGATTTTTTTCTAAGAAAAGGTGACTTTTACAGAAACTGCTATAATATCTGTAAATAAATAAAGAAAAGCATATTTTTTTTTCTCCATAAAATGGAGTAGAATTGATGCATTTTAGAATATACATCAGTAGATTTGTTTATAAAACGTAATTAGTCAAAAATATAATGTTAGACAAAATGGGGTGTCATTTATCCCATGCGTGTACTAACGTTACAAAAATAGGCTCGTATGCGTAAGGGTTAAAGGAAAGTTTAATTTTTTTTTTCATAGGTGGCAGAAAAGCTTGAACCTGTGTTGTAATTGCTTACAACCCGACACGTTAGTTGGAGCTATATCTAACTACACTAAATCAAGAAATACTGTAGTATAACATCTTATATATCAGCTCAAGCTGTAGGCAAGTGGGGAAAGGAAAGGAAATCCGAACCATAGCTCCAAGTTATAAACCTGTTGGAATGTTTTCCTGCAGGCGGCTAATACCCATCTCTTCGCTCATCCTTTGGCCGGAAACTTTAATTTTTTTTAACTTTACAATGCTTATAATAATTTCTCTGACTCATATTTAAGTTACTTCAAAGTTTTTAAAAAAATCCTCTGAAATTCACATTAGTATGTGCTTGTTCCAAAACATGACAATTCATAAATATGCTATATACTGCTGACCAAAGGACAACTTGAGTATAACATAAAATCTAGAATAGAAAAAAAGAGATAACAAAATGAAAAAAAAAAAGTATAAATATAATAAAAGTGTTAGAAAAAACTATTTACAACGGATATAAATAATGGAACAGAGAAAATGACAAAATGGATCAGAGGGTGTCGTCTGAAGATGTGGAAGTATACACTCTAAAAAAAATAATAATAACACTGTATCTTTACAGCAAAAAGTGCTGGCAATATGAGTTCCAGCAAATTTTGCTGTAAATTTACAGCAGTTTTGTTTTTCACAGGTAAACAGCAAACTTTACAGCACTTTTCACAGTTAATTTTAGAGTAATTCTCTCCCTGCAATGTTTATTTACTTTGAGTTTTTCTTTTTTGTATACTATGAGACATCTTTTAAAAACTAAGAGCACTATAAGTGTTATGTCTACTTATATTACTGTTTTAATTTTTTACATAATAAGTTCTGTTATACATATGTAAGATACAAATTTAGCAACATAAAGCAAAATAAGAAAGAAAATAAGAAAATACACCGAAAAAAGAAATAAATCGGAAATTTTAAACTATTGTAACTCACTGTAAAGAATTTTCATTAAATCAGTTTGAAATATACTGCGTACAACATACTTTGGGAACATTCAAAATATCTAATTTCAGCATCTAATGCTAATTACTTTTCATCTATTTATATAAAATCCAAGTCTCTGTGTGTCCCTCACGATTCCGGTAGGACCGCCTCATTGAAATCAGTAATTGTTGAAAAAAACTAATGCAGGGTTACCACAGTAGCGCCAAATGTTAGCCAACTTGGTGATAGCTGGCTAATTTGGCGAAATTCCCGTTTAAAACTATTAATCTTTCATAAAGGAGGTCACCGAAATTTAATTTAAACTCCGCTCTTTTAAGATATTTTTTCAAAATGTATGAGTGAGAATTTAGAGTACATCTTTACATCTTCCTCTCGATGCTACTAATAAAATAACCGCCAATAGACGACGCTGTACTGTGTGAGCTTCTAACTGCGCGATTTTAATGTGCTTTAGGTACTTTTCCAGTATAGGTGCCTTGGCGAAAAAGAAAAATTTGGCAACATATTTTCCGGGAACCTATCCACTGTTTAATTTTATATATACACGCTATTTAATATAAAAAATACGTTTCTCTAATTTTATAAAGAAACAGATGTGATTTGTACATAAAAACATCAATAATATGCATATAAAATAAACGTATAAAACAAACAAAAACGCTCATCAAGTTTGTTTTCATAGCTGTTTATATGATTTGATAACAAATCTCGATATTTTTCCGTTATACGGACACCATGCCAAAATGTATGCTAATCCGCCAATTACTTCAAAATGCTAAAAGATACTTTTAATTTTATGCCAGCAGTTTATTATGAGTTTTATCTTATTGCTTTATTTTATAACAGTTATTTGTTCACTTATTTTAAGTATATAATTGTGATTTAACGAAATAGTTCGTAAAAGTCTAGAATTTTCAAATGTTATATTATTTAAATGCTCACTTTAGTATCGACAATGTTTTTTCTTTTATTTTTTCAAATGCTCCAATTCACGTGATTTTCATTTTGCGACATCTATTACGCTTGGCGACAAAGGTATCCGTATAACGGAAACGAAACCAAATCTTACTTTCTGATGCCCAAATTACATCAAGCTTTTTTTTTTAAAACGCCAAAGCTCCTACAGTGGAAAAGTACCAAATTGTCTGTTATTTTGCGCTATCTGTATTATAGTTTGTACTATATGTAAGGGGTGGGGAGCGAAGAATTTAAAAATTAAATATTAAAGTTTCGGTACAGATGTCATATACCCATATTGGCGCGATTTTTTTGTGACGCCAATGTCATATACACAACGGGTAACTGGCGGCAAAGTGTCGTTATTTTGCTTGATATGGTAACCCGGATGTTGTTGTTTATGCTGTTGATGTTTTCGCCAAATTGGCGTACATGACAATTGTGCCAAAGTTTCTATAAAGCAGTATAAGACTAAAAAATTAAGAATAAAATAAATGCAAAATAAGACTAAAGAAGAAAGAAAAATCATGCGTTAAGCATAGAATATGAAACACTTTCCAACACATCCTGAATGCTTTAACAAAACTTCGTTATTTTGGGAAATAAGATAACTAAGTAAACATTTTAGAAGACGCATAAAAAATTTTAAAAATTGATTTCAGCAGTTACCGTCCATAGCCAATAGTATCGTTATTACATGCCACTATTTAGCCTAAATTTAATTTAAACTACTCTTAAAACTACTGAAATCACATTTCCAGATATTATCATCCATAGACGGTTATGTATCCAATTCTTTGCGTGACCCTGTATATCATTTTATCTATATTCTACAAACATTTCTTAGTAAACTAAATGCAGTTCAGCGTAAAAATGCTAATTCCTTTAAAAAACACCTTTAAGCAATTTACTCTCATACTCAGTAACCCTTACGAATTCTTTTGTGTAACCCTGCATATGAACAGTAGCACTTATACGCACAGTATAGTATGCATAAATGTAGTGAAACATAAAAGCGCATATCATAATTAAAATTGCATTTCTAGCAATCATTGCTTATGTACAATACTTCGGATAAAAGTTGCTTGGCGAGAAAGAGGTTTGCCAACGTATTTTCTGACAACCTATTTACTGCTTCATACTCACAAGCAATTTTTTCCATATGTATGCAATTTATTTAGGTAGTTGTTAGCTATCCCGTCGACCAATTTCGCCACATTATATAAATCGCCAAACCACTCGCAAAATTATACAAATTGACATAATTTTTATTTTAAACAACGAAAGATCAATTAAATTAGCAAAACATTAATAAAAATACAAATATAACGTCCAATTAAAAATCACTTGATGATGTAAGAAACACATGATCATGTTTAATGTCAACCATTATTGGCATTTAATCTTACAATTTGGCGACAGTAATTTGGTCGACGGGATAACTAACAAGTACCTTTATTTAATGTAAAAAAAGCTATTTACCCATTTTTTAATTATTTTTTTTACCCATTTTTTAACAGAAGTAATTTTGGCACCGATGTCATATTCGCCTCATATTAGCGCGATTTTTTCCCGACGCCAATTTGGCGAAAACATCAACAGCATAAACAACAACATCCGGGTTACCGTATCAAGCAAAATAACGACACTTTGGCGAGAGTTATGTACCCGGTGTGTATATGACATTGGCGTCAGATAAAAAATCGTGCCAATATGGGGCGAATATGACATCTGTGCCGTAATTTTTGCACAGATGCCATATACGCATTGGGGTTGGCGTGATTTTTCTCTGACGCCAATTTGGCAGAAATCTCGCTTTCGAATACCAGTTACTTATATATTTTAAAAATACTTGCTATCATTTTGTAAAGGAAATATCTATAAATAAATAAGGTACAGATGTCATATTCGCCCCATATTGGCGCGATTTTTTTCTGTTGCCAATATCATATAGGCAACAGGTACTTAACTTGCGCCAAAGTGTCGTTATTTTGTTTGATGTGGTAACCCGGATTATGTTGTTTATGCTGGTGATGTTTTCGCCAAATTGGCAACCGAAAAAAATCGTGCCAATATGGGGCGAATATGACATCTGTTCCATAAATAAAAGTTTGAATAATAGCTATAGAACAAAACAGTTTATATAATTAAAAACAGAAAATAAAAATAAATAAACAATTTATTAATAAATAAAAAACAATAGCCGGGTTACCATAGCAAGCAAAATAACACCATTTTGGCGCCAGTTAGTTATCCCGGTTCATATCTGAAATCTGTGCCGTAATTTGTATATAAAAAAATGTTATATATATTTAGAAACGATTTTTTTTATGTATATAAGTGCATATATAAACAAAAATAAAAGTTCATTAGATTTGTTTTCATAGCTGTTTATATATTTTGGCAACATATCTCACTTTCTGATGCCCTAATTGCGCCAAGCTTTTTTTAAAAATGCGCTATAATGGAAAAGTACCTAAATAAATAACTAACAGAAATAACCAATTATACAAACTAAAACTTTTTATTTCGAGATCAAAGCATTGTTTTTTATTTCAATTAAAAATACATATATCCTTGGATAACTTTAGTTGAAATTAGGTTCACAGTTTAATATCTTACTCCATAAACCTAAACAAACACAAGTGATTCATTCATCGTGAAACTTAAAAAAAAAATTAAATCATTGAGGTAATCACTCACAAAGTAAGTTCTCCAACAATCAATGGACAATATTCTAATGACATCATAGTAGGTAAAATGGTGGCGGTATCGTTTGTTTATGGTTTGAAATCACAAAGATTTAATTTTGCAATGTCTCTTAGTTACATTATTTTATTGTCATATTTATGAGCTCAGAACAAAAGCATATTTTTTCATTATTTAGTTATTAAAGTCGGAAAAAAATTATACATGCATGATTTGAAAAATTTAAATAATTTTCTTTCTTAATAGTAAAAAACAACATCGGGAAGTAACAGCGGGTTTATGTTAGATAAGTTTAACTGTTTAATTCTGTTGTAATATTCAAAATAACTGTATTTATTAGATTTCAGTAAACAACATCAGGGCCCGATTAAACTTTGAAGTTACAGGAATTACAATGTCATTTCAGGACCTTTCTATTGGAGAAGCTTTTCTAAATTTCATATATACATGGAAACTCTTCAGTGTTAGAAATATTATTCTTAGGACTGACATAACATGAGAACGGCCTGCAATTTTACACACGTTTTTGAAAACTACTTTATATCAGAAATTTTGCTAAAAACTGGTTACTTTTTTGTTAAAGCGGCCCACACTATTATGACAAGTTGCAGCCAATTTCGCCAACGTCGTAACCAAGATCGTGAAGCACACACATATAATACCATATAATACCATTTCATGAAATCGTATACGATAATTTAATAGTTTTTACCTTACTTCAAGTGTAAAATTTATTTATTTTTAAGGCTTAATAATCTAAATTGTCCAATATATGAATTTAAAAAAAAATGTAAACAAAGATTGAATAGACATGACCGCAAAGAGCCTCAAATCTGCATAACACTTGGAACCAAACTGTGCAGATTAGTGGTCTTCTACTGTACACATGTTTTCATAAAAGTGTTTCGTTCTTTAAATGTGTTATTTTCATCTATCACTGCGGAACAAGCGAGAAAACTCATATTCTTGCGCATGAGTTGTATATATCTTTATATCTAAATTTCCGTCATTTTTGACGGGCTAACTTTCTAGTTGTTATATAATTATCAAAAGCAAAAGGCGATCTGCTGCTTTTGAATGCTGCGATAAAAATAAGAAAACTCTTGGAATATTTTATGGATTAATATAGCAGTGTATCCAGCATATAACAAATTATTTTTAAATTACATAAAAAATGAAAAGAAATGCGCGTAAAAAACTAGCATCTATAAAATCTGAATAACTCCGATGGAAAATTAGACCATCGGTCCTAAGATTGTTTTTGAAAATTTAATTAACTATAATACATTAAATAAGTAAAAATATTTAAATTAGTACAAAAAGCAAACTTAAAGCTTTTGGACAATAAAAAAATATTGTATAATTTAGATTAGTAAGGTATATTAAAATGCAAACGGATTAAATGGAATTGCGAAAAATATATAATAGAAAAACAAAACATATCTAAAGAAAAAGTTTTTTTTTTTTTTTTTTTTTTTTTTTTTTGTACTTCGACACATAAGTAAATAACAACTAAACCCTATGATGAAATTAGTAATAAAAATAATATTTTTTTTAAAACCTAAATTGGAAAAATTCTCTTTTTTTATAATTTCAGACAAAATATTTAATCCTTATACAAATGATTGAAAAACTATTGTCAGTCAACATTTATATACATGCGCTGAAATACAAAATTTGTATCTTACATTATCTATGAGAACTGGCCTATTTAATAGTTATTAAATCAATGATACGAATAAACATGAAAATAAAACTTACCCTGAATTTTTAAAATATATAATCCAGTATTGTATTTAAGTATCCAAAATCGCCATTGTGAATTCAATAATAAGCAAATATTCAGAACGACGCTAACACTCGTAAGACACTAACGCAAATAATTACCTGCTTTGGTGACGCTGCCTGTGGGTATCTCATCTGGAATGTTGTCCGGGCGGTGTTGAAATAACAGCAATTTACTGTAAATCAATACTGAAGTTATAAAAACGCTGTATTTTAGCGATTCACAGCAAAATCAGCTGTATTTTTTCCCGTTTTTTTTTTTTACAGTGTAGATGACTGAGAATTATAGATGATTATTTCTAAAAATGACTTAATTTTTCTCTATAAATGTTACTAGTGTAGATATTCTGTGCATGAGTACGGGATGTTCACTGATATAATTAATCCATTCCGGAATTGGGATGTTTCTGTGCTTATTAAAGTGCTAATACGTTTTCAAAGGATAATAAAAAAACACAGTGCAGTGAGGTGGAGGGAACACAGAGAGGTTACGTTGTCAGAGGATAATAAAAAACACAGTGCAGTGAGGTAGAGGGAACACAAAGAGGTGAATCACGTTTACCTATGTCGTAAAAGTGTCTCTGGAAAGGACAGTGATTTGTGAAGAACAGAAAAAGCCAACGATCATGTACAGTCGTGGAAAAAAAAAAGTAAACACCCCCTACTAACTTTTCAACAAATTATCGTAGAAGAAAGTTACTGGTACCGAACGATTGGAAATAAAGTCTACTTTTAAGTGATGCATTTAAAATTTGTTTAAGGGACCATCTACATATTAAAACGAACCATAACTTTGTTTTTTTCAATAACAGCATACAATTCTGACAGCATAAATGAACTTTACACCTTTCGATTAGCCTATAAAAATTTTTTTATGCAATTCGTGCCATAAGTTTCCGAGAAATTAATTATTTTAAAACGAGCGTATTTTAAGGGCTGTATTCAAATTGAAGTTCCGAACTCCAATGGTACCCGAGAGAGCCGCCTTCTTGATCAAGGCACGTTTAAGCGTCAATGAAACCTGTTTGATTACAGGATAGCAGAATAAATTTCAAAAATTTACTCACTTCTATCATAGACGGCCTCTTAAACCATCATTTTGCCGTTTTTTAAGCATAATTTGAAAACTACTTGGAAGAAAAATGTGAAATTTTGGATTTCTATAAAGGAGGACTTAATAAATCTAAATCCATCAAAAAAATTGTAGGTTGCAATTCATAATTTTTTCGAATATTAATTTCATAATTCATAATTCATATCATAAAATTATAAAAATTTCAAATTCAACGTATTTATGTTTGGGTATATTAGTATTATTGCTACACAAAAAATTAGCTCATTAGGAGCATAATTTCAGGAGATATAAATAAAAATATGAAAATGCAATTTAACATTAGAAGTACTAAATTTTGAATGTCTATAATTCAAAAACTTGTCATTCGAATGACTTGAAATTTGGTTTCTAGGCATATTTTGAACCGAAGATTTGAAATATCTTGTTAAATTTGGGTACTGCCATTGAAAAAAATGAAGTTTGGATTCGTTTTAATATGTATATGGCCCCTAAGCAAATTTTATACACACCCTTTAAAAGTAGACTTTATTTCTAATCGTCCGGTACCAGTAACTTTCGTCTACGATAATTTGTTGAGGAGTTAGTAGGGTGTATTTACTTTTTTTTTCCACGACGGTACAATAAAATAAATGGGAACACTTCGTAATAGATTATGTATATAGCGGCCTGCGTCTCATCGTCGCTGCCGGTATTTTTTAAATTTCTGTTTTAATTTATATTTTAATTGATGAACCGGAAATGAAAGAAAAATGATGAGACATATGTGCCTTGTATTTATATTTTCTACAATATTTGCTATTTCATTCCCTGTGATTCTCGAGTGCCGTTTCACCAATTTAACCCTAGAACTACCGGAAATTTTACTCAAGTTTTATAAAAACATTCTACACCAGAATTTTTACTTAAAACTATTTAATTTGTTTATTTAACTTATTATTGTCTGATTTATACATTTAGTTTGTTTTGAAGAAATTTCTGGTTTGAATAAATATTTTGAATGTACATGTCGGGTCCAATGGACCCGTCTGGTAGACGGAAGGTTAAAGTGGAAAGACTTCCTAGATTTGTGTATTAAATTTAGAATAGATGAAATCATAAAGTCAATCGTATCTGTGGTTTGTAGAGTGCGTTAATCCTGAGTGAATACCTGAAGAAATTAGAAATAATTTGTTATCAAACTAATCCGCCGAAAGTACAGCATTTTTAATGGCAAAGGTAGAAGGCACAATTTTAGGTATTTTTATTTTTTTCGAATTTTATCGTTTCAAATTAACGAAGTCTTTCACATTCTCTTTTTATTCAATAGTATATGATATGAACCAAATTGCTTGGCACATTTACAATATTATTTAAAATATCAAGTAATTAACACGCGAGAGTGTGGTTTTAACGAAAATTCTTTTCATACTCTAACATTTTGTGTAAGTAAATAAATATTTTTCCAAAATTTGCTTATAGATGGCACTGTATCTTTTAATTGTCAAAAAAAGCATCACAAACTCGAGATAAGCATTTACAAACTGTTTTTTTTTTTTTTTTTTTTTTTAATCTACCATCATTTTCCGACGTTTTGTATGAAACTGGTATAATTTGACTGTGGTTTCTAGTTTCTAAGGGCGCATATGTTTAAAAATGGCTTTACATTATACAAAATAAACTGTCTGTAACTACATAACATGAGTATTTTATGTTTTTTTTTTTCAGCTTTTGAGACCAATGAGCATCTAGTGGCAATTTATTGAACTATTTTTTTTATTTGCTTAAACGAAACATTCAATTACGAGAAATATTTTTTTCAAGCAACACTCTAGTATGCCAAATACTTGAAATTCTATTGAACTTTAAATTGTGTCAGGAGCTTTTCGCACACCTTCTATGTTTGCAGAAGTAAGTAAAATACGAGAAATAACTTGTTATTACTAACATATCCATGCAAACCAACCTGAAATAACAATTATCCCTGCAAAATTTATTACGGTGCTAAACCCTAAACGATTATGCTAAAAATATGATAAAAACTACCGATATTGTGGATGTAAGCCTAAACAATTTCCCACTAAAGCAGAAAAGAAAAAAAAAACTATAAAATTTATATCCAAAGGAGGTGATTGTTTATTTTTTATTAAAACAATTTCATTCAAATTAGTATAAGACATTTTAAGCATAAATTCAGTTAATACATATCATTCTGTTGTGTATTCATTTGTATCCCAAGTGCATGTCTACATATGGTTACGTATACATTATTTATAGTAAATGAATCATTATTCTAAATGCCATGTAAATTATTTCATTAAAATACCTTTTTAGCAGCCTACTTTGATCATAATTTATGGAATGATTTGTATTATTCAACTAGTAATTTATTGCAAGTAAACATTGGAAATCACTTCACATAAAATGTTTCAGATCCCATCTATTGTTTTCACTCCCTAGACATTACATTAATTTTGCTGATTGTTTATGATTTGTCTTGTTTGTCATCAAAAGTGAATTCATTTCGTTGATTAGTATTTGCATTACTTGCGTAGAAATGCTATGTGAAATGTTTTAGTAACCGTATGTTATCTTCAACGTCAATGTGGTATATGTGATTAAGAATTAATAAAAATGATGGTAAGTTATCTATGGTAATAAATAACAATTCATTTTTAAATAGGATAAAATAACTGAAATCATTTCAATTTATATTGGCTATAAAAACTAATATCGTTTAATATAACATGATATTAATTGTGAGGCAATGTAATAATTAACCCTCTCGCTGCGTAAGTAATTCTTCGCGATGAGCGTCTTTTGCAGAATTTTTAATCTTTTGTCACCGGTTCCTTAAAGCAGAAATTTTTGATCATCCTAATTGGAGAAAATATCCTGATTAAATCATACAAAGCTTTCGCTAAAAACTAACTGGTGGGAATAACCAAATAGTATTAATTAGACGGAAAAATGCATGCCCGAGCATATCTCGGGTTGCGTAGTGAGAGGGTTAATCTAAGAGCTTAGTGAAAGAAGATTTTATGTAACAGAAAATAAATTTCTAAAAAAACGTGAAACGAAAGCATTTAGTTTGTAAATTTTATTGATTTTTTTAAAGTAGCATATGTTTATGTTAACAGGTGGTACTAAGCCCTTTCATAAAATAACTTATTAATATAGTAGAACCTCTTTTATCCGAAACTCTTTTAACCGAAATTCTCGGTTAACCGAAATCGATCTTCAAAGCTTTTTTATTATTATTATTTTTTTTTTTTTACTATCACATTCCTTGTATGCAAAATCCCCTTTTAAAGCTTTTTTTAAAATATTATATTCCTTGTGCACAAGCAGTCCTTTTCGAACGACGAGTACATATAAATATTTTTTATTCCTTTTCTTAGAATTTCTTTGAATTTAACTTGAGTTCCCTTAAGCTGTGGACTGGAACGAACAAAGAAAACGAACAAATTGGCAATTCTGAAGCTTTTGAATGTTTTGCAAAAGGTTTGGTATGGTTGGAGCAGCAGAAAGACTGTGCTATTGGAGAACTAACAATATTTAAAAACTTCGTGATAGAGCTTCCAAAGCAAAGGCAATCAAAACTTCGACAAAAAAAAAACATTGTTTCAAACTCTTGTGAAAGGTATTGAATTTCAAAATTAAAATTCAGGTAATTTATTCTTGTTTCTATACTTAAAACAAAATATGATTTTTTTAAGTATTTTACCCATGATTTACTTAAAAAATGAAAGCCGAAAAACATTATTACAATGATTTTTGAAAAATCAGGCATTTAAGGGTTAAGTTTTACTTTTATAACTTCAGGGAAAAAGAGTTTAAAAACTGCTTTTCCTTATTTTGAAATAAAAAACTTCCAGAATTTCGGTGGGAATTCAGCATTACACAAACGCAATTGCTTGCCCCTCAAAGGGTTAATGAATATTCAAAGGTTAGTATTAGTGAATAATGTTTTAGATTTACAAGACTAATTATAGACTTAGTATTTTAACTTTGCAATATGATAGAATACTGCATAACACTTTCAGTCATAAAAGAAAAAAAATTGAGAAAATGTAACATAAACGTTTCTTCAAATAAGATATCCAATTGTCTTTCTATTCTAAAAAAAAACTAACGAACGCTGTCACCGCCACCGCCGCCGGTTTTGAACTTTTTGTGGCCGGGAGGCTTTCTTCGTTAATATTAAGAAAAAATATTGCATGCAAAAATATGAAAATCGGTGGTATTATAGAGAAATGTTTGATAAACACGCTGATGCAGACAGTTTTCAAATCGAAGAATTATTTTAAGAGATATTTAATGATAAATTTGGACAAAATCGTTCCATTACGAAAGTTTTATAGGAGCAAAAAATTTACATGAGAATTTAATCATTTTTAGATCATATTATGCATTAAAATTTTCCGGTCTGTAGACTGCATTTATTTCTTTAATTTGACTCATTTTTTGAGGTCTTGTTTCGATTTTAAATTCAAATTTTCACCATTTCGAGAGATATTTTTTACATATTTTAGAAAACGATATTAATTTAAACCGTTGACAACTGTATAAAGAGCGCAAACAATAATGTTTGCTTCAAATTAAAAATTTATTTACACGTGACTATTATAAACAGTAAATATAAAAAGCGGGAATTCATTGAAAATTACGTCATAAAAACTAAATTTACAGGTGAATTTTAAAAGAGAAAAAATATTGTAAAATAATAAATAATCATTTTTAGATCATATTATGCATTAAAATTTCCCGGTGTGTAGACTGCATTTATTTTTTTAATTTGACTGATTTTTTGAGGTCTTGTTTTGATTTTAAATTCAAATTTTCATCATTTCGAGAGATATTTTTTACATATTTTAGAAAACGATATTAATTGAAACCGTTGCCAACTATATAAACAGCGCAAACAATAATGTTTGCTTCAAATTGAAAATTTATTTACACGTGACTATTATAAACAGAAAATATAAAAAGCGGGAATTCATTGAAAATTACGTCATAAAAACTAAATTTACACGTGAATTTTAAAAGAGAAAGAATATTGTAAAATAATGAATTCATTAGCATGCGTTAGAAGTCTTAAATAGGATAAATTACGTCACATTTACGTCACATAACACTTATTACGTAAAATGAACAAAAAATAATATTGTAAAACAGTTTAAATTTAAAAATTTCGCGACACATTTATTTGATATTTTGAGATGGTCTTTTCGACTATTTTTTTAGGACAGCGCAAATAATATTTCATTTCCAACAAAAGTATTTTCACGTGACTATTAAAAAGAGAAAAAAAAGTTTGGTGAAAATTACGTCAGATTAAAAATGATACATTTAAAATGTCTTATTTAAAAAAACTTTCTTTTCGCTTTGTTAACCCCTTCGGGACGGAAGCCTTTTACGAAATTATTATTCTTTTATCACCGTTTTTTAAAAACAGAAATTTGTGTCTTCTTGAATCGAGAAAATGCGCTGATTAAATATGGCAAATTTTACAGTAAAATTTTAGTGGTGATAAAAAAAAAAAGGACTTTGAGCGCTTCGTGCGGCACGTATACGTGTCGCTCGTCCCGAAGGGGTTAAAAAATACTGGCAGACAAAGACTGTCTACTTAATTCATTTTATATTAGCCTATTTTGAAATGTTTAAATGATTTTTTAACAGCCATGGTATCACTTAATAGCAGCTGATTTGGCCTTAAAATTCCCCAATCAAAGAGAAATTAATAGAAACCCGTTTATAGGGAGATCGCCACTGTTTTTTTAAATTATAATTCAATCTTCCAAAATTTTTTTAAAGCCGGTCAAATTAGCATGCTTTTAGTGCCTGCGGTGTCTAAACGGGGGTTGGCAAGCGTAGCTCATAGGGGCAGAGCCCCCTAGTATTGTAAATAAAAGCATATATCGGCCACGATTAATTTTTACAGCAGTGTTTTGAAGACCTTTCAAAATACAGCTTTTCTAGTTTGGAGTAAATTATAAATGAAAAAAGATCTTATTTTATAACTGGATGCATGACAAGTTAAAGTCCATGGAACAAATACTAGTAAGGTAATTTTGCTGTTTTTTAGTATTAGAAGACTGGATGCAAACTAAGGACAATTCCTTAATCATTTGCTTTAACTAATCGCCTAAACGTTCACAGTTACTTTTCAAAGTAAACTATTGACGCTGCTGTCTTCTACGCGCACACACGCAAAAATTGCATAACATCATAGCTGCCAACTCCCCCGCTTTTTGGGATCACAATTTACCAATAGTAATCTTAATCTTATTTTATCGCAGAATTTTTATTTTTAAATAAAGCTAATATTTCTATCCGAAAATCGAGGTATTGAAAAAAAGGGAGAATTTTTTTTTAATTTATAGCTTTTGTACTGAATGGTCTTTTTTTATGCAGAATTTATTTCCCGCGCTTTCAAAAAGTCTAAATATAAAATGTGGCCTCATTCCTTCAACAAGATTTAGTTTCACTGTCGAAATTTTCCATTCAACATTAAACCATTTGATGGTGCAAAGTAAGCAACAGCATCAAAACATGGCTCACTTGATTTTTCAACTCCTGATTATGGTAAAACATAAACAATGGTTCAAATTTCACCATTCGATATAACAGCCAATCAGGACACATAGTTTTGCGCACAATTAAAGTATTGCTTTAGATCATAACAATATCCATATGCAAGTCCAGAGGTCGGCAAGTAATTTTATTGGGGTCCGAATACTTTTGAAAAATTTTTATCGAGGTCCAGAGAAAAAACATATAAGTAATATAAGTACTTATTACTTTGAAATTTTTGTTTTTACACACGCATATATATAATATAGAATTGAAAAGTCACGTATCGTTCTGATAAATTACTACCTACACAGGATTCTGAAAATTTTTACATACACATAATATTATAGAAAAGGCAAGTTTTCCTTGAAAAATTAATGCGAAAAATTACACTAGTGGTCTTGAGCCAGTTTTTACAGTATGGCCCACGTGCTGAAACAGCTAATACGAAGAGTTTCTTCAAAGTAGGCGTCCGTTAATCTCGAACGATATTTGTTCTTCAAAAAATTCATTTTGTAGAAAGTTCTTTCACATACATATGCGGAGTCAAACATAGTAGCCAGGTCAATAGCTAGTTTTTTGAAATTTTTTCTACTTTCCTGAGACATGTTTACCACAGAATTATTCAGGAGGATGCAGTTTTATACATTTGCAAGGAAATACCTTCTTGCAAATCAAATATCTCCATTGAAGTAAAAGCTTTTCAGATAGCTTTTAGGTAGATTTCGTATGAAATACTACCTATTGGGATCGTTCCTATGTTGGAATGTCTAAAACATTTTTGCAGATCTACACCGATCATGACCCCTAGAACCCAAAACCACCCTCAGTAAAAAACTTTATATATATATATATATATATATATATATATATATATATATATCACTTTCTTCTGGACACGATACTTTTCATAATTCTGCACCAATCTCTTCCAAACTGATACATAAAATCAATGGGCATAAAATCTTGGTCAAGTTCGTTAATGGGTAAAATCGGACCAAGGGGAGGGAAAAAGGGGAGGGGTTTTGTGAAAACAGAAAACCACCCATAACTTCTTAATTTTTGTACATATCAAATCAGTTTAAAGTTTTTATTACTTCTAAAAATAGGGCCGAAAATTTATGTATCACAGATTTTTGATAAATTTAAAAATGGGTTCAAGGGGCGCAAAAAATAGGGCTTTTGGGAGAAAAAAATTCATAACTTCGTCAATTCTCAAGATATCAAATTCAATTAATTTTATTATAAATCTCCTTAACATTATCTAAAACTTTTATATTCACAAGTTTTTGATAGGAGCAATTCGTACCGCAAAAAAAAATTAAAAACGAAAACAAAAAGGGCGTTTGAAGAAGAAAAAAATCCATAACTTCGTCAATTCTCAAGATATGAAATCCAATTAATTTTATCATGAATCTCCTTAACATTATCTACAACTTTTATATTCACAAGTTTTTGATAGGACCAATTCGTACTGCAAAGAAAAAAAAAATTAAAAACGAAAACAAAAAAGGGGTTTGAAGAAGAAAAAATTCCATAACTCCGTCAATTCAAAAGATATAAAACCCCAAGAATTTATCATATATCTTCTTAATATTGTCTACAGCATCTATATAGACAAGTTTTGGATAGGACCAATTCTTAGAGCAAAAACAAATTAAAAATGCATACCGGTTGAAGAAAAAAAATGATCTTAGTAAGGGTGTATTCAAATCCAAACTGCTTATTTTCTGACTCATTTTACAATTCATTTTTGCTCTCAAAGGCTTCCAATTGGTACGTTTTCTTACTCAGAAACTGTATAATGTACCGTAATGGTCGATTTTCTGATAGGGGCAGAATATATTTTTTTAAATGCTGTTAAAAAGGGCATTTTGAACCGAATTTACGGAAGCGGATTGTGTTGGAAAAATCATTGTATTAAGGATGCCCTTAAATCCAAACTGCTTATTTTCGGACTGGTTTTTAAATTCATTTTTGCTCTCAAACGCATTTAATTGGTAGATTCGCTTATTCAGAAACTATATAATGTACCGTAATAATCGATTTTTAGATAGAGGCAGAATATATTTCAAAAAATGATGTCAAAGTGGGCATTTTGAACGGAATTTCCCGAAGCGATTGTTTTAGAAACGAAAAATATTGTCCTTCTGAGAAAATAATTGTTTATATATCAAGTTTTAATTAATTGAACAAAAAATAAAAACACCGGCCGCTTATAAATCTCTTCAAAAATCACGTCAGCATGTTTCATTTTTTTTTTTATTAAAAATGAATCTGGAATTATGGCAGAAAATTTCGAGTTGTTGAGCATGGAAAAGTATTTTTTTTTAATGCCGCCCTAACATGATTCTGATAAAACCAGCTATTATATGAAAATGAAATAAAAACTCGTCAAGAGCGGCCAGATAAAATTGTTAAAGTGGATTTATCTCTAATCATGATTTAGTTTGTGTTTGTGAAATTAGTATATTTGACTTCGAAGTCTACCTCTGCCTGTAGGCCGGGCCGGCAGGGATTTTTTGAAGTAAGGCTTCGCAGAAGTGTTCCGAATACGCTTTGAGAAAGTTCTAGTATAACGGATGATCATTTGCAAAAATTATTACAAAAGATAAATCGAAGTATGTACTACACCTAAAACATTTTTTAATTAGACGAGATTCGTATTAGAAAATTATGCGTTGTCTCTGATGAATTAATTACATTTTATTTGATATGAATATGAAAAGTTTTGGTCAGAGGCGCAGAGAGAAACTTGGACCACACGCATAATTACACGTATAATTAATTAGTAATTATGTATATTTATTTATGTATTAATTATTTAAAAAATGTTTTTGGATATTTTCGTTTCTTGCCGAAAATAGGAAGATTAGAGAAATTCAGTTTCGGTTTCGGTCTTAAAAATCTGCTTCGGATGGTCCTATGTTTGTTTCAATCACAGATTAGGCTCCTATTTTTGTAAAAGATAACTTTATATACTTTGTGATTCAACACATTTACTAGTTAATGGATCAAACAACCAATGAACCGGGTCACCTAAATTTTAATCAAGATTTCACCTACGTGTGTTGACAACGTTTTCGGCAGCACGGTTTGATGAAATGTAGGATGAATTTTTTTACGGAGTACAGATACTTTTAAAAGGGGAAAATTAATTTATAAAATTTCAAATTAAAAAAAAATAGGAAACTTTTAAATTGTAAGCCTTGTTAACATACTATTTAATGCTATCAGTAAACAATTTGAAAATAAACGCCTTTTATTATTATGAAAACTAAACATTAAATTATTATTTTTGTTTGTTTTAATTCTTTTCAAGATTGTAGAAATGATTTATGACTTTAGTTTGTTTATCTGAATTTTTATTGTCTTTATCTGATAGTCAGTAAAAGAGCCTGGAATAAAAAGAAAGAGACAATGGATTCAGTATATCATTTTTTTATATTCTCTAGAAGTAGTAATAAATAAGATTTTGTTTTCTTCTCAGAATAAAATAAAACTAATCAAATGCGTTGTTAATGCTTATGTTCATTGTTAGAGACTCGTTTATACTATGATGGTGATGGTGTTCCACAGAAACAACAACAACAAAAAAAAAACCCATAATTTTTTAAAAGAATTTTTGCGAATTACATGGTAACAGATATTGTATATATGAACTACAGATTATCTAAGCCAGGGATGGCAAACCTATGGCACGCGTGCCACATTTGGCACGCGAAAGAATGATTTTGGCACGACATTGCTTGTGGCTCTAAATCAAAATAAAGTGAGATCACACAAAATAACGACTGATCTTTTCTAAATTCGGTTAAATGAAAATTGAAAAAAGTAATTGCCGCATATTATATTACAATCTAATTAATTTTGGTCTCAAAAATTTTTCAAACAAAGACGATATTTCAAAACTATCGGCAATAATTGGATATTAAACATTACTGAATTCCGATGGTAAAGTTAAGGCAACTTTGGAATTTAATTCAGAGCTATACAAAGAAACTGACGTTTGTCATTTTAATAGTTTTTCTGCCAATCTATGCTTTCGAATCACTGTTTTCAAAAATGAGTAGTATCAAAACTCAAACTGAAAGCACTTATCAGATAAATCCGGCTCAGTTTGCATTAAAATTAATTTGATATTAAGATGCAACAACAGAAATCAAATTAAATCGTGTTGTTATTTTTTTTCAAAAATATATTTGTTTTCATAATTATTATAGTGTATAATACCTACATGAATGTTCCCCCTATTTTTTAAATCATAATAGAAAATTTTAAGTTATATTAAGCCCTTATTTTTCCACCTACTAAATTTTTTTTTTTTAGTTGGCACATCATGATCACATAAAATATTTTTGATCAAATTTGGCACGCGGCAACATAAAGGTTCGCCAACCCTGATCTAAGCTTTTGTTTGTCAATTTTTATTTCCATATGGCATAAGGGAGCTTTTGTCAGTGTATACTTATATTTTTAATTATGCGTTTGCGGACTTTTAGAAATCTACAATTTAGAACCCTGGAATGTTCTCTGGTTCTATCAGTAAGACTGTTTTCTTTGCCTCATTTTTTTTGTCTCTCATCTATAATTTGCTTCTCGAATACTTTTAATATTTAACTAGTTTATTTAATTCTTATTAAATTATCCACTAGGAAACAAAATTAGTTACTGCAAAAAAGTACAACTATTTTAATCATAAATTATTTTAATCATCTTTTTTTCACTCCGGAGCTTTAAACAGTAAAAAAGGAGTGGTGAAGGTAATGTTTAAAAAAATAGCTATATTTTTTAAATATTTTGGTTTCTAAAATCTTGTTGGTAAACAAAGAATTAAGGGATATGTATTTTAGGATAAAAAATGTATGCTGTTTGATTCATAAATAAGGCTTATTTTAAAAGTCAAACTTGCAAGTTAAATTTAAAAATGAATCAAATTTTTATTTAAAAAATTATAAAGAATTTTATATGCAACCACAAAGTTTGGGTTTAGACAAACAAGGCTTACTTTAAAAATCCTTTTCACAGATTTATTAAAATAGTAAGTTCTTACAACAATGATTAAAGGGTTGTTAAATGTTTTATTTTTGTTAAATTTTTGCTTACTAATATTAATATGTATTCTCTAATGTATGATATTGCATAAAGTTTTGTCTCTAACACATTTTTGTGTTTCAAAAAACATTAAGATGCGTGATTTTTTTTGCTTACTCAGCTATCAGATCACTACTTAATTAGTATAAAGCAAATATAAATATTTATAATAAAAATCATTAAGAATTATTTGTATCCGGTAATTAAAATTATAAACTAACTAACTTTGACAACTTTAGAAGGAATGACTAATTTGAAGACAAATATTTGCAGATGTCATTTCCTTGGTATAAACCCCAGTGATTATTTCAGAGATTAAGACAGTTTAAAACTAGAGAAGGAATTACATCATTTGTAAGTTTCGGTTCCGATTTTCGAGTTAGTGTGAGAATTACACAAATGCAATTTAATATCATTAGAGAGGATAATGATTTTGTAATGGAAATGGAATTTAGAAAATGCAAAAGTGTAGGCGCATTAATGAAGTAATCATTTAGTTGGAATTTTAACTAACGTTATTTCTAGAACAAGGTTTGATGTTAAATAAATAATATCCGTATCACAAAAATTCATTACGCCTTCTTATATAGATTAAATTCTCAAATGCATATTGAAATTTTAAATTGTATAAAAATTATTAAAAAATGATTTTTTAATGAACCCCAATTATTTTCATCTATAAGTTTTTTTTAACTCACAAGGAGAGGGCCAACCTTGTTAATCACAGATTTTGATTATTTTAATATATGTTGTAGGGTAGAGACCCCTTAGTGTCAGGTGTTAAACGGATTTTATCCAACGCTCCATAGTTCTTGAGAAACCGGGGGGGGGGGGGGGTTAATAATAGTACACAACTTAAATACTTACTTTGCAACCGTAATGATAGGTTGGTCGTAGCTCAGTTGGTATGGCGTTTGCCGGCTGATCTGCGGGCCCGGATTCGGTACCTGAATACGCTACGTTTGTTTTTTTCATTTTTTTTTTGTTTTATAAATATACTTGTAAGTATAATTAATAATCTCATTGTCAATTAAAATTTATAATATTGTATATCAATTATAATTTTAACCTATTTAATTTTTTACTTTTAACTAAATAGTTGTATAAAACATCATAAAACTGTTAATTTTTAAAAAATCACTTTTAAAATGTATTTCATATATTCTTTATCGATGCAATGATATTGAGCAATTGTGTCAATTCGTGATTTTAAAGAAACATCATTTACGCATTGCTTTAACAAAGGAAGTCAATGCGATAATACTATTATTCTGTTTTTAAAGTAACAAGCATAATTATATTAAAAATTAGCCTCAGAAATTAATTACAACCGATTTTTTGCATATTAAAGATTTTTAAATTTATAATACGTATGCTTGCGCTTTCAATTATTTTGCTTTCACCTTTATCTTCTTTCTGCTTTTATTTTTATTTTATTTGAATATTCTTTTATTTTATCATAACTAGATGGCACCACAACAGAATTTGTCACGATTTTTGAATTTTTATCATTCAATAACACATCCAATTTCTTTTAAAACCTCTTTAAAGGATGAGAAATAATAGTTTAAAAATACAAAAAATGATAAATTTAAGTTTGTTAACATTATAATTAATGTATGATATTAAAAATTGTAATTGAAATCATTAAATTATAATTAAAAGTATATTTATAAAACAAAAAATGAGAAAAACAAATGCAGCGCGTTCGGGTACCGAACCCGGGCCCGCAGATCAGCCAGCGAACGCCGTACCAACTGAACTACGACCAACCTATCATTGCTTTTGCAATGTAAGTATTTAAGTTGTGTACTATTATTTGACCCCCCGGTTTCTCAAGAACTAAGGAGCGTTGGATAAAATCCGTTGAACCTGACACTAAGGGGTCTCTACCCTACAACATATATTAAAATAATCAAAATCTGTGATTAACAAGGTTGGCCCTCTCCTTGTCAGACGAAGTTGTATTTTGCATAAATTTTAAATCATGCATAACTTAGTTAAATCATTTACAGTACACCTCCAAACGAAAACAGACTACCAAAGAAAATGAATTCTTTAATGAAGCTCAAAGATGACTCCTAACCTTAGAAATTAATTTATTATTAGAGTACTTTACAATACCTTTTAGAAATACAGTAGAGCGCTGATTATCGGAACTCCAATTAACCGAACATTCAATTATCCGAACAGTCTATTTCTCTCAAAAAAAAAATTGAAGAAATGGAAACGAATTCTCTGAAAATGACCCAGGTCCATCAGATAACGAAGCCCTTGAAAGTTTGGAAACGGCTATAAAATGGCTCGAACGGCAGAATAATTCTGATTCTATTCAACTAACGCATTTAAGAACAATTCGAGAAATCAGATATGGCAGCATTGGAAAGAACGTCTTCTTTGGAGCAAGCAACAATCGAAAGGTTTTTGCTAAAATTATAATCTTTGGAGTTCAGAAAATGATGAAAAGAGAAAAAGAAAATTTTAAATGATATAAAAGTAAACAATAACAACAAAAAAAAAAAAAAAAAAAAAAAACAATTTTTAAACACGCTAGCACAAACCGTTTCTGACAGTCCTAAGCCTGGATAAAGTGTAAAGGTTTTAGTTTAGTCAGGGACATCCCTTAAACTGTTTGTCCATTTATCCGAACTTTTGCTTATCCGAACTAGAGCGGGTCCCGAATTGTTCGGATAATCGGCGCTCTACTGTATTATTAAATAACTTCATGAAAGAAAATAATTTAAACAAGAAATTATATTATTTTTATGGTACATTTGAAAAATGTAATATTTGAAGCAAATGCAAGAAACATTTGAACCTTTAAAAAAATATTTTTTAGAAGTGTGATAAATAATAGTAAGGGCCAAATTTTAAAAGAAGTTAATTATTTTAAGAAAACATAAATACATTTTATATCATGTTTAAAAATGTTGTAAATATGACTACTTAATTAATATTTTGGTTTTTTAAAAATGCCACATTTATTTTGTAGTAAATTCGATCCACACCACAAGAACGGCCATAAAAATACCAAGTAAATTGAGAAACAAGTTGCAATTTTAACATTTAAAACGCACTGTTATTTTAAAATATCCTAAACGGCGAAAAACCAAATTTAAAGATTTTTTGTTATTCTGGTTCACTTAAAGGGAGTTCAATTTATCGGAGCAAAAGTAGATCAAGTTTGAGATTTTATTTTTCTTGAAAGAAAATAGTAACAGAAAAACTGAATTTGTCCACCCAATATGCATAGTTTGTACAATAAAAAATATTTTTAACGTACGCTAAATATTAAAATTGATGAAAATATTGTCAGTTGCATAATGGCATGCTGTGCGCGCATCAGCCTGCACTGTGTAGTAAACAACTTGTCAAAGTCATTTCAAACAAGCAAAATTAAATTTTTCAAAAAATATATTAAATTTATTTTGGAAGGGAGGGTGAACCTATTTTAAATGAAATTGGATGAAATTTAGTAAAAGGGTATCGTTTGAAAAAAGTATAATTTTTAACGACCTTTTTTTCTGAACTTCAATGGGGTATTTAATAATCATTATTATTATTATTATTTTACAAATGAAAGGATCATGGCCCAAAATAAATAATCATTAATTTACCCCCAAAAGTAAAAATACACGGGTCAATTTAGTACAAATAGCCTCCTAACCTACAAGAAATTCCACCAAAATGCCTGTGAACTAACTGCTTTTGTCGTTTCTAGGTGTACTGACCGACAGAAAAAAAGTGTACCAAAATCCAACATCCAGAAGTGCATTATTTTCAAGATAGCCACCGATAACAAGAAAAATCGGTAAAACTCCTATAACTTGGTTGTTGTTAAGCGTAGATCAATTATTAAGTAGATTTCGTATACTACCCATTAAGATCTCCCTATGTTGGAATTTCGGAAAAAAAATTGCAGATCTACATCGATCATGACCCCTAAAAACCAAAACCACGCCCAGTAAAAAACTTTATATCTATTTATCTATCTATCTATATGTATATATATATATATATATATCACTTATTTATGGACACGATAACTTCCATAATTCTGAACAAATCTTTTCCAAACTGAATTACATAAAATCTCGGTGAAGTTCGTTAACGGGAAAAATCGGTCAAAGGGGGTGGAAATAGGGAGGGGTTTTGTGAAAAACGAAAAATCCCCATAACTTATTAATTATAATACATATCGACTCAGTTTAAAGTTATTATTACTTCTAAAAAATGGGCTCAAGGAGCGCAAAAAATAGGGTTTTTGGGAGAAAAAATTCATAACTTCGTCAATTCTCAAGATATCAAACCCAATTAAATTTATTATAAATTGTCTTAATATTATCTACAACTTTTATACTGACAAGTTTTTGATAGGACCAATTCTTAATGTAAAAAAAAAAAAAATAAAAACGAAAACAAACAGGGAAAGATGAAGAAGAAAAAAGTCCATAACTTCGTCAATTCACAAGATATCACATCCGCATGAATTTATTATGTATCTTCTTAATTTTATCTACAACTTTTATATTGATAAGTTTTTGATAGAACCAATGCTTACAGCAAAGGCAAATTAAAAATAGATCAAGGTTGAAGGAAAAAATAAAAATCCCAGCCGGCTTGGCATATAGGCGAAGGTAAATTTCGAAGTTGCTAATTTCAACAATAAAAACTAAATCATGATTAGAGATAAACTCACTTTAACAATTTTATCTGGCCGCTTTTGGCGAGTTTATATTTCATTTTTATATAAGAGACGGTTTTATAAGAATCATGTTAAGGCGGTATTAAAAGAAAAATACTTTTCCATGCTCAACAACTCGAAATTTTCTGGCACATTTTCCGATTTACTTTTAAAAGAAAAAATATGAAACTTGCTGACATGATTTTTGAAGAGATTTATAAGCGGCCTGTGTTTTTATATTTAGTTCAATTAATTAAAACTTGAGTTATAAACAATTATTTTCTCAGTAGGACAATGTTTTTTGTTTCCAATACATTTATAATAAAATTAATTGGATTTGATATCTTGAGAATTGACAAAATTATGAATTTTTTTCTCCCCCAAACCCTATTTTTTGCGGGAAATCCAGTTCAAAATGCGCACTTTGACATCATTTTTTGAAATATATTCAGCCTCTATGAAAAAATGGACCATTACGGTACATTACACGGTTTCTGAATAAGAGAATCTACCAATTGGATGAGTTTGAGAGCAAAAATGAATTTAAAAGTGAGTCAGAAAATAAGCAATTTGGATTTGAATACTGCCTTAATACGATGACTGTTTTCCCTTCAGCCACTATGTATATTTAATTTGTTTTTGCTGCAAGAATTGATCCTGCCAAAAGCTTGTCAATATAATTAATGTAGATAATATTAAGAAGATATATAATAAATTCTTTCGGATGTTTTATCTTGTGAATCGACGAAGTTATGTAATTTTTTCTTCTTCAACCCCTCCCCCCCTTTTTGTTTTCGTTTTTAATGTTTTTTTTTTGCGGTACGAATTGGTGCTATCAAAAACTTGTCAGTATGAAAGTTGTAGATAATGTTAAGAACATTTATAATAAAATTAATTGGATTTGATATCTTGAGAATTGACAAAATTATGAATTTTTTTCTCCCCCAAACCCTATTTTTTGCGTCCCTTGATCCCATTTTTAATTTTATCAAAAATCTGTGATATATAAATTTTTGGCCCTATTTTTAAGTAATAAAAACTTTAAACGGATTTGAGATGTACAAAAATTAAGGAGTTATGGGTTTTTTTTTCGGTTTTCACAACCCCCCCCCCCCTATTTCCATCCCCTTGGTTCGATTTTGCCCATTAACGAACTTCGCCGAGATTTTATGCTCCTTGATTTTATATATCAGTTTGGAAGAAATTTGTGTAGAATTACGGAATTTATCGTGTCCACAAATAGTGATATATATATATATATGTACAGGGTGACACATGAATTCTGTGACGCAAATAAAAGACCATAACATTTCACTGAATGAACAAGACAACTAGTTTTATTCACCGTTCGAAAGATGAGAAAATTCTGTACAAGAAACAATCAAGCTATTTCGAAATGGTTTCCTTCAGCGGTGATGTAGGTGTCTTGACGCTTCTGTAAATTCTTCAAGATGGCTGCGAATGTTTCACACGTGATTTCGGCCCAGGCCTTTTCCAGGGCGCGTTTCAAGGAATCCAGGGACTTGCTCTTCATTGCGCAGGCTTTTTGCTCCAGGATCACTCAAACAGTGAAGACCATAGCGTTCAAGTCAGGGAAGTTTGAGGGCCAAACGCCTTTTGTCCAAAATCATGAGAGATTGGCATCGCACCCCTCCAGCGTCTTCTTCGCCTCGTGGGTTGTTGGCCAGTCCTGCTGAAATTTCCAATCGATGTTCTTCGCTTTCTTTTTGGCCCAGGGGATCGCGACGCCTTTCAAAGTTAGCTCTTCATGCGTCTCCGCGGTGATCTTGACGCCTTTAGGCACGAAGATGAGTTTTGTCTTTTCCAATCCGGAAATACCCACCCCCACCATCACAGACTTCGGGAAAAGAAACTTTTCCACCTTCACAATGCGCGGAGGTCCTTTGAGTACCAACTCGCGTTGGACCATAACTCTTTTCATCGGTGAAGAAAATCCGATACAGGGCATCGCCGCAGCACACGGACTTCATCTTCCTGCACTTTTCGAGCCTTGACGCCTTCATTTAGCCGTGAGATGGTGTCCTTTCTCCAGTTTGTACGGGATGGGTTTCAGATCTTCTTTGAAATGTCTTCGCATGGATTTGCGGTCGACGTTGTGCTCCTTCGCCAATTTTCGTATGTTTCTTTGTGGATTTCGCTGGATCTTCTTCTTGACCATGTTTCTGGGAACTGAGGTCCTTGTTGTCCGCGGTCTTCCACTTCGCTGACGGTCTACGATCCTCTCGGTCTCTTTAAAATGTTTGACGTCGCAATTGACTTGCTGCCATGCAATTTGTCGATCGCAGGAATTGGCATTCCCTCTTGTGGTGGGGGACGGTGGGTGGCCGGTCTTCTTTACACAATACGTTTTCCTAAAAAATAGTGAATTAATTTCAGCTGAAATAGCAATTACACAACAAAAAAGTACGAAAAACACGTATTAAACAATAGTATATCTCAAAAACGGGAAAAACTTTAAAATAAATTGACATTTTTCATCACGTCACAGTATTTATGTGTCACCCTGTATATATATATTTACAGGGTGGTTATAAGAACATGTATAATAATCACTTATAAACAAATTAAGTTAAATAATGCTATAAAAAGTGATAGAATATCTTTATTAAGACTTACGATCGTTTCATCGCACAATCGGCGACATTTTCAAAATCAATCATAATAGAAAATATTTTCACATAACTTAAAAACAATAATATAGTAAACAATGTCACGAGACATGAAGCATAATGAAAATATTGCAACCATAAAATAAAATAAAAATTAAATTAGCTATTTGCGAGCGTGGATTAATTTTCACATAATTTAAAAACAACATGGTAAACAAAGTCACGAGACATCAAGCATACTGAAAAACATTGCAAAACATAAAATAAAATTAACTTGGCTATTTGCGAGTGTGGATTAATTTTTACTATTGTTTCTACAATTACTTAGTATCTCTTTCCAAATTCTAGGTAAATCAAGGGACACAGAATCATTGCAAATATTCTCGTTGCGTAAAAATATTTCTATTGATTCTCGGACTATGGATGGTAAATAAAATCTTGATGGATAAATTAACTTGCTATTTTTAAATTCAATCTGTAAAGGTTCTTCGCTGCATAATCTGGCCAAAGCTGTGGTTCTTCTATTGTATTTGATGTCTGCTATATGTTCTTTGATTCTAGTTTTAAGTTTTCTGCTTGTCATACCTATATAAAACTGCTTTGTTCCATCTTCCTTGGTGAAAGGTATTTCGTATACTCCTGCTAATTGGTTAGACTCAATTTGATCTATTTTCTTGCATACTATATTTTTTATTTTCATGGATGGTTTTGCGACTAGGAAGATATTGAATTTATTGAGTTTATATTTTAAACGTTCGAAGAAACCAGGAAAATATTGTAAAGTGTATAACGTGGAATTTTGTGGCTTGAAATTTCTTTTCTTTTTGTTCTTCAAGCCCTTAATTAATTTTTCTATGGTGCTTTCTTTGTATCCATTGTTTCTTGCAATATCATATATTTTATTTATTTCGTTATTTAAATGTTCAGGGGTACAAACTGTGAAAGCTCTCTGAATAGAATGTCTAAATGCAGAAACTTTGTATGAAAAAGGTGCTTGCGCATTATTAGGGATAATGGATTGACTGGCTATGGGCTTTCTGTACACAGTGCGCTTTATTCCTTGGTGCGTCTTGATTAATAATACATCTAAATACGGTAGCGTACCATTTTCTTCTATTTCCAATGTAAATTTAATTTTAGAATCAAGATTATTAATCTGGTTCAGAAAGTTATTGAGCAAGGTTTCTTCATGTTGCCATACGATGAAAATATCGTCTACATATCTGATCCATGCATGGGGGGTATAATCCAAATTGTATATATCCATTTCAAGAGGTCGTAATATGAATTCAGCTAATAATCGACTTATTAGCTGATTATATGATTTAATTATTATCGCTGATTATCGCTGATTTAATTATTAGCTGAATTCATATTACGACCTCTTGAAATGGATATATACAATTTGGATTATACCCCCCATGCATGGATCAGATATGTAGACGATATTTTCATCGTATGGCAACATGAAGAAACCTTGCTCAATAACTTTCTGAACCAGATTAATAATCTTGATTCTAAAATTAAATTTACATTGGAAATAGAAGAAAATGGTACGCTACCGTATTTAGATGTATTATTAATCAAGACGCACCAAGGAATAAAGCGCACTGTGTACAGAAAGCCCATAGCCAGTCAATCCATTATCCCTAATAATGCGCAAGCACCTTTTTCATACAAAGTTTCTGCATTTAGATATTCTATTCAGAGAGCTTTCACAGTTTGTACCCCTGAACATTTAAATAACGAAATAAATAAAATATATGATATTGCAAGAAACAATGGATACAAAGAAAGCACCATAGAAAAATTAATTAAGAGCTTGAAGAACAAAAAGAAAAGAAATTTCAAGCCACAAAATTCCACGTTATCCACTTTACAATATTTTCCTGGTTTCTTCGAACGTTTAAAATATAAACTCAATAAATTCAATATCTTCCTAGTCGCAAAACCATCCATGAAAATAAAAAATATATGTATAGTATGCAAGAAAATAGATCAAATTGAGTCCAACCAATTAGCAGGAGTATACGAAATACCTTTCACCAAAGAAGATGGAACAAAGCAGTTTTATATAGGTATGACAAGCAGAAAACTTAAAACTAGAATCAAAGAACATATAGCAGACATCAAATACAATAGAAGAACCACAGCTTTGGCCAGATTATAAAGCGAAGAACCTTTACAGATTGAATTTAATAGCAAGTTAATTTATCCATCAAGATTTTATTTACCATCCATAGTCCGAGAATCAATAGAAATATTTTTACGCAACGAGAATATTTGCAATGATTCTGTGTCCCTTGATTTACCTAGAATTTGGAAAGAGATACTAAGTAATTGTAGAAACATCAGTAAAAATTAATCCACACTCGCAAATATCCAAGTTAATTTTATTTTATGTTTTGCAATGTTTTTCAGTATGCTTGATGTCTCGTGACTTTGTTTACCATGTTGTTTTTAAATTATGTGAAAATTAATCCACGCTCGCAAATAGCTAATTTAATTTTTATTTTATTTTATGGTTGCAACATTTTCATTATGCTTCATGTCTCGTGACATTGTTTACTATATTATTGTTTTTAAGTTATGTGAAAATATTTTCTATTATGATTGATTTTGAAAATGTCGCCGATTGTGCGATGAAACGATCGTAAGGGTGGTTATAATTAAACTTCCCCTATAAACAGCATCCTACAGCTCAAACGGGTGAACGGAATGCAACGAAATTTGTTATATAGACTATACACGAGATGCGCTCACGGAATTTCGAAACAAATAATAGTTCCAAAATGTCCACCAGATGGCGCCTTTTCCGGAAAAACATTAAATTTAACACGAGACGGCCAAAACGGAATACAGACACAATATTAACAATCCAGAACAAAAATTATGAGTTATAAAATGTAAAACCGGCTTTTTTGGCCGTTTATTGTGTTAAATTTAATGTTTTTCCGGAAAAAGCGCCCTCTGGTGGACATTGTGGAACGATTTTTTTTTATTTTTTTTTTTTAGAAATTCCGTGAGCGCATCACGTGTATAGTCTATATACCAAATTTCGTTGCATTCCGTTCACCCGTTCGCGCTGTAGGATGCTGTTTATAGGGTAAGTTTAATTATAACCGCCTTGTATATATATATAAAGTTTTTTACTGAGGGTAGTTTTGGGTTCTAGGGATCATTATCGGCGTAGAACTGCAAAAAAAGTTTCAGAAATTCCAACATAGGGGGGAATGTAATAGGTAGTATTTCATACGAAATCAATCTAAAAATACCGGATTAAGGATGTACTCAAATCCAAACTGCTTATTTTCTGACTCATTTTTAAGTTCATTTTTGCTTTCAAATGCATCTAATTGGTAGGTTCACTTATACAGAAACTATATAATTTGCCGTAATGGTCAATTTTTTGATAGAGGCAGAATATATTTTTTAAAATGATGTCAAAGGGGACATTTTGAATAGAATTTCTCGAATTGTTTGGGTTGGAAACGAAATATATGGTCCTACTGAGAAAATAATTGTTTATAAATTAAGTTCTAATTAATTGAACTAAAAATAAAAACACAGGTCTCTTATAAATGTCATTAAAAAATCACGTCAGCAAGTTTCATGTTTTTTTTATTATTTTTTTTTTTAAATGAATCTGAAAATGCGTCAAAAAATTTCGAGTTGTGTAGCAGGGAAAAATATTTTTTGAATACTGGCCTTAACATGATTCTGATAAAATCAGTTCTCATATAAAAATGAAATTAAAAACTTGTGAAAAGCGGCCAGATAAAATTGTCAAAGTGGATTTATCTTTAATCATGCTTTAGTTTTTGTTGGCGAAATTAGTACGTTTCTTCGAAATCTACCTGCGCCTGTAGACCGAGCCGGCAAGGATTTTTTTATTATTGTATTATAGTTTTTTTGGACACGGAATTCATTTTGACCAATAGGATTTTCTTTAATAAGTCTGCATTTTTATATGATTACATTTTTATTTGCCCTTTTCTATTAAAAAATCTAATTTTTACTGATTTTTAGCCATCATTAAAAGTCATTCTACAGTATTAAACATTTTATTCAATATTCAATGTCAAAAATATCCAGATAAATAAATAAAAGGTTATCATAACGTTTCCCAGAAGGTTTTATCGAATCGTTTTGTTGTAAGTTAACAAAGTAACATTTGTAATTTATTATAAATGTTAGATTATTATTATTATATACTTTGAAAAAATTATATTTTATTAAAAGTAACTTATTGATACAACAATTAAAATAAATATATAAGAGATTACTCTAATTTTTGACTGTGATACACTTATGAAATGGAACCATCTAATCTCTATAACATATGAGGGGTTCACAACGATAGTAGACTAAATCCATTTTGGAAAAAAAAGAGACCGTTTAGGAGGTGCATAAAATCTATTTTATATACTTCCCCTGTCAACCTACTCTGTTTTCACATACTTTCTCGTATATGGCATCTGTTTACAGACTTGGTTCACTATGGGAGTGAATAAAATAGATTTTATATACTTTCTAAATACACTATATCATTGTTTTCCAAAATATACTTGATCTTCTATGTTTGTGGGCCCCTTAGATTATACAGCGATGACATGACTCATTTGCATGCGATTTTCAATACGTAGCCTTCATGTGCTGCATCAGCCAACATCAGCAGTGCATGCAACTATCTAAAAACAGCATATCTGTACCTTCAGGAAATGAATGATTTGGAAAGCAGTAACCCTTAAATCTATAGATATACTTTTAAATTGATTGTATCTCAACCGTCGAACAAATCAGTTTTGAACTGGTCTACGTTACGATCTTAAAATTGAGCAAACACTTATGAGGCCGCTTAAAACATGCTTATGAAGTCGTTTAAAAAACATTTATAAGGTCGCTTAAAAGTTTGGGTTGTTTATCTCATGGAAACGAGATTAAGGAAGATCAGCCACCGTAATATCAGCCCCTATTGTGCTTGAGTACAATATTGTCATACAAGAATTTAATGAACTAGCGTACACCACAAGCGAACGACACAAAGATCTCAACATCTCAAGAATTGAAAGAGATACTTTGCACGTTTCGAAAACATATGCGAAGCTGTCGTCATGCTTGCCTTTTAGGTAGATTTCGTATGAAATACTACCTCGTTCCTATGTTGGAATTTCTGAAAACTTTTTGCAGATCTACACCGATCATGATCCCTAGAACCCAAAACCACCCTCAGTAAAAACTTTATATCTATCTATCTATCTATCTATCTATCTATCTATCTAGCTATGTATCTATCTATCTATCTATATATATCACTTTCTTCTGGACACGATAACTTTCGTAATTCTGCACCAATCTCTTCCAAACTGATACATAAAATCAATGGCCATAAAATCTCGGTCAAGTTCGTTAATGGGCAAAATCGGACTAAGGGGGTGGAAATAGGGAGGGGTTTTGTGAAAACAGAAAATCCCCCATAGCTTCTTAATTTTTGTACATATCAAATCAGTTTAAAGTTTTTATTACTTCTAAAAATAGGTCCAAAAATTTATGTATCACAGATTTTTGATAAAGTTAAAAATAGGCTCAAGGGGCGCAAAAAATAGGGTTTTTGGGAGAAAAAAAATTATAACTTCGTCAATTCTCAAGATATCAAATTCAATTAATTTTATTATAAATCTCCTTAACATTATCTACAACTTGTATATTCACAAGTTTTTGATAGGACCAATTCGTACCGCAAAGAAAAATTAAAAACGAAAACAAAAAGGGGGTTTGAAGAAGAAAAAAATCCATAAATCCGTCAATTCAAAAGATATAAAATTCCCATGAATTTATCATATATCTTCTTAATATTGTCTACAACACCTATATCGACAATTTTTGGATAGGACCAATTCTTACAGCAAAACAAATTAAAAATACATAGCGGTTGACGAAAAAAAATCATCTTAGTAAGGGTGTATTCAAATCCAAACTGCTTATTTTCTGACTCATTTTACAATTCATTTTTGCTCTCAAAGGCTTCCAATTGGTACGTTTTCTTACTCAGAAACTATATAAAGTACCGTAATGGTCGATTGTTTGATAGAGGCAGAATATATTTTTTAAAATGCTGTTAAAAAGGGCACTTTGAACCGAATTTACCGAAGCGGATTGTGTTGGAAAAATCATTGTCACTCAAATCCAAACTGCTTATTTTCTGACTCATTTTTAAATTCATTTTTGCTTTCAAACGCATTTAATTGGTAGATTCGCTTTTTCAGAAACCATATAATGTACTGTAATGATCGAGTTTTTGATAGAGGCAGAATATATTTCAAAAAAGGATGTCAAAGTGGGCATTTTGAACGGAATTTCCCGAAGCGATTGTGTTAGAAACGAAAAATATTGTCCTTCTGAGAAAATAATTGTTTATATATCAAGTTTTAATTAATTGAACAAAAAATAAAAACACAGGTCGCTTATAAATCTCTTCAAAAATCACGTCAGCAAGTTTCATATATTTTTTTTTTTATTATTATTAAAAATGAATCTGGAATTATGCCAGAAAATTTCGAGTTGTTGAGCATGGAAAAGTATTTTTTTGAATACCGCCCTAACATGATTCTTATAAAACCAGCTATTATATAAAAATGAAATAAAAACTCGTCAAAAGCGGTCAGATAAAATTGTTAAAGTGGATTTATCTCTAATCATGATTTAGTTTTTGTTTGTGAAATTAGTATATTTGACTTCGAAATCTACCTCTGCCTGTAGGCCGGGCCGGCAGGGATTTTTTACTGTTGACCTCTCTTTGAGAAACACCATCAATGGTTTAGGAGCGAAAGAAGATGTCATGGTGGGTGAAAACGAGTCAGGGGAACAGAAAATAGTACTCAGAATTCTTGGAAAATATGTATTTTCTTTCAATGTTAAGAGCACCGACACAGTAAAGACCTTGAATTTTTCATCAGATGTTGGTTGCTTACGGATGTCCGGGAGAAAGACATTGATCCTGACTTAATTTTCTAGAGACTTCTTTTCCTCTCCAGGACAGGCCAATTAGATCTAAAGGAGGTGATGCAATACGAGCTTGGTGCATAACTAATATCACTTTTGAGTACAACCACATTCTGAGAAAGCCCGATAAACCACAATTAGCTAATGCCGTCATTTTAACAGTGAAGTATACATTGAAACGCCAGATACGGTTCTGTATACGGAAAGATATGTAATTGATACGAAACCGCTGTTCAAAATGAGAGATATATATTGTAAAATATCCAAGGTATATGGAGACTTTAGAATTAAACACTACAGGTTGGAAATTCTTCTGTTCGATGTATGATGCAGGTCCCTGTAAAAAGGACAATACACGTAAGTAGGGCATGGAAAATTCCTGGCTACCAAGTTTTTTTTATAATGCGAGCACATTATTCAACCTGCGAATTTTTAAATAATAAAATCAGAATTATTTTATCTACATCGAAAGGAACACAGTAAAAAAATTTCTTATCCGTCTTCACTATTTCGTCGATGAACCCTCATCAAATATATATTTTGTAGCCCTCAACTATCCGGAAATTTCAATAGTTTTTATTGTCTTACTAAATTATGTACGATTTTAAACTATGTAACTAATGATTCTAATGTATGCTTGTTATTATTGTATTTTCTTAATTAATTCATAAAAAACTATTTTGCTTTTTGAAAATTAATGACGGTGTAGGGGGGAGAATACTATTTTTTTACTGGCGAATACATTTTTTTTTGCTGGCTACCAGATTTTATCAAGTTTGTAAACAACATAATAGAAAAACATCCATTATCTAATAGTTCACTTCATCGGCTATGCTGTATTTAACCCTTTATCTACTGACGGTACTTATAAGTACCATTAAAATAACTTGTTATAAAATTTATTTAATATATCGATTAGTAGAAATACAGTTTAGGATGAGTTATAGCATTACTTTATCCTATTCCAAAAGCATTATTGGTTACACAAAACAAAAATATTTTTAAAAGGATGATTTCTTTTGCCTTTGCATCTTTTCAGCTTTCTTGGCGTTGGGGGGGGGGGGGGGGATCTTTCAATTCGGAAATATTTCTATATTTCTATTGTAAGAACATATTTGTACATTTCTTAATTCCACAAAATACTAAGAAAAATATTTAAAATAAAAGATTTGAGTGGGGTTATAATTATTGCATAAAATCCCTATAAATTCAAATTTAATGAATCCTTCTAAATCCTTCAATCCTTGTAAAATCCTTCTAAACTTTATGAAATGATTATGTAAATCTTCTAATGTAGTTTAAACAATTCTCGAAAATTACTTTAGAAGATAAAATTGTCATGAATTCATAATTCAGTATATAAAGGGTTAAATGGAAGCAGGAAGCAATGAATAGCACATACAACAACTAATCAGATTAATCAGTCAAGACATAGCGATTTGATACATGATCTGCAGTTTTATTTTTACAACGTTTTGGTAGATATTCTCACATTTGGGATTAAATTTGTTAGCATTAATACATTTTTAATTGATTGTAGTATCACATTTCGAACATTTTCGATCTTTCTAAGAAACATTTCCGGAAACCAATCGCAGCAAAAGAAAAAAAAAAACAAATACTTCTTTAAATGACGAAAATATATTGGTTTCAGGTATCTAAATATAAAGAACGCTTTGCGTAATTGTGGGTAACTATAAAGAGGCTATTGTTTATTTTTGTTTTTGTTCGCGGCTGTATTATATTTTCCTAAATTAAGAAACATTTATCTTTTATTATAGTGTGTGCACGTTTTAGGTAAAAAGTAAAAAGTTACCTATTGCAGCCGTCCGGAGGAAAGCACTTCCGAAAAATTTTGGTATATTTTCACCGATCACGACTCCCTAACATATATATATATATATATATATATATATATATATATATAATTTTTGTCATGCGATAACTCTTGTATTTATAAACCGATTTGGATGAAATTAATTGTATGCATAGTACATACAATCTGTCGCCCGAGTTCTTTAGCCAGCTTTCATCCGTCATCTCGTTTCAATCCGCCATCTTGTTTCAAAATGGCGGATATTTAAAAATTTAAAAAGCGGTGCAAATAAATTAAAAACTGAAAGATATTTTTTTTTCCTTAAGAGTTTGACCTTAATACAAGGATTTCGAAACAGGATTTGTTTTGTCTTTATCTTAAAAAAATGGCTTACATATAGTAGTTTGAATTTCTAGGGTGGCTGACATTTTCAAACAATCTGATATTTGCCATGCTATAACTCTTGTATTTATAAACCGATTTGGATAAGATTATGTATGTGCATAGTACATATGAATGTTTTGACAGAGTTCGTTCGCCAGCTTCATACGCCATCCTGTTTCAAAATGGCGGCCAAAAAATAATTATTGCCGCACAATGCTTAAATATTATTAATGTTCGTTAGCTTCAAATTCTCGGCAAATTTGGTGACCAAAAATAAGTAACCATAAATGATGCCAACTTACTAATCTGGCGCAATTCTCATTGAAATCCAGTATTGAGGAATATTCTCTTATAGGGTTTGTCGCGTTTTAGCTTCTTAAAATTTGAGTAAAATTAGCTTCCAGTGAAATTTGCAAAATTTTAAAACCAAGAAATATGAAATCTACCTTTTCCTCCCGGTACATGCCGAAAGGATTTTTATTTTTATTCCTGTATTGCATACAAACATCATGCAAAGTTCAAAAATACTTGTAGAATACAGCAATAGATAACAAAGCCATTTCGTTTTCAAATATTCAGTTAGATCACCCGCCTTTGATATTTTTGACTGCTTCGCACAAGAGAACATTATCTGAAAGAATTCTATTTCTTGGATCAAGAAAATATACAGAAATATAACCATTTTTTTTCTTTTTTTTTTTCTTTCTTTTTTTTTTTTTTTTTTTTTTTTTTTTTTTTTTGTACTTTGTGATAATGTGTCTAGCACTTAAATTATTACAGAAAAACATCTGATAAATAAAAACAATATTTTGTAATGCTTGTAAACGCTATGTTCGTGTCATTTTGTAATTTTGTAATAAATGTAAAGTTTTTTTTAATTAACTTTATTTATTCTTACTAATCCGTTTTTAATCTATTGTAAGTAAAAATGTGTTTTTAATCTAAGCACACGACAGATTTAATTAAATTTTGGCTGAAATTTATCAAAAATATACATTGCACGAAAATTGGAAATTTAATACTAAATATATATTCAGAAAATATTTATTCAAGTTGTGAAAATTTTCGGCTCAGTAGACAAACCTTTAATCAGAATTATGAATTTCCTAGACGTGTCGTCTAATATTCTCAGTTCTTCCAGATTTTAGATGAGAATTAAATGCTAATATTTTCATAATAACTAATGTGAGATATTTTAATGGATGTAATAAAACTAACCCGAATCTAAACAAAAATTTTAATGTGTATAAAAGGCTCCTTCCGTCAAACTTTTATTTATACGGTTTAGAAATTGTTTTTCAAAGATAAACAAATAATAAGGAATTAAAAATATATTTATGAAAAGAAGACTTTTAACATGTAAAGGAATTTTATTATTTTAACATTTTCATACATTGCTTATATACTATAAATTGCATCAAAATTAGTTATAGGAAATATATCTTAAGAAAATCCTTAATTTCGAAAATGTTCGGCTTAGTAGACGGCTCTTTACTGCGAGTTATGAAATCTCTAGTAATGTTGTCTAATCGTCTTATTTGTATAGAATATTTTATACTTGAATTAAGTACTAAAATCTTTCTAATAACTGAGACTTAATAATTTAATGGATATAACAATATTTAAGAGAATGCTCTTGTCTAATCTCTATTTAAACATATGATGATTTTATTTTAAGAATATGTAATAATGAGGGCGTACGTTTATTTTTCCAAAAATTAAGAAGATTTTTTTCTATAACACTCAAATATTTGTGGTGAATTTTTGTGATTTTAAGTTTTAGAAAGAAAAAAAGTGAGAGTGAATACAAAATATAGAATTGAACAAATTAAGTTAAAATTAAAATATGTTTTTAATATTCTGCATTCAATGTGTATATAGTAGGTTTAAGCATATCAAGTGGTCAATAAAACATCTGAGTACACGTTAATCCTCTAGTCGTTGACGAAAGCATGCTATCTTTACCAGGCATTTTTAATTAAATATTGTTAAAACAACAGAAAAACATCAACTGAAGTACTTCGAATCTTTCTCTTGACGAAAGTCGTTAAAGGGCCTATTTAATCTTATTATCCTGAATGCGTTTAATCGGCCTGTTTCTATAAATTATTTCATTCGATTCGAAACCGAAATTTGTTGTAAAGCAAAATACCTCCTCCCCCTTCGATGGGCTAAGTTTGGTAAATATCTTAAATAGTGTCAAAATTAAATTCTAGTGTAAGATGTTTTTAAAAAGATGGAGAAAATTTTTAACAGACTAGGAATGTTAAAATCAAGATATACTGAAGTTTCTCAGGCTCAGACATTTTGTTTACTCACTATTATTTTTTTTTATTACAAGTTTCGCTTTCACCTGCTTCATTTTGAACCAAGCGTCCTAATTGGTGACTTTTCGATCTATAAAATTTTTATTATTAAATAAATTCCAATCCCACCCGTGCAACAGTAATTCATCTTCTTTATATATTTTTTAAATACATATTTTAAACAGGGTTCGTACGCTTTAAGGACAGTTTACCAGATTTTTCTTAAAGTAACATTTGTATTTACTATTTAATGAACACAAATTCTATCTTCAGATATAGCCACCAGTACTTTACGAAATTTCTGGTACAAACGCATCTAAAATCCCCTGAATCCCCTGATGCGTACGAACCCTGTTAAAGTTGTAAAGAAGTTCTGATACCCCCGGTGCTAATATTTTTGCAATAATTATTGGGTGATAATGTATTATATATGGTAAAATCGAACAAAACACAGATAACTATTTGAATGTGCGAGTTGTTTCATACAATCGAGAAACATAATCAAATAAAAAGCAATATAATTTATATTACTGAAAATAAAGATTTAAATGATTGCATTTTTTTCTCATACATTATCTACACAATATATATATATTATAGAAAATCTAACATCTAATATAAAATATATAATCATGAAATCCTTCTTGAACTTAAGAAAATTTCCGTATCAGCATACAGTTCTTATATTAGAGTTGGGAAGTTTTTTGGAATGTTGCCCATCTTTTGTATGGGATGTTAATTGATAATTAAACAATAAATATTCTATAAATGTTTGATTATATAATGAATCCAATATAGTTGAAGAAAATTTATATGGCTATTACAACATAAAATTGAACTGCTTGATTTTCTTTAACACAGGGCGTTTCGATAAATCTATACACAATTTAAATTGTTATAAGTTTACGAATCATAACATACAGAAGCATCTCCTTTGAGAGCGTGGATTAATCTTGAAGCGTAACTATTGGAATGCAAGTGAAATTAAATGTGATTAACATTTGATTTTTAGAGTCAGACTTTTCCAGACATTTGCGAATAAATTAACAAGCCTTTCTTAATTTACGAGGTTTCTGATGACCTGTGTATTTTTGAACGATGCTTGTGATCAATTTGAAGAGGTCCATCTGCCTTACATATATTGTCTTAACTTACACTTATGTACCTTTAAGTTAGGTACTTTGTACCTCTGCCTCAAATTTAATGTGTTAATGTAATCCTTATTCTGTTAAAGTTATATATATCTTACATCCACGACACTATTTAACGGTAAATATAAGACACTCTACTACTTTTAACTAACCTGTTTTCACCCCCTCTTATAGTTTTAGAGATAAATTCAAGAAATTAAGAAATTCTAAACTTTGCCGCTAGGAATGCTGAAGTCACTTTTATATGATTGCGCGTAATCTTTTTACTATAGGTAATCACTTGTTTCACAATTTTACATTTATCCGTTTAAAAGTTATTTGAGTGTGTCTTGACTTTAGTTTGCACTCTTTATACATAACAAGATTTGGAGAATAATATTTTTTTTATGCTGCTTTGAAAAGATAAAGTTTCATATAAATAATTATTTCAAAAATCATTTTTATAAATTGTGAATATTTTTGATTTATTAGGCAGTTTGTTAATTAGAATTTTGAAATATCTAGAAATAGCATTAAATCTTTATATTTATAGGAGATTTTAAATGCAAATTAAACAATAATACAGCACCACTCTCGATTTATTGGGCATGTTGTAACACACACACAAAAAAAAGAGCGATGTATCCGAAGGTGTGACGTAACATACACTGTAAAAAAAGACAGATGTTTCTTAATTTACGAAAATGTTTTATAATCACGAACGAAAATATACAATAACCTCTTCCGAATTACCCAAGATTCCAAAAAGCGTTCCTTTATCTTTAGAAATCCCACAAAAGAATTTAATTTTGAAATTTAAAGAAGAATTTATAAAAATAAATTTTTATTAGCTGTCTGTAATTTTCGGAAACATTTTCGAGTAACTTTTACAGTGCAGTAATTATATCTCTTTCCGGAAAATCGGTTTTTCGGATTTAATGTTCAGCAAATATGTTTAACTGGTAAACACAAAGCATTAACATCATTAATATTAATATTAATATTAACATTATTCTTTTACAACTGCATGCACATTTTTAGTTATTCAGCTGAAAATGTTTAGTTGAGAACTGATAGCTTCCGAAAAACCAATTTTCCAGGGAGAGAGAACTGATTAATACATGGTAAAAGCTACTCGTAAGCGTTTTCGAAAGTTACGGGTAGCTAATAAAAATTTATTTTTATAAATTCTTCTTTAAGGGACGATGGACCTTAAAAATCTTAAAAATACCTTGCAAAAAAAATTGAAAAAATTTGAAATTTTTTCGAAACAATTTCAAAAAATTTTGAATTTTTTTTTTATACCTTCATATTCAAATATATGAAATTCGATGCACAGTTTTATTTATATATATATATAAACCAAACTTTTATTAAAAAATATATATATATTAGGGATTTTCATTTATATGGAACGCGCACGGGGCATTTCAAAGATTTCTAAGACGACGCGTAAAATTCCAATTTTTTCTCAAAAATATTTTTTTTAATATTTTTTTGTGATAAATGCATGCCATAATGCATATAATGTACCCTTGAATAATATTTAAATGGAAAATTACAAAAAAAAAAAAAAAAAAAAAAAAAAAAAAGAAAAGAAAAAAAGAAAAAAAGAAAAAAGAAAGAAAAAAAAGAAAAATTTTGAAATTTTATCGGAAAATTTTCAAAATGTTTCAATTTTTTTTAACCTTTATGTTCAAATATATAAAATTCGATGCACAGTTTTATTTATATATATGTTACGGCCTTCGCGGCCAATTCGGGAACTGGCCAAGATTCCTGGCCAAAACCCGAAATACGTGAAATGAACAGCGCATTTCGGGTTTTGGCCGGCCAATTCGCGAACTGGCCGGGAAGCCTTGGCCAATATACGAAGTGGGGATTCAAGGCTGCCCGGTAGGTGACACTGACATGTACACGTGATAGGAAAGAACGTTACATGCTTTGGCGATTATTATCTGATATGCTGGATAATTTCCCGCCTGTTTGATATATTTCGATAAATTGGGTTTATTGTGAAAATTATATTCTAATCTGCTGGAGATTTCCGTCCACTGTGACTAATATCGATCCATCGGATTCATTGTCCAATGCAATAAACAAATTAACTGAGTGACTCTGTAAATAAACGACAAATTCCACCTAGCCAATATAGAAAAAAATGTTGTAGAGCATATTAGTAAAATATAATAATTTTATTGTGTTCGAAGTAGTGTAACATCATTAAAATATCCTATAAACGATATTTTCACATATATCATAATTCTTTACCGGAATTCTTTTGGGATCCCTTATAAACGAACTATAATGTCTACTTAATCAATACTCTATAAAAACATATTGCTCATCACATGAATTAGGTATGTGATTTTTATTATGTTTGAAATAGTGTAACATCATTTAAGTGCATTACAAATGATCTTTCACCATTCACGGCAATGTAACGAAATACTTTTCAGTGTCTCTGTAAACAAACTATAATTGCTACTTATTTAATACACTTTAGATAACAGTTTGTTTCCCATCTTAATGATGCATACCAATTTTATTATAATTGAGATAATGTAACAACATTAAAATGCACTGGAAAGACTTTACCCATTGATGATATTGAAATGAAATACTTTTGTGTGCCCTGTAAATTAACCAAAAATAGTACACACTTCACTTTCAATATCAAAATGTATTTATAAACCTAAATAATTTAACAATTACAAGTCAATCCGAGTCTTTACTCGAGTTAGAGCATGAACAGGCAGACGGCCAAACAAATTGAATTCATAAACACTTTCAACTATGTTAGAAAGGGATAAAAAGTAAAAATTGTTTTTTATATACCCATTTCCCGAAATGGCCGATCGCTTATGGCCACTTCGCGAACTGGCCGATCGCATATGGCCAGTTCGGGAATTGGCCGATCGTATCTGGCCAGTTCTGGTTTTGGCCGGCCAATTCCCGAATTGGCCAGTCAGTTTAAAACATTGTTGACCAATTCGCGAATTGGCTGGCCAGTTCGGGAATTGGCCAATTTCGGGTTTTGGCCGTAACATATATAAAACATACGTTTATAAAAAATATTGCGGATTTTCATTGATATGGAACGCGCAGGGGGCATTTCGAACAACGACAACGCGACATCTAAGACAACGCGTAAAATTCCATTTTTTTCTCAAAAATAATTTTTTTTTAATATTTTTTTGTGATAAATGTATGTCATAATGCATATAATGTATCGTTGGGTAATATTTAAAGTGAAATTTACAAAAAATAAAAAAAAAAACAATTTTTAAGATCCCTCGACCCCTTAAATTTCGTAAATAAATTGTTTTCTGAGGTTTCTAAAAATAAAGGAATGCTTTTCGGAATATTGGGCAACTTGGAAGCGGTTATCGAATATTTTCGTTCGTTCTTAAGTAATTTTTCGTACATTAAGAAACATCTATCTTTTTTACAGTGCATAACTGAGATCATTAGGAAAAATTAAGGAAGGTATTGACTTACAAATAAATGCTTTATTTCTTCTCAAACAATAATTCATTCTAATAATATTACTGTTTTCTCAGTAAATTAACAGGTCATGAAATTATCTCTAATTATAGAGATTACAAATCTTATAGATCTGTTTTCAAATTCTCTCCTAAACTGTTTATGCATTTCAGCTACGTTTACAAATTTCCAGTAACATTTTAGAATAAGTCTCCTTTATTCAAATCTTAAACTGGTTTCACAAATTAGTTGAATCTAAAAGGAAAAAAAAATAATATGCCAGTTATTATCAAATAAACTGGATATATAATATTTTTTCAACACCTTGCGTATAGCTTATCATATATTACGAAAGTGTATGAAAATAAAAACTGCATTGAAAACAAAAAATTTAATATGAAAACGAATTAATCCTCATGAAATTTATGAAAATTTTGGCTCAGTAGACGCGATTCTTAAACAAACGCTGTGAAATCTCTTGAAATACTATCTAATCTTGTTATTTGTAGATAATTTTGAGTGAGAATTAAATAATAATATTTTGGTTATACACAATACGTGATAATTTAATAATATTAAAACTTTAAATAATTTTAAATATATTTCATTTAAACACACATAAAATTGCAAAGGATTTTCTAAAACTGTACGTTTCTTTAAAGTGGAATAAAAAATCATCTTTTCAATAATATCATACAACCTTCTTACAACCATTTTGTTAAACATAAGAGATTTTCTGTTTCAAGATAAATTTCTGTACCATAATAAAAGTAAAAAAAAAAAAAAAGAATATTATTGAAGATTAATTAACATATGATTAAATTTTGATCGAAAAATATCAAAAATACCCATTATAAGTTCCAAATTAAATTATGCTCACTACAAAAGATTTGTTTCTTTCAAGATTATTTCTGTGCCATAATGAAAGTTTTAAAAAATCATATTATTGAAGATTAATTAACATATAATTAAGTTTTGAAATAAATTCAACAAAAATATAACATTGTAAATTCGAATTTTTTTTTTCAAATATATATTTAAACAACCTTCACGAAAATTAAGAGAACTTACGTATCAGAAGACAACTCTTTGAAACCCTGCATAATAATGGCCATCGCGCTAGTCTGCCACACTACAGGTCGAGAGTTTGAATCCCAGCTGAGCAAGATTCATTCAATCATTCATTCATACGGGGTCACTAAAAATGAGTAACCAAACTAGCTGGAAAATAAACACTGAGGGCCCACCTATGTTAGGAAGATCACCTTATCGGGACATATGTTGTATGCAGGGCTTAATTTCTAACAAAAAAAGTACCGGTGCCCTGATATTCTGCGATACCCGTACAACAACCGTATCATCCCCCCCCCCCCCCCCCCCCTGGTCACTCCTATCTGCATATTTATATTTCGTACATTATCTTCAAAATTTAAAGCATTTTTCTTTCTTTAGCAAAATAAAGATTTTAAATATATCCTATCAGCGGATACTTAGTTGTCAATTATTCCACTTTTTAGTTATGACTCCTTCCTTCTGAATAGAAATCTTTGCCTAATTTTAAAGTTATATAATTGCAGAATTCTGCGATAATTTTAAAGTTAAATAATTGCAGAATTCTGCGATTAAATATGATAAGGATTACGATTAGGAAATAGTGTTAATACACAAAAAAGGGATAGTTCTCAGCTACGCATTTTTAAGAAAAATTGAAGGAAATTTACAGAAATTAATATTTATATGCCGAAGAATGGAACAATGTTTACAATTTCCTATAAAAGGTGCATATCTTAAACTGTAATCGATTCCTTCCGCATAACAATCTTTTGTGGTGAGCCCCTGAAAATCAGATTAAATTAAAAATTTGACACTATTATCGGAAGGAATCGATGCTTTTATAGAAAAGGGGGAATCACTGCTCGATTGCTTTCTTTCAGAATAACAATACATGGCAATTATATCTACTTACAAATGAAAGTGACTTCGTAAAATCTTTTAGCTGGGAAGGAAAGGAAAAAGTAATTTAGGCTTCCGTTTTTTGGAAGCACTATTGTACTGGGCTCCGGAGCCCTGTATTTATGAGCTCCGGTGAATTTCGACTAATATTCAAATATTTACTAAAAACAGAGAAGTACCGGAGCTGGGCTCCGGCGCAAATTAAGCCCTGGTTGTATGTATAGCAAACCGGCGACCAGTGTCAAGAAAATAGGATTGATAACTGTAGGACTTGATGCTTAATGGATCGTAAAGCATAGATTTAGTGTTTTAGAAAACTCTTTAATCAGTGTTTAAAATCCCTTGATATGGGGTCTCATATACTTATTTGTTCCATGTTTGAAATATGTGTTAAACTGGCAAAACATAATACCAATCAGGATTTCATTGGAACAGTGAGAAAAATTTTATCTCATTGTCTATTTATAAACATAATATAACAACATAATAGATGTTAAGAATGCCTTATGAATGTATCTTATCAAATTATCATTGAAAATTCAACATATGTACAAGTATAAAAAGAATTAAAATTGCAAAACTTGCTACCTATAAAATTTAATTCTCAATAAGAAAGTTTTTTTTTTTTTTTTTTTTTTTTTTATCTCGTTGAATATTTAAAAACCAAAATATAACAAAACAGTAGATGTTAAAGATGCCTTATGAATGTATCTAAGCAAATTATCAAAGAAAATTCAATCTATGTAGAAGGATTAAAAAAAGAAAAAACGTTTTCAAAACTTAAGACCAGTTAAGCTTAAATTAACCTTTTGATAGAGGCTTTTTCAGGAACACGTTTTAAAGCGTTATAGACACGTGTCCAAAATAAATATTTTAAGATGAACTGACGTACCATAAAATGAATTGTCCCATTCAGGTACTTTGGACATCTTAATAATTTTAACTACAGTAAACATGACAAAATTACCAAATATGACAATCGTATATTATTTGCTTAGATTACAAATAATAATTCAATTCTACAAAACAAGTTAGTTTGAAGAAATATCGCAGTGAAATAATAGCAGTGTTCAGACTTTTTCACCTTAATAAAATATGTACTTATTTAAATGAAATGTCAACTATATCCTGAACGTGACAGGAATATGGGGAATCGTTCCTGTTAAGACACAATGCCATTACCTGTTAATAAACAGAGTGCTTAGAATTTTTCATAACTTACAAATTATTTCATCTTCCTCTATGGAACCTAGAGGTCTACATGCGCCGGAATTTTCAGGCCTGGGAACCCTGAAAATCAGGTCGGGCCCTGCCCGACCCGAACGAAAGTCATCTTGGCACGGGCCGGCACGTTGCAAAAGTTAAAAGTTCAGCCCCTGCCCGGCCCGTGCTAAAACTAGTGAAATTTAATCCTGCCCGAGAAAAAATCAATGAAATCAGACACGACATAACTTCCACAGAAAAAGCCGATTTTTCTTTATATACAATTAAGATATTTTTCTAGAATACTGCTCACATATTTCTCGGAAATGTAACTTTACGGAATACTATATGATTTAGATTACTTTTTGCTCGCAAGCCATACAATTCAGAATAACACCAGTACCAGCCCGTCATGTAGGTCCTGTATGTAGAAAGAAAATGTAAGTTTGATCGTCCGCCGAACGAAGCCAGCTGAAGTAATTAAGCCCTGGTTCAGACATAATGCAACTGCCAATGCCGATCTCTACGTTGGACATGTTATATTTCTGTACTGATGATGTCAATCTAGCATCGTCTCGTGCAACACATTTATACTTATCCTAGCCTCAGTCACATCGATTGAAAACTGTTCACACTTTATTGGTATAGTTTCATCCTTTTAAATTTTTATATTGGGCCGAAATTTTTTATGCGCTTAGCCCGGCCCAGTCCGTTAAAAGGTGTCTTTAATCCACTTGTTGGAATTGCTTCCTCCATTTTGCCGACCGGGTACAAGCCCGGGCCCGTGCAGGCATCGAACATGCGCATGAGAAATTTAAAATCATTTAAGTCACAAAATTGGGAATAAATGAACGTCGAAGTTCTGTCAAAATACTCAACTCATTTGAAAGCTATAAATAAAGCGATACAAATATAAATATTTCAATTTTTAAGATTGATTGTTTTCAATAAAAAAATCCAAAGTCTTGTCTTAAATGAAGTAAACTTTATATGGATAAAAAATGTAAGCTCATATCACAAAAAGAAAATAACAGTATCCTCTATTAAAACTTACATAAGGAATCGTATGTTTCTATCAGATCGATAAATAATCTATCCTTACGTAGTAATATTTGTCCATGAAATATCATTTTCTTTCTTAAAGAGCAAAAGGTTTAAACGTATCCTGGTTCTAAAATATATTTTTCTCGTGAATAAACAAAAATCAATACAGACCGAAATCATTTTAAAATACAAATATTGGATGATATGTTGATGTTATATTACAATATTTTCTTTAATAACTGAACTGTTTTTTATCATACATGTATAAATGTATGCGAAATCGAAATGATGTAAAATAATTCTAATTTTTCTAAACGCAAACGACATCGTTATGCCGAAATATGGTAATTGAAATAAGTATTAATCTAGGCTTGTACGTGTATTATAGTGAGAAGAAAATAAAATCTTTTTTTTTTTTTTTTTTTTACAAAAGGGCCATTCCATATAACTTTTGGGACAGCTTTTCTACATATTACTGCTGTTTTAACAATGTTATTATATCGTCAAATTGAAAGAACTATGCTAATATGAAAATCTACAGATTTTTGCTGTTTGTAATGTATAGTTTATATTTAACAACTTACAAGTTAACAGATATAGATATTTACGTAAGTATCACGCGCAGGACATTTTATCCGTTTTACATGGAATGGAACCGAAACGGGTAAATTACTTAGGTCTAGGGTTTAAAATCTGGAGATTTTGAAACCTATTAAAGGACATTCCATATCACGTGTGGGATAGTTTTTCTTCACTTTACAGCTGTTTTAACAGTGCTGTTGTATCCTCAAATTAAAACAACTATTCTAATATGGGAATCGTGGGTTGTTTGTTATTTTTAATGTATAGTTTATATTCTAACAACTTATAAGTTAATAGGTACAGGTATTTATGTAAGTGCTACGTGCAGGACAGTTTGGCCGTTTTTCATGGAATGGCCCAAAAGCAAATTTTTTAAATTTAAAAAAAAAAAAAAAAATTGTTATTTTTTTTTCACCTTACTTTAATATTGCATAAACATGCCTAATAACAGCGTATAGTAAATTTATTTTTATAAAGACCAATTTGTTATGAAGATATAATTACAAACAAAATGTTAGGAAATAAGAAATCGGAAACCGATCCCAATTTCTAAGAAAACGCGGTTGTTGGTTTGTCGGAGAACCGAAAAAAAATGAGTCTAGTCTGAGATCAGAAATACCCCTTAGAACATATAATTGATTGATAAAAATATTTGAAAATGATGAAGACAATGACAAAATTGCACGCTAGTAGCAGACATTGTCTAACGTAGTTTATAGCTTTTATCCAAGGTACAGTATGCCCACTAAAGTCCCTTGCCCCCCCCTCTTAACTTCGGAACGGTTGCTGCTATATTCATAAAAGGGGCGTCTAGGTATAGTAAAGTAGCCATACGCTAGTGAATGAAACCGCCTACGGCGCTACCTGGTGGAGAACTACGGAGTTAGAATTCCTATCTCAAAAACGGAAAGAGATAGGGTAAAAAGGTGATTTACAAAGTTGTATAGTATCATCGATTTCGTATGAAAAGACACCTCGTGGACATTAATGGGATGAATAGAACGGTTAAAACGTGTATTTGTTTTTTCGTGATTTCCTGCACTGTGAAGTGACAAAGCGAATTTATAAAGAAAAAACAACTAGTAATAGCAATATATCTTTATTTGAGATGTTAAAACTTCTCACCGTCAGCTGCAAGGCAAATTTGGATGCACATTTGTCGGAAAGATAATCATTCCTCCTTCCGTTCAAGTTTCTTGATGTCAGTGTAGGGAATCACGAAAAAACAAATGCGCGTTTTAACCGTTCTATTTTTCGCATTAATGTCCACAAGGTGTCTTTTCGTAGGAAATCGATGATGCTCTGCAACTTTGTAAATCACTTTTTTTCCCTACCTCTTTCTGTTTTCTGGATAGAAATGCTAACTCCGCAGTTTTCCTCCAGGTGGCGTCGAAGGCGATTTCATTCAGTAGCGCATGGCTACTTTACTACATCTAGACGCCACTTTTATGAATGTAGCAGCAGTCGTTCCGAAGTTAAGAGGGTAGCAAGGAACTTTAGTGGGCATACTTTATAGTTTGGAATTAATTGCAAAATTTCCAAATACAAACTAATGTTTTAATCTTTCAACGAACAATTACTAGGATTCCGAAAGATGCTGGTTATTTCAAATGAGGTATCAAAAATCTACCAAACAGTAAAGCTTCTTGTTTAACTTGTTGGAACACAAAAAATTGTATCTAAATAAAACTTACAGTAAAAACAGTTCCTAAAAAAGGAATTGTATTTAAATATGTATCTCTTTGCAAAATAAATGCTAGATTTAAAATCTGCACTTGATTTGTAAAATTTTGATACGTGGGATTATATAGATATATTTAAAGTAATTTATTCAAAGGTTAAATTAAACATTAAAAAAATGCACGCTAATGGTAGACACTGTCTAGCGCAATTTGTAGCTTTTTATCCAATATATAGTCTGGAAGTTATTGCAAAATTTTCAAACTTAAACTGATGTTTTAATCTTTTGGCGAATAATTAGTAGAATTCTTGAAGATGCTGTTTATTTTAAATATGTACCAAACATTCTTGTGGATCATAGAATTAAAACGTTTAATGCCTCCAAAACATCCCAGATATTGATTATATTAAAACTTAATGAATCATCAGTAAAAACATTTCTTTTTTAAAGTGGATTCAACCAGTATTATGTAATCAAAATTCATTGGTTTGGATTTATAGGACAGTATGTCCTATTACCTTTTCGAGTCTTCCTTTTTTCACTGGAGGGAAAAAATTATTCTTTTTCACTCCATTTATAGTATTTCTCGAATTAGTGAAAAAATTAAAAAAAAGGGTTATATATTGTTTCAATTATGGTTTTTTGAATAACATAACGCAAGCTTTGTTACAATTAATGCTTTTTTTTAAACGAATGTATGTATATTTATGCATTTGCCAAGTTTTTCACCAATGTATGTAACTCATTGTTGTGGATTTATAGAACAACTAGAGGGCTCTGCCCCCTGCAAGCTACGCTCGCCAACCCCCGGTCAGACACAGTAGAATCTAAAAGCACGCTAATCTGATCGGTTTTAAAAAGATTAGAGAAGATTGAATTATACTGAAAAAACCTGTAGCGATCTCCCTGTAAACGAGTTTCCATTCAATTCCCTTTGATTTCAAAAATTTAAGGTAGAATCAGTTGCTGTTAAGACATCCAATGGTTGTTTTCGTGTTTGGTTAAAGAAGATCAGTTAAACATTTGAAAAGACGCTAAAATAAAATGAATCAAGTCTTTGTCTCTCGATATTTTTAACAGCGTTATAAAACGATTGACATAATACAATTACTAAAATTTGCTGCTTTAACCCCTTCAAGGGCGGTGGTTCATTTTTGGACCACTTAATTTTAATTCTTAAATGCCACATTAGCATTAGACTATTGGGATGAAAATTTCCCTTTTATTAAGTAAGTGAACAAAAGCATTTTTGTATTTCGAAATTTGTTTGTAAATTCTGGTGCCATTCACTGATTTCAAGATTTTACGAATAGAAGTGTCTTGACCGTGAAAGGGTTAAACGCATATCAATGTATTTATTATTTTAAAGTTTTCTTTCCCTTCTAATATTCACGTATAAATACAATTTTCAGGACATAATTTTCAATATTTTCCTGCCTTTAACACGTACTCATTTAATAGTAATTTTAAAGTTTTTTTTTTTTTCTGTTTTTAATAGTCACGTGAAAATAAATTTTTAATCGTTAGGAAATATTATTCTTTGCGCTGTTTTTAAAATTGAAAACAATCTCTATATAGAGCAACAGCACGTTATGCTGTCGACCCAGGTTCGATTCCTGGCCCCGGCTAATTTTTCACTCCAGTTGGGTTTATTGTATTTAATTGTATTTAAAGTCTGTCTTAATATATGTGTACCTTTAATAATTAAAAATGGAATTCAGACGTTAATTTATGTGCTTTAATATATATTGTGGATCGATGGAAAAAGAAATTTATTCATCGTTGTCACGTCATCCCGTGCTATCTGATAGATGGACGGTGACGTTCCCCAACTTGGTTTATTAGTGAGAAATTGCCAGGCTAGGACATCGGCCAGGGGTAGTTTAACGGTAGAGCAACAGCACGTTATGCTGTCGACCCAGGTTCGATTCCTGGCCCCGGCTAATTTTTCACTCCAGTTGGGTTTATTGTATTTAATTGTATTTAAAGTCGGTCTTAATATATGTGTACCTTTAATAATCTCTATAATAATAGCCTAAATCATGTGATTATCATCAACAGCTCCAGGCGGACCCCTTCGCTTTTTATATTCCAGGCGGTCATTTTGGTACTTTAATGTTAGCCAGCCACAGGTGTGATAAGTCGCCGAATATTATTCTATCCCCATTATTTCGTTTATATTATAATAGTCTAAGTCATGTAACTGCCATAAACAACGGGCTGATTCCTTTGCTTTTCATAAGAAAGGTTTCCATTTTGATTAAAGAATCAAAATTATTTTTTCGAATAAAACAACATAAAAGTTGCCATGATCACAAAGAATTCCTGGTACTTTTATGTTACCCGGGTGAAAATCTCGCCAATAGCTTTTTTTTAACTCGCCAGTTAGCATTTTTTTATTTTTCTAGTGGTAAATTAAAACGGTGCTACTTGGTTATCCCATCGACCAAAAATCTGTCGCCAAACTCTAAGATTAAATGCCAATAATGGTTGATCGTAAATGTCACATTCACTTGACTTTAAGGAAGTTACACATGTTCACGTCATCAAGTGATTTTTATTTCGACGTTTTATTTGTATTTTTATTAATTTTATACTGATTTGTTTGTTCTTTTGTTATTTAAAATAAAAAAATGTCAATTTGTATAATTTGGCTATTTATATAATTTGGCGAAATTGGTCGACGGTATAAGTAATAACATTAAAACGTTGCTTTTAAGTGGAAATTAAATCTTATGTTGCATTGTCACATACGGCGGGTGGGCACCGGGTTTGGCGTGATTTTTTTTTTTTTTTTTTTTTTTTTTTTTTTACGACAATTTGGCGAAAACCTCGTTTTCAAATACCTATTAAATATGTATTTTTAAATTATTTTCTGTTATTTTTAAAATGAAATAACAATAAATAAAAAAAATTAATTAATAACTATAGAACAAAACAATTTATAACATTTTTTGTAAATAAAAAGAAAATAAATTCAAATAAACATTTATTAATAAATAAGCAACAATAGCCGGGTTATCATATCCGGCAAAATAACGCCATTTTGGCGCCAATTAGGTACCCCGCTGCGTATATGACATCTGTGTCTAATATTTTTCTTTTCGTTTCGTTTAAAGAAAAAGAATGAAGTAAAAGCCATTTATTTTAAAGGTTTCAAATTTAAATGAAAGTTTTGTATTAAATAAAATGATAATGAAATACAAATTGAATTCTGAATAAAAGTAACATGATGCATTTCTTAGCATACATTTAAGGAAGGCCAAACTCGTCGCCAAATTAATTTAAAATAACCTTTTCTAAAATTTGAAAAAAAAATATCTGTTATGATTAAAATGTGAGTTGCCATCATTAGAAAAAAAGTATTTAAAATTAGAAAAAATTTAATATTTCGAAAACTAATTCTAATTTTAAAATTCTAATACCAGTTTTGAGATCTGTGGATCAATACGGATTTTTGGTATTAATTTCATCGCAAAGTATTCCATATTTTAGGAGAAATCGCCGTGAAACGTAATCAGTTGTTTAATCAGTCGTTTCATAGAATCGTTACATAAATTCGTTTCAATTCGATTCATTAGGATTATATATATATAGGGTAGATATATCCTATTACCTTTCTGAGCCTGTTTCTCATTGGTGTGAAATGATCACAGGAGAAAAAAGTACTGTACAGTAGATGATTTTTAAGCTTTTAATAAAAGAGTTCTATGGATATGCAATAGCTAGATTTACTTTTAAATTTTTTAACATTGCGAGATAAACTTTTGAAATGTAACCAAAATTACTGAAAACGATTCCACCACGATTAACTAATGAGCATAGAATCTTTGTTATAACGTATTGCAACTTGTGTGTTTATTTATTAGCTGAATCATGCAAACTTTACAAAGAAAAATTTGAATGACAAAGCATTACACAAGAATGAGCTTGATGTTTTTAATGGACAAATTCAATTGTCTGGGAGTGAAGCTATTTTTAAGTCAAAAATGTAGAAAATACATCTAAGTTTTACAGAAAGACATCAGAAAGTTGAAAAGAAATTAGTACAGGGTTGCCAATTTGGCTTCAATTTTCAATAAGAAATTGCAAGTTCATACCAGAAATAAAGAATAATATTTTATATGTTGTTTTATGAGAGACATTTAGAAATGATATAAAGTAAAAATTCTTCTGTCAAAATTTCCGGTATGATTTTGAAATTTCGGATTAAAAGTGGAGGCCAAACTGGCAACCCTGAGATAGACCAGTTCAGTTCTTCAGTGAAGCCTATTTGCAACAATATAAGTTTTTCAAAGTAAACGCTCGTCACATTTCTTATAATAACTATACAAAAAACTCACTATAATCTATTCGTTTTCATATAATAATCATTGCATATAAAAATTTATTAGGGTAAGGTGTGGCAAAATGAGGTACCAAAAATTTTTGCTGTTCTCAAACGCAATCAAATTGGAAAACAAATTCTGAAAACTGTTTTAAATATTAAAAGAATATTTGGCTATATTTAAACATACTCTTTTCGATAAAAAGTGTAATTGATTATATAAAAAATAGCTTTTTTCAGACATATGCTAAAATCCGGTTTTACTCCACTGGTTGGATGAAACCGGTTATCCATTTCAAACGCCTAGAGAGCTCATTTTCTTCAAAAAAATTCTTGTTTAATATAGTGAAAACATACAAATTTGTTATATTTAACAAAACGAAACTGCACATGTGTTCTTCCATATGACAAAAATAAATCTGTAGCAAATTATCTACATTGTATATGCCTACTTATTTTTCGCTGAAAGTCTTAGAGTTATTTTAACTGCAAAAATCCCAAAAAATGATACCACATTGTTCTTCAGACTACATGTTTCTTGTGCCCATCCGTGATATTTCAAACATTGTAATCAACTTTCTTTGGATTTAGAATTAGTGTAAAGTTCATTGCAATACATTTAGGTTTCATTATCTTCTTCATCTTTTGACGATGTCTCATCAACCTTTTTTGGTTTCTTTTCTTGTTGATTCTTAATTTCTTTTTTCTTTTTAAGAATGTTCCTTTTTCGTTTTGCAGGCTCTTTGGCATCTTTCTCCTTAATTACTGTTTTCAGCTTTAATTTATAGGGCGAAGTAGTTAAAAGAATACTTTCCCCTTCTTTTGCCAGTTCCTTTATCAATCTTAAATCCTTTTTGGGGAGGGGGTAATAAAATTTTAATTGAAATTAGGGAAATGCAGATTGCGTGCTACACAATGTGAGACCTTGATGGAAGAGGCTAGATGTTGTCAACTGCTGGATGTGTGATGTTGACACTTTTAGATGTGAAAGGATGAGCTTCATTTTCCTGTGATGTTTCAGAAATATTTATTGCTGCAGCTATACAAACATATGGCTGCGTAGATTTTGGTGTGTTATCACTGACTTTCAAGGGTATCTCTGTCATTTCCGAAGACGCAAACAGAAGGTCAGGAAAAACAGCGTTGTTTTAAGGTAAAATCCATGTTTTCTCAAACCATCTGATTGGAGTATTTACAACTACTGCTCTAAAAAATGCATCTTTGAATAATTTTACAATTTAGTAAATTGTTACAGGTCGCCCAGGATTGCAAGTAACCACTTTCTCACCTCTTGTTTGTAGTATAAGTTTAGGGGTGCCATAAATGACACATCAAAGGGTTAACAGTATTTAACTGCATTAAATTGCGATTTAAAACTCCATGTTAAAGTATTAACTATCATAAAATATCATTACATGAGTGTAGGACAAAACCGGGTATATCTGGTTTTGACCCACTCTTAAGTTCCTCGTGTTACCCCAACAGGACGCAGATTTTTAAACATGGCGTCACTACCCTCAGTCCTATAGTAAAAGAAAAGTAAAACTGTTAAAATACTAGCAGGAAAGCACAGAATTAAATGTAGTACATACCAATATTTACTAAGCTGTCAAACAGTTAATATATGTGTAAAACCTGGAAATAAACAAAACAATTTTTAATAGGAATTCAAACGCAATCCTCCACTCAAAAAAATAACCGCGCACAGTATCGTTACGTTCAGCTACAAATGCTGTAATGACTCTCGACAAGCAATTTTTGGTGTTGGCCGAAAGATAAAAGTTCAAATCTAGGAGAAATCTGCGCTTCCCGGTTTTGTACAACTCTCCTCTACATATCAAATAATTTACATCTAAAGATGTTAATCTATTAGATACTGCAATCTATTCGTTTACATGTTTTAAATTACTTGCATATTTTAGATTTTATTTTCAAAACATATCTTACAACTAATAAAGCATTGTTTTGATAATTTATAATAATAATAATAATGAAAATTCTAAGTCAACAATGGCCCACCCTGAACATACGAAGAAAAATAAATGTATGATATTTGCTGTTATTTCAGAAATTACAAATTGCACAAATTTCTATATTAATGTGAATGTGAATCCACTTCTTTATCTGGGATAACTTTCTAAAATATTTTTAAAAATCTCAAGATAAAATATTAAGTAATATAAAGATTCAAGAACCTTATCCAAAACTTTATAGGAATGCAAAATAAACTTCACAAAATCACCCAACTGTGAAATAAACTACGTTCGAATTTCTAATTAAATTTAATAATTTTGTTGGTTGCAATTATTGGAGATGATCAAATACAATGTCGTAAAACTGTATTATGAATGTGATTAATAAAATATTCCAAAATGCATAATTTATAAGCAAATGAATTTTATAATAGTAATTAAATACGCTAATAATAAATTAATTTAAACAAGTACGTTGCACAAAATCGATATCATGGAAGCAAAGTTGTTATTTTATTTGGAACAAATATAATGATTCTTTGAGATTTGAAACAATCCGAAATATATTGTTCGTTATTTAATTATACTATTCTTTGTTTTATATTTAAAAGCGCTTTGTACTAATTAATTAAGGAACAGCTGAATTCATTTCGTAACTAGAAGGAAAATTAATTTAGCACAAAATGATTTTAGCTGACTGAAACATTTAAAACTTGATTTTGAGAGTATAAAGTATTAATTTTTGTTCCATTAACTAGAATTTCAGTACAGAATTATGTAAGAATGATTTAAATTTTATTACGTCGTTTTACAACTTGTAATTGGTCACGCGCTTTCTAAATTGTCTTTGTGTTATTGCAATACTTAGACATTTTTCACAAAGTCAATTTTAATTACAAATGTTATAGCGTTGGTAAATTTTTCAAATACGACCATAATACAAACTGCAGAGATAATTCTTTGTTTGATTTATTTCAATCCTAAAGTAATTTTAGGATTTAAAATTAATTGACTATGAATTATTTATGAGCCAATCAGTGTCATTTTTTAAATAATAACTGGTTAATGTAAAACATATTCAAGACAAAATTCTAATAAGCTTTTACGACTCTTATTATTCTAGCAAATACTTATTAATGTTTTCATATTTTTCGGAGAGAGAGATACTAAAATAAATTTTTGATAAAGCTTTAGATAAATAAAATATTTAGATAGATAAAAAATCACTGCACTGCATTTACTTCACTTTTTTTTTTTTAATTGGTGGAAATGTGAAACAAAATCTAAACTACTCAAAAACTAGAAAAGTAAATTTAGCAAATAAAATTACACTATCGCCAAAACATTTTTAATCTCAACAATAAGATATCTAACCTAATTTTGGTATAATGATACTAGAAATGTTATATAACGAAAATAAGTGCTAAATATAGCCTTTTCATCCCTAACTATGTTTTTAAAGCAATACAATTTTTTAAAGTATCTCAAATTAATCAAAAGCAATTACAGATGACTGAAAAAGTTTTTGTACATCTGGATCAACGGGATGATGAAGACTTCTGTCGATTTTTGTTATAAAAGTACTTTTCGCCATATAGCTTTAAATCTTGTTCTAGGATATAGTATTCATACTAATTTTTATTGCTTTTAACACTGGTTTTCTTGAAATCAAGTAAAGTTTTCGTTTAAAAGAGACCAAAGCAACACTTCAAAATATAGTATGCCTTGTAACTTGTTCTAAAACAATTGTTGTAAAAATTGCTGTTGTTGACGCAAACGTTTGCATTTTCGCTACGTCACAGTGATGTCACTGCAAGTTACATCACCGCCCCCTGAATGCTGCACTGTAAAAAAAAAAAAAAAACCTGTAATTGTACAGATGTAAAGTTACTAAAATCTGTATTCTTACTAAAATTTTATCTGTACACTGTACAAAAAAAGATGTAAATCTACAAATTTAGTTTTTGTAAAGCTACAAAAATCTGTAGTTTTACAAAATAATCTACTAAAATTGGAGTAATTTTACTAAAAATTTATCTGTAACCCGGTTTGCTGTTGCATAAAAAGTTCTAGGCATCCCAATTTCCTAAAAAATTCTTAGTAACCTTAGAGATTTTTTGATTTATTGTGAAAAAGTGTATCTGTTATATGAATTTTTCTTGTTGCCGTTACATAAAATGTTCCTGGAATCCCATTTCCTAGAAAAATTTTAGTAACTTTACATTTTTTACAGTGTAGAACTGAACGCTGATACAAAAAAATGGGGCTGTCGTAGGCAAATTTTTTTCGGCGTTTGTACGATCCCTTAATTTTGTCACCAGTACTTTCCAAAAGTTTTCTTCTACTTCTATAATCTAAGAAAAATAATACAAGAAAAAACTGTGAAAAATTATTGGTATTAAAATTCAAGGGACCGTACAAATGGTGAAAAAAATCCACCTACGACATACACCATTTTTTAAGTCAGCGCTCAGGTCTAGTATTCAGGAGGCGGTGGTTACATACGTTACTTCACAAATATGACCACAAAACCACCAGGATGTAGTCACATTGTGGCCATAAACTGTTATTTCAGATTTTAATCTCTTCGCTCCCTGGAACCCCAAATGGGGACCCCCGTTTTGTCCGATTTTATTAATGGTACTCGAACATAATTGAAATTTCGATATCAGAATGATATGTTTCGAAGTCTAAGATACTTTGAAGTCTAACTAATGCAAATTATATAAAAATCTTGCTCTGAAGTCAAATAGGCGAAGAAAAAATTCAGTAATAATTAATAATACTGCATTAATGCTCAATAGCGAGCAGGTTAAAGATATTTAAACATTTTTGAAAATGAGAAAAAATATTTTGAACAGGACAGTTTTAATGTATTTGATGTTCTGGACTAATTAATTTTTGTGAGCCCCTTACATGTTAACCTATATTAAATTATTTATAAACCTATAGAGAAATGATTCATAAATAGATCAATTTAAGTTACGAGTAATTGGAAATTATACTGCAAACCCTTTACCTTACGGAATATAAATACAATGATAATAATAAATATATAAAAAAAAAACACCTCTAATTGCAGACCAATATCGGTAGCAAGTGAATTTCTCGTCATCAATAGAAAATAATTTCTGAAAATTTCTTCAAAAGGTAGCATACGGGCAACAAAATTTTTTTCACTAGACGATTTTGGAAAAAAATATCGTTTCGTCTAGCATTTGCCTAGCGCACTACCCGGAAAAACGTTCTTGTATTAAGTTAAAAGAGTTTTATAGATTAAATTAAAAGAATTGTGTTTTATTCTTTATGAAAAATTAGTAATGGCTAAAATAATTGCAATAAACCGAAGAAGACTTCATCGGTCTACCTATTGTGCACAATCACCTCAGGTGGTAATATAAGACTACACTGTTAAAAATCCGTAGCTTTTGCTGCATAGTCACTCCAACGCTTTTATAGTAAACGATTAATTGACTGTATTATGGAACATTCTCATTGATCAGAATAGAGATATACTATAAAAGCGGCGGAGTGACTATGCAGCAAAAGCTGCAGATTTTTAATAATGTACAACAAATGTTAGAGGTTCTTCAGCGGTCGATTAATAAAAAATCTAGCAATTCAGATATTAAAAGTTTTTCCCATATGAACACAGTTAGGGATTTTACTGTTGCAACTCTCAAAAATCGTAACTCTAAAAATAATACAAAAGTTCTATTTTGTAGAAATTGCTCAATGATCACGCTGAACCGTTTAAACATGAAGAGGATAATGATACCCGTATGAGAAAGATGACTAAGAAAAAATTGAGAATTCTCTCGCTAGGAAAAAACCAAAAAATATAATGGCTACGCAAGGTGAAAATATAATTGATTTAAGGACAGTTCGAAGTCCCTATACCCACCATGTTAAAATAATGTACTTTTTCTCAGAAACTACCAAAGATACTCAGTTGAATTCTTTTATATATATAAGATGAATAATTCCTAGTAAAGTGAAGTCAACATTATAAACAGTTATTCGAATCTGAAATAAAAACCACTTTTAAATAACAAATTCTTGTTCTTTTCCACAGAAAATTTTTTTATAAAAATTTTGTACAAATGTTCACTTCAGATTAATGAGGGAAATGCGCGAAATGTTCTGGCAAGATTGCAGACAATAATATGTAGTAGTTTCTATAAAAAGGTACATCGAAGTTCAAATAGAAACATTTTGAGAAAATTGAGTTTAAGGTTTACGTATGTAATGTTCATGCATTGTATAAACAAACTGAATTACTTAATTTTTTTAACTTCTTGTTGTCTCAGAACCAAAAGAAAGATACTATTCAAAAAGGAAAAATAAAGTATTCGAAATATTAAAAATTTTTTAAACGATTTCTTTCACGCCAAACTTTCTTTCCAACTGCCCTTAACTAATGACTTACCTTCAGGCGATAAATTGCAGTTTGAGGCTAAATTAGTCGGTAAACGTATAGGAATGATTTTTGCCAGCTTTAATGATAGAGTTCCGATCCATATGACCATCTTAAACACAGTGATATTCAACATAACATAGTTTCTTACAGACAAATTACAATTAAAATGGTTATTAGAAGGCTACCCCAAGGGTAGAAATTGTTTTAATGAAAAACTGTAAAAAAGTGCACAAAATCTGAGAGTATTCGACACTTCCGATTATAGCTAAAAAGGACAAACTATATTGTGCACAAACATGCATAAACTGTGTTATGCACAAAAAATGCACTAATTGAATTCTATAGAAAATGTGTATATTGAATAATTGAAATCTGCTGAACTAAACCTGTAAAAATCTGTATAAATTTGACAGATATTGTAAACAAAATGTTTACAATAAGAAATAAAATCTCCAGTGGTATTGGATGACATTAGGTTAACAACAGGAAACGGTCACCTTTCGTCTAAAAGCATAGATGCCTCATAATTCAGAATAATACTGAGAGTACACACAGTGAAAGTGGCTAAATTGTAGTTCACATACAACACTATCCGTAATGTGATGACATCTGATCTTCGAATGTTTATTATACAAGTAAACTATTTTAAATATCGTCAAATTTGTGGAAGAGAATCCGAATTTGCCTTGGAGTCTGACACTCTGTATATTTCACTAACTAAGTGGATTGCGACGCTGGTTTCCTATACAATATTTGGTCACATTATTGTCTACTATCAGTCCTTTCATTTTTCAAAAGAAATTAACCATTTGAGAACTGAAGTTAAAATAACGCTACACATTAGGGCGGAGTGAAAAAGTCATTTTTATTTTAATTTAAACATTTCCTGACTCAACAAATGGTGCTGTTCGGCTAAATAGACACTGTAAAAAAATTCCAGCGCAATCACTCATCGTCTTCAGGTTCCACACAGGGGGCTAAAGACAGGAATGTTAACTCAAAAATTTAAAAAAAATCTATTTATTTTATTTAATTTAATGTTTACAATAGCTTTATTTTCTAACTTAAAACAGTTCTAAAAAGGAAAAAGAAACCGGAAGACATTTTACTTTAATCAGTCTTCAATTTTGGATTTCACTTGAGCGCCAAAAAATTTAACTTTGGTGTCAAACTTTGAAAGTTCATTTCGTTACTTGATTGCACTGCGAATGTATCCATTCCGGCCTTCTGCTCCACATGTTACCAATGATGCTTGTGTTACTTGGCGTACATGACTCTCTACCGCTTGAAAATGACAAAAGCGCTTCTTTGTTTCAAATTATGAACCGTTTCTGATCATACTTGCTACGTCTTCGTCACTGAGGTTCATGGTAGCTGGTGGTACTAAAGGATTGTCCCCGTGAATCATCTCAAAATAGCCCTTTGTTTCGAAATCTAAATTTGTCAGGTGAAATTGGCGTATTTTCCCCTTCAGTCAGTTATTCTTGATTTCAGTATTTTTTGGAGCACCGGTTTTCGAATATGAGATGGTTCTTCTAACAGTATTGCCAACAGACTGCTTTTAGAGTGAGCAAAATAAGAGTTTCTCTGAATAATTTCGGGAACGATGGCCTTAAAACCTTCTAGCCAGAATGAGCTTTTTCTTTATCATTCTCTACAGTGTGACGTGCTCCATGAGTGCTCCTGGGATTTTCTTTCTTTCAAACCAGGATGGCATGTAAACTTTCATGAGATATTCTACTAGGAATTTAAAGTTTTCTGTTGGTTCGGCAGTCGATACATATATAGGCGCGGGGTTCTGTTGGCTGTATTGAGCCATTTTGAATGAGACATCGTTCCGGGACTTCTGTTTTCTATATCTGGAAGTCAATTGCCCGGGAAGACTGCCTTAGAATTATCGAATAGATATTTTTTGACTGAACTGAGATCTTTTTTATGAAATTTACGCTGAGCAAGTGGAATAGATACAAAACTTGTCACAGGAAGGGTTTCGCACGTTTCTAGAGATTTTCCAATTGTTCCGGAAAACTGGTGTTACCCAAATGCAATTCCGTCAATCTTCTGGAAAAGGCGTCGTAGAGGTAGTTCAATAGCATGCACTAAGCATACAAACCAGTGTGATTTGTGGCCAACATTAAACTTCAAGCTTTCTAACAGCGTCATTTTTTGTCCCAACATTGACTTTGTTCCCTCACAGACAATGGCAACCTGTTCCGAAAGTGTAATCGATGTTCTTGCCTTAGTTTAATCCATTTAATAACCTTGGATGAAGTATCTTTGGATACAATCCCTATATCACGAAACATCGATGATTCAATGATAGCAGCTGACCTACCCGATACTCCCGTTCTATCACAATAAATTGCTAGATTTGGCAGTGATATTCTCATTTGGCCTTGTCTGATTTGGCAGGTTGAGGGAGTATCATAGATATTAGATTTCCGACATATGGCTTCATGACAAACATGATCATCTTCACCTGCAGAGTTATCTTCCAATTCTGAATCAGATTCTAAAACGGTGTTTTCTCCTAAACCCGTCATATTTTTATAAGAATTATTTTATCTATTATATTTTATAAGCATTATAGCAGTTCCTCTACTTCAGATTCCTGATTTTCCCTTCTATATTGCCTTTTTCTAATACGCTTCAATTTTTGAGTTGCAAAAATGTTAATCGATCCTGTTTTTCAGTCATACCATTGGTCTGCTAAATAATTTCGTTCCATGTTCCTTTTTTATTCATAGGAAATGCTTCATTAAATCAACATACGTGGGTAACACTGTCTCTTTCAATTGTACTGTTTAAATTAAACTTCCGTACTGTCGAAAAAAACAAAAATCAAATTAGTGTCTATATATTAGCGGTTGAAACAAAGACAAGCATCAAACAAAGACAACCGTCGCAGAAAAGGAATCATTCTACATAATAAACGTCACGTGTCAATCTCAGATTTTGATTGGAATATGTGCTACCATGTATTAGATTTTGAAGTTTAATTTGCTATTTATGTACGGAATGCCCTTTCTAACAATAACATCTGACAATAACGTTTTAATAAGCCATTTATTAATGAAAACGTAAATAATTAATATTAATTTACAAATTAATTAATTATCATTTTTTGTTAAAAATGCATTAAATTTTTTTTTAAAGGCTATACAAATATTCACTTGAAGTGTGGAACCTCAAGGTGTCAATATTTTGAGCTGGAATTTGGTGACAATTTGTTTCAGCCAGTTCGGCACCATATAATGGCTCTCAGGCATTATTAATTTCGAGAAAAAGTTTTTTCGCTTACCCTACTACACATACACATTCATACTTTTGCACTAATAAAATGACATCATAGTAGACAGAAAGAGACCTTTTGTTTGAAATTTATATTTCAGGGCAAAGGTTCAAACTTCAGATTCAGTTAGATGTTGGCATAAGTTGTTGCTGATTATGTTTTGGTGTAAATCACCCAACAGGTGGCACTGCTGTGCTGCATTTTGCAGAATTTACACAATTTTAGCAGTAGTCATATCTCAAGAACTAATGCATGGAATTGCATATCTTTAGAATTCTCATGATGGACATAGATTGCCATTTAATTTTGGCGTTCTGATAACGAATTTTGAAGTATTAACATGTGTGAGATAGAAGAAAGTTTTGTGACTGGCACATCTGACTAGTGTTTTCTTTTACTAAATTTGTTATTTTAAATTTTTTGTAATATCTACTTATACAATGCATAATTTTAATCGCCACTGGCCAATGGACTTTTTGATAGGACAAGTGAATTTTTAGGCATTTTAGGCATTAAAAAACTGCAGTTTATAAAAGCTATGCCAAGAACTGCATTTTTCAAGTTATCTATATTTTGCAGATATCAAAATTAACGCAATGTATACATCGTACTAAACTATATACAGTACTAGACATTCTTCTGTTGTATATACTTTTTACTTATATAGATAAAAAAATATGACAGTGCATTGTAGTAATAGTATTTAACTATTTTTGTAGCCGCATACATTTTGTCATACCAATTCTCAACTGTTTGTTGCATGTTGATGGCTGGTAAAATAGATAATTGGCGGGTAACATTTTATGAATATTTTCCACCCTTTACTTAACCCTTTATGTTGAATTATCAATTCATGACAATTTTCTCTTCTAAAGCATTTTTCGTGAAATGTTTAAACTACATTAGAAGATTTACATAATCATTTAATAAATTTTAGAAGGATTGGAGGATTAATTAAATTTTATTGTATAGGGATTTTGTGCAATATTTATAACACCACTCAAATCATTTATTTTAAATATTTTTCTTAGTATCTTGTAGAATCAGGAAATGTATAAATATAATGATCTTACAATAAAAATATAGAAATATTTCCGAACTGAGAAATCCCCCCCCCCCCTCCTGCCTAACGCCAAAAAAGCTGAAAAAAAATCATCTTTTAAAAAATATTTTTGCTTTATGTAACCAATAATGCTTTTAGAACAAGATAAAGTAAGGTATCTATAACTCATTCTGAACTGTATTACAACTAATCGATGTATTAAATGAATTTTATAACAAGTTATTTTAATGGTACATAGAAGTCCGTCTGCAGATAAAGGGTTAAGGGGACTGGTAATTTAGGTTCAAAAATATGAATCTAAAAACTTACTAGCCCCATTAAAATATCAATTTAATTATTAATAACCTAAATTCACACAGTAACAAATTTGTTTTAAACAAATGAATGATCTGCATATCCTCAAAAATTTTTATTGCAAAGAGTTTTAGTAAATAATTATCAAAATTTCATACTTTCTTAGCCACTCTCTCTTGAATGTATTTTGCATATAGGCATCAGTGCTGCCATTTATTGACTTTGTTTCAAAGCAAAAAACATTCAGTTATATAAAAGTAAAGTAAAATTTCAAAAAAATCAAACAGTTTATTTTTTACGAGGAAAATAATAGAGGTTCACGTTTATATACTTCAGACACCGAGGATGTTGAAACATCCTATAAATACAGAAATACTTATGTGAAAAAAAGTTATATTTAAGATTGCACGAATTTAAGTGATAAATAAAATGTTATCAAAACAAAATTATGAGTTACAGAGTTATTATCATCTAAATTGTTAATGCGTTTATAATAGATGAGGATTTTCAGAAAATTTTTAAGTAGTTTGAATGTGTTTCAAAAGGGAATGCGATTCTTCGCACAGATATACAAAGCTAATTTTTCTTCATGCTCCAGTATATTTCCATATTTAATAAAAATGGAAGTATACATTTTCTGCGTATCCTGAAAAAAAAGGAAGAAAAAATTACACGCACATTTATCGTAAGTGTATACTTTTAATAAATTCGCATCTGAAATCTACAAATCCACTTTTCAGTTTCAAACTTTTGAAAGATTGCTATGATAAACCGTTTTCTTGCATGATTATAAATCATACCGGAGAATATTGAAAATATATTTTGATCCATTTTAGATTTCTTTCAGAGTACATTAAATTTAGAAAAGAGCTGTATATATATATATATATATATATATATATATATATATATATATATATATATATATATATATATATATATATATATATATATATTATATATATATATTTTATATATAACGCTTATCACACAGGGCGTAAAATTCTAAAAATATGCAACTCAAGAGATAAAATTAAAAATTTACCAAATAATGGAGGAAGCGGTAAGTGATTTTTGATAATTGAATTGGTATAGTATAATGTAATTGAATTTTCTTTTACTTGCCCATCCCTTTATATTTTAATTGACAGGGAGATTAGTTGAACTATAAAACTGGTGAAATGTGATTTGAAGAAAGAGAGCTTCTGCCTAATGTTGGCTAGTAACGAGTTCGATATTAAAGAAAATCAGGTACTGTACAAGCAGAAGCTTCAAGTTCGCCGATGGTAAATGCCGATCTTGAAATACAAAGTTCCTATTCTTAAAGACTTCTTTTCTAGGCTGATAAAAATCCGCTACTTGGATTTAAGTATTTTATCTACAGAAAAAATATTTTTCATAGATTTGTCTTTGTAAATTTTTAGCGTAATATCTGAAAAGTACGTTTATCAAAACACATGCCATTTTGACAGATATACGATAGTCATCCAGAAAATAAGTTTCCCATGACCTGTAAAAAGGAACAAAACGTTGGCTAGATAGATTTATTGCAAAAGATACAGCAATGTTTAAGATTCTTCTCAACATAAGAACCACCATAATTTTTACATTTGTCATAACGTGTGATAATTCAATGCTGTTTCCATGCGTTTGGTTTTTTGTTCGGGTTTATAGTTTTTCGGCACCCACCTGGCGCACAATTTTCGGAATAACAGGGATTTCGTGATGAATTCCTACATTGCCGGTCTTTTCTGCAGCGATACTACGATAAGGGCAACGAGTACCTCAACAGGATAATTACGGGTGATAAGACTTAAGTTGACAACTGTGACAAACTGCCTCCATTCCCAGGCGGCAGATATCTATGACACTTTACTATATAAACTTACCCCACGCTATGACAAGTGTTACAATTCCGCTGGTTCTTATATTGAGAAGTAGCTGAAATATTGCTGTACCTTTTGCAATAAATCTTTCCAGGTAATTATGTTTTGTTTCTTTTCACGGGCCGTAGGAAACTTATTTTCTGGATGACCCTCGTAATTTTGCGCACTCCTTATGGTATGAGAAAATTTTGCTTTAACAATCTTAATTATTTCTAAATAAATTTCCTAACAGAAATTCAGAATTATTTGTCATTTTTAATAAGCTATTTTACTTATAATTTTTAAGTTCTATCATAATAAACACTCGAGCTATTCATAATATAACAATTGCAATAAGAAAAAAAAATGTGCTTTATTAATTAACGTTTTATAAATTTTTTAAAGATATTTTCTCCTATGCGTATGCGTGTTTCTTTATCATGTGCGTTTTTATGATCGCTTTAAAACCCCCTTTTTTTTTCAAATAATGCTACTTAAACTTTTATGTTTTTAACATTAAAAAAAATTTTAAATTCTCTAACAAGAGAATGGGTAAATTTGGCTTAAATCCAATATGAAATGAAATTAAAATGTCATTATGATACAGATGATAGATTGATGTCATCACTGTAGAATCAAATGTACAAACATGCTATAGAAATGTATTTTACAAACGGATAATTTATAATTAATAGCTTACTGGTTTAACTTATGCTGGAAAATAAATTATACCATAGTGAAATTAAAATTAAATACATCTCCACTCTGTCTGTTTTTTTAACAGGTTTGTCGGAGTATGTTGTACATAAAGTTTATAATTTAGTTATCAATCGTACTATTAACATCAAGGCATAAATCGTATGAAATTTAAAGCCTAGAAAGTCAACCGAATAGCAAATACACAGTGATTCAGAAAGATTGAGTAAACAGGCTATTTCCTTAAATATTGCCCCTATACACATACTTCCATTTGCAAAGTTTAGTAAAAAAAGGTTAAAAATTTGAAGACATAAGTTGCAAACACTTGGGAGCTTGTCAAACTTGGAAAACTAATATGTAAAGTGTGTAATACTTTAATATGATAATTTTTTTATACAGGGTGGTCATAAAAAAACTTTGCCGATATATGGACCTCTAGCGGCCGTTCCATCCAACCGATCGAGACAAAATTTCAGATATAGTTATTCAAAGGTATTCTATGAGTGGCTCTCATGGTTACCGTTATAGGTATAGAAACTCAAAATTTTCGAATGGCAACGCTCATTTTTCCCCCGTCGCAAAATGTTCAGCGCATGCGAAAACCCTAAAGAGAGTTGAAATGGTACGTGTATCACAAGAAACAGGCGCGTTATGGACGCACAAAAAATGGTCCTGCGAACGGCCTAAAAAACACGATTGGATCGCACCGAGGAAATTTGCATATGACAGAGGCAATACACTAATCTCATAACGCCATTCGCCTGATATTCCACGTAGAAAACGGATAAAAAGCGAGGTGGGAATGTTGGTTCTTCAGTCGGGAACTCACACATGCCGATGAAATGACTCTGCCAATGAAAGTTCGTGGTGAATTGGTAAAACTCAGTTATCAAAATCTGATGAATGCCGCGGAAGTCTTCCGTGTTTACCGTCGAAACCATAACCAAATACGTGGCCCATGTACCCCACAAGCTCTGCGTGATTTAGTAAAGAAATTCGAAGAAACTGCACGGAAAATACTGTTTTGTTGAAACAACTAAATTTTGGTTAATATAGCTCCAACAAAATATTTTGCTTGGAGTGACCAAATTTTGGTTGGACTAACCAAATAATTTGTTAAATTAACAAAATATTTTGGTTAGTCTAACCAAAATTTGATAATTTCAACCAAAATATTTGGTTGGAGTTATATTAACCAAAATTTAGTTGTTTCAACAAAACAGTTTTTTCTGTGTGGCAGCACCAGTGATAGACCGCAATCCGAACCGGCCAACAGTTCCTGAGGACAGACACTGTTATGAAAATGCATCACATAGTGACTGCAGGACGCATGCAAGAGGTGCAGCTCGCATATTGGATATACCGAAAACAACGGTTCTAAAGCCTACTGCGATCTGTAATCCGATGTTTCCATACCAGTACCAGCGTGTCCAGATGTTGGATGCCGGAGACCATCAACAACGTATGTACTTTTAAAATTAATTTCTTATCCGATATGATGGTGATAACGACTGAACTCTATCAAATGTAAGATTAAAAACATCCCTCACGCTATGTTACCTTCGGTTGTATTGTCCACAGTCTCCCGCTTGCAATACGTAATTACCTGTGATGACACCCATGTGAAAAATATGTAATCCAAATAAAAGTTTTCTTTTCTCCGATCTGTGTAGCAATCAGTGATTGGTGTCGTGCTTCTGTCATATGCAAATTTCCTCCGTTCATCCCAATCGTCGTTTATTTGCACGTTCGCAGAGCTGTATTTGTGCATGCATAACGCGTCCGTTTTTTGTGATACACGTACCGTTCCAACACTCTTTAGGGTTTTCGCATGCGCTGAACATTTTGCGACGGGAAAAAATGGGCATTGCCATTCGAAAATTTCGAGTTTCTGCACCTATAACCGTAACCGTGAGCGACACTTTGTTGCCATTCACAGAATCTCGAGCTCATACCTCTGAATAACTATATCTGAAATTTCATCTCGATCGGTTGGACGGAACGGCCACTAGATGTCCATATATCGGCAAAGTTTGTTTATGACCACCCTCTATTATTTAGGAGGAAGATGCAATTGATGCGGAATGTGAATCACTTGAAAAAGGATTGCCCAACTTTGAAGAAAAAAAGGTATGCACTTTATACTAAAGGTTTTTAAATTAAAATAAAGAAATGTCTGTTCGTTTTTTGCTCATAACTTGCAGGGTTTTGAACAAAATTTAAGACAGTTTGGCAAAATATAGTAAAAACAATATAGTACAATTGGACTATAAAGATATGAAATATTTAATGAAATATAAGACATTGTAAGAAATATTTTTAACTGTGCATGCGCAAACTATACCAAAGTTTTTTTCTCATAATTTGGAAGTCAACATTATAACGCAACTAATATAAAAAGGACAGACAAATATCGTGAAAATTCAGAAAGATATCGGCGATATAGTGAGCTGGACTTTTCCTGACTTCGAAAAGTAGCCGAATGATAAGGTATTTTCCACAAATTGTCATTCTTAATTGTTGTTTATTTTTATTTATTTTAATTTTTTATTGATGCTTTTGTCTCCTTGGATAACAACAGGAATGAGCTTATTCCAAAAGAAAAATAATTATCAAACTCGAAGCATCCGTTCCAAAGCAACTCGTTGACATTCATTTAATGATAACTCCTTTATGGAAGTCAGTTAATAATAAACGGTCAAGTGCGAGTAGTACCCGCGCTCAGAGGGTTCCGTACATTAAATATATGAATTATTAATAAAAAAATTGTTGCTAAAAGAATAAGATTTTGTAAAAAACTATACAATGTAGGATTGGGTATAAACTATAGCTGTATATACTAGAAAAGTGGTTGTGCATATATAACGTTGTCACTTTAGGGGTGAGGGCGGTTCTGGCACTTGTTTTCGTCAGATATCTCTGGGGGGAGGGAGGGGGGGTTGCTTTTTGATATCTTTATCATTTTTTATCCAACCAAATTTTCTTTTTTCCGAAACTATTTCTTTACATCCAAATAGTCTCTTACCTTTATTATTTTTTTATATGTTTTTATGAAAATACAAAGCTATTATTAAAGCCATTAAATGTTTATAAAATCATTTCATTCCAAAATTTGGAATACGCCAACGTTTGGTATTCCTCTTCTTCTGCCATATTTGCATATAATTCATTGTTAGAGAATTCAGAAACATAACATCGCGCACCCGCAAGAAAAGTGACACATCTCGCAAAAATTCATTTTTTAGTATTTATTCCACTACTAGGTCTGTCATAGGTGTGTATTGCTACACAGAAAGTTTCATGAGTGTACTTATACGGAAAATCGCTTTATTAAGCTATTTGTTCATTCGTGACCACAGAAGAGGGGTGGATTGTGTGGAGAGGTAAATTTATCCAACACTCCAAACCTCATCCTATATCTTCATTCTTAAGGGTTTTATATCTTTATGCACGTTTTTACTCTTGCATGCAGAGTTAAGTGCTATAATCTCATATCACAGAAAAATCATGCAAATTTTCTTTTTCTTCTCCTGTGAAATTGAATTTTGTCGAGATGTGTCACTTTTTTTGCGGGTGCGCGATATGTAGGAAATGATACTTGCGTTTACCAGTAAAGAAAGGCAAAGAATGTTGTCCACTGTTTTATTGACTGGGCTGCCACAGGCGAATATTTTTCTATTTTGGTCGCACCTCTATTAAAAAAAAAAAATAGATTTTGTATAGCATGTTTCTCTTGCAAATGTTCTCAAACAATATGTCAATAATTTTTTTTTTGACAAAGTGGTGTGAGGCAGAATTAAAACATTAGTCACCTGTGTGCAGCCTTGTATTAATAAGTTTTGCTTTTAACCCCGGGCAAGAAGACAATATTACTTTTGAATACATTATGTAACAATATGCTTTTATTAAATACTAGTAACTAACTCTTTTAGATGTTATTTGATATAAATTTATTTCATTTATTGATATTTTATTGACTTCTTGAACCCGTAAAGTATGCAACTAATAAATGTATAATCATATGTGTATATCACTGTAAGCATATAAAAAGAAAAAAAAAAGAATCTAAAAATAAAATAATTTTTAGAATGATTTAAAAATATAATCGTCGGTAATTAGCCGACATATTAACCCTTACAGTTACGGACGGTTTGGACATACATAATGACAGGAGCGGCGTACTCTATGTACCATCAACTTTTAAAGCCTAGATAACAAATTTTAATGATATATTTGCGCAATGCAATGAACAATAGCAGTATAAAAGCAATAAACGTCATGGGTTTTTAAAAACAGACTAATTTAATTAGAATTAATCAGATAAATACTATGCGAATTGCGACTGCTCTCCATTGAGTGGATCTCTCAATACACCTCCTGTGTCTTTATATTTTAATTAAAAACCTATTTGTAAAAACGCGGCACGGATCAATGCGGCGTTGCAATTTGCGACCTCCTTTCAAAGCGCGCTTAGCACAATGCCAAGTTTAAACTTTGAACGAGGGTTTTGTTTTAGCTACTCTGTAAAAAGGAAAGTTTATAACCACGCTAAATTTAGTTTTATGAAATACCAAATGAAGTTTAAATATGCACCACTTTTATGTTCAGTACCGCAGTACATTCATAATAATAATAATAAAAAAAACAGCTATGGATAAGATTAAAAAAGACTTATACAGAATAAAAATATTTGATATTATTTAGACTTCATATCCCATTCATACTTTGGGGCTATTACAATTATAACGTTATGAATGTTTTACTAAAATTCTACAGATGTAAAGTGACAGAAATCTGTATGCTTAGTAAAATTTTACTTGTACACTGTACAAAAAAAGATGTAAATCTACAGAACTAGTTTTTGTAAAGCTACAGAAATTTACAAAAGAAACTACTAAAATTACAGCAATCTAACTAAAATTTTATTTGCAATCTGGGTTGCAGTTACATAAAAGTTAGGCATCACAGTTTCCTAAAAATTCTTAGTAACCTTACAGATTTTTTGATTTACAATGTAAAAGTGTATCTGTTACATGAATGTTTGCTGTTGACGTTACATAAAAAGTTCTAAGAATCCCAGTTTTCTAGAAAAATTTTAGTAACTTTACAGATTTTTTTTTTTTACAGTGTACATAGTGTATAACCTCTATTGTTGGCAGTCGGTTAAAAATTAAATGTCTTTGATTTTGATCCATGACATGATATGCGAGGAAGGTTTGTTAAAAGGAGATTTCATTTACGAATATTAGGAAATCTTAATCGAGCTACCCAAGTTATACATGGTATCCCAAGAGTCTGTGAAACATTTTAAAATTCAATATAAAATCAAGTAACTGTCGTATAGGAGTGCGGTTTTGACTAAAGGGCTATGATGAAAAGTCTTCTCCAAGCTAATAAAAAAAATTATTTCCAAATTTAGCCCATAGATGCCGCTGTACCTTCAATTATCAGAAAGAAACAACAAAAGCTCAAGACAATCAGTAACAGATCATTCTATTTTATCAAAAGCAGTTACACAGCAATGACTTGGGCAATCTATTAGCATAGTTCAATGTGTGCACCCTTTGTAGCTCGAACCTCATCCAAACGGAACTCCAGTTCAATAAACGTGCTTGCTAGCACTGATTGTGGAATTCACTGAATCACATGCATGTTTCTCGTCTTCAGTACTTCAGTGTCATCCAACAGATTTTCTCATATAAGTAGACCCCAATTTGGTAACCTTTTCTTGGAGCCTTTTCTGAAGAAGATCGCTGCCCTCCGTCACGTGATGGAGGGTAGAGATGTGCGCCAAACCAGTTTCACTCCCGGCAAAAACTTCTAGGAGTCTCTCTGCGGATCTTGTGTTGACCGAACATGAAATCTGAAAGTTGCCAATAAAGGGATCACTGCCAAAAAAGACATTCTTTTGGCGATGAAAGAGCAAAAACATGTTGGATTCAAAATATGGCTGAAAGAACAATGGTGTTTGGTCCCTACTCCTATCTTTCCTCTGAGTGTCAGCCCCAGCAGAAGCGTAGACTTTGTCCTTGACATCACCCCACAAGAAAAATCGAGTGGAGTCAAAACTAATCTGAAAATCTGGAAAAACACATGTTTGAAACTAAACATTCGGACAACAGGTGCCATCTATAATCGAAGGTTGGAACTATTATTTTTATTTGCTTGAAAAAAAAAACTTTTCATAGCGAGAAGCATTTTAGTACAATCCGCATTCCTGTACGACAAATGCTTGATTTTATATTGAATTTAAAAATGTTTCAGGTACTTTTAGGCACCCTGCATTACCTGAATGTACTAGATGAAACTTGTTTTTAATTAAAAACTCTAACAGATTTATCTACTTAGTGTATATATTCTTAGATTGCCTGCCAATTAAAACAAAGGCATTTTTGGTACTTTTGTATTAGCAGAAACCGAGAAAAATTTCACTATTTATAGCGCCTTTGTGATTCTGATTATGACAATCTTAAAGCGCATATTTCGCTTAGCTGTCTGTGAAATTCATATTTTATTGTTATATTTATTTGTGAAGTTTTAATTTCTTTGGCCAATTTAATTAGGGAATATAACACGGAAACAAACAAATGCTGAATTAATTACACTGTTTTAGGTGTAAACATGTTAATATACTGTAATTGGGTTGCAGGTAGATAAATAAAAATCATGATTTAAAAATTATTTTAAAAACCAATAAAAAGAAAATCAGCAAATTAAGATTCACTTTTCACACAAAATTGCATTTGAATTTTTTTCTTTATTCGATGGGGTAAAAAATGAAATCGTGTGAATCTTAAAATTTAATAAATTTGCTGAAAATGTAAAATATATTAATCAATCCGTTGCCACCGTCGATATGACGTCAGCGTTACTTAAGGAAATGAATTTGCTTTATAATATAAAACAGATTGAAATTATTTACTTAAACTGAAACTTAATTATATAAATCAATATGTTTGAGAACATTTCGATACAATTCTGCTATTTGACATTGAAAAAAAAAATTAAATAAAAGCACTACTATCTGTTACGTTAAGAGCACTACAGCTTACCCTGATCGATATATGCAGTCAAACAATAAATGTATTGAATTGTTTTATGTAACAAACTTTCATCTTTTTTAGATAAATGCTGAATAAAGGAATAAAAGGGGATGGAAAGAAATAGTTTTAATCATATTTGTTCTTCGAAAGCGCTGAAAAACTAAAATAAAAACACCACTGAATAAACATACAAAGAGACACAGACAATGACTGTTGTTAAATATTAGCGCAACCCTGTATTGGCCGATTTCCAAATGGACATTTTATGCGAGCAAGAAATATTTAATACGAAATTTATATGAACAAATTCTAGTATTTTTGTTGAAAGTAAAATGTTAAATATTTTTCGTTATAGAAAGAGTTTTTCAAAGCTTTTATCTGGTATTGCTTTCAGCTTTATTTGATCTTTTTTATTTGACATCTCTTTGAAATCAAGACGCAAAAAATATTTTAAATTCATTATTTTCCTGATAAATCATAGAAGTTTGCATTAAATTGAATCTTCGAGATTACAAAAATATTTATTCAAGTTATTCAATTTTTATCTGTTTTGTTTCCTCATAAATAGAAAAAAAATGTTCCGAATTACATTTTAATATTTTAATTTACAATTCACTTAAATAATGAAAGCATATCCTAAAAAGAAGATCTAACTGCTTCTAGCATTTGATTTAATTGTCTCAGAGGGACGGCTCAGACAAGGAAACCAAATCTGCACAGCGTGGTGTCCCTCCCGATAACTTTATTGAGGTCTTAAAAAATTGCAGTTTTTAGTCAGAGTTGAAGCCGCCAGAAAACACGACAGTAAGTGGTATTTAAATAAATGTTCGTGAGAAAAGTTCTGGACTTAATGCCGGGCCTGCCAGGGAAATCCCAATCACTAGCAAGGGACAGGAACTGGGTTACGGCTTTACAGGAGAGGGCATACGCTGCCGGAAAACAGATGTCCAACGCGTACTGGGAAGCGAGGGGTATCAGTAAGAACTTCTGGATGCCCTCGGGTTACTCTGTGAGAGTGGAACTCTACTCGCGGCAGCTGACAGAGATTAGAAGTGTGAATTGACAGACGCGTGGCCTAGGTTAAATTAGAGAAGTAGATATACGGTTCTCCTAGAAATGTAAATATCTGTAACATAACAGTCCAACAATTTCACTTAAAGGCTATAAAGGTAAGCCAAGGTACCTAGGTTCGAGTTCAGGCCTAGACATTTTTCGCTCTGTTGGAATAAACATCAGCTGTACTACTCCAAGCTTGAAGATGATATATCTAGTTAGAAAAAAAAAATTCTCTTCATTATCACCAGCAATATTTAAGAGTACCGTAGATTTGAGCAGAAATGACCCAAAAATAGAAAATTATTTTTGTACATATTATTATTTCCCAGTTTGTTCTGAGTCATTTGCGAAAAACCGCATGCAGAGGCGATTATTTTTCGCAAAGTTAAGAGCATTTAAATTTTGTACACAAACATTTTTTTGGCCCTATTATACAATTTAAATCTGTTTTTCACAAAATTGATTTTTCAACGTTTTTAGACATTTGAAATGCTCCATACGTTATATTTTTTTATTAAAATTCATGAAATTGATAATGACGAATCCTGATATAATAATTTTCGATTTTGGGGTGATTTCTGCTCAAATAAAGGACCACGTGCCCTTAAATACTGCTGGTGATAATGAAGAGAAAGATTTTTACAAAGAAACTTTGTACGCATTTTAAAATTTGACTTCATTAAGATAATTAAATTTGATTTTTAACTTATTAAAAGGCAAATTTTTGATGAAAATCAATATAGAATTTTGAAAGAAATTTCTAAAAAATGAACCATATAAGGAATTATGGATAAAAATCGATATACAGATTTTTTTGTAACACAGTTTTAAATGATTAAAATGAAAAATCGAGGAGATATCTCAAAAATTATGACGCATGAATCATTTTAAAAATTCGTTTAAAATTTTTAATTTAAAAAAAAATTCTTGGAATTATAATAGAATTGGAAATTTATTTTAAGGTGTTCTATATACTTATGGTGAGATGTATATTTCCAGAAAATTTAATAACTTTATGTTGAAAAAAAAAATTTACGTCCCCCATCCCCTTAATTACGTATTCCGTTTAGTGATTTAAATATTTGTCTTTTACTTTGAAAATACCTTTTATGAATAACTTCTATACTGTTTTCCTTAAACATGCGTGACATGACTTTTTCATTAGTTTCAAAAGTGTTATATGAAGACATGAATTTCAAAACTCGTTTCGTCAAAAAAAAAAAAAAAAAAAAAAAAAAAAAAAAAAAAAAATGTGTTTTCTTTATCAATCCATTTTTTTGACAGACCTACATCGAAAAGAATGAACAATATGCAAACAAACTGTTCTTATCCTGTACTTCTTGCATCGTAAAATCTTGGTTTACAATGAAAACGAATGGACACAGGGGTTTTTCACGATTTCCCAAAATTTGATTTTCCGGATTAGGCGAGTTTTGAAACTCACGTCCTCATATGTATATATTCATCTGCACCAAATACCCCCTGAGCATACTATAATTCTACAAACAACCTATTGGATTCTTTATTTGTCTTACTAAAAGAGAGTTTAAAATATTTAAAATTCATAAATATTAATCTTAAACTGAGGAGAAATATCGTCACATCGGGGTTTTCAACATTTATTGTCAAATTAAAAATAATTGAATTAGGGTTATACTCCACAAAAAATTTTCCAGTATTAATAATTTGCATTGTGATTGTTCCAATAAAAAATACCCCTGCCGGATCGTCCTACAGGCGCAGGTAGATTTCGAAGTTAAGTACTAATTTCACGAACAAAAACTAAATCATGATTAGAAATAAACAAATTTTAACAATTTTATCTCGCCGCTTTTGACAAGTTATTAATATCTTTTTTATATAAGAGCTGCTTTTATCAGAATCATGTTAAGGCAGTATTCAAAAAATATTTTTCCATACTCAACAACTCGAAATTTTCTGACATATTTTCAGATTCATTTCTTAAAGGAAAAACATGAAACTTGCTGACGTGATTTATAAGCGACCTATGTTTTTATTTTTCGTTCAGTTAATTAGAACTTGGTACATAAACAATTATTTTCTCAGTAGGACTGCATTATTCGTTTCCAACACAATCGCTTCGAGAAATTCTATTCAAAATGTCCACTTTGACATCATTTAAAAAAATATATTCTGCCTCAATCAAAAATTGACCATTACGACATATTATATAGTTTCTGTATAAGAGAACCTACCAACAAGAAAGAAAATGATTCTTTAGGCATTATGAAACACTTTCCAACACTTCCTGAATGCCTTAACAAATCTTTGTTATTTAGGGAAATAAGATATATAAGATGACTAAGTATACATTTTAGGAAATGCATAAAACATTTGAAAAACTGATTTCAGCAGTTGCCGTGCATAACAAATATGTATTCCAATTCTTTTGAACAGCCCTGTATTTTATCTGTAGGTTGATATATATACTATATAATGGGGAAATTTAGTTTAGCAAGAAAACGCATAACAGGTTGAAATGTACTATGCATAAATATAGTGAAACATAAAAGCGCATAACATAATTAAAAATACATTTCCAGCAATCATCGCTACTGTACAGTACTTCGGATACAATATAGTAATATATTATCTGTAATCTTTTGTGTGTCCCTTTAAATGCTATGCACTTCGTATTATGCAGGAAATAAGTTATAGTAAACCTTAGCGACGTATATCAATTTTATTATACATGAAATAATTTAACATAATTAAAATACGCCGCAAACAATTCCCTCCTCCCCTATTTCATTATGTAAAGGAATTCTTTTGTGTAGTCCTGTAAAAGAATAATAACTATTCTTTGCACCGTATATTCTACAGAATGCATATTTTAGTTCACTTCATAAATGCATATCAATTTTCTTATGTTTGAATGCGTGTAACATCATTAAAAATCATTTTAAACGATTTTTTCCCATAGGCCATAATATAACGGAAAACATTTGACTGTCCCTGTAAATGAAATAAACATGCTAAAATTTCATTTGACATAGGGAACGTGACATAGTAAACGTCAATAACATCAAAAAATTTCAGGGCAATCCGTGTACATTTACGGGAGTTAGAGCACGGCCAGACGTCCAGACGGCCATACGGACAGACGGTCAGCCAAACCGAAGTCATAAACACTTTTCAACTTTGTTGGAAATTGTTAAAAATGAGTCAGAAAATAAGCAGCTTGGATTTCAGTGTATCCTTGATACGATATTTTTTTTTTCTTAAACCTACATGTATTTTTAATTTGTTTTTGCTGTAAGAATTGATTCTACCAAAAAATTTATTAATGTCATTTTATTCATAATTTCACAGTATTTGTTGTTTGTCGGTAATGTTCATTTAATGCATTCAAATTATTATGCTGCATTTGCGCATGCAATTATGAATGTAAGTTATTTATGGCGTTATTATATCATGATATCTTTTCATTTTGAATTTCAACAATTCATTTTGATCTATTTCCTTCCCAGCACAAAAGGAAACAGTGGGACATCAGCTGTGAAAAAGATGGCAGCCAGCACTGCCATCAGCGGTAAAGTGCAATGGTGCCATTACTTAAACCAGTACAAATGTGTCCGTGCGGAGTGCAGGTGGCCCATCAGTGATGACCAACAGCAGGCCAGCATTCGTATGCCATCACATTACTTCAATCCGGCACTTTTCCTGTAGTGCTAGTACCTATCCCACTACTATTCATTTGCTAGCCCAGCACTTTCCCTTACAAAAATTTCTTATAGAATTCTATAAAAAAAGTATTATGGCTCTTTTTTCTATAAGCCAGTTTCACCAAGAGCTATAGAAATATCTGTAGACGTGTCTATAATAGAAATGAATCTTCATTCATTAGCCAGCGGTTTCCGTGTGGTCACCCTCCCAAGTACTGAGCGCTCGATGCTGTTTGGTTTTCGTGAACGGACATGAACAAGTACTTTCAGCGTATCTACGACCGCTCGTAGTTTTCAAGCTCTCATTACACTATTTCAAGTTTGTTTCTTTTGTGATTTACGTTCCCAATCATTAAACTGGTATAGAAATTATTGTATTGTATAGAAATCCTATATATTTTATACGCTTTTTTTTATTATTGATTCTGAACTGTGTAAATTATGAAGACCGAAATCTTTTGTAACTCAGTAAAACCAGATTTAAGGAGAAAAAAAAAGTGCTTTGAAATAAAAAATTTATTTATTCTGCTGGTGGCAGTGGTGCTATATTATTTAGAGTTTAAAAACAAATTAGCTTCACAGCATAAATTGTGTTAAGATATTCATTTCAGTTTTGTGTTCAAATACTCAATGTCTTCATATTCGCAACGCAACCTAGCGTAAGGGTTCCCAGCAATAATACTGCAAAAGTTCGTGTACTTCCATGTAGTGGTGGGCCAGCGCATGAGATAAAACGGAAGCCCACCAGAATTTTATATGGTGGTTTCCAACAGCAAAGTTGACTGAAGCTGTCCAGCAGTGGTCATACAGTGGCATACCATTAGTCAGCACTTCTCCATCATTGCCAGCACCTATCGTGCTGCTGGCCAGCAATTTCCTCTTTGCTGGGTTATTAATAATGGTATTTTATACATGGTATCTTATATTTTTTAAATATATAACCACGGTAGCTAAAGGTTTTAGCAATCTTTTAAATATTATACGCTTAGATCTCTGCTGCAATTTCGCATAATCTTTGTGTATTATCAATTTCATTTCTACTCTGTAGTTATCTGATACCGATTCATAGGAAATTCGATTAAACTTTGCATTGTTATCATCACAAAGATTCAATACATGAATTTAACCAATCTCGTTATATATATGTTATATGTATTTTCTTGTTGTTATTGAATGATATTGTCCTATATCTATTCAATAGTTTTAATTAACTATTCGGCTATTGCTTTCATAATTTTTCCTGTAAAGTTATTATTTATTAATATATCAATATTGGGAAGCAAAAAATAATTTATAATAATAGTTTAAATGTTCATAATGCTTTAGTAATATGCATAATTTATATTAAAATGTACTGAGAAGTCCATTGGGATAATGTTATGGCAGTCTTTGCAAGGTATTGTCATTCGTGGTTCTGAATTATTGACATGGTTATTTATGACTTTTTTGTACTAAAAAGTCCATTGGTTTCTTGCTATGGTTGTTTTTGCACTGCGGGTTATCATTATTATGGTTATAGATTTATTAATGGAGGTTTTTGAGCACTGCTTATCTGATTTGTGCATATTGTATATAGGGGAGAGTAGCCTAATTTGGACCACTTCGCTTATTTTCAGGTGTAACTCACTTAATTTTTGTAATATCTGAAAAATATCACTACACGGGATAAATCAATTCATCTACTAACTAAATAAAACTTTAGATCATTTTCTTTTTGAAAATCTTAAATTTTATTTTAATTTGAAAAATTCGTCAAAAGTGGTCCAAATTCAGCAACTGGCCGCCTAAGTTGGACCACCAGTCTCCTAAATTGGACCAAATAAAATCAGGTTGCTTTAATGACTAGGGAATATAACTAATTTTATTAAAAGCTAAGTTTACGGTTACTGAAACAATCAAACAAAATAACAGCAATGAAATACAATGAAATCAGATATCTGAAAATAAGTGTAATTGTTTTAAATCAAAATGTATTCAAAATATAAATCAAAGTTATCAGTAATTAAGAATAGAAATTATGAAACTAATTGCCAGTTACTTGAATATCATTTAAGGAGTGATGTGAAGCTTACACATGAATTTCGTTTATTGATTTTTTTCTTCCAGCACACACAAAATGGAACCGTATTTGGCAATATGAACACTGAATGATTTCTGCTGTTTTATTTTCTTACAAATCAGGCAAAACCAATAATCACTATTTAGATTTTTATTTTAGATTCTGAATTATTAGACTTTTTTTTTGCAACAGAAGTTTTCTTTACATTATGATTGTAGTTCTCCCCTTTCATCATTTCCTTGATAATTGCATTACGCCTATTTTTTAAAACTTGATGTTCCATTTGCTTTTATGCTGTGATAGCTTCCTTTTAGTCGATTTTTTGTGTTTTTTTCATTTCAAGGTTTACTTTATATGGCGAAGATGTTAATACAACTGTTTTTTTGGCTCCCTCTGTACTTTTTTTAAACTAAATTTAGCAAAGGATATAACATTTCTAATGTTTTTTTGGCTTTTGGGGAGGATTTGTAGCTACAGCCTTATTGCAGGTCAATTTATTCACAACTTACTCTCTCCTTTTTATTTCCTATATCTATAACAGCATTTGCTGTCACCTGTTTTTTTTTTTTTTTTTTTTTTTTTTCCAAACAGCTTGTCCGTGTCTTTTTCAAAATTTTTAACATTATATTATAAAAGCGTTTAAAAAATATGCTGTATTGAAAAATATGCTACGATTAATTAAACGCAAACATTATATATTCAACAGTGTTGAATTCACCCCCCTCCTCCCGGAAGGTTTGAGGTTTTATGCGTTTTAATGGCAAAAAAGTGTAATTCCACCCTCCAGAACTGTAAAGAGTCTGCCCTTCCTCAGGGAATCGCAAATATCCTCAAGGAAGAAAATGTTTGAATTCAACTCTGTAAACCAAATACGCCGTAGGATTAAAGTATTCAAAGAAAATAAATACAAATACATACAAGATGAAAGAAATTCCAAACAAAATTTATTGCATAAACATGTAAAAATATTTTTTGTTTATATAGGCCTAAACTGTATAAAAAAATTAATCCAGATATACCCCCTCCAAAAAAAAAAAAAAAAAAAAAAACTTGCATTGAGATAGTAATCTATTGTAAAATATTAAAAAAATTTAAAAAATAGTGTACAAAGTGTATCGTCCTCGAAATTCATTACTTAATTTTCAAAATTTATGATCGCATATCTGGTCCAATTTAAGCAACTTAAATTGGCCCAATTATGGCAACTGCGCCATTTTTTAAAACAGATAATTTCAAGACTAAGAACAAAAACGAAATCAAACAAAGCCGCGTGAGAAATATGCGCAATTAATAGATGAATTTATATATGTATATGAAAACATAACAACTTACCTTAGTTTTAAAATATTCACTTACGTTTAGTAGGAAAAATGTAGATCAAAACAGCTAACTTTAGGTTTTTTTTTAATTTTCTGAAAACAACACCTGATAGGCGGTTGCTTCTTCTAATCGTGAGTGACGTCATCCTGATGAGTAGGATTTCAGCGGTAGAGGGCGTCTCTTCCTGTAATTAACGGCAGAATGGCAACGGTCCAATTAAAGCGGCGGTCCAAATATGGGTACTCTCTCCTACTTTCATTTATATTTCATACTCAAGACATTTTAATATTATTAAATTAATTATATTAATCGAGATGACTAAATTTCTTTTATTATTGATTTTTATTTTATTTTACTTTATTTTTATATAATTTTTGCAATTATTGCATTTTCTATGTATAAAAAATATATATATAAAAAATGCCAGTTCTTAGTAAAAATCTCGATCCTGGCAAGATACACTCTGCATCTATGCAGTGTAGTGCCCAGTACAGGAACAATAATACGGTTGTTCCTGGATCATCATCCAGTGACCATTTATACTCTCCTCCTCGTTCATTATTTTTTAGCAAGTGTTTAGATGCTAGATGCAAGATTTGTCCATACGCTACTCAGTCTCAAATTGTCTCAGATCCTTACTTTTCAAATTTTTGTGAAGCCCTTAATGTAATTTATTGTATAAAGTGCAACTTATGTAACTTGAAATATATAGGTGAAACATAAGGTCCAATACATAAACGAATCAATCAACATCGTTCAGACTCTGACAAAAACAAAGCAAAAAATATACAGTCTACAGCTGAAATTCAGCATTTTCATAAACATCAATTTAAAAATACGACAATTGAAATCCTACAAATTCTAAAAAATAAATCAGAACATCTTTACATGGAGCCATCATATATGAAATATTACAACACCATTTATCCACATGACCTAATAGTGAAATATTTAATAGACCTGTTAAATTGTTTTCATCTATAAATATTACTATTGATTATACTCCAATTTCTCCTACTCTCAATCATTATTTAAATCGTAAAACAACACGAATAAAGCGAAGAAAGTGTTCTTTAGCAGTTGTAGTTTCCAAAAAAATATATCACTAAACAAATAAATAATCTTCAACGTAACTATTTAAAGAATTGTAACTGGTTATTAATTCTAAAAGACATATTTGCTATTAAAAAGAAACAGATTGTACAATATTTAAATGTATTTCTCAGTAAATCTTTCTCTAAACATTTCTCTGATATATATTTTTTTATCTCATTATGACTAGAGTTAATCTTTTCAACATTAATTTGCAAAAAATAAACCCCATAAAATTCAAAACACGAATGCTCAAATGATAATAACTTTTTCAAATCAAATATTTAATAATATTAATATTAATTTTATAATTAATGATAAAAACTGTTATTTTCCTATTAATAATCTTCAAATATGAAAAACCTATAAATATCCGAATATCATCGGTAGAAAGATTTTTAACTATACTGTCCGAAACTGTATCCGAAACTCTTTTAACCGAAACTCTCGATTAACCGAAATCCATTTGTAAAGCTTTTTTTTAAATATCGCATTTCTCGTGTGCAAGCGGTACTTTTCGAACCACGAGTACAGATAAATATTTTGGATCCCCTTTCTTAGAATTTATTTGAATTTAACTTGAGCTCTCTAGTGAGATTTTTACTAGAATAAAAAATTTTGTTTTGATCATGTGTGGTAAAAAAAAAAAAAAAAAAAAAAAAAAAAAAACGCATTACTTTAACTATAGAAGAAAAAATTCAAATAATAAGTCATGTAGAATGGGGTGAGAGTATGACAAATGAAGTTCAAGAATACGGCACTGATATTGCAGCGGTTAGTGTTATGAAGAGAGATGCTGCAAAAATGAAAAAGTTTTATGCAGAAAGCAGCAGAATGACTTTGATACTGGTGAACCAATCACTGTAAAAAAAAGTACTAAAAAACGGAAATACTACTGGCAATCTAGACGCCAGTACTATTTCCGTTTTTTTACGGGAATTTTCACCCATAAATAACAGAAAAAATTCCTTTTTAATCAGAGAAACGGAAAATTTTCTGTAATTTATGGGTAAAAATTCCCGTAAAAAAACGGAAATAGTACTGGCGTCTAGATTGCCAGTAGTATTTCCGTTTTTTAGTTGTTTTTTTTTTTACAGTGTAGTATTGAAAAAAACTTCATGATGGAGCTGAAAAGCAAAGACAATCGAAACTTCAACAAACAAAACTTTGTTTCAAAGCCTTGTGAAATAGGTAAAAGGTACTTAACTTCAAAATTAAAATTCAGGTAGTTTATTCTTGTTTCTAGTTTGCTATTGATTTATTTTTATTAAGCACTTGTTACTGTAATAAGAAATAGCGCACATATTTTCTCATCTTAAAATTAAAGCATTCGCGATTATCCGAAAATTTCGATTTCCCGAATGGTGGTCGGTCCCAATTACTTCGGATAATCAAGGTTCTACTGTAATACATTTTCATAAAAATACATATGTAGCAAGTACTTTTCCGCTTTAATGCAACTACTCAGCTCTAAAAAATATATATAAATAATGACCATGGACTGGAATCACTGGAAATCTTAATATTGTTAATGATTTTAAATTGAAAAAAAACTAATGGGTTACGGTACTAAATATAGACTTCCATCTAAATTTAACGTAAAATCTATTATAAAACAGTTTACATATGATATAGATATTTTTATTTATAAAATTTCAATATCATACATTAAACCTATTGAATAATTTAATCAATTTAAAATACTAGTCATTGAAAAATTAACTAAAGTTTTAAAACATAATATTTCCAATTTGGTTACTATTAACACAAAGCATTTTTTTCCAGCAAATTACTAAATTACAAAAAAAAAAACCCCCAAAAAACACTACGTTATTACATATGTAGACAAATATGTAGTAACTATGCAATCATATATAAATCTTATTATCACAAACTTCTTACAGCCTGTATTTCTTCTAATAAATCTTTTTAAAAAACTAATGAAAATGTAATCGTAAACAATCGTAAAATTTAAAGTTATTACAAACTATTAAATATTTCCTCTACTAACTATAATTATCCTTATTTAGATCTTATACCCAAATTTCATAAGAAACCAATTAAATTTAGGACTGTAACTATTGGATGCAATACATATAATAAATAGCCAATAAACTTCTATTAAAAATTCCCAATCAAATATATGTACTGACAGTAACCACTGATAATACACATTGTATAAAAATTATCTATCAACTGGTAAATCTTATGAAAAATCTTAAATGTGTAAACAATATAACGACACATGATTTCAAAGATCTTTTTAATAATATAGATTTATTAGATCTACATAATATTATAAATGCATTATTTAAAAAGTATTATCATAAACTGGATTTACCGTTTAATATAGATATAGCTTATTTTAAATCATTAACAAATTTGATTATCTATAATAATTATGTTTTGCAAGATAACACGTTATATTTACAGAGCGTCGGTGTACCACAAGGTCTTATACTTATATCACTTACACTTATACACTGGTTATCAAAAATTAAGGAAAAGTCACAAAATGCTAATTTTCAAATACGCGAGCACTCAAAAGGTAATAATGTAATTCGAGTAATTACTATCTCTACAACACAGCTAGCCCATATAACATCTCATTCAGGTCACACATAGTCACAAATGTCACAGTCACTACGGTGACGCAAAAAAAAATAGGAAATTCCATACATCTCATTATAAGTCTCAAATGGTCACTATATGTGACTCCACTGAGAAGTCAGTGTAACTGCTGCTTTGTGACGAGTCACTATGTGACTTTACAATGTAGTTACATTGTGACTCTCATGTGACTGTCATTTGTAGACTCAATTTCAAAGTCATCGTAACGCTGCATTGTGATAAGTTACCAAATAATGTCACATTAAAGTCACATGATGACTTTCATGTGACAGAGAGACTACTGTGAAGTCACCATTGTGCTCTTTTAGGAAAAGTCATCATGTGACTTTAATGTGACATTATTTGGTGACTTATCACAATGCAGCGTTCACTATGACTTTGAAATTGAGTCTACAAATGACAGTCACATGAGAGTCACAATGTAACTACATTGTAAAGTCACATGTGACTCGTCACAAAGCAGCAGCAGTCACATTGACTTCTCAGTGGAGTCACATATAGTGATCATTTGAGACTCATAATGAGATGTATGGAATTTTCTATTTTTTTGCTTCGCCGTAGTGACTGTGACACTTATGACCATGTGTGACCTGAATGAGATGTTATATGGGCTAGCTGTGATGTAGAGATAGTAATTACTCGAATTATATTATTTCCTTTTGAGTGTTCGCGTATTTGAAAATTAGCATTTTGTGACTTTTCCTTAATTTTTGATAACCAGTGTATCACTATGAACGTACGTTTACTAATAGTAATCTACATTTATATCGTTATATTGATGACATAATTTTAATTGCCACTGATCAAACTAACATTTCTCAATTTCCATAGATTATCCTACTAATTTAGAATTAACGGAAAACCTCCTATCTAACAATACAATTAACTTTTTAGATCTTAAAATTACAATAAAAGAAAACAAAACAATAACTGATCTATATGATAAACGTAAAGAATTTAAATTCAAAGTTAATACATTTACTAATTTTAAATCTTGTCTTCATAATTCTGCATATCGTAATATAATCCTTAATCATTTATATAGAATAAAGTATTTATGTTCTTCTCATCTAATTAACAATAATAGTAAAAAAATAATTTATGATGCATTAAATCATGGTTTTCCAAACAAATTCATATATTCTTTAATATATAATTAGTACTTAAATGATCTTAAAAATCAAATTAACCACATGCGGAAATAAAATTAGAAAAAATATATAAAATAAGAAAATAATTATAAAAATTAAAAATTGTAAAATAATAATAAAAAATTATTATAGGTTAATTGGGTAGATGTTAGAGTACGGAGAAGGGTGGCGCTGACTGGATAATACGCAATGGTTATTAAAAAAATGGGGCTAATGATTTAGCACTACGTTGCTAATACACATTTTACAATGGATGTTGATTCGATACTTTTATATGTATAATGGTGTAGTTATATTTATATATTTATCAATTCATATTAAATTTATTCATATTCATTAATATTTAATAAAGTTAACGATTAACTTGTATTTAAATTCTAGCCTACTCAGGACAATATCATATTAATTTCTATCTTAAATGAGAATAAAATGCATAATGAATGTATTTGTTATACCTAATGCTACAACAGTATGGATTTTAATTTAAAATTTGTTTTTTTTTCTCTATCCTTTTTAATCTTGTTTCATTTTTAACTTAATTGGTGTTCAATGGTTTATTTCTCGGTTTTCTGTGTGTGGTAGTCCCAAATTCATATTCTTTAGCTAATTTATGGCTAGTATGAAGATGAAACCACACATTTTATTTGTGGAACTTAAGGAATTTGAGACCTGATGATTCTGTCTAAGTTATACAAATTTCCATCATTCCATTTATGTTATTTAATTTCTGCTGTTTACTATTACGTTTTGGAATCTGTGATAAGTGTGTTGGGAGGAACTGTATTTGTTAAAGTCATTTTTTCATAAATTCACAGTTTTTGTCGGTGGTCGGTAATGTTTATTTAATGGTATTACTATATATATATATAATATATACCTTATAATATATATATATATATAATATATATATAATATATATATAATATATATAATAAAGATGAAATCAGAAATATATGAACAAATGGTAAAATTCTAAAGATGGACAAGATATGAATATATATATAGATAGATAGATACATATATATAGATAGATAGATACATATATATAGATAGATAGATACATATATATGTAAAGTTTTTTTTACTGGGGGTGAGTTTGAGTTCTAGGGGTCATGACTGGTGTAGATCTGCAAATTGTTTTACGATTAGCAGAGATCCCAATAGGTAGTACTACATACGAAGTCTACCTAAAATGTGTAAAAGAGGTTTTAGAAAAAATAAATGGTAAACTTTGCCATATTAAATGTATTATGAGATGGAAAGTTATGAAACTTTATGGTAGTACACTTCAGTAATACATCAGTTGCTCAGTTTATTTTTGAAGAGTAGAATAAACAGCTTTAAAGCAAAGAAGCATAAAATTATTAAAGGATTATATTTACTATTGATTGATACTTTTATTTAAAAATATTTTATTTAAAAATGCTAATTGGTATATTTACTATGTTTAACAGTAAAATGTCAACGTATATTGATAGAATGTATAGAGAATGATGCATTTTAAACATGAAAGAAGTACACATCACTTTTCTTTTCTTTTAATTTAAAATTAAAAGCTAGCTAAAAACTAGCTTTAGTCAAATTTGACATTCAGTCCGAAAATAAAAGCCGTTGCTGTAATCCAAAACTAAATTACGAGTCTTTTATATTTCGAGTATTATTTTACTGAAAGTGCATTCTAAATTTCATATTTTGTAGACCACTTTGCGTATTGCTGCATCAATATAAATGCACATCTTAATTCAAGATAAGTAATAATTGAGATTTTACTTGCGCATATGACATTTTCATAAGTTATACAGATAAAGAAAACAATTATGTTTTCTAAAAAAATTAAATAATACTAATAAAAAATAATAAGTAACTTTAAGGTAGATAAATATTGATGATACATGGGACAAATTAAGTATACATTTTCAGCATATTAAAAACATTATAACCAACTTTATAACTGTTTCTTATTGCAATAAATTTGACTAGCTGAATTTTAAATTCATATTAAACTCTTCTTAACAGTATACAGTATGACTTCAAAAATCCAGCATTCAAAAATCCGGCATCAAAACCATCTTTTCCCTTCCTTTTTCTTTTACACTTTCAAGTTAGAGGAGAAAAAAAATAGCGAGTCGTTATGAATTAAAAACTTCAAGATCGAAAATAAAAATGCAAAAAAAGAATATTTGACTTTTTTTTTTCATTTGTCACAGGCGATTATTTTCTGAACAAATTTTCTGGGAGCTGCTTAGCAACAGGAACAACTTCGGCGAATGCACGGCACAATAATAGCCGGAACGAATTTACGGCAATGTGGACATCAATGATGAGGAAGAATTTGGCGAATGCATAGCACAATATGTGACCTGCTTTCAAATTTGCCGAAAAAAGACGGCAATTTATGGGCAGATTGAATATGCAAAGTCTGAAAATGCAAAGCGTTGAATATAGGGATAGAGATGATTGGCTAAGCATTGACGAAAATGCATCAATAACAGACAATTTAATGGACAGTGAGATCACTGGCGCTGTGCTAAATAGAACCGTCGATAATGCTAGTAGCAGTTCAGAAGACGACGATAAACAACTGGCAGAAGAAAATATGTCACTAGAAAAATGCATAAATTTGATTGGAGAATTAATATATCCTTTAGAGAAACAAGGCTCTATTTCCGAAAGAGACATTCTTCATTTGTATAAAAATAACAAAAATAAAAAAAACTTGTTAAAGAAAGGCCAAAAAAAAATGAAGCAAACAAAGTTGAAATCTACGTTTCCGAAATTACAAGAGAAGAAATAATTTCACTCCTTATTAAATTTTTTTTTTTGTAATATAGAAAATATCAATTAAAGTACGTTTTTTTATGTTTAACTTTCTCTTTTTCTTACATAATTATCACTTAATAATGAATTAAATTATGGCTAAAGGCACCATTAAGAATATAGAACTACTTTTGATATTCCCAGTTACTACTTTGGATATTCCTTCAAAAATCCGGCATAGTCTCAGTCCCGATGATGCCGGATTTTTCAAGTTATACTGTATTTAATTGGATAAACAATTTTTGTTCATACTTAAGCTGTCTTTAAAACAGCTTAATTTCCTGAAATGTCAAAAAAGCATAGATGGTGATAATGTGATGTGATGTGAGTAAAACCAATGAACACTTAAATTTAAAATATATCACCGAATATATTTTTCTGGTACAAACGAAATATTTAAAAATATTAAGTTATCGAAAATTCACGAAATAATATTTGGCTGAATAATAAAGAGAAATTATCAGGTAAGAATATAATAATAGCTATCATATTTGATATCATTAATTCTTTCTGTTATTATGTTGGTTTAAATAATAGTACAGAAATCAGTTGGCTAATGACAGTATGTTTTAATACGCATTTCATTAGTTCTAATGGAAAATATTAAAATACAAAATTTACAGTTAAGGCTCGTTTACACGGAGCTAGTTTACTAGCTACAAGCCGGCGAGAAAAGAAGCGAGCGAGTCAGCTAGCGAGATATTGGTCGTTTACACACTAACTGGTTTACTCGCTCAGTAGCCAACTCGCTATTGCATCACTTGCTGCGTTCTAAAGCTTTCTTTTATGTTTTTTTCTGTAAACAGTGTTTGTTTTTATATTAAGCGCAAGAGTTTTCCTGCTTTTTTTTTTCTTTTGTGTGTGTGTTCGTGGAAAAATGAAGTGGAACGCAAATGATATTGCTGATTTTTTAAATGTATACAAGAGTACACGGTGTTATGGAACATAAAACACACAGATTACTGCAATACGAAATTAAAAGATGAAATTTGAATTTTATATTCTAATGCTCATTTATAAAATTTCATTAATTTTTAAGGTTTTAAGACCCGTGTCTATTATTGTAACGATTCATTTGTCTATTTTCAGTAATGGACACCCCATGAAATCACTGTTAACTAGTTTGTTGTGGTAATCACAAAACTTTCTTCTATATAAATCATGTCAATTAAATCATTTAAATAGTACAAGAAATTACATCAATTTAGCACCATTTCATATCTGAATTTGAAGTTTGATGAAAATTCGTGCATTACTTCTTGAGATAGAGCTGTAGGGGAAATTCTGAAAAATGCAGCATAGCAGCGCCATCTGTTGGGCGATTTACACCAAAAACTAATCAGCACCAATTTATATTAGGGACTACTTGAATATAAATTTCTATTAAATTCCGTGCATTAGTTCTTGAGATAGAGCGCCCACAAAATTTGTGTCACATACAGACACACAGACAGACATTTTGTAAAAACATGTTTTTCGGAATCCCTGACCTCTAAAACGTGTAAATCCGTCGAAAACCGAAAGTCGAAAATTTTTACGAATCCAATACTTTCTTCTTGTAAAGATAGAAGAAAGTAAAAATGCAATTTCAATGATGTTTAATACGGCATAAAATCTTTTAACTGAAAATCTAATTAATCACATTTAATTTTTAAATTGCACTTATTGGAATATTAACTGTGAAAAATAGTGGAAAATATACGAATCTATGCACTGATACAAAACTTTTTTTTTCAGATTTTTTTTTTTCCAATTATTGCCCTTTAAATACCCTGTACAGTCTCAATAATTTGATAACTGCAATTCCCCGACATTAGTATTTTAAAATATTTACCTAAAATAATTATAACATTCACCTTGTGATTATTATGGTAGTTATTTCAAACAGTGAATAATTCTCAAAAATATTTTATTTATTGGTATCCTATTTGTTAATTTTGTTCGAAAAAATCTATTTTGTTTCATTCAGGCCGGCACGAACTATTGCAGTCGACATTGTTTACATATGCAGAACCACGAAACCACTGAATACTCGCAGCGATTTCACTAGCAACACCGTTTACACACAGCTAGTTTACTAGCCAGGTAGCTAACACGCCAGCGAGTAGCGAGAAAAGTAGCCGAGCTTTCAACTTTTTTCCCACTCGCTGAGCTGCCAGATAGTTCACTAGCGAAAGTGTTTACACGGGGCGAGTTTACTAGCAGCTAGTGAATTCGCCGGCTTGTAGCTAGTAAACTCGCTCCGTGTAAACGACGCTTTATTGTGGGAAAAATATACTACTGATTGTGAATTAAATAGACTATTTTGAATTGCGTAATATTAGTAAAAATTAAGAAAATTGTGTTCTTTAATATCTTTATACTACATGCATATTGCTTATTAAAAGTTTTCCTGGAATTTTATCCATATGAATGGTTGAAGTTTTAAGGATTACAGAAACGTGATTCTAGTAATGTTTTTATTAACAGTTAATAACTACATACGACCGCCATTCCCTCTTATATTTATATTAATAAATCGTTTTTGAGTTGAAATCCTTCAGTTAACACAATAAAAACAAAATAAAGTTTTTCTTATTGTAAAAGTATATGATGTAAATAGTTAGCAAGTTAAAATTTTAATTTTTTTAGCCTTTCATTTCTTTTATAAAGAACTGAAGAAAAAAAATCGCCTTATTTTTTAAGGAAAATTTTTCGACACAAAATAAAACTACAGCAAGTTTGAAAAAATATAAAAAAATTAAAAAGGTATATAATGAATCTGATTAACTTTTTAACAAATTCAAGATTTTCTGTTGCTAATTTTTATTTATGATTTTGCGTTAAGATAATAAATTCATGTGTCAGGTTGATTTCATTAGAAATAGACCTATTGCAATTACGTCGTTTACAGTATAACCTACTATGTACCCATGTATATATAATAATACAAATTTTGTCATCGTTAGAAATTCTAGACCAATTGCAACATAATTAAGACGTGTGTATAGTATATTTCCAGTATCTTTGGAAAATTTTTAACCCAAATATGCAGATTTTATAGTATCCTACAAAACCGATAACAAGCGAAATTTGTCATCACGATAATGTCCGAAATAATGAAGCGATTCTAGTTTGATTGAGACAGTGCATTACTGTTGCAAGTATCTCAGATGAATTCGTTAATAAAGCATGTTGCTCTTTCAGTTTGTTTACAAGGATTTAAAAAAAAAAGGCAAAAAAATGTCACAATGATAACGTTCGAAATAATTACCAATTTGAATCTAATTGGAATAGTTTATTGATGTTGCTAATATCTTATCATTCATTGTTCATTATCAAGTATGTAGCCCTTATAGTCTGTTTACAGGAAAGCATAGAAGAAAAAATGTTAAAATGTTTTCCCATGATAAGTATCGATATAGTGAACTAATTTGAATATAATTAAGTCAGTGTATTTTAATTTGCAAGAATACTGAATGTGATAGCTAATAAAGTAGGTAGCTCTTATAGAGCTCGTTTATAAGGACAAAAAACAAGACAAAATATGCAAACTTTTTCATGAAGATAACTTCCAAAATAGTAAACCAATTCAAACCAAATTAGGACAGTGTATCGACTTTATACGTTTTCTGAGTGAATTTTTTAATGAAATATGTAACACTTGTAGTTCGCTTACAGGGCCAAAATTTTTTTCGATGGTATCCATTGAATGGTTTGATTCCGTTGAATTGTCCATTCACTTTACAGCCCGCGAACAATTTTTAAACTATGATTTCAACAAAATTTCAAAAAAATTTTATATAACTGCCGCATATTCATTCAACTAAAACTTACTTACAAATTACCTTTTCTTCAAAATAGCGATATCAGAAGAAATGTGGCCAATTTGTTTAATTTATATTAAATCTGATGTATGCATCTTATAGTAATAAAAAAAAAATAAAGAAAGAACTCAACCTGCTCTACCAACTAAGCTTGATCGGCGTGCTTTTATTTTCAGAGTCAATCAATTTCGAATTGTGATCAAAAATCAGGAAATTGTCTGAGATAAAATGGAAACATTTTCAAGAAATCAACTGTTATTTATTTATTTTTAATTTTATTTTTATTTATTTATTTTTTTTTTTTTTTGTAGCGAGAGGGAAATTGATAGGTATATTGCTCGTATATCGCTACATCACTGAAGTTGTATAAATCTCTACTAAATATCAAGGTTACATAATTTTAAGAAAAAAATTTTTATAAAGGAACAAAAATTTCACATATTTAAAAAAAAATACTTCTTAATGTTTTTTGAAACAATTGTGTCACTTCACACAATGTTTTATTATTTATTAACGTAAACTCAAATCTGTTGACTCCATGAATTTGTTTTATATGCTGTATCGAAATGCATGAATACATACGCTAAACGTGTAATTAAGTCTGTTTTAATGATAATTGTGTCAACAATGCCGAAATAAAAGTATACACATTATTTACAAATGCCTTCATTTGTACGCTCTTCAAAATTTATTTTCGTTTTCCTCACATATTTATAAATAAAGGCAATTCATGTTTGAAATTCACTATACAAATTGAATAAAAACAAACAAACAAACAAACAAAAAAAAACAAGTAATTTGTTGCGATTGAATTGTGCTATTATTATTATTATTATTATTATTGCATCATGTAATCCGCCTACGAAAACATGGACAATGAGATTGAAAGCGTCCATGGCAAGGGAAAAGAATATTTCTACCACATACAAATGTTGCAGTAAATGCAATATTTATTTAAAAACTTAGATCGGTTGCTTGCTAGTAGTGATGGGCATCTTAAGCCCTACGCGGCCTGCGGCCTGTACAGTTCTTTTAATTTTAAGTAACCAGTTTTACTGAATAGTTTTTCGTCTTATTTAATGTTATATAAAGATTGATTAAATAAGAAAAAGAATTATGGTTCGGATTTAGATGTGTTCGGCGGACCCTGAATTTCGTGGACCTTGAGCTGCACATATGACAAAGGGGTCTACTGCATCAAGAAGGGGTCAAAGAATGAATAAATTTATGTAAAATTGCGTTTTCCCATAGGTCAAGTTATGGTTGGAGGAGTACGGTTTTAGTAATAGCGTTTAAATACAAATATTTTGTGTGTGAAATATTTTAAGATATTATCTGTAGGCAGATTTTTGAAACTGTGACATAGAGTTTTCTTCAAATTCATAACTTGTTATGTTTAAATACTCCCTATGAAGTTAGCGCTAACTTTCAAAATTCATGACTTACAGCCTTCTAACAAATTCATATGGAAAGCTAAAAATAACTAATTGTCAGTTGCCAGTAAGCAATTAAACCTTGGAATATGACAATTGAATATTATACTCGAATGACCAAATAATTTTCATACATTTGTCAATGCATTTCGTTTTAACTAAGATAATTTACTGAAAGGCTAGAGCGTTCACATTTTCAAATAGTTACCTACATATAAGTAGTATAGATAGTATCATCTTAATAATTATTAATAATTATCTGAATAATTAGTAACCTACATCTTCTATGATTAAATAAATGTAACAAAGATAAAAGCTCTTAAATTTTTGTTTATTTTTAGAAAGTTGTTTCTAAAAGAAGAAACTGAATCCATCAAAATAAAATTTTAAAGTTTTTCAGTTAAGTCCTTAACTGTTATGAGATCAAGGATAAAGCTGATTCATAACTTTAATCATTTTTTTTGCAAATTTTTTAACTCGGGAATACGCACGCACGTTGGGTCTTTCGGGCCTTGATACTCCACAATTATGTCTCAGCAATTCAACCTTCCAGTCAAAATGATCCAGAAGCTCATTAGTTCCATTAATTCCATTAAATGTTTTTTCCTGTTTAAAAAGTACTGCTCAGACGAGGAACTCAAGTCTGTAGAGCATAGATGTCCCTACCGGTCGATTTTATTGAGGTTAAGAAAATAAATTACAATACTCAACAGGAGCTGAAAGCGCAGGTAAACGTGACTGGGCCGGGGTGAAAAATATGTAAGTGGAACACTTAAAACGCGACAGTTGATGATAGAAATACAATTATAAAGAAAGAATAAAAGGCGGGGAAAATAAAATTTTTATGTAGAAAGTTGTTACTGGTGAGTTGAAACAAATGTACAAGGGATGAAGTAAAGAAATTGATAAAGATGAGATTACACGGGTGATGCTAATGATAGGATCAAAGCAAAAATCACTGAAAAACACCAGCTGGTTGATTCAGCCATTATGAGTATGGATAATTGAGTAGAATTTGTTGGTACCACTCAGAAAGCCGCGCTGAAGAAGGTGAAGTACATAGTTCAAACAAAGAACTACCTAAAACTCAGAGCCAGGATGCTGGAAAAACTTAGGATTATGAGAGGACAAATTAGAGTAATTCAAATAAATCTTTCCTTGGTATACCCATTTCCGAAGAGAGAGGATAATTTGAGCCTCAAATGATAAATTGATGTCATTTACAGCATTTTGGTTGGAGAAAAACAATTGAGGTACGATGGTGCAATGGAACAGTCCTTGGATGGGTGTTCAAGTCCGCAATTATCACACTGAATTTTGTTAGGGCAATTGTTTGTCAAATCCTTAAATAGCTGGCAATTGAAACATTTGTCTGTATTTATATAGGGTCTTACTCTGTATTGTATTGGACCCTAAACATAAACTTACATTTTTATTGAGCGATTTGAAGAGAGATAGCATTAAGAATAAAGTTATTTATGTCACGATGTTTAGAGAATTGGCATCGATGAAAAGGAAATTCATCTGCCCTAAATTTATAATTTTTGGCTTTGGTGGCTTAGATGTAATTCACGCAGAAACATGTCGGTATGTAAAGAATTACTGTTTTTTGAAATTGAGAATATAGATTCAAGTCCTTTGGGTAAGAAGACGTGCAGCTGTCATATAAATGATGACTGTCAGATATGTTTCTGTTGTAGATTAACTCGTGTAGTTTAGATTAAGCCAAGCTGCGTTTTGTTAAAATTGTATCAGAAGTTGCCACAGTTGTTTTTCCGATAGAACCTATGGTCTTAAATAAATATATTGAAAGGGTAGTGATTAATTCTTACAAGTTTGACGTATGCATGTTCAAGGAATCATCTACAGATTGGAGAACACGTGTAGAGGGAATGGATACACTTGTATAGGGGGGGGGGGCGACTACGGATTGAATGATCTATGCTGAGAGAAAGCGATTAGCTACTGTAGCAATATGTGCTCTCAGGTTAATAAAATCTTGGTCAAACAACGTAGACTGATTAGAGGAATGCCGGAATGCCTGATAAGGCATTTTTCAAAATTTGGATCAGAGTAAGTGCTTTAATGGAGAAGACAGAATAAAGGTCTTACAATAAGTTGTTTAAATAAGTATTAGCCTTATCGATTATAATTGCAATATTAGTTTCATTTCAATCTTTCGAGACAGAATTTAATTTTTTAATTTTACAACAATTTTAATGCAAACGGTAAGTTAGGTAACAAGAGTGTGCTAAGTATTTTTGATTTTTAATATTTGCATTTCTTTTAAAATTTTCCATTCATTGTCTTATGTATAACTTTCTAATCTGTATCTTGTACGTATTATATTTATATTTCTTTACAAAAAGACTGTTTCACTGGTTGAAAAATATAATACAAATATACTTGACATCCAATTTTTTAATACAATAAAATAATTCAAATTTCAAATACTAGATATTATAATTCAGGTTAGAAATATCAAATTAGATCAATTTAATTGATATTTAGTTTTCTTCATTTGTTAAAAAAAATAATCTTTCTTATGAAATATCAGATCTGTTTCTTTATGCATAGTACGGAAAATTATTGAACTTAGTAAAGCTGGCGGGTACATTTTTCATAAATATACCATTTTTAATATTATCGCAAAATTCTCAAATCTAAAATCAGTTTCCAATTTTAAACTCTTATAGCATTACTTTGATAAATAGTTTTCATCTGAAGATATAAATCAAACATTAGAATTTTGAAGATATTTCAGATGCAGAATTTTTCATGTAACTAATTTATATTCTCCATAGCAGCGATTCTTAATCTCTCAGTAACGCGATTTTGTGTTTTTCCGCGGCACTCAATATTTAGGAGTAAAATTACAAATATTTTTTCAGAATATCAAATACAAGACGGATAAACGAATAGAGACTTATATATTATTTATACTATAAAAATTTATCAGTATTCTTATATATTTCTTTCTAGATTTCGCTCCAATAAAACAGGGTTGCCACGCTTCAGGGAATTTTCCAGGTTAAATATCAGTATTTGTTTATAGAAAAATAAATCTAAGTTAACCGCACGAAATTTCACCTTATTTAAGGATAGATTTTCTATAAGAAAACACTGATATCGAAGAATTTCCTGGTCTGGAAATTCCCTGTAGCGTGGCAACCCTGTAAGAGATAGGCTAAAAAAAATTACATTTAAGGCTGCTAGTCACTCAGCCTTCGAATTCCCCTCGGTAATGTTAAGTCTATGGGCATTTGGTGCATTCTTATATTCAAAATATCTCCTCGGGAAATTAATATTTTTAAATTCTTTTTTCATTGTTCTCATCTTGAAAGATGTCTCTTTTTTTCTTAGTTTTCAAAATATTTCTAAAATCTACGCTTAATTTTATATGAAGTGTTAAAATTTTATTCCCAGTTCGTCAGTTTTTAAAACATAAAATATTAAATTAAGCATAGGTTTTAGAAATATTTTGACAACTAAGAAAAAAGTGACATCCTTTAAGAAGAGAACACTGAAAAAAGAAGTTAAAAATATTAATTTCCTGAGGAGATATTTTGAATATAACAATGCCTGAAACGCCCATATACTTAACATTACAGAGGGGAATTTGGAAGCTGAGTGACTAGCAGCCTTAACAGGAAAACTTCACTGACTCCCTGGAAACCTCTGAATGGGCCTCTAACTACTGCTCTGCGGGTCATTTTGGGTATTAATATATATATATATATATATATATATATATATATATATATATATATATATATATATATATACTTTTCCCTATGCATGTTATTTTACTAATTTAAACATAGTGTATGTTAATGAATTTCTTTGAAAATTCTATAAAGACAAATTACAAATTAGGGAAAATCGCGTGAAAAACGCATAATCGGTTGGAGCCCGATATCACAGTTTTGACTAAATTTGAGCAGGCCTCTAGCATTTTATTGACTGAAATACGTAGCTAGGCCAACAGGCAAAGTGATTATTGCATTATTTTACCCTTTGTTTGAAGGTTTATTTTATTATCTTTTATTAAAAAATTTTATAATTTTAATTTTTTTAAAATTAGGATCATATTTGAAATCACTAAAATTTTTTATAGTATTATGATTAGTATATTTAATAGGGATTTTTCCTCACAATGAAACAGTTGTTAAAATATAAAATGGCATTCGCTCATTTCACTTTCCTAACCACATATTCTTGAGTCAAACCGTATATCCTATGTAGGATAAAAAAGTGTATGTATAGCACATGCAAACAGAAGGCAGTCAAAACTACAAGAACAAGAGAACAAGAGGGGTTATGATTTTTATAAAGCTGATAAAAAGGCGCAGTACAGCCTTTGTTAGATGACAGTTTACCATATGACATTTCTGATGATTCCGACGCATATCTGAATGTTGTCATTCACTGCTGTCATAATAAGAAAGTTCAGAATGATACTGGAGATCAAAAATGTTTGTTTCAGCCCATGCACTCAGGGGTTAGGAGCTGTGCATATATAACGTTATCATTTTAGGGGGAGGGAGGGGTCTGGCAAATGATATCACTAGGGGGAGGGGGTGTTTTCTTTTGATATCGTTATCATTTTTAGTCCAACCAAAATTTTCTCTTTTTATTTCTAACTTGGTCTTTACATCAAAATTATATGTTCTCTTTTTTAAGTCTGTTATCTATTTTTATGAAAATTGAAAGTTGCTATTAAAATCATTAAATGGTCATAAAATTATTTAATTCCAAAATGTGGAATACCCCAACGTTTGGCATGCCTATTTCATCTGTCAAATGTGTATGTATATATAATTCGCTGTTCGAGAAACCATATGCGAAGTATGTTTGAAATGATACTTGCGTTTACTAGTAAATAAAAGAGAAAGAATGTTCTCCGCCTATTTTGTTGATAAGAAGTTCTGTCTGTACCCCCCCCCCCCCTTTACCCTCCCAAAGCAAGTACAAGAAGACATTACTACTGTTGAATGCATTATGTAACAAAAAGCTATTATTAAATACATTTAAATAGTAACTATTTCTTTTAAGTGTTGTTTGACATAAAGTTATTTCATTCATAAAGTGATATTTTATTGACCTGTTCATTTGAATCAATGAAGTAAGCGAAAAATAAATGTAACCACAATATTTGTATATCATTCCAGATAACAGAAAAAAAAATCTAAATATGAAAGGAATTTTTTAACATTGATAACGATATCATTAAGGGGAGGGGGGGGGGGGAGTTCGAGGGATGATAACATATGATAACGTAAGGGGAGGGGAAAGGGGTCCAAAATTATCAAAAAAGTTGATAACGCTATATATGTACAGCCCCTTAATAAAAATGCGATATACTAATCATATGTTTAAAAACAGTACAATGTTAAGTACAGAGTATTTACGCAAATTTACTTTGAATTCGAAATTCCGCTATCAAGAAGCAAATAATAATAAGGTTTGGAGCTTCATACTTCTTTTCCCTTCTTATATTAAGCAATTAAGTGCTTGTTAAACTTGAGAGTGTCATAATCTTAAAAATATAAATTAAATATTGTTTGTGAATACCTGTTGCTATTAGAAAAATTGCGTAATTAAATGTCTTGGTATTAGAAAAAACTATAATAACGATAAAACGTGTGTATATTAAAATATTTAAATTGCAGTTATTTAACAACGTATTTAAATAAAATTTATTTATTAAAATATTTAAATTACACAAGAATATTAATTTTCCACATTGCTAACTAAGCGTTAACCAACAAAGTGCAAAATTTCCAAGCCGGGAATCGAACTCGGATCTTTGGAATAACACCCTAATGATGTATCATGAAGCTACGAGGACGATACCCAGTCTAGCATGGACATCTTTCACTGTGTTGGTTTACGGCTAGTTAGCAATGTGAAAATTTTCACGTATTTAATATTCAATAATTTCAAGCGTAATTTCGCTGCTGAAAATTAATTGAAAAATTAATTTAACTTATGTAAGAAATTTTTCAAATTGCAATACACGGATACAGAAAGCATTATGGTATGGAATTCAAGAATTAAATAAAATGTAATTTAAACAATAGTTTACAAGCAAACACCTTACAAATTAATTAAATTAAATAGTTTTATAAATAACGGTAAATATTTATTCCTAATGAATTGAGAACTTGTAAGAAATGCTGAAAAACAAAAATGAATGAAAACTTCTCCGATTACCTATCAACAAGGAACATAAATTTAATTATATTTCTGATTCAAACGAAATTGAAACTAATAAAGTTACAAGTTGAAATATTTATCTTTCAAAATAACTCACGAAAAGAATGTTTATTCGAAGAAGGATTTTAAGATAGTTTCTATGAATTGAATATCATTCTGGAACAGATTGTTTCGAATGTCAGAATTATTTAATTGGAATATAAAAAGTAAAAGACGAGATTTTGTTTGTTTTTTCTTTTAGATTTTAGCTTATCACTTGGAAACTGAGCATTAGCTATTACTGCGACTTAATATTTATTTTTTAAGGATATATTTATTTAAGAAGTATAGTTATAAGGTGTTGAGAAACAACAAAATACAATAGAATTTCAAATTAATTATTACAAGGTGTCTCTTGAAAATCGTCATTAAATTTATGCTATCCTTAAATCGGAGAACGCATTAGAAAAATGAAAATAAAATAAACGTTTTCTATTATCTCTCTGTTCAAAATAATAATAATAATAATAATAATAATAATAATAATAATAATAATAATAATAACTGACGCTGTCACTACCTCCGTACATGAATTTTTTGTGAACCGTAGTATTTGTCAATGAGGTCTTGGTAATATTAAGTAAAATGCTGCATACGAAAATATGTAAATTGATAATATTATAGAGAAATGTTTCATAACTGAAGTAGACAGTTTTTAAATAGAATAATTTTTTTTAAGATCTATTTAATGTTAAAGCTTGTAAAAATTGTTCTACTAAAAAAGTTTTATAGGATCAAAAACAGTACGTAGGAATTTAGTACAGTACATGGGGAAAAATTTACGTCATATTTAAAATGGCAAAATAATAAAATTGTAAACACTTTAAATTAAAAATATATTTACACGATACATTTATTTCATATTTCGAAATGATATTTCAAACTATTTTGCAATTTCTGAGACAGCGCAAATAATAATATTTCCTTTCTAATAACAAAAGCATTTTCACGTGAATATTAAAAAGAGAAAGAAAGCTTTGGCGAAAATTACGTCAGCTTTAAACCAATACATTTAAACTGTCTTGTTTAAAAGAAATTTCTTATAGCGTTGATAAAAAATACTGGTAGTCAAAGACCCCCGAGTAGGATGAAACGTGTTTAAGAGATGTTAGGTAAGTGATGTTTAACTGGTCTTAAATTAAACACGAAAACTGCCAATAGATGCCTTAACAGCAGCTGTTTCGGCCTTAAAATTCCCCAATCAAAGGAAGATGAAAGGAAAGGTCGCCATCGGTTTTTAATTATAATGTAATCTTCCATAGCCGATCAAATTAGCAGATTTTTAGAGTCAGCGGTGTCTATAAATGAGGGTTGGCGAGCGTAAGTCGTAGGCTGCAGAGTCCTCAAGTTAAGGGTGTATTCCGATCCAAACTGCTAATTTTCTGATTCATTTTAAAATTCATTTTTGCTCTCAAACGCATCAAACTTGGATATTCTCTTATTTAGAAACTATATAATGTGTGGTGCTTCTTAATTTTTTGATAAATGCAGAAAATACTGTAAAAAACGCTGTCAAAGTTGGCATTTTGAACAGAATTTTCCGAAGCGGGCGATCTGGGAATGAAAAAAATGGTCATATTGAGAAAATAATTGTTTAAAAATCAAATTCTAATTAATTGAGCTGAAAATGAAATCACACGGCATGTTAAACTTGTCTTCAGAAATCATCCCAGCAAGTTTCATATTTTTACTTTTAAAAATGAGCCTGAAAATGACTCAGAAAATTTCGAGCTGTTGAGGGTGGAAAAATATTTTTTCGAATACACCCTTAAAAAAACAACAACTTGCCAGTAATAGTAGAATTAATTACTATTTACTTGATTAGGTATTTTTTAACATATTATATGACTATTACTTTAGTGTAGGTTGGGATATATCGCTCACCTGCAAGAGAAGCGACACATCTCGACAAAAGTACATTTTACAAGTGAGGTAAAAGTAAAATTGTATTATTTTTACTATAAGATGAAATTGCAGCTCCTAGCTCTGCAGGCAGGAATAAAAGCATGCATAAAAGCATAAAACCCTTAAGTATGAAGACGTAGGATGAGGTTTGGAGGGTAAGGTAATTTTACTTCTGTGATCTTGTGTTACTTCTGTGAAAATTGCTGTGATCACAAATGGACATATAGCGTGATAAAGGGATTTTCCGTATGAAACTGTTTGTGTAGCCAGGTAGCCTTATGGCAGACGTATTAGTGGAATAAAACGAAAAAATTAATTTTTGCGAGATGTGTCACTTTTCTTGCGGATGAGCGATACATAATGTTTGACTTTCTGTGCTTTAATGTTGATTCGCATGAAATACCCAGTAAATGCACTACAATCCTAAAAAAAAAAAAAAAATTAATGGATTTTGTTTGTTTAGCAACTCGACAAATTGGGCAAATCCGATGATTCCGCTTATTGAAAAATTGCTTAAAAAACTTAAAATTCATAAAAATTATTCTTAAATAGAGGGAGACCACTGTTAAAATATAAGGTCATAAGATATAGAAATAAATAAAGTAAAATTAGAATCATAAACAATTATCATAAATTTGAGAAAATCGTCAAATTGGCGACATACGGCATTTAAATTTCTTCCTTTTTTAAGTACCAAAATGACAGAAGTCATAGTAATTCAGGAAAAATTGACATTCAAATTTATTAGAAATTTTCTGATTCAAATCTTAAACAGTTCTGATAAATTTAAATAGTAAATAACCAATCCTAACAAATTAAGTATTTTCATGAAGTATTCCAAAAACTTGATAAGCGTTTCTCTATGCAACTAGAAATCTCAACTAGACATATGAGTTATACTGTAAAAAAGACAAATGTTTCATAATCGAGGAAATATAGTATAACCACGAACGAAAATATACAATAACCTCTTCCCAATCACCCACGATTCTGAAAAGCATCCTTTATCTTTAGCAACCTCAGAAACCAATATTTTTCGAGATCTAAAAAAAAAATTTATTAAACTAAAGTTTCTTTTGTTGCCAATGATTTTCTTAAATGTATCCGAGTAGATTTTATAGCATATTAATCCCTTTTCATAACATGGTTATCGGTTTTTCCGAGGCTATTAATTCACAAGTAAATATTTTGATGTTCAACAAACGTGTTTTAGAGGCAAACATAGTAAATTAGCAGCATCACCATTAACATTCAAATTAATATTGTTTTGAGATTCTTGAATCTATTCATTCAATTACACAGCTAAAAATGACCAGTTAGGTATTGATAGCATCCGGTTGAGAAAATTAATTAATACACTATAAAAACTACTCGGAAACGTTTCCGAAAACCAGCGGAAGCAAAAGAAACTTTGTTTATATATATATTTCTTTAAATATCAAAAATATATTCTTTACTGAGGTTTCTAAAGATAAAGCACGCTTTTATAAATCGTGTAAAACTCGGAAGACGCTATTGTTAATTTACGTTCGACTTTATGTTATATTATGTAGATTAAGAAACATTTTAACAGTGCAAATCCTGTTTGAATGATTAGTCCAAATAAGAATTGAAGAATACTTTTGTGAATAGAATACCATTGAAAAGAAGAAGTTTGTGATGTTTCAAATTCACTTAATCAAAAGTACAAAAGTGGAACTCGAGGTTTTGTTTTTTAGATTAATAATAAAAAGAAATCTGCAGAACTTTAAACTGTCAAAGTTCAATCCTAAAGTTCAGTAGATATATAGAACATCACAAAAGCACACTACGCATTACCCAACTAAATATGGGAACTTAATTATATTTGTCTTCCTTATATTTGTCTGGAATTGAAATAGATAAAGTTAATGTCTGAAATATTAATATTTCAAATTAACACAACAAAACGGTGTTTATTCGAGTTAAATTTTCAAGATTGTTTTTCCAATTGAACACTATTCAAAAGACGACTGTTTCGGATTCACTTAATTGAAAGTTCAAAAGCTAAACCCGTAAATTTTTTTAGACTTTATTTTGTAGAGTCTGTCTAAAAATGTCCTTAGGCAGAACCAGAGAAGTTCGTTTATTAAATAATAATATAAAATTAAACAAAAGTATTATGTACTTATCAGATTCTATAAAAGTATTCAAATAAATCACATAAAACTGAATAAATGGGTAATTTATCATAACTTTAGTAAAAATTGATAAGAACTGTAGCTATACAGTGTCTCAAAAGTTTAGGCACAATGGGAAAAGCACATAACTGATACTTTTAGATAATGATCTTTATTTATAGTAGTTTCTTAGTTTGGGATAACTTCGACAACGATGATGTGAAGAGTTTTTGGCCGAGGAGCCTGGGACCTATGTCCCACATCCTCGAATACAGGATACTTTGGATATATGACAAGGTGAGAGTCCTTGGACAGCAGTGAGAAAAAGGAAAAATGGGATGGGGAAGGGACAACTTAAGTTGTTGAGTTCAACACACACACACACACACACACAAAAAAAGAAAAATTTAATAACAATTTTAAAATTAAGAAGTTAAAAATTTAAATATTCAAAATTAAAAGGGTAAACACCTAGCCGTTGGGCTACGTCTCCCGCGCCAAGTTCAACGCGGCGCATAAAGCAGCCAACGAAAAAGCGGGTTACCGTGGCTTCACCCGATATACGCAGACTCTGGCCTTGAAAAAGCCCTTTGTGTACCTCAAATCGACCGCGGATTAGGAGAGCTGCACACAACGACAGCCGTGGGGGGATGACTGAAGTAATTAAGTTTCATTTGAATCAATAAATTTTTGAAATATTAACGTGGCAAATAATATCATTTTTTCCAATGACTTTTTTCAGTTCTTTAGTAGATTCACGTGGACCATATTCTTCCTTTCGGTTCAAGGCTATAAAAATCGCCATTTTCCATTTGTGACGTCACTGGAATACTGTTCTTTGTACTTACCGCATGCAAACGATTACAGAAATTTGTATTTACACTTAAAGGAATATAAATAGTTTAACATCCGTTTCCAACTAATAATCCATAAAGAAATTAACCCTATTCTTCCTTTCGGTTCGAGGCTATAAAAATCGCCAGTTTACCTTTTGTGACGTCACAGGAAAATTGTCCATTGCCTGCCATTCTTGTGCACACCTCGGACTAAGATAGTCCGTTTGTTCTCACTTGAGTTTGTTTGGTGACTTAAACCTATCCAATCTAAAACATTTACCTTTTGCGCGGAAAGACACTGTTTTATACTATGTGAGTTGGTGCTTGAAGCATTGCGGGAAGAAATCTCCTGTTTAAACCCTCCAAGGTATCATCCGATGAAAGTAGATGTTGTTGAAGTATCTCATGATACTTTGTGTTGAATTCTGTGTCCTTCCAGAACGGCCAGAGAGGTTTAGCTTTAAGGACAATCGCGTCCTAAAACATTAGAGATTTACCTCCTTGTCGTCTACTGAAGAAAAGAACGGGATTATTTTCTGAGGTCATGCCAAATAGCGATTCCAGCAATCAGCACCATTCATAATTAACTTCTTTTCGTGATTGAATAATAGGGTGAGCCTCGTACGACCTGTACTTTCAAGCAGAATCCATTATTACATGTATATGATGTGATTTTTGGCGCGTTTAGCAAGACATTTCAAAAGAAAAAGTTCTTTCATTCTCTTATGCGTCCATGTATTGTGTCCTTTCAGACACTGATAGCAATTGAAAAGATATCATTTTTAATTTTATTTTTAATATATTGTTTTGACACCAATCTTCCAATTTTTCGATTGGTCTGAACACTTGTTACACTTGGTCGCCCACTCTATTTCTAGCACGTATTTATTATATATCTCGTTTCTAAAGTTTTAATATTCTAGAAATTTTAATAAAGGCTTACCTTTAAATTTTAAGGGTCTTGTATCCTTTAAAAGCGTCGAAAATTAACGAAAAATTTCAAAGTTTGAATTAGTCTATCTTCAAAACTTTTTTATGTATTAACATGAATTTTTCGATATTGATTAAACAGATTGTGCTTTGTAATATGCTACCATTAGAAATTTATTAGCCTTTTACAGAATTTGTGTATTGTTGAAATCAAAATAGCTCTTTTTTTTATCCCAGAAATCATTGCGCGCATGATATCTTGAGAAAGTATGCATGGATTGTCATGAAATTTGATAAAGATTCTAAACAAATATGTGTGTTTAAAATTAACTACTTTTAAGTATTTACAATGGTAATATTTTTAGTTATGACTATTTTTACTCATTAAAAATACAAAATTTTTATTTATTTTTTACAAAAATATTTTTTTTATTGTTAATGAAATAATTTTTGTCTAAGAGTAGTTCATTTTAAGCACACATATATGTTTAGTATCTTTACAAAAATTCATGGCAATCTATACACACCTTCTCAAGATATCATGCGCGCGATGACTTCTGGAGTAAAAAAAAAGAGCTATTTTGATTTCAACAATACACAAATTTTGTAAAAGGCTGATAAATTTCTAATGACAGCCTATTAGAAAACACAATCTGTTTAATCAATATCCAAAATTTCATGTTTATACATAAAAAGGTTTTGAAGATAGACAAATTCAAACTTTGAATTTTGTCGTTAATTTTCTTCGCGTTTAAAAGGTACAAGACCCCTTAACATAAAAATCTCAAAATTTCCTCTTTTGTGAAATCCATAACCTTCAGCAATTTGAATAACCAACGGAAATTGAATATTCGTTATTATACGAATCAGGTAAAGCAGTTTGTTCATTCGATCCGTTTTTTTTTTTTTTTTTTTTTTTTTTTTTTTTTTTTTTTTTTTTGCTTGAATCTAATCCAGCATTTATTAAAATTTGCAGAATGTGCCTAAAAATTTTAGAAAATAGTTTTCTAACAAAAATAAAAAAGGCGTCTTTTTGTAAATAAATAGTAGTGAAAGTTTCATTGTAATATCCTTATTATGTTTCATTTCTGTTACATTTTCTATATGTATTTTGAAATTATTCTATATATTTATCCTTCCAATTTTATTGTTATATTTTAATGTATACGTAAACATTTAAGGTAGACTGCATGTTTAGAATTTTGCATTAGTAGTTCTTACAATATAATTATTTAGCATTTTAGGGTAAACTTAACAAAACAGAATAGAAGTAAGGTGACAAAAAATATCGAAATAGTTAAGTTAATAGTTAAAACATTTAAATAATCTTAAAAATTGTTTGCAAATAATTTGGAACAAATGCAAATTAGATTTTCACTGGAATTGCTCTTGAACTTGAATAGAAGTTATTTATTAAAATTTTTAAATAAAGTAGTAGATCTGCTGAATTAGAATGCACAAATACAGCAAACATTATTTTATAAAATTAAGGAATAAAACAGGATGAATTTGCTTAACTTATTTAATAATTTAAAAACACTATACAAATAAAGTATAGTAAATACATTATTGAAATAGTGACAAATGTCAAATCTTAACAAATTATTTTTTTATGAAATATTACAGAAATTGTAAATAGATTTAGCCTTTTACTTACCATTTAGAAACATAATCTTATTTGTCCGCTAAACAAATTGAAATTGAAACTAATAAAATTACTGATTGAGATACTTATTTTTCAAAATAACTCATTGAAAGAATGTTAATTCGAAGAAAGATTTCAAAAATGTTTATTTAAACTGAATATCATTCAACAGCAGATTCTTTTAATTTTCAGAATTGCTTCATTGGAAGTTCAAATGAAGATCGAGAAATTACTTTTTCGATTGTTAGTTGAGAATTTTACAATCATCGCTATTGTGACTTAATATACACTAGTGTGCAAATCTTATGCAACAGTCACAAAATGGTTTTTTTAACACGTGAATATTCAAAAGATAATAATGTAATTCAAATAGGTACTATCCCTACAACAGAGCTAGTCGATGGGTCATCTTCTTCACGTCACACATCGCCACAAGTGTCACAGTCACTACGGTGGAACAAAATGTAGGATCTTTCATTCGTCTCAATATTACTCTCAAATGATCTTCATATAGTGACCCCGCTGGGAATTGACCGTGACTATTATTTGTGATGAGTCACCAGGTCACATATCAACGAAGTCAACTTGTGATTCTCATGTGACTGGCATATGAAGAGTCAATTTTGAAGTCATAGTGAGCATTGAATTACGATGGGTCACCAAATAGTGTCACAATAAATTCACGTGGTGACTTTCAGGTGATCTAGACTATTGTGAAGTCGCCATTGCACTCCTTTGTGAAAAGTCACCAGATGATTTCATTTTCTGTCACTTGGGAACTCGTCGCAAACTATCATGGGGACTTTACAATGGAGTCTCCAAATGATGACCACATGAGAGATACAAAGTAACTTCATTGTAAAGTCACCTGGTGACTCGTCACAAAACAGCACTCGTAGTAACTTCTCAATAGCGTGACCAAGTGAATGTAAAAATGCGACGAATGAAAGGTATCACATTTCAGTTCATTGTAGTGACTGTGACTCTTGTGACCATTTGTCGTGTCATGGAGAGTTCACATAGGCTGGCTGTGCCGTTAGGGTAGTATCTATTTTCTGAACTTTCTGTTTATAGAATTTTCTTTCGATCATTCACGTATTCAAAAATAAGCATTTTGTGACTGTTGCTTAAGTTTTGCACACTAGTGTAATATATATTTTAAAGATACCTAAATAAAACAGCGCATCGATTATGGGCAAATGCGGAATTGTCCCTAGCCAACGCTCTCAAGAACGCTCCATTTTGATCCTAATCTAAATTACAAAACTGTTAACTCTCATTTCATAAACTTAAGTTACCATGCAAATATTCAAAACACTCTTATAGACAAAGAAATAGAAAATATTGGAGTTTTAAACAATTTTCGTGGAAAATATCGCCTTCTTGAAAAATAAGCAGAATTAGACGAAAAATCGAACTAGTTGGATGTGAAAATCCCAAAACTTTCTTGTATCTCATACATTTTAATATTTCAAAAAGTAGTTAACAATGTTGATACTTCATTATTATTAGTTCAATACTAAACCAACTTTGACTTTCGTCTTAAATTTCAGCTTCAGTTAATTAATTGAAGTAAAAACGGGTTAATCTCGATCATGATATTTATTAAAAGCAATAGTTTTTATTTATTCTGTTGTACATCAACTGTTTGCGAATAGGATGAGAAGTTTCCGTCACTTCACGAGCCGCTTATGTACAATATACTAAGAAAAATCAATAAAATTATGCAAAAATCGCTATTACAGCGGCCCTTTCCGTCGAAATATTTCGGAATTAAACGAGGACCTGCTGGCCATAGTAAGAAACATACATAAAAAATTTGGTTCAATTCTATGCATGCCTTCATACACTTTTCTATGGTACAAGTTCAAGTTCAAGTTCTGACCAGGAAGGGAAGCCTACCAAATGGCTTGAGCACAACAAGCTCTGCCCTGCTAAGTATGTTTACTAAGACTCCCGTGTATTGAAAGATTTTAAAAAGATTTCACAATCTCATTACAGCTAGTAGCCCAGTTGCCTGAGCGTGCTACTTAACAATATCAGACATGGATTAAATGAGAACTGTAAACAGTTTGAAATGAACCGCTGGTTATTATAAAAATGCACTTTTCTCATTCCACATAAATGTTTACAACAATACCTCTAAGTACAAAACTACAAGTTTGATGCCATTAAAAATGCTGATGCTGATACACATGTTCAGCTGTTGTCTGATTGTTAAAATGCAGACGGACACAGGGACGCATGGACAGGCGGACAGACAGACCTTTTGTATAAACATGTTTTTGGGGATCTCTGACGGCTAAAACCTGTAAATTCGTCGAAAACCGGAAGTCGAAAAAAATTTCGATTATAATACCTTCTTCTATCGAAGATAGAAGATAGTAAAAATCGCAGAAATCATCGCGAAAATTCTCGGGAATTTGTAGTTTTATAATATAAAGTTGCAACAAATATTGGAATATTTAACCTTTCTTTCTTATAATATCTGTACGACTAACAGTAATTTGCGATTAGAAACAAATACTTCTGCGAAGATCAATGCATTAATTAAAAAGTGGATAAATAGTTGAAATATTCCCAGGCATCTTGTTTAGCCACATCTACCTCAAGAAATACACGATAAAACTAGTTTTTTGCAGATTGTATTTTTTTCGATGCAGGCTCACCAATAGAATAGATTGAAAGAGATAACTCGATTTTGAACGAGGTGAGTTTTGAAACTCACGTCCTCATATATATGTATATAGGTATATATATATATCACCATTATATAATATTACAATTCATCATCTTTTTTTTTTAAAAATAAAAATTATTAAATTGAGTATCAATACATTACACTGACATTATACATAACAAAGTTGGATCAACTATTATTAATTTAACTAATCATTAATGAATTTTTTAATATATTTATATCCTACCAATATATGAAGTATTAAAAATTCTTTTCTTGAGAAATTGCGAAATTTTAAATTGAGTTAATTTCATTATCCGGTGGATTTAACATAAAGACTTTTCGTATTTTCTCTTACCCGTTTAAGGGTATCATTTCATTTTGTTTGTTTGGCTTTAGGTAAAATTAAATCATATAATTAAATATGCTTTTCAGATATACAAACATTTGCTGTTGGTACTGCCATCTTAGTTCTCATATTAAAAGATTAAGGACCTAATATTTCTGCATTAATAATTTTGATTTATTAATTAAAGGATAAAGTGTTTTGAAAGGAACATTAAACGGAACCCTCTGTGCGATCTTCGATCATGCTTACCAACTCTTTTCTTCCCTGCATGAGACATAAGGCTGCATTCAGAAAGAGAAAGTGCTCACTGTCTCATGTTAAAATAATAAAACCTTTCTCTTTCAATCCCATTTGTGGTTTCTAATAAAAGGACGGACGGTTCAACAATGGGTCAGGAGATAAGATTAGATCGAACTAAAAGGTGATTCTCGCCTTCTGTATGACATCTTGCACTTTCCTTGTAAAGTCATAAGAGATGAAAAACACCGCGTAAGTACAATAAAGCGCCGCCTACCCCTCCCCCTCGCCCCAAAAAAAAGACCGCGAGTAGACTGATAGGTCTGTCTGGAGCTTAAAGTTCTAAATGGGGAAAAGGGAATGCATCGTTTTTCAAGGTGAAGAAAAAGAACTATAACGAGTTTCCACTTTGGGAGAGCTATGGCAACATAACAAGTAAAAAGGAAGGTGAAGCTCATTATTGAAAGTTCATTATACAAAGTTTTCTTACAAAAGATCTTCATTTTCCTTTTTGGGGAAATATCTTACGTTAACGAAGAAAAGCTTTGTATTGGCTTGATAAATTATTCCTAAGCGTTTGTTTCTTTTTTTTTTTTCAAATTTGTTTTAAGCAAAAGTATTAGAACAAATTAACCGATAATATACTCTCCATTATTGTTTATAACTTCCTCTCATCGTTAAATAAGTTTTTTGATGTCTAGGTGATAGACATCTGCAGGTTTCAACTCAAGGGTTTCATCCAATCAAGCCCTCAATTTTGCAGATTGATACAGCACACAAAGTGTTCGAAAGCGAACGAAATACGTGGAAATCTGAAGGCGCCAAATGTAGAGAATATGGAAAATACTAAAATAAATGGTGCCAAAAAAGCTCTTATTTTTACCACTTTGCATACTGTTTTAATGACGTAAAAATACCGTACGCAAAACCTATACTCAAAAAGCAATAAAATTGAAAATCAAAATACGCTCAATTGCAGAGCAAGAAATACTCTTTCAAATAATATTTAGCCTAAGCGTTTCATTTCTACGTGCATTTTTAAATTTGAAAAAAAAAAGTTCACGAATTATTACTCAACCAAATATTTTTTAAGTTACCTAAAACACTGCAGAAATATATATATATCGCTCTATCTATCTATCTATCTATCTATAACCATCTATACATAAATATCTATATACAGAGTATCCATAATTAAACTACCCTACTTTAAAGTTGCCTACAGGCGAAAATACTGGTCAGAAAGTTCTGAAATTTTGTGAAGGACATAATTGAGAGATAAGATTTGTTTAAGCGAAAAAAGTTCAAAATTTCGCCATCAGAGGGCACTTTTTAAGGAATTACACATTTAGCCACCACCCACTGAATACTAGGCCTGAGCTCTGACAGAAAAATTGTGGCTTTCGTAGGCGAAATTTTTTCAGAAATTGTATCGTCCGTTCAATTCGAACACAAATAATTTTTAAAAGTTTTTACGCTTTATTTTTCTCAGTTGAAATAAGACAGAACACCCTATGAGAAATATTCAGGGGGAGGTGATTTAGCATACATTTAGAATAGTTTACAAATTTTATTACAACTAAACATTCTCAACATAACTTTTTTTACTAAATCAGAAATTTCGAATGCACACCAGGAAATTTTAATAGTCGTTTTGTCTTGTTTAATTTAGGATATTAGGTAATTGTTTAAAGCAAGAAATATTCTTTCAGAATTTCCGGTTACAGTTGCAAATTTATGAATTAAAGAAAGACAAAACTGACAACTGTGATCTGGAATAATCTGGTAACATTTCACTGCCAGAAGACGTAATATCCTCCAATTTAAAGAAAAATGCAAATAAATTTTTGTCGACGTCACTCAGCAGCTATTATAAAATCTATAAACTCTCACGGAGATTTTGTTTTCAATGTATTTGCTATTGATAATCAAAATGACATTAAGTTTATCAGACTGAGCTTTGTTAGTAAAATTGTTTTATCAAAACGGTAATTCCGCATTAGTTGCTCTATGGAAATGTTAGACTTCGAAGGGGATACTGAAAGGTTCATTGACTGTTAAAAATTTTCGATTAATAGTAGCCAAATTTGAAAAAAAGACAAGATCGTTGAATGTTCGAAATGGAAGAGTAAGAAAACATGTTTCTCTTGAAGCAATAGAAAAACTTGCAATTCAGGTGAAAGAGGACTAAGCTTCCAACGTACAGGCTAGTACCAGTGTCTGACATGTGGAAGAAGCATTGGATATGCCTCGTTCAACTATCCAAAAGAATACGCGGATTATCCTCAGGTATTATCCCTACAAACTTCAGCTTGTGCAGGAGATGCTTCCACATGATTTTGAGACTCGACACCGGTCCTCCCCGTAAGGCATGGTGACGTCTCGGCGACGTCATTGTGAAGTCACACTGTGATTTTGTGACCGTCGATGTGACGTCACAGTGACTAGAATGCGAGGTCGTTATGGCCGTTTTAGAGGTCGTTTGTGACGTCACATTGTGACCACTCTGTGAAGTCACGGTGTGACAAATTTGTGAAAAGTGTGTCATTTGTGACTATTTTGGCATTAACTTTGTGACGAACCTGTGACAAAAGTGACAATCCTTTGAAGTCACACAGTGACCTATTTGTGAAATATGTGTCATTTGTGACGAACTTGTCATAAACACTGTGATTTCAAATGAAAATCAAATTTCAAATTAATTGCTTAAAAGACGCAAATAGTGAAAAAGATTCCAAACTGGGACTCGAACCCGGGCCATGAGTACAACGCACTGACATTTTACCGACTAAATCACATGAAACGATACCCGGGCTGGAAAATTTCTCACTATTACGTGTTGGCAAGGCTACAAACGCAGCACAAGATGGAATATTTAGCGTGAGCCACCAACATGATGCAAACACGAAACTTAATTAAATCCAGCATCGATTGAAATTATATTAATACTTGAAAATTTTTACAGAGAGAACCATTCGCCTTGCATACAATATTTCAAACGAAAATCAAATTTCAAATTAATTGCTTAAAAGGCAATTTTAATTTGAAATGTTGTATGCAAGGCGAATATTTCTCCCTGGAAAAATTTCCAATTATTAATATAGTTTCAATCGATGCTGGATTTATTTAAGTTTCGTGTTTACCCCATGTCGGTGGATCACGATAAATATTCCATCTTGTGCTGCGTTTGTAACCTTGCCAACATGTAATAGTGAGAAATTTTTCAGGCTGGGCGTCGTTCCATGTGGTTTAGTCGGTAGAATGTCATTGTACTATACTGATGGCCCGGGTTCGAGTCCCGGCATGGAATCTTTTTCACTATGTTGGCCTTTGCGCCTTTTAAGCAATTAATTTGATATTTGAATTTCATTTGAAATATTGTATATAAGGCGAAGGATTCTCTATGGAAAAATTTCTAAGTATTAATACAGCGATGAATTTTGAAATAAACTTTTGCTGTAAATATAAAACCTTATCTTTTTACCGTACTTTTTAGCAAAATATCGCTATTTTGGAGTCCTATTCTTCTAAAATATTTTAAATTTTTCCACTTAAAAAACAATGCTCATCAACTGACATATTTTTTTATTAAGTTCTATACTTGATATTAAGTTCAAGCTTGATATTTAGAATGTGTAAGGTTTTTAATTTGTTGTGATTTGTCATTGCTTTTTTAAATACGAACATGGAGACTAACGGATATTAATACAACTATTATTTATAGAGCGGCATGATAAGCGATATTTATTTTTTTTTTTCGCGTGTATATTGTATTTTGTGAATATGAGCTAAATATATTTGGTATGTTTTATAGGAAAAGACTGATCTGGGAAATAGGAAAAAAAAACGAGTAAGAAAAATCATGCGTTAAGCATAGATTATAAAATACTTTCCAACACTTTCTGAATGCTTTAACAAGACATCGTAATTTAGGGAAATGACGTAAATAAGATAACTAAGTAAACATTTTAGAAAACGCATAAAACATATGAAAAACTGATTTCAGCAGTTACCGTCCATAGCCAAATATGTTTTTCAATTCTTTTGAACAGCCCTGTATTTGATCTGTAGGTTGATACACTGAAAAAAATGAAGTACTCAAAAATGAGTAAACCTACGTACTCATATCGAATTGGATATTTTTGGATCAAAAATGAACCTATGCTTTCTCTATTTTGAAACATCACATGTTATCAAACCCAAACAAACGAATAATTTTGTACCCTGTAATGGTTCATTTCATTTATGGCGGCATAAATGATGTTTATTAATGTAAATATTAAATTGTGCACAGCATTTTAAAAATAATTTAAAAGTGCTTGGAAATAATGCTCTTGTCATAAAAATATTCGATTTGAGTATCTTGTTAAGAATTTTGCTATTTTTCTTAATAAATAATCAATTAAACATTTCTTGTTAAGAACTTTGAACGGGAAATAAATGTCAGTACATTTTTACTTTCAATTTCAGGTTGTTGTTTTTTTTTTTGGGGGGGGGGGGGGGCGGGGGGCAGTACATAACGATTCATATTTGATCACAACCATGGAATAAAAAATGAGTCCATGTGTTTCTCAACTTTGAGTACATTTGGATCGGAGCTATTTTGAGTATGTGACGCATTTAAAATTGAGTACTTTTTACTCAATTTTGAGTACCCATTTTTTTTAAGTGTATATATACTATATAATGGGAAAACTTAGTTTAGCAAGAAAACGCCTAACAGGTTGAAATTCTTTTTCAGCAATTTATACTAATGTATGGAAACATACTTGAATACTTTTGAACAACCCTGTAGTTTACATAGAATCTTTATTACACGCCATTATTTAGTTAACATTTAATTCAAACTAAGACACTCTAAAAACTGCTGAAATCACATTTCCAGAAATTATAATATATAGACAGCCATATATCCAATTCTTTACGTGACCCTGTACATCATTTTATCTATATTCTACAAACATTTCTTGGTAAATTAAATGCAGTTCAGCGAAAAAAAGTATAACTAATTTAAAAACCACCTTTAAGCAATTTGCGCCCATACCCAGTAATCCTTACGAATACTTTTGTGTAACCTTTTATAGGAATTATAGCATTTATATACACTATATACTATGCATAAATATAGTTAATCATAAAAGCGCATATCATAATTAAAAATACATTTCCAGCAATCATCGCTAATGAACAGTATTTCGGATACAATATAGTATCCGTTTTTTTGTCCCTGTTTTTTTGTGTCCCTGTGTTTTGTGTGTCCCTGTTTTGTGTGTCCCTGTAAATGCTATATACGTATTATTCGTATTATACATGAAATAATTTATAGTATGTAAACCTCAGCGACATATATCAATTTCATTATATATGAAATAGATTAACATAATTAAAGTATGCCGCAAACAATTCCCTCCACCCCTATATCATTATGTATTTGAATTCCTTTTTTAGCCCTGTAAATGAACAATAACTATTCTTTGCATCGCATAGTCAACAGAATGCATATTTTAGTGCATTTCATAAATGCATATAAATTTTATTCTGTTTGAAAGCGTGCGTAAAATCATTAAAAACCATTTGAAACGATTTTTCCCCATAGGCCGTAATGTAACGGAAAACTTTTGGCTGTCCCTGTAAATGAACAAAGCATGCTACAAACTTCATTACAAATAGGTACCGTGCTATGGTAAATGTCAATAACATCCAAAAATTTCAGGGCAATCCGAGTATATTTTCGAGAGTTAGAGTGCGGACAGACTGCTAGACGGACAGACGGAGAGACAAACCGAAGTCATAAGCACTTTTCAACTTGTGTCCTATATTATGTATCCTGTATTGTATGAACTTTTAAAAAATATATACTAAAGCAGTTTAATCTATAACTTCCTATCAGGCGTAAAAAACACTTTATTTCAATGCTTAAATGTCATATTTTACTTTTTAGTGCCAATAATTACGCGTATCATAAACGTAGAAAATGAATTTACAATAGAAGAAAATTTAATAACCGATTCAGAATGTCTATAATTAAATGTTTGATTAAAATCACAAACAGAAAAAATGCTTACATACAATTTAAATAATAAATATACCAATTTGAAAAACACTAAAAACTAGTTGTATGTGCCAATCCCATAACTTTCTTCTATTTTATACATCTTAATATTTTAAAACTAGTTACACATGTTAATACTTCAATATTATTAGTTCATTACTATACCAACTTTGATTTTCATCTTAAATTTCTGCTTCAGTCAATTAAATGAATTAAAAACGAGTTAGTATCATGATATTTGTTAAAATTAATAGTTTTTCCTTATTCTGTTGTTATCAGATGTTTGCGAATAGCCGGCTTAGCAGGAAGTGAGTTCCCGACTTTGCACGAACCGCCGATGGACAATAGAACTACGAAAAATCAAGAAAAGTATACAAAAATCGCTATCACAGAGCCCCTTTACCGCGCGATATTTCCAAACTCAAGGAGGACCTGATGGCCAAAGCCAAAAACATGCACGAAAAATTTGGTTCAATTGTATGCATAATTTTATACACTTTTCGATTGTACAATAAAGAAAATGGTACAGACACCGTAATTATAGCGAACTCTTCCAGCGGAATTTTTCCAAATTCTGGGAGGACCTTCATGACATGACCAAAAAAACAACAAAAATTTGGCTCAATTCTATGCATAACTTCATATACTTTTCGATGGTACAATATTCAAAATGTCACAAAAATCGCTATTACAGCGACCCCTACCGGCGATTTTTTTTCAAATTAAGGAAGGACTTGCTTGCAATAGCCAAAAACTTAAAATAAAAATTTGTTTCAATTCTATGCATAACTTCATACACTTTTTGATAGTACAATATGTAAAATCGCTATTACTGCGCCCCCTAGCGGCGAATTCTTTCCAAATTCAGGGAGGACATACCTGCCATATTCAAAAACTTAAAATAAAAATTTGTTTCAATTCTATGCAAAACTTCATATGCTTTTGGATGGTACAATATTCAAAATCGCACAAAAATCGCTATTACAGTGCCCCCTACCGTCGATTTTTTTCCTAATTCAGGGAGGATCTGCTTGCCATAGTCAAAAACTTAAAATAAAAATTTGGTTAAATTCTATGCATAACTTCATACACTTTTGGATGGTACAATATTCAAAATCGCACAAAAATACCTGTTACAGCGCCTCCTACCGGCGAATTTTTTCCAAATTCAGGGAGGACCTACCTGCCATATACAAAAACTTAAAATAGAAATTTGGTTAAATTCTATGCATAACTTCATATACTTTTCGATGGTACAATATTCAAAATGTCACAAAAATCGCTATTACAGCGACCCCTACCGGCGAATTTTTTCAAATTAAGGAAGGACCTGCTTGCCATAGCCAAGAACTTAAAATAAAAATTTGTTTCAATTCTATGCATAACTTCATACACTTTTTGATAGTACAATAAGCAAAATCGCTATTACAGCACCCCCTAGCGGCGAATTCTTTCCAAATTCAGGGAGGACATACCTGCCATATTCAAAAACTTAAAATAAAAATTTGTTTCAATACTATGCAAAACTTCATATGCTTTTGGATGGTACAATATTCAAATTCGCACAAAAATCGCTATTACAGCGGCCCCTACCGTCGATTTTTTTCCTAATTCAGGGAGGATCTGCTTGCCATAGTCAAAAACTTAAAATAAAAATTTGGTTAAATTCTATGCATAACTTCATATACTTTTGGATGGTACAATATTCAAAATCGCACAAAAATCGCTATTACAGCGCCCCTACCGGCGTGTTTTTTCCAAATTCAGCGAGGATCTGCTTGCCATAGCCAAAAACTTAAAATAGAAATTTGGTTCAATTCTATGCATAACTTCATACACTTTTTGATGGTACAATGGCGACAGACAGACGGACAGACGGACACACGAACAGACAGACATTTTTATAAACATGTTTTTTTGGGATCTCTGACCCCTAAAACATGTAAATCCGTCGAAAACCGGAAGTCGAAAAAAATTTCGATTACAATACTTTCTTCTATTGAAGATAGAAGAAAGTAATAATAATTAGTATTTATAATTGTACTATTAAACAACAGCAAACTACGATAGATAAATTAAATGCATTATTAGATTTAACAATATCTCAAAAATATTTCCATGTGGTATAAGGGATTCCTATTATTTTATAATTTTGGTAAATGTTAAATCTGAAAACATTGGTTTGAAGATTTAGGATTTTAAAAGATAATTAAAAATATTATTAGCACTAAAAGAAAATTCTTTCAAATTTTTCACTACTGTAATATGTAAAAATACATTTTCCCAGTATAATATTAATTTCTAATCTGAAACAGTTTCGTAATCTCATGATAATCGAACATCATATTTAACCCCAAAATAATAATAACTATAAGTGTTAGTAATAAAAAAAATAGTAAGAAGCCGATAAAATAATTCCAAATCATTGTCGTTCCATACATTTTCAATCTCAAGTAAGAGTAAATTAATGTTTATATTAATTGCAGTATGAATGTAGGCATGAATCAATCTTTGCGCAGTTTTTTTTTTTTTTTTTTTTTTTTTTTTTTTTTTTTTTTTTCAAGCGATGGCAAATTAAGATATTTTTCTTTACAGTTATCGAATTGGAAAATATCGCTTCTGACAGTTAAAGATCAGTCTCTTACAAATATAACACAAAACTATTTAACTCATAATATACACATCTGGGATAAAATATTTAAATTAAATAAGACTTACATTCCATTACGTTCCATTAATATCCGTGTATCCTAAAATGGTCATTTCCTTATCTTAAAGTGTTGTAGACGTTGTGATGTTTTAAAAACAGTGAATTATTTCCCGCGTCTTCTCATATTTATTTATTTATTTATTTATTTTTTTTTTGTGGGCTGACGATTTTCAAGCAGATGGTCTGTTACAGATTATTTGTTTTTGTATGCAAGACATATGGAACTTGAATGCGCAGTAATTTTCTGAAAGTATCGTTAATTAAAATTTTGTATTTGAAGAAATGTCCAATGTATTTAACCTTTTCTTTTTATCCGTACCAAATAATTCAAGTAAAATGTATTGTAAAGTTCCTTTTTTCTAAATAATTATAATAATAATATTCATAATTAGAGTTTATTAGATAAAACATTGTTTAAATTTTTAAAAGGTGTAAAAATAAATTTAATGGTAATAACGACCCCCCCCCCTTTTTTTTTCTTTTTTTTTTAAAGTAAAGTTTTTTTTGCACAAATTTTGTATATTTCTTTTATTTTCGGAAAATGCTAATTTTATTTAAAAAGTCTGAAAGAAGTAGAATTTATGACTTGAATACAAATTATAAAAATATTCTAAAGCAAGAAATGCATAGATGACTAAACTCTGAAGACTCTTTCTACGTGCTCATTAAAAGGTGCAGATTTAACTGTAATAGAAAATTTTTAGTTTGAAACCACAGAAGTTTTTTGAATAATCTTGATAGGTAAAAAAAGAAAAAAATTAATAAATTTCCTCCCAGCAAACTAAATATGTAAAGTGTATAAATTTAATATTCCTAATTCTAAATATATTATCCAAATGCTAGATAAAAATGAAATCATGAATAAGTATACATTCACTGTCTTAGATACAGCGTCGTACTGGCATAACTGAGAGGGCGGTGGCAAAATGGATAAAAAGGGCGCCGATTGCCTTACAAAAGGGCGCAAATGCTTATATATATATATATATATATATATATAATACATACACATACACGCGCACATACTATATAAATTATGTATAAAAAATCACTTTAAAAATATATACGAGTATATTGCTATAGCGAAAATTTTATTCCTAAAATAATTATGACACCCAAATTAGTATTTTACACTTAGTCCAGTCAAATTAGGCAGATTTTGGGTCATTTTAGGACATAATTATGAGAGTTTTGAAACTTGGTAACATTGTTTGGGAGGGTCTACTAATGAACATACTAAAAGTCCTAATGGATGGGGGCAGGGCCCGACTAAGGCAGGGGCATGCGGGGCAGCTGCCCCGGGCCCCCCGATTTGAGGGGGCCCCCCAAGGGCAGATATAAGTTTTAGCTAAAGGAGAGCCAAATGATAAAAAATATCCAAAAGTGACCAGATTTTAATTTAAAGTGTTTTTCATTTTGTGATATTTCATTTCTTCCTTACTGATTTCATATTTTTTTTAAAATACATAATTTTAATTAAAATATTACAGTAATATCACACATCTGCTATCTGTTGCTTTCTGTTTTCATATTATGAAACTTTATACCAAAGTACTTTAAGGTATCATGGGGAATGTAGAAACACATAACAAGTATTGAAATTTGTTGCTATTATTATTAAATGGATGTCACCACTTGCCTTTCTATATGATGGAATCACCCAAATGCATGTTGATTGAATACAAAGATTAAGTTAAATAGAAAAGTATTAACACAAACAGCCAATAAGGCCTGAGAGAACTGTATTTACATTTTAACGGCTCACATTTATCTTTATATTCCTGTAACAAAAAAAAAAAAAAAAAAAAAAAAAAATGCATGCTATAGTTTCTTTAAGTTATCTTTCTTGTACTATACTGTATACAGATGTGAATAGTACTTGGTATGAAATTTAAGTATACATACAATAGGTATGAAGTTTAGTTTTAGTCATTTCAACATAATTCACGAAAAATTTCAAAAGATCGAAGGGGGTCCCCCAAATAATGTTTGCCCCAGGGCCCCCCACTGTCTAAGTCGGGCCCTGGATGGGGGGTGAGTGCGAGGGGGAGGGGGTAAAAGAAGGTACCATTTTTCGGTTTTTTGTTAATATCTCATAATCTATAAGTCCTACGGAAAAATTTCTAGTACAAAAGTTAAAGAAAATTAAATTCTCTACAAAATAGATTCGATACATTTTTCTCTAGAGTCCATAGTTTACGAGATAATCGCATTCAAAAATGAAGAAATTTGCCGAAAGTCACGCCAGTGCCAGAGAGAGGGTCAATGGCACTTGCATTGCATCTGTTTAACTTAAATTTAAACGGCCGTTAATAAATGTTGTGGTCAGGTGAATGGAATCCTGAACAATTACTTCAACAAATTACATATTTCTTAACTATAGATTATGTTATATAGATTATACGTTCCGTAATCGGGTTTGAAGCAATTTTACAAAGCATGGATTAACGCCAATTTAATTTCCTTCTGTAACTTTTGTTTGGTAAACTTTTTTTTTACATAGATTATAGACATGTGTAGCCTTCAATCCGTCAGGGCCAAAGAGGAATACGAAAAGTTTCTTCGATAGAGCTATTTCACGATTCGACGCAGCGACATGTTTTGGACAGGAGTTTGGTTTCGCATAACCATTGAGCAAAAATTAATGTTATCTATGAAAATGCTCTGTAGGGCTCACAATTGGACAAGGAATAAGTGGCGTCTGGGCGCCACAGCTACCTTTCATATTTGTACCGCCCTGGAATAATTCTGTGGTTTAACTCTTTCTTCTGGTGAACAACATAAGGATTTTCGTGAAGCTCGGATGAATAGAGATGTTGCGGATATCCCCAAACTTTCAACTTGGTTTGAAAATCACTCGCCCTTTCCTCAGATAGATATAATTATATCAATATCTTCTGGGGTTATTGGAAATTAAACTATCACCTGCTTCAAAACTTTGGAAATGGAATTAAAAAGATGATTCAGGTGTCTAGCAAATGTTACTCAGATGTGAAACTAACTCGGAAAGGTATAGCACAATCCCTCAACCGTATGCACAATTCAATAAAATTTCATGATACTACTAAAACTGTGGATCCTCTAGTTGTATTCCAACAATTTCCTTGAGAAAACGTAGTAATGATGATTTAGCAAATTACCTACAATGTGAATCGACTCCTTATCCTCTCTCTCTTTCAATGATTGCGGAATGTGCAAGACAAAGAAAAGTGCTTTAAATCAAATATTTGAACAATCAGGTGAGATATTATACCAACAACAAGTGGATGGTGGCTTCCTGTTATGAGGTGGTGTGGAAAAAGGGATCAACAATACAGGAATTTGCAACACCTAAATAAAGTACGTTAAGAAACACTACTGTGGAAAGGGACTCAGAATTGTTTTCGATGGATATACTGACACTGTAAACAGTAATAAATTAGCTGAACAAAATAGAAGGTGCTCAGTGAAAACTTCAGTTGACATATATTTTGAAGAACTTACTGTCATTAGTGTTCCCCAAAATCAGTTTCTCTGAAATAAGAACAATAAGACATGTTGATTCCCATTTTATCCTCTAATTTAAATGACAAAGGAGTCTCATGACATCAAAGTCCTAATAATGCCGCCACTCTGACTGTTCAGTTTGCTGTAGATGCACTGAGTGAAAGTGACAACGTTACTGTTGTTGGACAGGATGTGGATATACTTGTTCTTCTCATAGGCTTAACCTCTTCAGATAAAAATATATGCTTACAGATTCAGCTGTGGCAGGGAAATGAACTGTTTCCTGAGATTTGGGGTTGAAAACGTAAGCTCGTCCATACGTTAGTGCCTATCACAACAACCGATCCTGTTGCCCCTGGGGGCAATATTGAACCTCATTCAGTGTACAACTGGTTGTAGGCAAAAATGTTAAGCCTTAGTAACATTTGCTAGACACCTAAATCATCCTTTTACTCCCGATTTCCAAAGTTTTGAAGCAGGTGACAGTTTCATCTCCAATAACCCCAGAAGATATTGATATAATTATATCTATCTGAGGAAAGGGCGAGTGATTTTCAAATCAAGTTGAAAATTTGGAGATATCCGCAGCATCTCTATTCATCCGAGCTTCACGAAAATCCTTATATTGTTCACCAGAAGAAAGTGTTAAACCACAGAATTCTTCCAGGGTGGTACAAATATGAAAGGTAGCTGTGGCGCCCAGACCCCACTTATTCCTCGTCCATGTGTGAGCCCAACAGAGCTTTTCATAGATATCATTAGTTTTTGCTCAATGGTATGCCAAACCAAACGCCTGTCCAAAACTTGTCGCTGCGTCGAATCCTGAAATAGCTCTATCGAACAAATTTGTCGTATTCCTCTTTGGTCCTGACAGATTAAAGGCTCAACATATCTATAATCTATGTAAAAAAAAAAGTATACCAAACAAAAGTTACAGAAGGAAATTAAAATTGGCGTTAATCCATGCTTTTAAAATGACTTCAAATCCGATTACATAACCTATAATCTATATAACATAATCTATAGTTAAGAAAAATGTCATTTGTCGAAGTTATTATTCAGGCTTCCATTCACCTGATCACAATATTTATTAACGGTCATTTAAATTTAAGTTAAATAGATGCTATTGACTCGCTCTCTGGCACTGGTGTGACTTTCGGCAAATTTCTTCATTTTTGAATGCGATTATCTCATTAACTATGGCTTCTAGAGAAAAATGTATAGAACCTTTTTTGTAGAGAATTTAATTCTCTTTAACTTTTGCATTAGAAAATTTTCTGCAGGACTTAGATTATGAGATATTAACAAAAAACCGAAAAATGGTACCTTCTTTTACCCCCTCCCCCTCGCGCTCACCCGGGGCCGTCGCGAAACAACTTTCTTCTCTTAGGAAGAGAAGAAAGAGAAGAAAGTTGTTTCGCGACGGCCCCGGCTCACCCCCCATCCATCAGGATTTTTAGTATGTTCATTAGTAGACCCTTCCAAACAATGTTACCAAGTTTCAAAACTCTCATAATTATGTCCAGAAAAAAACCTAATTTGACTGGACTAACTATAGAAATGTAATATGCACAAAAATAGTTCCCCGCAAGACATTGCACTTAAAAAAAATCTGATGTTAGACCAGTGTTGCCAATTTGGAGGTATTTTTTTTCCACCACACTTTTCTAAGAAAGCTATCTCTATTTTCGAATTTCGCTCACCTTATCTAATAAGTTAATTCAAAATTTACCACGAATATCCGAATAACAATCTCCATACCAATCTCCATATCTCAAAATGGAAAATAAAATATTAAAATAAAACAAGCAAAAACAATTTCGTTGGGTCAAAACTCAAAAGTGTAAAACATTATTTATTACAATTCAATAATATTTTATATAATACAATCTCTAGAATACAAATACTAATTATGGGGTATAAAATTTCAGGAAAGTTATTTTTGTTCAGGACAAAAATTACGTCTATTTTACGTGAATTATTTTAAAAATATGTTTTATTTCTTTATTTTTTCAACATTCAAAAGATATCATAGAGAAGACCCCCCCCCCCTTTCCGCAAAGTATATTTACAAAGAAAATTTTAACCGAGTTATTTTCTTCTGATGGACTGGTAGCTTCCATTATTATGAAACAGCCGTTATAAATGAAGTGTTAGGTGAAGATGAAAGAGCAGTCGTAAAAAGTTAGAACTCTGATTTTCTGATCAGAATGAGAAGAAAAAAATGGGCATTTTTTTTTTTTAATTATGGCCATTTTTTTTCCATTCTGATCAGAAACAAAATTATGGCCATTTTGTTTCATCCTGACCAGAAAAAAAAAAAAAAATTATGGCCATTTTTTTTTTCCTTTTCTGACCAGAAAATCAGAGTTCTAACTTTTTACGACAGCTCTTGCATCTTCACCTAACACTTCATTTATAACGGTTGCTTCATAATAATGGATGACACCAGTCTATCAGAAGAAAATGATCCATTCCAAAGGTATAAGTTCGATTGAAAAAAAACTATTTAATACTTTGAGCATAAAGAAGAGGCTACACCTGCAATTTTTATGACACTAGCTGCCAATGTGTACGGTTTAGTTACCTCTAAAATTTAACACAAATTTTTGCCATATTTAATCGTTGACAATTGTTAGACTTTTTAAACTGAAATTCCGGAAGTGACAGCCAATTGTTCCCTTGCGATGACATTTCTGTGGCTTCAGCTCGTAAAACTTGGCTAAAAGTGCTATCTTTGACAACATTTTCTGAATGAATCTTTGCCTTTATAAGAAAACGGGAAACTCTTTAAATTCCTGGTATCTGAACAAAATCGGCAAATTTTATATTTTTACGAATATTAATGCAAATTTTTTGTATTTACGAATGAAAATGACTTCGCGAAAGTATCAGAAAAGTAGTTAGTTTGGATTTGGGAATAGCTTTCAATATAAAAAATTCTCATAACGAGGATGTGATCGCCTCCCACCCCAAAAAAGGAAATCCATGACCCCCTCTAAATGATGAGCTGAATTCGCCCTTGGCTTTGTCGAATACTGATTGATTAAAATCTTGGAAACGGAATCGAAAAAAATTCCGCTTTATACAGGATCCTTATGCCATATCATCTTTAGATTCTTCTATGTTTTATCATACGCCAGACAGGATGATTTTAACAATACCGTGCAAAACGCAGATGCGAGAAAAATCGACAAACAAAATCTTCATTTGGCGCCCGGGGCACATGCCCCCTCTGCCCCTCTTAATTTTGGCCCTGCTTTGAAATGAGCAAACTTACAAAGGCTGTTCCCAATAATGGAGTTGTTTCTGTTTTTCAAAGATCTTGTTCTTTTTTACCGCGATTCATGTGTGTACTCATGGGGGCAGAAAATCTTTGGAAAAGTAATACATTCTTCAAAAGTATTACGTTGAATGTATTATTTTGAAAAGTAGTATTACTTGAATTTTATTGCATGATAGTTTTGTTTTAAAGGTTTTCATTAAATTTCATTACAACTGCTGACTGCTTTACTTGGCTGAAAATACCAACTATTTTTTATTGCCCACCAGAAACTTTTAATCGAACTGTCTTTTATATTTTTTGAGAAAAGCAAAAGATCTTTCAGAAAAGGCTGTCAAATGTGTTTTGAATCAAATTTCCGGACGCGACAGTGGAGAAAGAGAAAGAAAACTGTTGTCACGAGACAACAATCAATTTTAACTCAAGATGTAATTAATTTAAAGAAAATAATCTATTGTATTACAAATCACTTCAATAACCAAGCCTGCAAGTCTCATTCTTTTATGTAGAGTTTGGCCGAATATTCGGTTTCATTTTCGTTTTCAGCCCAAAATCCTAGTTTCGGCGAAAATACTGCCGTATATTCGGTATTACTATAACTGCCCCTCCCTAGCCTCCCCCAAACGGCACTCCCATCCAAAGAGCCGTACATACTATATATTCACATACAAGGGGATAAATCTAGAAGGTATTACTAATATTGATTGAATTCGTTATTTTTAAATTAAATTATTTTTTAATATTTTTTATGTTTATAGCACCTTATATTTAATTAATTTTATTTCAATCAAATTATTTTTTAATTAATAATTATGTACTGCCGTTTCTACGCAAAACATTATTCAGATAACATGCGTATATGTATGTTTATGTTACTTTGAATTTATTTTTAAAACAGTTTCGCTTTCGTTTTCAGCTGATACTAGAAAGGTAACCGAAATTCGGTTTCTTTCGAACACTATTTTTATATTTGTAAATGAGCAGAAATTTTCGCATTATTGAACGTTAAAAAATATTTTTTTTTTTAGAACCGCTTTAAGGATTTACACGTAATCATAACTTATAAATTTCGGAAAATCGAGTTTTTATTTTAGCGGCTTTATCAACGGAATTGAGACTTCTTAGAATCTGGAATAGGCAATTCTATGTAAGTAAAAAAAATAAAAAAATACTATAAGCATTCTATTATAATTATCCTTCTATATATAAAAAAAAGTTTTGATTTGGAAATGGACCAATGAAAATCTGCGTAGATATTCCCGGCAGATCGGCATCCAATTTGAATGCTTAATCATGGCCTTTCTTCGTTAATATTAAAAAAACTGTTGCATACAAAAATATTAAAATCGGCAGTAGATCTCTATAGAGAAATGTTTGGTAAACACGCTGATGCAGACAGTTTTCAAATCGAAGAATTATTTAAAGAGATATTTAATGCCGAAGTTGGACAAAATCGTTCCATTAGAAAAGTTTTATAGGAGCAAAAACTGTACATAGGAATTTAATCATTTTTAGATCATTTTATGTATCGTAATTTCCCGGTGTGCAGACTGCATTTAGTATTTAATTTGACTCATTTTTTGAGGTTTTATTTCTATTTTAAATTCAAATTTTCAGCCTTTCGAGAGATATTTTTTACAAAATTTAGAAAATTGTATTAATTTAAACTGTTGCCAACTGTAAAAACAGCGCAAACAATAATGTTTGCTACAAAATAAAAAAATATTCTACACGTGACTATTATTAATAGAAAATATAAAAAGCAGGAACTCATTGAAACTTACGTCATAAAAACTATACTTACCCGTGAATTTTAAAAGAGAAAGAAGATTGTAAAATAATAAATTCATTAACATGCGTTAGAAGTCTTAAACAGGAGAATTTACGTCACATTTACGTCACATTACACATGTTACGTAAAATGAACAAAAAATAATATTGCAAAACAGTTTAAATTTAAAAATTGCGCGAGACATTTATTTGATATTTTAAGATGATCATAATATTTCATTTTTAACAAAAGTATTTTACGTGAATATTAAAAAGAGAATGAAAAATTTGGTGAAAATTACGTCAGATTATAATTGTCAGATTCAAATTATAATTCAATCTTACAAAATCTTTTTAAAGCCGATCAAATTAGCGTGCTGTTAGTCTGCGGGGTCTGAACGGGGGTTGACGAGCGTAGCTCGTAGGGGGCAGAGCCCCCTAGTAACATAAAATTGAAACTAGTTTTTTCTCAAAATTGCATTTTTTAATGGATGATCACGGCACGATTACTTTAATAATACTGAATTGTTTCACTTCTAATTTTGTCAGCTTTCTTTCTTTTATAATTATGCAGTGCCTTAAGGATTTTTTTTTTTTTTCAATCATCAAAAATCAGCATTTTTCTACGATAATAGTTGAATACCCTCTTCAAATAATCAGCATTAAAAAAAAAAAAGAAAAAAAAAGAGAGAGAGAGCTTTTCATAATTTCCACCCTTTGTTTCGTCTAGTCACTAAAATAAGTCATATTTAATTAAAAGTTATTGTTTATTTTAATTTCAGATAAGCCAAATTTAAACTACAATGGTCGTCGCAACTCACACGCGCAAAAAAAAAAAAAAAAAAAAAAAAAAAAAGTCCTTCCGGCCGGTGCCGGGAGGAAGAGGTAGCTTTCATATGCCTTATTTTTAAAATGCTATGTTATATTATTCAAACACACGAAGCTCAATTTAGTGGAAACCGATTATAGAAGATTCAATACTAATTTTTATCAATACTAAATCATTATGAATGAGAATTTCGCAAAATTAATCAGCTTTATCCAAGCTGATTTTATTTAAAGTAACTTAAATTTGGTTTCCAAATTCGGCGATATCTTGAAGTGCCTGCCCTTTTAAGACAAGGTGGTGGATGAGGGAAGCCAGTGAACTTGGTCGAGACCTAAGTAATTCCTGTGCACATGCTTACTCACATCGGAATCGGTTTATATATACGAGTGCTGTCGCAGGCAAAAATCAGATTTTTCAAAATGTCACCCACATAAAGAAATTCAAACTGCTATATCTGAGCCATTTTTTAAGATAAAGTCAAAACAAAAAATGCTCCGGAATCCTTATATCAAAGTCAAATACTTAAGAAAGAAACCCTTTTCAATTTCTAATTTTTTTGCACCTCACTTTAAATATAATTCTTTTAATTTAATGGCCGCCATTTTGAAACAAGACGGCGGATGAAGCTGGGCAGTGAACTTGGTCGAGACATTTCTATATACTATCCACATGCCTTCTTACGTCCAAATAGGTTAAAAAACACGTCGGTTATCGCGTGACAAATATTTGATCGTTTCAAAATGTCAGCCATGCTAGAAATTCAAAGTGCTATAACTCAACCATTTTTTAAGATATAGACGAAACAAAAACTGCCCCAGAATCTTTGTATCAAGATCAAACACATAAAAAAAAACCTTTTTCATTTTCCAATTTTTTGATACCTCATTTTAAATTTAAAATTTTTTTAAATATTCCCTTTTGAAACAAGATGGTGAAGGAAGCTTGCGTACGAACTCGGTCGAGGCATTTGTATACACTATGTACACACCAAGTTACATCCAAATCGGTCCATCAATACGCCTGTTATCGCGTGACAAAAATCAGGTCGTTTCAAAATGTCAGCCACAATAGAAATTCAAAATGCTATAACTCAGCCATTTTTTTAGATATAGAAGAAAAAAAACTGTTCCGGAATCTTGGTATTAAGGTCAAACACATACAAAAAAATCTTTTTCATTTTCCAATTTTTTGGTACCTCATTTAAAATTTTTAATTTAAAAAAAATTTAAATGGCCGCCATTTTGAAACAAGATGGCGGATGAAGCTGGCGTACGAACTCAGTCGAGAAATTAGTACGTATTATGTATACACCAAGGTACATCCAAATGGATTCATAAATACGCCTGTTATCGTGTGACAAAAATCAGGTCGTTTCAAAATGTCAGCCAAGCTAGAAATTCAAAGTGCTATAACTCAGCCATTTTTTAAGATATAGACGAAACAAAAACTGTTCCGGAATCTTTGTATTAAGTTCAAACACATAAGAAAAAATTCTTTTTCATTTTCCAATTTTTTTATACCTCACTTTAAATTTTAATTTTGTAAAAATTTTCTAAATGGCCGCCATTTTGAAACAAGATGGCGGATGAAGCTGGCCAACGAACTCGGTCGAAACATTGGTATGTACTTTGTACACACCAAGGTACATCCATATCGGTTCATGAATACGCCTGTTATCGCGTGACAAAAATCAGGACGTTTCAAAATGTCAGCCAAGGTAGAAATTCAAAGTGCTATAACTCAGCCATTTTTAAAGATATAGACGAAACAAAAACTGCTCTGGAATCTTTGTATCAAGGTAAAACACATAAGAAAAAAATATTTGTCAATTTTAAATTTTTTGGTGCCACATTTCAAATTTTATTTTTTTTAAAATTTTTTAAATGGCCGCCATTTTGAAACAAGGTGGCGGATGAAGCTGGCCAACGAACTCGGTCGAGACATTTGTATGTACTATGTACGCATCGAGTTTCATCCAAATCGGTTCATAAATACGAGAGTTACAGTGTGACAAAGATCAGATATATATATATATATATATATATATATATATATATATATCAGCTTTTGAACGGGGTGTGGTTTCGGGGTCTGGGGGTCATGGTCGATGAAAATATACCAAAATTTTTTGAAATCGCTTTCCTCCGAACGGCTACAATCGGTAGCTTTTTGTAATGAAAGCTACCTAAAAAAACACCGACAGCGCGTCGTGTCGCGCATGTGTCGTGTGTTAATTAGTATTTTATGGGAAAATACCTCCACATCCGATTTCTATTTTCTCCAGAAAGATAGAAAGCTCCAGAATACGGTATAGTTAAAAAAGAAAAGTGTCACATCTGGTATTACTACAGAAACCACTGGGTATCTATAGAACCGATTTGAAACCCCGCCGAAATGGTAATTTGTCTTCAGGAACTCCCACGTTACTGACTAACAGCATTGAAAACTGAACACAAACACATCTGCACTTCTCTTTACTTATATTTATCCATTCTTTTGTAAAAGGACTTTTACAATTTTTGTGGTTTATCTATTTATTTTAATTACATAGGTATTTTTCAATTTATAAATCGGGGTGGTGTTTGAAGTTTAAAGAGGTTAAGCAGATCCGGTTTAAAGAAAAAAAACGTTTTTAGATATTGGCTTTTTCGGATGCTAAAAATATTATAGAATTTTTAAATAGGTATGAAAAATTAACATTTTCTTCTTTCAAAAGCAAAATTTACACAAGTTTCCATTGCAAAATCATGTGAAAAATTAGTCTTGGCGCCCTTGGCGGTAACACTTATATTATCATTAAGAAATTATGGAATGCTCCAATTTAATAGAACTAAGGGCATCAATTTATATGTGTATTTGTGGGGAGTGTGTGTGTGGGGGGGGGAGGGGGGGTTGCTATTACAAAAACACGATACTAGTTTTTTTTAAGTTATTTTTGCAGAGGCGCTGAAAAAAATCTGACCAAGGGCGCCATGATTACAAAAACACGGTATTAGTTTTTTTAAACCTATTTTTACAGAGGCGCTACAAAAATATGTCCAAGGGCGCCATGATTACAAAAACATAATGATAGTTTTTTGAAAGGGATTTTTACAGAGGCGCTGAAAAATATCTGACCAAGGGCGCCATGATTACAAAAACAGGATATTAGTTTTTTAAAACTTATTTCTACAGAGGAGCTGAAAAAATCTGACTAAGGGCGCCATGATTACAAAAGCATGATATTAATTTTCTGAAAGTTATTTTTACAGGGCGCTGAAACAATCTCACCAAGAGCGCATTGATTACGAAAACACGACATTAGTTTTTGAAAGTTATTTTTACAGAGGTGCTGAAAAAAAAATCTCTCCAAGGGCGCCATGATTACAAAAACGCGATAATAGCTTTTTGAAAGGCTTTTTTACAGAGGCGCTGAAAAATATCTGACCAAGGGCGCCATGATTACAAAAACACAATATTAGTTTTTTTAAACTTATTTTTACAGAGGCGCTGAAAAATCTGACCAAGGGCGCCATGATTACAAAAACAAGATATAGTTTTTGAAATTTATTTTTACAGAGACGCTGAAAAAAATCCCTCCAAGGGCGCCGTGATTACAAAAACACGATATTAGTTTTTTGAAATTTATTTTTACAGAGGCGCTTAAAAAAATTTGACCAAGGGCGCCATTATTACGTAAACACGATATTAGTTTTTTTTTAACTTATTTTTACAGAGGCGCTAAAAAAATCTGTCCAAGGGCGCCATGATTACAAAAGCATGATATTAGTTTTCTGGAAGTTATTTTTAAAGGGCGCTGAAAAAATCTCATCAAGAGCGCATTGATTAGGAAAACACGACATTGGTTTTTTGAAAGTTATTTTTACAGAGGCGCTGAAAATAAATCTGACCAAGTGCGCCATGATTACAAAATTACGATATTAGTTTTTTGAAAGTTATTTTTACAGAGAGGCGCTGAAAAAAAATCTGTCCAAGGGCGCCATGATTACAAAAACACGATATAGTTTTTGAAATTTATTTTTACAGAGGCGCTGAAAAAATCCCTCCAAGGGCACCGTGATTACAAAAACACGATATTAGTTTTTTGAAATTTATTTTTACAGAGGCGCTGAAAAAATTCTCTCCAAGGGCGCCATGATTTGAAGAACACGATAATAGTTTTTTGAAAAGCATTTTTACAGAGGCGCTGAAAAAAATCTGACTAAGGGTGCCGTGATTAAAAAACACGATATTAAGTTTTTGAAAATTATTTTTACAGAGGCGCTGAAAAAAATCTGACCAAGAGCTCCATGATTACAAAAGCACGATATTAGTTTTTGAAAGTTATTTTTACAGAGACGCTGAAACAAATCTGACCAAGGCCTTTCATGATTAGAAAAACACGATATTACTTTTTTGAAAGTTATTTTTACAGAAACGCTTGAAAAAATCTGACCAAGGACGCCTTGATTACAAAAACACGATATTAGTTTTTTGAAATTTATTTTTATAGAAACGCTTTAAAAAAATCTGACCAAGGGCGCCAGATTACCAAAGCCGCCTCTGACAAAGGGACCAAATGAAATTAAAATGAAAATCTCCTGTCTTAAATAGGCATTTTTTTTGTTTTTTTTTTTTACTTTCACAAAAAAACAGAAATACCATATTACCGGGCAGCCACCCAGGGCGCTGAATATTTGACAGAAAATATACTAAATACATCATTAATACCAATATTAATTTATGTAGAAGTTACTATTCTTCGGGGTACTGAATAAAATCTGAACCAGGGCGCCATGACTATCAAAGTCTCTGTGAATGAATCCATTTAAATGAGAATATGTTTCTTATACAGTGTTTCGTCGTTTATACTTGCACAAAAGGCAGAAATACAAAAATACCTCACAACACCAGGGGCAGTAAATACTTAGACTCAGAAAATATGCAAACGTATTAGATGCAGACTTATTAGACACTTATTAGAAGCATTCTTAGAACAGAAGTTATTTAGGCGTATATCTAAATAAGTGAGTACTTAATATTATTTTTCTTAGAATTTATCATTAGTACAGGCTTTGAAACAAAGTCTGGTCCTGGATACCATGTGTAACAATGGCATATCTGATTGTCGACAACTTATGTTATCTCGAAATTGGTTTATCTAATTGTCTTTGATCACACATAGTTTGCTTATGCTATACTTTAAAAAATAAAAAGCATTACTTTTTAATTTCCCAAATGAAAATCTTTGAAAATTTTATGACTTTCAAAATGCGTGCTTAAAAAAAAAAAAAAAAAAAAAAAAAAAAAAAAAGGGGGGGGGGGAAGTGACGATGGGCGCACCGGGCATTTGCCTCGTTGCCCGGTGGGCCAGTACGACCCTGCTTAGATATCAAATTGATAAAATATAGCCTGAAGATTTAGTTTATTAATGCTTGTATCGAGTACTTTATTTATTGTGCCCCCCCCCCCCTCCTCTTTAGTGACAGAATTTACCATTTGCTATCCACTAATATATTTTCATTCCTTATGCCGCTGTAACTCGTGACTGTTTAAAATATTTCTCTTCATTTTCAAAGATTTTTGAAGTTCATATTTTTGTCACACTGTGACTTACAATATGGTGGTTTTTTGTCATATGTGACGTGACGTACGTTACATAGCAGTGACATAATAGTGACGTCACAATTTTTTTTTAATTGCCAGAAAAATATAATTTTACAGTAAATAACATGTTTTAAAGAATTTTCGTAATTTTTTAAAATTTTCTAAGAAGATCACATCTCAGTCACAATGTGACTTCACTGAGTAGTGGCATTTTGGTCCCAGATGTGACGTGACCACAGTGACTTACAGTGACGTCACAACGACGTCACCGTGACCATGCATGCTATGAGGGTCACTTCCGTTTCTTACTCTCTTTGAGATTGATTCAGAATGACCTTGAAATACTCTCTGGACAGACGAAGCGCATTTTCATTTGGACGGTTGAGTTCAGTGGATACTTACAACTTCCGAATTAGGAAGCCAGCAAATCCGCATTCAATCTTACAAGTTCCATTACAGGTTGCATTCACTAAACGTGACGGTGTGGTGTTGGTTTTCTACATCGTTTATTCTCGTCCCCCATTTCTTCGAGGAATTAAGTGCTAGAGGTCTAACATGCTCGATCACCCGGCAGAGATATGCATCTTTGCCATAAATTAAAAAGAAATCGGATCTGCAAACACGTCAGTGCCTTTCATGTACAATTTTTATGCAAGGTGGTGCTCCTCCGCACATTAGCCACTGTGTTAAAGACTTCTTTAAGAAACGCTTCACAGAAGAACGTACCACCAGCCGCCACTTTCGTAATCTATGGCATCCCAGATCCCCAGACCTCAATTCATATGACTTTTAATTTTGGGGGTATTTAAAACATTTGGTAAGTCATGATAATCCTTGAACTTTACCTGATCTTAAAGACAGCATTTCACAACATGTTCTTTGTATTTCCCAGAATACACTGCTGTTAACTGTGGAACATGCTATCTTACGATTCCAGATGGCAGCTGAAAATGATGGCCGTCATGTTGATCATGTTTTGTTGCAATAAAATGTGTAAATTATCGTAAATGTATGCTAAATGTGTAATTCATTAAAAACGCCATCTGGTTGTGAAATTTTGAACTATTTTTTTCGCTTAAACGAATTCCCATCCTTGCATTATGTTCTTCACAAAATTTAAAAACTTTCTGACCTTGTTTTGGTCTTAGCTTGTTTTGTCTGCAGGCAACTTTATTGTAGTGACGTTTAATTATGGACACCCTGTATATGTATACATATTGTAGACCTGTGTAGTAGATAAAGTAGAATAATTGCTGAGATCTTTGCTTTAATAAGAAATTCGATTTGGTATGCGGATATCTGATCATATATGTAGGGTTCAGAATAAGCTTTTGATTTCATAAATAAAAAAAAATAGAAATAATAATGATTTGTATTGCATAAATATAGATTATTTTATAAAACAATATTGTAAAGGCATTAAACAGATTAATCCTACTTATAGCTTTTTAAGCTGGCGAGGCAGCCACATGCTTTATTTTAAAAAATCACTTCACATCAAGAAATGCCAAATTTTGCCTAAAATAGCCCAAATAAATAATAGGCCAAATAAAATTTGCCCTCTCACAGAGAAAAATAAAAAACTTTTTTTTTTCATTAAGCTTCAATAAAATGAAAAAAAGTAACACATTTGGCATCGATTATCTAAATCAAAAGTTAGAAGTAGATGGAGTTTTAATACACAAATTTTCACAATGGGGATAACAAATAACCAAGAAGAAATTATAAAGTATATCAAGCTTTTTTTTTTTCGTGATTAATTTTATAATTAGAATGAATTATTACATGTATCATAACACATTATATATAATTAAAATAATACACAATCAATCTTAACTATCTATATATATATTACACTAACGTACGTGGCACAGAAATCGCGATTATTTGTTATTGTTTAATGGCAACGCCCGAGAAACGCATCTCATTGGTTACTGTGTAAAGTAATTTGGCAGGATTTAGGCGGAGGTAAATCCGGTTTATTTACGTATCGCGTTTAGTTATTTACGCTCTCTCTTTCGCTGCAGTTATGGAGCGTCACAATATCGTTAGAAATGTCCGTAAAAGATCTCGGCGAATGCTTGAATTGCTAGATTGGATCGAGAATGGCGTCAAACACACAGCATAAGCCATCGGCAAAATAGGCTTAATAACCGTCGCATGGGCGAACGCGTAGCTTCTGAAATCCAAATTACTAATTTAAACGTTCCGGAGAATAACTGTGCATCTATAGTTATATTGGCGTGGTGTGTATATGACAACTGTGCCAAATAAATATTATTCATTGTTTGTTTATGAAGTCCACTCCAGTGTTATATTTTTCAATGACAGTCCCGGCACAGTTTCTGCCCGGGCAACGCCGGGCGGGTCAGCTAGTTAAAAGAAATGCTTTATTGTTTAAAATCTTCCCCTTTAAAAATAAATACCTATACAAGGAGATAAAAGTATGCTTTTAGTCATATTTGTGTTACGAACACACAGGAACTGAAGAAATCATTGAGTGAATGTTCATAGAGGAAAAGATGATGCCCAATGTCATATCCATGTGTTACACCTTTTCTGGCACTTCCCCCCCCCCCCCCCCAAAAAAAAAGCAGATAGCTAGAAGAGACAGGAATATTTAATACCATATTTCTACGAATTATAAAATATATAGATGGTGTAAACACATAAATATACCTATATATATATATACACGCCGTATATTCCGCGTATAGCGCGAATTACACTTTTTTGCCACGATACAATAAAGATCATTTAAAAGTATAATAACTAGTACAAACATAAAGAAATTCAACAAATGCAAAGTGAAGACAAATGCTACTGTCAAATTATTTGCTTGAAACCCCATAAAGAATATAGAATCGCACTCTGTTTCATTCTTCTTATTTTTTTTCATTCTAATAATACTCTTAATTCTGACGCTTATTTTTTAACTTTTATTTTTAAACACGGTGTATAACATGTTCCTGTAAAATTTTATTAGTTTCCTTCTTTTAAAAGTGCACATAACATGCTAGAAGATAGGTATATATAGTATATGAAAAGAGATTGATTGGTTATAAAAAAAAACTTTGTTGGTATAATAATGCCTAGCAACTATACCGTTCATGAAAATTCCATTTAGAATATGGGCTTAGGATTAAGGTGAAAGAGAACAATTTATCTTTTATAATTGCAACGACAAAATTTCGGAAAATTTAAATCTAAACATCTTTTTTTCATCGCAAATTAATATTCATTGAGAAAAATCATGAATAACGTAATGGCAATCGTATCGATGAAAACGGCTACTTAAAAAAGCACAGAGAAGAATATTTTGTGCTCCACATGAGCTTTTGAATCACTTTGGTTACTTACATCTACCTGCGTTTTCGTAGTCTCTATGGTAATCCAAAGACACATCTATAGTTTTCTGTATTTAATACTGAGGTATCTAAAACATGTGATGCCTTTCATGACATGTTTCGTTTTTTACTATAATCTTACGCATGTATCAGGGATGTGTCATTTATTGCCTGTAAAGGCAAACACTTAAGATATTTGAAATCCGATTTTTTTTTTTTTTTTTAACCATTTGGAAAAATGGTTATTGTCCTCGTCAGGGTAGGAAATCAAAAGCATATCTGAAGCTTTTTATTGGTTTAATCTTCATTTTATTCGTTTTCTGATTCGTCTATACAGTAACCTGTACTTCCCTTTACTTTCGACAGAGGTGGATACTTCTGTTGCCACTATGACAAAAAAGTAATAAAAACTACAAAAAAAAAATTAATAACTCAGAAACAAATTGAGATACAGCTTTCAAACAAATTGCATTTAAAAGTACATTTCGAACCCAGCAACACTTTAGGGGAATTTCTGAAAATCCCGCCGGATCCCACAGTAATTGATAGTAACCAAGCAAGAATTTTCTTGAATCACACTCTCTACTTTAGGTATCATAAATTTGCCTGTTTGTTTCGTTCGATTCTGTTTTTCAAATCTTCTGTCAATTTTTAAAAAACGTGTTGCGGATAGTATTTTTCAAAATCCTGAAATAGAAAATACAATAAAGTTAACTGTTCATTTTCTTTTTGCATTTCATGTTTGCGAACTGTTATGTAAAACAATACAGTAAAATAAAGTACATTACACCTTACAACGTAACATACATATTACAAACTACTATAACATAAAACTACTAAAAATTCAATCACTAAAACATAGGTAAAGGAGAGGTAACGTGGCAAAGTGGCCATTTGAGTTTTTTCCGCTGTATAGCTTCCCCGCCAATCAGGAACTAGGCAAATAGTCGTTACAAATACTGGTAGTATTGTGTGCGACTTTGAAGCGGAAAGCTAGATTTTCCAAGTTCTGAACTCATTTTATTGTTTTTTCGCATTTCTGATTTTATGCAAGTAGTACATTTTCTTGATTATAGTTAAATAATGTGTAATGTTATAATTATTTGCCAATTTGCTGTTTCATCGGTGTGAAATAACCTTTTAAATAATATGTATTTGAAAATATTTAGTCATGTAGATTAGATGCTAGGCCACAGTTTTTGTAACGGCGTCATTCAAAATGGCAAAGAGGTTATAAAGATATCGGGAAAAATGGCCAGAGGGCTGCTTTGCCCGGAAACAATTTTTTATTCACTGTCCGTAACAAAATATTACTCGAAAGTATTTTCTTTGAAAGGAAGAAGACAGTTCGGGGCAACAACTTCTGCAGAGAAAGGCTTACTCTCGAAATTTGCAGTTTGAATGTCTGGTGGTGTCAGTTGTATTCATCCATTTGTCATACTATACTGATAGTCATTGCTGTTTACTTTATCTTGTAACGATTTAATACTTAAATATAACAAAGCATAATACTTATTATTACTTTACTTGTGTGTTACTTTAACTTGTGTTGATTAAATATACGTCCTGAATCAATGTGATTTTTCTATTAGCCACTGCTGACCACTTTACCCAGCCTAGGCGGTCAAAGTGATCATTTTGTAGTTATTCTTTTAGAGTAAAGTTTACATTTTAAAATAAACTAAAAACAAAAAGCAAAATAGCAATTGAAAATAAAATTATTATAGTTACTATTGATATTTGTTTCTAGAACTTTACTGATTAAAAAATATCATAAAAATTCATCAAACCTTAGAGTGGCCACTTTTCCGGTAATTTCCCTTGCACATCAAACAGACATATGGCAATTCATATAACATATTTACAATAGTAACAATGCATATAACTTACAAAATATACAATATATATGTTGCATGAAAGAACGCCTTTCCAATACAGAATTAACAAACATTCTGCAGCTAATGTGGAGTTTTTCAAGTGAGGAATCTTCTACAATCATGATTCAACAAAAGGTCATTTAGACTGAGGAATTCTCATAGCCAAACTATCTTATACTTTTTAAAACAAAAGATTTAATAAAATAAAATAATACCTATTTTACCGTCAACAATGTTAGCGTTTAATATTACAGTGGTAAAGGGTCTGAATCTCTTTAAATGAGTAAAAAATCACAATACTGTTTTAAAGTACTCTTAATTATATTAATTCATAGACTAAACAATGATATAGACGAAAAACTCTGAACATATTTAAAGAGAAAAAAATTATTTTATAGCGTTACAAATCGTATAACATATATGTTGCATGCAACAACTCAAAAAAAAAAAAAAAAAAAAAAAAAAAAAAAAAAAAAAAAAAAAAGTAGCATTCTACTTATAATGATGAGTCTTCCAACTGAGGAATCTTCTACAATCATGATTCAACGAAAGTTCATTTACACTGATGACATTTCATAACCAAACTATCTGATACTTTTTTATAACAAAAGATTTAATAAAATAAAGCAATGCCTGTTTTGCTGCCAACAATATTAGCATTTAATGCTACAGTGGTAAACGGTCTGAATTTCTTAAAACTGAGTAAAAAAACACATAATTGTTTTAAAGTATTCTTAATACCAATTCAAAGATTAAACAGTAAAAAACCCTAAAATAAAAAACCCTAACCATATTCAAATGAAAAAGAAATTAATTAAAACCGATACAAACATGCTATTAAATAAAAAAGGGAATGACTTTAGTCATATTTGTTCTCCGGAAAAACAGAAACTGATAAAATCATTCAGTGAATGTCCAAAAGAGGAAAAAATGATGTTTGATATCATATCCATGTGTTACTTCTTTACTGGCCCTTTTCCAAAAAGCAGATTTTTTTTTTGTAAGAAAGCAACATATTTAATAACAGATTTTTTGGGGGGGGCTTACAGTCTAAGAAGGATTTTTTATGTGCATAAATAAAAGTAGTCATTCAATTATTTTTAAATAACGTATTCAGTTTTTTTAAATAAAAGAATACAACTAGTAGGTTATACCGTTTAATTTTCAGAAAAATCAAGTATTATTTTATTTCACTTTCGTCGAAACTCTTACATATAATTCACATTTAATCACATTTTTAGTTTTGAATATTGTCAAATAATTTAGTAGAAATTTACTTTTACAAATTTGAAAATTTCAGGAACATAATAATACTTTGCCTCCACAATTTTCCCTATCAATTTGCTATAATAATTTTCAAAAATTTAAGCATTCTTTTATTACGCTTTAGTCTAAACCATTATATATACTATATATAAAGCATACCATTATAAAACTCATATTTTTAGTTTTGAATATTGAGAAATATTTTAGAAGAAATTTACTTTAACAGTTTTGAAATTTTCAGGAATACAATGGTAAATTGCTCCCCCCCCCCCCCTTCCAAAAAAAAGCATTATTTTGTTACATTTTAGTCGAAACCATTACATTTCACATTTTTAGTTTTGAATGTAGTCTAATATTTTAGCAGAAGTTTACTTTTACAATTTTGAAATTTCTAGAATATTTTCAGACCATAGTGACAATTTGCACCAACAATTAGTTTATGGTTTCAAACTGCAGGGCTGGTTGTAACGTAGAATATCTTTAACCTCTTCGTTACTGAAAAAAAAAATATTTTTTGAAAAATATTGGAAGAGGTTTTCCTACTTATTTCGATTTCAAAAATGATAATAATAAAATAATTTTAAAAATTTATGCACCAGGGTACTAGTAAGTAGAATACTAGTAAATGGAGGTCCACATGCGTGGATCTTGGGACTCAATTGCGTAAAAAGTTCAAAATTTTGGAAAATCATTGTAAATATTTGTTCCTTTTTAAAATTGCGCAAATAAATGTTTTTTCCTTAATATAACATAATTAAATATTATATTTTTTGTTTTAAATGTATTAAATTAATTAAATTGTAAATCTCAACATTCTAAAATATTTTTTGTCGTGAACTATCGCAAAGAAATGACTGCAAAAATTAAATTTTATTACATTATTTTTTACCTAGTGTGAAAACATTTCAAAACAAATGTTTTTCAAAATGCATAAATAAACTTTACACTTTATGCACATAACTCTTCTTTTTGATTTTGCATTCTTCCAAACAACACTTAGACGCATTTTGTTTGTCTGTAAATCTTGGTAAATGCCCTACATTGTCTTGATGGATTTTGTTTATTAGGTACGTTAATTTTTGTTTGCTTCGTTGGAATTTCATCTTTCGTAACATGAATTTATTCGTGGCCTACGTCTATGGGGGCTTATATGATTTCTTCCTTCATACTTGATCAGAGTTATAGCAATATAGATCCTATAATCTATTAATGGCATGTATTTTCATCTTCATCGCTTTATTATATCTTACATGATGTATCTAGCAATTAGAAATTATTAGATATACAAAGTAATTAAATACACGCGTTGGTCGTTTGTTTGTTTTTGCTGCACAGTGTTAATATGCAGAGGCGCTTTAATAGAGGTTTTTGTTCAATTCTTATTATTGCACCATTGAAAAGTGTATGAAGTTATGCATATAGGATTGAACCAAATTTCCTATTTATGTTTTTTGGCTATAGCAAGCAGGTACTCCTTGAATTTCGAAATAGGCCGCCGGAAGGGGGCTCTGTAATAGCGATTTATGTATAACTTTCTTCGATTTTTCGTATTTCTATTGTACATAGCAGGTCATGCAGCGACGGGAAATTCGCATCCTGCTAAACCATTTATTCGCAAACAGCAGAATGACTGACAAAGCAGAATAACGAACAATATTGATTTTATTAAATACCGTGATCGAGATTAGCTGTTTTTTCTCCGATTAATTGATTGAAGGAGAAATTTAAGATGAAAATCAAAGTGGGATAGAATTCAACTAAATATTGAAGTATTTGTAACTACTTTTTGAAATATTAAGATGTATGAGATAGAAGAAGGTTTTGGGATTGGCACATCCAAATAGTTTTCGAAATCTGTGCACGGCGGAAACTTTTCAATGTCTTATTCTTTTTCAGATTTGCTACTAGCGAGATTACCATTTTCTTCATGAGACACAGATACCTTGTTGAACAAAGAAAAATTTGAAAAATATTGTTATAAAATTTTTTTATATGTTCTAATTCATTTAAAAGGAAATCCAAAGTACAAGTTGGTGGTCATCTTAAACCTTTCAACTCATTTCCTTCCCGTGATTCGGATCGATTAGCAAACTTTTTATACACGATGATATTTATATCCAATACCATTTCATTTCATTGTTTACTACAATATATAATATATTTCCCTTTACCTGAAAAGTTTACTAAAAAAAGTGATGTATAAAATGATAAATTTTAAACGCATTTATTCCCTTGATGGGAAAGAAAACCAAGAGAGAATAAAATATCAAAAGATAAATATTAGATAAATGATATCATAACAATTTGCATGATAAAATAAATTGTTACCTTTATGATAAATTTATGCATTGGGTATTTAAATACAAATATTTCTTATTTAATCGTTCAAAACAGAAAATATATTTAAAATGTAACTTTAGATACTATACAATTAATTATCAGATTTTTGGGTTTGGTTGTGTTTCTTCGTTCTTATATATACAAAGGGATATAACCGGGGTTTCCGGGTTACGGAATGTAGGTAAATTTTTTAAAATTAATAACTATAAGTGATTTTTTTACATTTAATATATTTATTTAGGATGAGTACAAACAAAACCGAAAATCATATTTAGATAAATAATAAAAATTAAATTTAAAAAATCAAAAAACCCGACTGCGTAAAAAGCGAACTAATTAATTATTTCTCATCAATATAAAAATATTTTTTTTTATATTACATACCCTTTTTTTTATTTACTTGTATTGAAGACTTTTAAGTTGCGTTTAATTGTTAGTTCCTATCTATAAACACTGTTTTGATGAGTCCTATAGATGTCTATGATGGTTAGAGTTGTAAAGCTAGAGATACCACCTACAGAACCTCCAGGCTGTGTAATATTTAAACGGAGCTTCTGACTGTAAAATAGTTAATGAAACATCTTCTTCATTTTGAAAGACCTATCCAATGATATGCCACTCAATAGGGTGCGTAAAAATTTTTTTCGTCTCTACCGGCATTTTGAATTTATAAAAACAAAATCTATACCATCGGACGATTAAGACAAATTGATAGAGACCTCATTCATTGAAATCCATCCAGCCGTTGGGATGTTTCGAGGGTATAAAGAAATCCACATCCACAGATACGCATGAAACACATAACCCTTCTTTTCAGTCGGGTAAAAATAGAAATTACGCGTTTAAATAAAGGTTTTTATTTTGATCATTTTAGTGATTTAAGTGCATAGTTTGATTATATGTGTTAAATTTGTGTTTTGTTTATATTTATTGTTTTATTTATTAATTGATGAATGTTTTAATTTCCTTATGTTATATAAACTGGAAACAAATGCCGAACTATTTATATTATTTTCAGTGCTAACTTATTTATCTTTTTTCATCACGCGATAGATTAATAAAAATTTCATGCTTGAAAATTATTTAAAAAATAAAAATTTGCTAAATGACGATACATTTTTCAAGCAATTTGCGATGTAATAAAAAAAAATTCATTTGAAAATACCTTTCTTTTCGGTTTGAGGGTGTAAAAATATAAAATGTTCGATGTTTAGAAGTTTTAAAAAATTGCTGTAAATTTAATCATCTGGTGTTTCTACCATCAAAATGACGTCAGCGTTACGGACATTTTTCTTTAGAATATGGATTGATCAAGAGCACGGCGCAAAATAATATGTTTCTAAGCGAGAATTTATTTAATAATTAAGAGTTATTTGATTATTTTCTTCTGGCAATTAATGCTTGCAAAATATTTGTGTATAACTATTAATTATTATTATTATAAAAAAAATATACATAAACAATGAATATTTTATTCAAATATATTGTTTTCAAAAACCTTTTACCTTCTAAGTCATGATAGATTCATATAAATTTATAATGCTAAACAACTGTCAGCTACTGTACATAATTTCCTTTTACTCCTTTACCACATACAAAGCTCATATGTTGTAAATAATGCTTTTGCAATAAAGCAATAGATGGTAGAAGCATATTCTTTTCGAAAACGCATTGGAAAAGGACGCATTCGACATTTTTTACTTTCAGGACACATATCATTTGCGCGAACTTTGGCTGTAGATCCGATTACAGAAGAGTAGCTCTGTTATTGAAGTATTTTAGTAGAGGAATTTGCACATGTTGCATAACATATTTTTTTCAATTCCATTTGGATTACCCAGTATCTGAATGAAAAGTATAGTTAATACAGTGTTCGAAAAACTGAGTAGAGTTGCTCCAGAATTTTTTAAATAGGGGCTAAAAATTAAGTTTTTATGCATCTTCTAGCTGAATTATTTAGCATAACGAATACAAGTGAGTACAATAATTTATATATCACAAATAAACCTACACAAAATAATACGAATACCTTATGAACTGTAGACGGTAACTGCTGACGAGGATTTTAACTGTGTTATTTATTTTCAAAGTTATCTATTCTGAATAAGGAAATCATTGTAATCGGGATGTATGTGTGTGTAAGAATAAACCCGATAACGTCCGATTGGTGCTTCGATTGAGCTCTTGGTTGGCAGGTATGTTCTAGACCACTGTCGCAGAATTGTGCATATGAGAAAAATCGACCGATGAGTTTTGTATGTAAACCATTTTTAGACTATTTAACTATTCGATTTTTCAACCATTTATTCATTTCTTTGTGAGCAGAAGTAACTGATAAGTAATGTTTCGATAGGAAAAGTGGCCAAGAAAACGTACAGTAATATTTGAATGTAGATATAGTAAAACACATACATAAAAGTCCGCGCCAAAATTTTTGCCAAGCTTCGTGATAATTGGCGAAATATCGCAACTTTTTATCAAACATAATTCGCCAAAAACAATACCAAATTGGCACTAATTCAAGAATTTGGAGAAGCTCCCATATAATCGCAGTTATCACAATAATCGTCGCCACTTACTAGCTTGAAATTGTAGAACGTTTTTAATCAAGTCCACGACCAATTGGCTTATGATAGCGAGCGTGGCTTGCGTTCAAAATCAATTAAAATATTGTCATCATTTTTGTAATCCTTATACAGTGGAAACTAGTTCCTAGGCTTTCTCATGTTTGATGCCAACTTTGGCTGTAGATCCCATTACAGAAGTACAGCTCTGTAATTGAAGCCTTTTAGTAGAATGAATTGCACATGTTTTGTTGCATATTTTTCAATTAGTTTTGTATTACTTAGTATTTGAATGTAGAGTAGCCAAAGCAGTGTTATGAAAACTAAGTAGAGTTACTCGAGATATTTTAATAGTGGCTGAAAGTTAGTTTTGACTTTTTTGCGCATTTTCTAGCTGAATTGTTTAGCATAATGTATGGTGAATACACTAATTAATGTATCAGAGACAAACGTTCATAAAATAATCCGATCATCTTATATAACTGCTGAAGAGGATTTTAACAGCTTTATTAATTTTCTAAATTATTTATTCAGCTATCTTCTTTCAGTATTTCAACAAATGAAGATACGTAACAGTATTCTGACAATGTTGGAAAGTATTTAACTATAAATTTCTAGCGCATGATTTGTCTTTCGAGTTTTTTTTTCAATTCTTTGAATGGGAATACATTATTCCAAGTCACATTGTATATATAAGTAAAATCTTATTTTAAAAGCAAGGACATTTTTTAATACATTGCTTTAAAAATTTTATTGACCTTTTTTTTCTTCAAAGTTTTTAAGTTGTAGAAAGTGTTAAATTTTGCGATTCATTAGGTTTCGAATTGCTTGTATTTTTTAATTCATCTTTAAAAAAGTGCAAAATTCTAATAGGTTATTGCCATAAAGGTTTAAGTAAATTTCCTTCCTCTTTCAGATGTATAAGCAACGTAAATATCAAATTTACTAAAAATAATTCGTAAATCACAAAATTACTAAAAATAGACTTTCAAAAATACAATAAATAAATTAAGCAATGTGAACATACCTAACGTATACGTTTCGAGAGTACGAGGACTCACATCATCAGTGTATAAAATAAATGTATAAAATCAGTATTCTCCCAAACTAGATGCAAGACGAAAACCCAAATGTCAGTAAACACAGCACCGAAAGACCATCAACTTCCAGCAACCCATGAAATCAAAGCTAAAGTGAAGCATCGTGACACAACAAATCCACCCAGAAAGTTGAGATGTAAGGTACACTAGACAAATCATTAACCAAACAGTTTTTATATCTATGAATATGAATAGCTTCAAAAAATGTCTAAATCTAGAGGAGTAATACATTTATTGATAATAGTAGTAGCAGAAAGTACTTTTTTTTAGTTGATTAATACTGATATGAAATAGTATTTCATTTCATTGTTTACTTCAATATATAATCGTCTTACCTTTCTGTTTACTTAAAATATAATCGTAAAAATTGAAAAATCTGAATCGGATTTATTCTCTTGATGAAAAAGAATATCAATAAAGAATAAAACAATATTGAAAGATAAATAAAAGATAAATGATATCATGCTATTCTCTTGACAAAATATGCTATTTTCTTTACGATAAATTTTTGAATTGGGTATTTAAATATAAAGACGTTATTTAATCTTGGAACGTAAATATATATTTAAAATGCGACTCTAGAAATTATATTACCAGATATTTGTGTTTGGTTGTGCTTATCTGCTTTTAAGACTATTTTATTTAACCTTTTTTGTACTACTTATGAATTCATGAAAATGCTATCTTCTAAAGCATTTTTCGTGAATTTTTGAAACTACATTAGAAGATTTACATAATCATTTAATAAATTTTAGAAGGATTTTTGAAGGATTGGAGGATTTAGAACGATTAATTAAATTTGAATTTATAGGGATTTTTTGCAATATTTATAACACCACTAAAATATTTTGTTTTAAATATTTGTCTTTGTATTTTGTAGAATTAGGAAATGTACAAATATAATGTTCTTAAAATAGAAATATAGAAATATTTACGAATTGAAAAATCCTCCCCCCCCCCCCCAACGCCCAGAAAGCTGAAAAGATTCAAAGGCAAAAGAAATCATCCTTTTAAAAATATTTTTGTTTTGTGTAACCAATAATGCTTTTGGAATAAGATAAAGTAATGCATGTATAACTCATTTTAAACTGTATTACTACTAATCGATGTATTAAATTAATTTTATAACAAGTTATTTTAATAGTACTTATAAGTACAATCACGTAGAAAAAGTGTTAATGTTACAAAATTATTCATTTCTAAACAAGAAACCAATTAATAATCGTTCACTTGTTCTTGCATTTGATTTACCATTCGTAATTAACGTGCATTAAAATATTTAAATAACTTTATTAAATGTACTTTTTAGCAGCGGTCACTCTCAGCGCCTTCCATATCCTTATAAGCTATTTTAGGAACTATGTGTATGCCACTTTTTGCCTGCGCAAACGGATTCGGATATATACTCGACTATGATTGAAAATTTTTGGATGGGTGTTTAATTGTGTTAAGAATGGCTGAACTGTCGAATTGAATTTAATTGCCTTATGCCAAATTAAGCTTTAACGTAATAACAAACATGTATGATAATATGTATATAATATAGAGGGAATAAATGAATTAGAACACATTATCGTCTATGATCAGTATTTTTTAAATAATGTCTGTTCAAAATTTCTTTATGATGTCAGAATATATATATCTATATATATATATATATATATATATATATATATATATATTGTAAAAGTATACGTGATTTATGAAAAAAAATATCCTAAAATGACGGTCCAGTGCCTTTTTTTAAAATTCATTTGAAATAACTTCTAAAATACAAATTGGTGGTCTTTTACTTCACACTAATGTTTCGTACTCAGCCTGATCAATAAGAAACTTTTTAATACATGATAATACGCAGATCAAATACAATTTAATTTCATTGTTTACTTCAATCTATAATCTGTTTACCTTTTCCTAAAACGTTTGCTAAAAGAAATAATCGTATAAACAGACAAATTTTAATCGCTATTATTCTCTTGGTGTAAAAGAAAGACAATAGAGAATGAAACAATGTCAAAAAATAAATATTAGCAAAATTCATTTCATTTACTTGACAAAATATGTTGTTGCCTTTATGATAAATTTATGCTTTTGATTTTTAAATAAAAAGACTTTTAATTAAAAAGATTTAAATTTAAACATCCAAAAGAGAAAATATATATTTAAAATGTGACTTTAGACATGATACATTTGGCAAATATTTGGGATTCCATGTGATTCTCCACTTTTATAGGGTATTTTAAACACAAGAAATTAATTAATAAAATTACTTGTTCATTTACTATATATATATTTCATGTTTACTAAATTTTCTTTATTAATTGCATCAACATTTATTGCAAATATTAATAAACATAATTTTATAAAAATACAATAAAACTGTAATAAAATACGTTAAAACACGAAAAATTGTCTTTTTGGTTGCTAAAATTAATAAATATTTGTGAGTTTTCAATTCCTACCATACTTTAGCGCTTTAAATCTTTACACTTAGAAGCAAACCATTTTTGTCGAAGCTCGCATTTAGTATTGAAGCATGGTGCATTTTATGGCGCTATTGGTCAATGCAAAATCGCATTTTCAAAAATCACTTTTATTGCTTTTACAGTAGCATAACTTTCTGGAAATGCAATTTTTGATACCATATCATCATAGAAGTTTTTTTTAAATAAAGTTCTTGAAAAAACAAATTAATGAATGATAAGTATAACATTTTGAAAAATTGTTTAAAAATTCCTTCAAGCGCCTACTAATTTTATTTTGAAAAAATACAACATTATAATTGCATTATTGGAGGTGCGGAATTAGCTCTATTCGTTACCGTATAATTTTGCCGGCAACGCTGAAAAAAGGTAACATGTTTTAATTCTAACCTGTGCAAAATATCCACGTACACATAGTTCAGGATGGTGTAAAAAACAACAGTTGTGCCATATTGGGCGACTTAACTCGCTTTTTGATGGCAAAATAACAATAAAAAATTCATTACTTTAAAATTATATGCATCGTGCATCACACATTACCTTCATACGTTAATGATTTTCATCTTCATTCTTTACTACTTCTTCATACATTACTCCTATATTTAAATGATATGCATCTGTATACTTAGTACTTTTTACATCATGCATTACCTTCATACGCCAATGCTTTTCATCTCCACACTTAATACGTCTTATGTCATATATTACCTATGCATTTAAATGCATTCCATCTACGTATGCAACATTTTATACGTAATTGATTTTCATCTCTACACTTTATTCTTCTTACATTATATATTGACTATGCATTTAAATGCTTTTCATCTGCGTATGCAACATTTTATACGTCATACATTACCACCATGCTTTTCATACCCAAACATAACGCGCTATACATCATACATTGCATGCGTACTTTAATGCTTTTCAATTCTATACAAAATACTTTATATGGTACAAAATATCTCTATGCTTTTCATTTTCACAACGTAATATTCTATTCGTCATACGATACCTCTATACTATGAAACTTTTTATCTCCATACGTGATACTATCTACGTCATACATTACCTCCATGCTTTACATCTCCATGCGTAATAATCAACACGTAATACGATGTAAATACGTAAATACGTACAGTCGTGGAAAAAAAAGTAAACACCTCCTACTAACTCTGGAACAAAACGATTGTAAATAAAGTCTACTTTTAAATATTGTATAAAATGCTTGATTAGGGGCCACCCATAAATCAAAATCAGACCAATCTTTGTTTTTTCAATAGAAACACCCAATTTTAACAATATATTATAATCTTCGGTTTAAATCTTTAAATTCTAATCTTAATATTTAAAAATTTCCTATGCCTAGAAAAAAAAATCAAGTCATTTGAATGCAAAGTTTTTGAATTAGAGACATTCAAGATTTAGAGCTTCTAATGTTAAATTACATTTTTATATTTTTATTAATAGCTCCTGAAATTATAATCCTATTGTGATATTCTTTTTGTGTGGTTATAATACTAAAAAACTCAAACATAAATGCATTGAATTTGTAAGTTTAAATATATTATAATAGGAATTATGAATTAAAATTCGGAAAAAGTATGAATTGCAATCTACAATTCTTTGATAGATTTATATTTATTGTGTAATACTTTATGCGAATTATCCAAAAATATATTTTACTTTTTTTATTGAAACATTTGGGCTGGCAATAATCGAAACGTATTAAGGAAATGAAATGGTCATATTGGCAAGAAATAATACATTAATTTCATAAGAATTTGCATTTAGGTTAATTAAACGGTGTTGAATTTATTTATGGTGTCAAATTTGGATATTGCTATGGAAAAAACAAAGTTAGTGTTCGTTTTGATATGTAGATGCCCTCCTAAGCACATTTTACATACACCATTTAAAAAAATATATATTTTATTTCCAATCGTTTGCTACTAGTAACTTTCTTCTACAAAAATTTGTTGCAGAGTTAGTAAGGGTGTTTACCTTTTTTTCCCATAACTGTACTTCTATGTTTACCGGATGTTTTGAAAAAATGAATTCCCGAAATTAAAAATTAGTAATTGGCAAATACAGGGTGTCCAGCGAATAAGACCCTGATTTCAAAATTAAATATCTCAAAAACAAAGATCAATAGAATTATGCGGTAAACAGTTTGTTTATTAGCTAATCTGTAAAAATGTTATGCAGAAGTTGCAAAATTTAGTTGCAAAAACCGTTAACAGATGGCGCTGTAATCGCAATACTTGTAAACTGCTTTGAAGTCCAGAGCAATGGCGTCTCATAACTAGATGGCTCCCAACGTAAAAACGAATATTGGGAAAGTCCATTTTTTCATTGCGATGATGTGCATTAGTGGAGACCTCTGGTCACAGAATTATTGCATCAGCTTTAATTTTAGAAAATTTCAATTAATAGAATTTTCAATAAAAAGTTTATAAATCATTATAAGAATTTTTTAAATATTTTATTAAATTCAATCTTTAATGGCATATAATTATTTAAATCAAAATGCATATATTTAGCAAAATAATTTTGTACTTTTTATTTATTTTTTTATATTTTTAAATCATGGCATAATATTTTGGTAATATTGTTTATACCTGAATTATTATAAATAAAAAAGTATTTTTTCACTTTTAATTTATTTTTAAATCGCGGCATAATACTTTGGTTTTAGCACAACGCATATATTTCTTTTCTTTGTAAACAAAAATTTTGAGACAGAAATTATGCATTAAATTATTTCTTTTTTAAAAGGAGTTGATGATAATTTCATATCATCAACGTCAAAGCAAAAGTATTTTGGATGCTGTATTCCTTTCGAACACGTCGGATCCTATCGCTAGAAGCTGCACCATATTTCTGCGCCCAATGATTAAAAAAAAAATGAAAATGTGTTTTTAAAATTAAAATTATTTTTTAATTTAATTAAATTTTTTAAAATAGAAACTTTGTATTTTTTCATTCAAACTATTCTCTACAATTAAAAAAATGACTTATGAATCATTATTATAAATGCTCAATGATTTTTAAAAAAGTGTATTCTTTTAACTTAATTAAATTTTAAAACCAGAAACTTTAGATTTTTTTATTCAAACTTTTTTCACAGTTTAAATAAATATTAAAAAGTAAAAATTTTCATTTTTTTTTTTCAAATCCTCCTCTACTTGGATTCGATTCCACGATCTACCAATTAGGAGAGAAAAGACATACCACAGAGATATTGGTAACCGGACCGAAGTAGCTTATAACAAAATTCGAAACAAATCTCAATTCTGTCAACACATGGCTCCGCTTCTGCACATTACCCAAATAAAATATTTTTTAAGTTCTTATATAATGATTGCTAAACTTTTTATTGAAAATTCTATTAATGGAAATTCTCTAAAATTGAGTTGGGTTGGGTTGATTTTTGACGGCCAATTATCTACACGAGGGATATAGGCCCGGGGGGAGTGCCCACCGTGGGGGTCTTTCTAAGGGAACCTAATCCGTATTAACGCATGGAAGATCCACGGCTCGAAGAAAACCACGAAAACTCCGAACGATTAGGCCGACGGGCGCGATTGGGATCGAACCCAGCACCTCCCGTCTACCAGCTTCGAGAGCAGAACCTCTCGCCCACTGGTGGGGCCTCTAAAATTGAAGCTGAGGCAATAATTCTGTGACCAAATGCCTTCACTTCTGCACATCACCCCATCGAAAAAGCGGTCTTTCCCAATTTTCGTTCCTCCATAGGAAGCCATCTAGGATTGAAACGCTAGGGCTCTCGACTTCAAAACACAATTTATAGGCATTGCGAATACAGCGCCATCTGTTAGCGGTTTTAGCAACTAATTTTTGAAATTTCTGTACAACATTTTTACAGCTTAGCTAATAAACAAACCGTTTACCGCATAATTCTATTGATCTTTGTTTTTGAGATATTTAATTTTGAAATCAGGGTCTTATTCGCTGGACACCCTGTAGTTACTTTCCATTACCAGGTTTTGGTTCTGTAATTAACAGATTTGTAATAGGTTAAAATATCCTAATATTTTTGTACGTATTAACAGGACCTCGAATGAATGCCTTTGATATTTACAATTTTTTTTTTTTTTTTTTTTTTTTTGTACTTTATAATGTTTAAGATCTTTTTTAGTCTATCCAGGGGACTTACATTTTTTATATTTTAGGAACTTTTTTAATTATTTCAAGAATATTTCAGGTGTTATTTTGCATTTTCTATTTTTTTTTTTTTATTATTGAAATTAAAAAATCATGAGGATTCAACTGTAAAATTGGAATTTCAAAAAGGGATTTACGGCAGATAAAAACAAAATATAAAAAAATTAGTTAACTTTTGGTATATTTCGTAATTTCTATAAATTATTTTAGCGGGGGTAGAGTTGATAAAGTAGCATTTAAAAACATTTAATCCTTACCAAAGTAGAACAATTATTCCATAAACCTGCTCAAGATCTCCTACATTTGTATCCGCAACATCCCATCGTTTTCTTCACTCATATTTTTATTTATTTATTTATTTATTTATTTATAGGAGAAATGTTTTGTCAGATGTCATTTTCATTTATTCATTATTTGGTACATGAAGAGTTAAAAGAGATGTAGTGCATGTAACTGTTTTATTATCTCGCATTTTTTTGCAAGGGAAAAAAAAAACTTTCACTTTGTTGTGTTCTACATGTAAACAAGGGCTAACTACAGGCCCCTGAAACCTTCTTGAGATTCAAAATTTTTATTCTTGAGATTCAAAGCTCTTTTCTTTAGTCTAATCAAGGGGACCCTATAAGCACTGAGTCCGGGTGCGTTGGTGTCCCCATTTATGACTAGCTGTGCCCTTCATGCAACACTATGCTGCGGCATTAAAAAAAATCAAATGACTTACCATAAAGTTTTCGAAAATGCTTCCCAGATGAATAAAATGTTACATAATATAACTTTCACACTCCGAAAATCAGCATTCGAAATTTTTTAAAAGATTCCTGCTTTGGGAAGTTGTATTTCAGAGAACAGCAAATACAAATGGATTATAGCATTGGAAATATCCTTTTGAAAAACTTATTTAAGCACTATGCTCATATTACTTTGCGGTAAAGTGATTAGTATAGCTTGCAATATTTTTTTTTTTAATCCAAATCGTAAAATGAGAAGTTACATTCGTCATCCAACTAAGGTTACATATAATTATTCTACTACCACGAAATTTACGCAGTATTTATTTAAAAATAATTTTAATTACAGTTTCAGAATTCCACAACGCTCCAAATTATCAAAATGAGTAATATGCATTTGAATAACAAAATGTAGATATGGAACGTGAAATAATTTATTTTAAAAAAGAAAGATTCTTCCTTCACTATTTATTTTAATAATTAAAAATTGAAATTTTTAAAAATAATTATTAACTTACATAAAAATGTTTTTATATTGAAAGTTACGAATCGTTGACTTTTGATATAGATTTCATGTACTTAAAATGATAAAATACAAAAGTTTATGTATATTCCATTGGTTTTATAATATTTCAATAGATTTATATATTCTGGGGCTAAATATGACATGTGTTTCCAATACTTGTACTTCCCTATACATCATAAAGTTAATCAAATTTTTAAATCAGCTTTTTATAAATATACTTTGTTTTTAGGTAGCCTACATTGCAAAACGTAAGAAGTTACGTATTGTAAACATTCAAGTGGAAAGCAATACCGGAAAATTTCGGTATATTTTCATAGATCATGACATAAAGACCCCAAAACCAACCACTGTTAAAATGATTATTTATATATATAAATCCATATATACAGTCGAACCCGGTTAAGACGCTCACAGAATACGCGATCCCGCTTAACGCGCGGATTTTTTTCGATCCCTTGAACACTGTCCATAAGGCTAATGCAAAAATTTCACGTTTAATACGCGAACGGTTATTACGCGATCCCGCTTAATACGCGGTACATTTTTGGTTCTTTGAAGGAAAACAATCACGCTTAAGACGCGAATTCATTTATCAAAATGCATTTTGCTTCTGTCTTCTCGAGTGTAGAGGATTTTTTTTTTATTATTCAGAAAAAATAGTATTTTCGAATAGTATTATTTACTTTATTTAAAAACAGATTAATTAAGGCGAAAATTAATAATCGGAAATAGTGGTAGATATATGAATAAAACAAAAACTCCCAAAATTAGCAAAACTGCAATACGTCTTTCATCTCGTCTCCTTACATACTTTGTCTCTCGTGCTCCATGTGCAGTTTTACTGTATTAGAGAGATATAGACGAATTCAGGTTGCTCAGATACGTCACAAAAATTATCATGATTAGAGATGATCATACCTGTTTTTAGTAAGGTTTTAAATGTACATTATATCACTACTATGTTTTGCAATGCATATTATATGCAACAAAAAAAAAAAGAACCTCATAAAGATTCTTAACGTTTTCTTTTCTTTTTGCTATGCTAACAATATTTCTTATATAAAGATTAATAAGGATAGTTTTTTTCTTATGTTAAAAAGTAGCACAGATTATAGTTGTACTCATTATTACAAGTACTTAATATGATTTTAAAAAATGGTCTGTACTTCAAAGATTAAATATTTTTCCTTCTCTTTTTTAAAAACATAGTCTAGCAGGAAAATTATTTTTGTTGTTTTATTTTTGGTTGCAATGTATTAATAAGCAATAAAACCATGTTGGAATCCATATTTATTTTCCATTATTATTCCAGTCAGTTCTATAAAAAGAAACAATGACTTAAAGAGGAATACAGTTAAATGTTAATCTAAATATACGTAAAAGACAATTTTCCATCGTAAACATATAAATGAAAGCTCTCAACTTACTTTAGATGATTAAGTGTGTAAATAAGTCCAGTTCCCAATATTATACAAATCACGTTTAATACGCGATCCCGCTTAATACGCGACTTTTTGCCACTCCCTTGAAACGCGTCTTAACCGCGTTCGACTGTATATCTATCTGATTTTTGTCATGCGATGGCACTCATATTCACAAACCGATTTGGATGTTATTAAGCATGCGTATTAGGCTTACCAGGATCTCGAACGAATTCATTGGCCAGCAAGATCTGCATATTATTTCAAAATGGTTAAACAGTTACTTAAACAGTTCAAACTAAAAAATAGATTCAAAAAATTTGAAAATGAAATTTATTTTTACTTAAGTGTTAGGCCTAGATACCAGGATACTGGAGCATTTTTTGTTTTACCTTTATCTATAAATATGTCTGAGATATAGCAGTTTGAAATTTTATGGTGGTTGACATTTTGAAACAAAACAAAAGATGACAAAATAAAGGATTAATTTATGAGTTGAAGTGAACGTCGTTTCTTGTAAATTATCTTTCACTGTTGTAAGTATTTTTCCAACTTACATAGCATAATAGTATCTATTTATATCTCCTAGAGTTGAATTCTCACCAAGGTTGAAGACACTAGGAAAAATATTGCCAAATTTTTCGACCAAAATAAATCGTTATAAACGAAGTCAACTTGAATGTAGCAGAATAATTTCGCGAAATTCTCGTATATATTTAGAATTGATGAAAAGTGGAAATTAACCTTCTATAATCAGATTATTCGCATACTACGAGGGTATGCTGATAAGAAATGCACACAATCTTGTAGAGCGTGAACGAAATGACCTCTAGAATCGCGCCCGGTGACATGTGGAAGTAACATTCCATGTCTATACACATGTGCAGATTTCAGGTCGTTAAATTCATCCAGTGTATTTTGAGAAGCGGAAGTTTGGAGACGTGTTCTAGTACTATGTCAACGCGAGTTAAACAGCGTGCTGTTACTGAATTTTTCACTGCTAAAAAGTGTTTTCAAATGAGATTCATCGTCGTTTAACTGTTGTTTATGGCGACGATGCTGTTGATAGGTCTACTGTATATAATAGATGGGCAATGGAATTTCGTGATTCCAAGCCTGGAAAAGCCATAATTGTTGATAAAAAAAAACGCAGCAGACGTCCGATCACTGCAACAGACGTTAAACGTCGCAAACTAGGCGACAATTTTATTCCAAATAACCTTAGAATAACTCAAAAGCATATCGCAAACCATATTGAAATATCGAAGGAACGTATCGGGTTCATTATTGAATAATTGGGATACCGTAAAGTTTGTGCAAGATGTGGCTCTGCAAAACCTGAAGTTTGAACCGATTCCATACCCTCTTTACTCCCCCTATCTTGTGCTTTGCGATTTTTATTTTTTCCTACTCAGGCAAGACCTCAAGAGCAATCATTACACCTCGGAAGACGAGGTGCAGACAGCTGTCAAGTCCTCGATTCAAGAAAAGTCGAAATAATTTTTCAGTGACGGAACTAAAAAACTCGTTACACGTTGGGAGAAATGTGCTAGCTTTAACAGTGACTATGTTGAAAAATAAATAAGTGATTTTGAAGCTCCAGAATGGTACTTTATTTTTTTTTCCCGATCTTCTTATTAGTATTTGTCCGTGCTCTACAAGCATGTGTGAATTTCTTTTCAGCCTACCCTCACAGCTTAGTGTTTTCGATGAAATATGGAATAGGGAAGCTACTTTTGCCTTTCGGCACAGGCCAGAAGGACTTTTACTTACAAACTTACTTAACATATGACAATAAAAATATTTAAAAAATAGTTTTAATGTATTTTAAGAGAAATCGTCTGTAATTTAATACTTGGTTTAAGTCGGTGTTGCCTCATTGATAAAATTTTTTATTAAACATATCTAATATTTTTTCTGATACACGTCACTTTCCTTGTTTAATCTAATTTCGATTAAAGATGACAAAGAAATTTATTGGAAAAAAGTTTATATGTTAGCAAAAAAATACCCTAATCTCAAAATACTTTCTTAAGTGGTAAATATTTCTAAAAAAGAAAAAAAAAAAGAAAAAGAAAAAGAAAAAGGAAGAAACCTTGCAGATTATCTAAATTCCTCATTATTTTCTCTCTTACGTATCAATAAGTAATCTTTCTGTACATGACAATGTCGATTCCTCCAACATGAATTCATTTTGTTATTTACTTTTGTCATATAACCTATTTAACTTACTACATACCGTCTGTAAAAAAGACAAGAGTATTAAAGAACAACTTCATATTTTACAACATGAATATAAACGATAACGTTTAACTTATCCAAATTGAAAATGAAATCGAACGAAATAGTAATAATACTATCATTTTTATCCAGAAAGTATTAATATTGAAAAATTAAGCTACTTAATAATTTGTTTTGGATATCCAGACTCATTACCTAAATTGAAAATTCGAAATTACAAATTATTAATAAATTAATTCTTTGTTATGCAATGCATACAAATAAAGTAAGATTAAAATTTAATATTTTAAACTAATTATCAAAATGTGTGATTCATTATTTAATTAAGATTTTTATGTTTGTTTTTACTTCAAAACATTTTGAATTAATTAAAAGATAACATCTTTTCATGTTTAAAGGAAAATTAATTTCACTGAAAATATTTTTTGGAAAATGAATCATATCTAATCTAACATTAAAAGTATAACTTATTATTTATTAAATTTAGATTACTTATTTTGAAAAAATGTTGAATTTAAAAGTATCTTTTTTTTTCTTTTCGATTATCTATAAATGTGCTTGTAAATTATTTTGATTATTTATTAATGAATTTTTAATTTCGTTATGGAATCTTAACCGGGAAAAATATGTTGAAGAATTTATATTATTTTAAGTGCAAACGTGTTTATTTTTCATAGCGAAGCTGTACGCGATAGAGATTGGTAAAAAAATACTGTTTGAAAATAATTTTAAAATTCATAAATAAAAAGTAAATTGAGATACAGTGTTTAAGCAAACAACATTTGAAAGAATGTTTTATTTTCTTTTTAAAAAATTGAAATTGTGTGATGTTTATGTTGCCATCTATGGAATAAGTAACATAATGTGTCAAGTGAAGTTTATTATACACCAAACAAATATCCAAATCCACAGAAATAATTATCTGAGTTTTCTTTTAATAATAATAATAATAAAAAAACTCCAGATGGCTAGTCAGTTTTAACTCAAATTAGTTTGACAGTGGTCTTTAATCTCAAACTAGTCTACACTTTCTGACACATTGAAGATCGAAAACAAATGTCCTAGAAATTTTTCTAGCTTAATGGCACCATCTGAATTTGATGAGTGCCTGTTCGATAAAAATCGAATATAAAGTATAACTTTCTAGACTCTAAAAAAAAGTCTGTAAAGTTACTAAAATTTTTCTAGGAAACTCGTATTCCTAGAACTTTTTATGTAACGGCAACAACAAGAATTCATGTATCAAATAAATTTTTGCACCGTAAATCAAAAAATCTGTAAGGTTACTAAGAATGTTTTAGGAAATTTAGATTCTTAGAGCTTTTTATGTAACTGTAACACGGGATACAAATAAAACTTTAGTAAGATTGCTGTATTTTAGTAGATTATTTTGTATAGCTACAGATTTCTGTAGTTTTACAAAACTAGATTTGTAGATTGACATCTTTTTTTGTACAGTGTACAGATAAAATTTTAGTAAGCATAAATATTTCTCTATCTTTACATCTGCAGAATTACAGTTTTTTTTTTTACAGTGTAATAATTTAACATATCAGATGTGATTACATCTTTTACGAATTGATATCAATGCTGATATATTGGCAACCGATAAAAAAAAAAAAGCTTTATCACGAGATTTAACCTGGAATTTCTGCGGTTCTGAATTCAATTACAATTCTATGCCTGAAAGCTAAACTGTCGTAAGTCGAATTTCGTTTATATTTCAAGAGTATTAAAAGTACAATACTTTGGTTTGAAGGTGAGATGTTACTTACGATGTTGTAAAACAAAATATCTCTGAAACCACTTATAATACAAAAATAGAGATACATTGGCACGAACGAGAACAGTTTCTTTAGCATAAGAAGCTGTTAATATAAAATTTATCATATTTGGACTTACGATACTTTAGTTCTGAAGTACAGAATTATAGATGTTGTTTTAACACCTATGACTGCTATGGCCGTTGTTTAAAATGACCCCGTTATAAACAGAAATTTAGAACACATACACAGGACTTAGCAGAATTTTTCTTTCTTTTCATATATATTCTTATGTATATATATGGGGCATTCTCTCAATCTTTTGACTTTGGAGAAAAAAAATCTGGCGAAATTAAACTTGCTAAAATAACATTTTAATCTGATAGACGAATGCCATAATGATTCAAAATAAAGAAAAAATGGTCAGCAGCGAAACAAATTTATTTAACTGAGATTTAAGTTAAACTTGCGAGTTTAATTTTCCTTACCATTTTACCACTATAACTTTTTATTTTCTTCTAATTTTTTACTTATAATGAATTTGCATAGTACCCACAGGACATTCAAATAAGAAATAATGACAATGTAGTAGTTTTAGTGCAAAATTTTGGTATAACATTAACTTAAAGGGGTGTTAAAGAAGGGACGGTAATGTAAACAAGTGGGTAAGTGTGATCATAGATCGCACAGAGGGTTTCGTTTAATATTCCTTTCAAAACACTTTCTTTCAAAACGTTCAATACATTTAGCGCTATGGAATGCCTTCTAAATTTTGGCAAACCCATCCTAAACTATCTTAAAGTTTCAAACATATTCGCCTTGTTATATTTCCTAATTTTTTCGTAACCCTCCCGCCCGAAATGCTACGATATATCACATGACTGGTATCTGCCAAATTTAGAAAAGTGTCCCATTTGCGGGGGGGGGGGGGAGTGGGCAGATGGTCACCATGAATTTTTCGCGGCCTTGTTCTTAAAAATTATGTTATGTTTTATAAGCTGTATTAAAGTTTCAAACAGATCGTCCAGTTATATTTCCTAATTTTGTTCGCGCACCTCCTTCAACCCCCCCCCTCCTCGAAATGCGACGCGCCATTCTTCTTTATAATTTTTTATCATGTGTTATAAAGTATCTTAAAGTTTAAAACAGATCGCATTGTTAGATTTCCGATTTTAAATGAAATCGCGGTCTATTAGTTCCAGATTCCATCACCAGGGAGGGCACTCAATTCTTAACAAAAGCGTATGTGACCGAAACTCCTTTACACAACCTAACTGTAGATATGTTACTCGAGGGGGTGGCGGTCTTCAGCAAGAATTTAAGATATTTGATGAAATTACTATTCAGAAATAGTGGTAATTAACTTCTGACATATTTATATTTAATAATTAGCATGTATCCGAGGACTCCGTCAAAAACCGTACCTGAAATGGTATGACACCCAAAGGTAAAAAAAAAAAAGAAATATTTCGCCCCTCCTTCTACCCCCACCTGCCAGAAATTTCACGGGCCATTTTTTATAAACTTTTTCTTATGTGTTATAAGTTATCTTAAAGTTTCAAACATATCGCCTTGTTATATTTCCTACTTTAAATGAAATCGCGGTCTGTTAGTTTCACATTTCACCACGAGGGAGCGCACTCTATTCTTAACAAAAGTGTATCTGAACGTAACTCCGTTAAACAACCTATCAGGAGATATGCTACTCGAAGGGGTGGCGGTCTTATCCAAGAATTTAAGATATTTTCTTAAATTACTATTCGAAAATAGTGGTATGAACACTTATAAAATTTTTGATATTGAATTAATAATATAGTTATCTCATCACGCCATCAAAAAACCGCACGCAAAACTGTACAAAAAGCCCTGTTATGCTGCGTAATTTTGTTCGCGCCCCTTACCCTTATCTCCCCCCCCCACAACCGGAATGTGACGCGCCATTCTTTTTTATAATCGTTTAGTATTTGTTATAAATTATCTTAAAGTTTCAAACAGATCGCTTAGTTGGAATTCCTAATTAAAATGAAATCGCGGTCTTTTAGTTCCGCATTCCACCACCGGGGAGCGCACTCTATTCTTAATAAACGTGTATCTGAACGAAACTCCTTTACACAACCTATCGGTAGATACATGGGTCGGGGGGGGGGGGGCGGTCTTAACCAAGAATTTAATATTTTTGTTGAAAATACTATTCGAAAATAGTGGTATCAATACTTCTGAATTTTTTATCCTGAATAAGTAACATTTATGCTGTATTTTTAAAAATCGGACATCGTTCAGAAGAATACTGCAATGAAACATCACGTGACTGCCTTTTAAAATAACTATATAATAGAAATAAACCAGTTAGTGAAATTAGCGCCCCTACCCCCTTTACCAGAAAATTTCACGCGCCAATCTTTATTTAAAGTTTTCTTATGTGTTGTGAACTAACTATCTTAGAGTTTCAAACAGATTGCCTTCATTTCCTAATTTAAATGAAATCGCGGTTCTTGAAATCACGTGCCGTCATTAGGGTATTTTTAATACAATACGTATTTGATAGATATAAAACCAATTAATTAAATAACAATTAATATCTCAGCTTGTAATTAACATAGGAGTTAGAAATGGGCATCAATGAAATCAGCGAAGAATTTCACGCCAAGTTGTCTGAAAATTTAATCTAAAAATTTAATATTTCAAAAGTTTAAATTTTGTATTAAAATATCCTACTATGAGAACCACGTGACCCAGCGCCGTTTGTCTGGAGAAAAATAATTACGGCAGGCCACGGAAATCAAATCTATGGACACCTGCTTTGGTAATGGAAGAAAATTAAATTTTTATCGATCGATTTTTAGAGGATTTTTTAACTTATATGCATCGTAGAAACGATCTATATACCAAATGAAAGTAGATTTTTTTCTGCGTATGTCTGTGTAAGTTAAAAATTTCTCGCCCTAAAACTTTCTGAGATACAAGTAGATTTTAAAATGTCCAGTATACTTTTTTGCTTAAAGCGCGCCCTGGCAAACCTGCAATTTCGAAGCGCAGATGTGTGGCAACCCGGAGGAGAAATGACAATATTTCAAGAGTCCATTCGTATCTAAATTCATTTTATACCGTTTCTTCGTTAATGAGACGTAAAATTGGGAGTTTTTAATTAATAACGTCAGTTAATTACGACTTTTTATAAATTTTATGATTTGTCGTTTGATCTCAGGTTTCCAGCTATAAGTATGCAAAATTTCAAGTCTCCAACATATATAGTTTCTGAGAACGGGCTCTGTGACAGACAGACAGAGGAGTGAGACGAATAGGGTTTCGTCAGATGAACGAAACCCTAAAACAAGTGGGTAAGTGTGATCATACATCGCACAAAGGGTTTCGTTTAATATTCCTTTTAAAACACTTTCTTTCAAAACGTCCAGTACATTTATCGCCATGGAATACCTTCTAAATTTTGACAAACACATCCTAAACTATGTTAAAGTTTCAAACATATTCGCCTTGTTATATTTCCTAATTTTGTTCGCCCCCCCCCCCCAAAATGCTACGATATATCACATGACGGGTATGTGCCAAATTTAGAAAAGTGCCCCCCCTGGGGGGGAGTGGGCAGATGGTCACCATGATTTTTGACGCGGCCTGATTTTAAAAATTTATGTTATGTTTTATAAGCCATATTAAAGTTTCAAACAGATCGACCAGTTATATTTCCTAATTTTGTTCGCGCACCTCCCTCACCCCCCCCCCCCTCCTCGAAATGCGACGCGCCCTCCTTCTTTATAATTTATTATCGTGTGTTATAAAGTATCTTAAAGTTTAAAACAGATTGAATTGTTAGATTTCCAACTTTAAATGAAATCGCGGTCTGTTAATTCCACATTCCACCAGCAGGGAGCGCACTGTATTCTTAACAAAACCGTATCTGAACGAAACTCCTTTACACAACCCATTAGTAGATATGTTACTCGAGGGGGTGGCGGTCTTCAGCAAGAATTTAAGATAATTGTTGAATTACTATTCGGAAATAGTGGTAATTTAACTTTTGACATATTTATATTTAATAAGTATAAGTAGCATGTATCTGAGGACTCCATCAAAAAACGCACCTGAAACGGTATGAAACAAAAAAGAAATATTTTGCCCCTCCCCCTCTCCCCACCTTCCCGAAATTTCACGCGCCATTTTTTATAAACTTTTTCTAATGTGTTATAAACTATCGTAAAATTTCAAACAGATCGCCTTGTTATATTTCCTAATTTTAACAAAAATGTTAGTTCCACATTCCACCACCAGGGAGCGCACTCTATTCTTAACAAAACTGTATCGGAAGGAAACTCCGTTAAACAACCTATAAGTAGATATGTTACTCGAGGTGGTGGCGGTCTTAATAAGAAATTAAGATATTTGCTGAAATTACTACTAGGAAATAGTGGTAACTAAACTTTAGACAATTTTATATTAAATAAGTAGCATATATCTCAGGACTCCCTCAAAAAGTCACCTAAAGCGGTCAGAAACGCTAATTTTTTAGATAGAAATCTAGCGCCCCCCCCCTCCCCGGAATTTCGCGTGTCATTCTTTCTTACACTTTATCTTATGTGTTATAAAATATCTTAAAGTTTCAAACAGATCGACTTGTTAGATTTCCTAATTTTAACAAAATCGCGTTATGTTAGTTCCACATTCTACCACCAGGGAGCGCACTGTATTCTTAACAAAAACATGTGTCAACGAAACCCCTTCAAGCAACCTTTCCGTAGATACATGGGTCGGGAAGGTGGCGGTCTTAACCAAGAATTCTGTTAGTTCCACATTCCACCACCAGGGAGCACACTCTATTCATAACAAACTGTGTCGGAAGGAAAGTCCGTTAAATAACCTATCAGTAGATATGTTTCTCGAGGTGGTGGCGGTCTTAAGCAAGAATTTAAGATATTTGCACAAATTACTATAAGGAAATAGTGGTAACTAAATTTTTGACATTCTTATATTTGATAAGTAGCATATATCTCAATGTGTTATGAACTATCTTAAAGTCGCAAGCAGATCGCCTTGTTATATTTCCTAAATTTAACAAAATCGCGTTATGTTAGTTCCACATTCTACCACCGGGGAGCGCACTCTATTAATAACAAAACTGGAGCGGAAGGAAAGTCCGTTAAACAACCTATCAGTAGATATGTTACTCGAGGTGGTTGCGGTCTTAAGCAAGAATTTAAGATATTTGCACAAATTACTATAAGGAAATAGTGGTAACTAAACTTTTTACATTCTTATATTTAATAAGTAGCATATATCTCAATGTGTTATGAACTATCTTAAAGTCGCAAGCAGATCGCCTTGTTATATTTCCTAAATTTAACAAAATCGCGTTATGTTAGTTCCACATTCTACCACCAGGGAGCGCACTCTATTCTTAACAAAAACATGTCTGAACGAACCCCTTCACGCAACCTTTCCGTAGATACATGGGTCGGGAAGGTGGCGGTCTTAACCAAGAATTCTGTTAGTTCCACATTCCACCACCAGGGAGCGCACTCTATTCATAACAAAACTGTATCGGAAGGAAAGCCCATTAAACAACCTATCAGTAGATATGTTAAACAGATCGCCTTGTTAGATTGCCTAATTTTAACAAAATCGCGTTATGTTAGTTCCGTATTCCACCACCAGGGAGCGCACTGTATTCTTAACAAAAAACATATCTCAAAGAAACGCCTTCACGCAACCTTTCCGTAGATACATGGGTCGGGATGGTGGCGGTCTTAACCTAGAATTCTATAAGTTCCACATTCCACCACCAGGGAGCGCTCTCTATTCATAACAAAACTGTGTCGAAAGGAAAGTCCGTTAAACAACCTACCAGTAGATATGTTACTCGAGGTGGTGGCGGTCTTAAGCAAGAATTTAAGATATTTGCAAAATTACTATTCGGAAATAGTGGTAACTAAACTTTTGACATTTTTATATTTAATAAGTAGCATATATCTCAATGTGTTATGAACTATCTTAAAGTTTCAAGACACATCTACTTGCTATTTTTCCTAATTTTAACAAATTTGCGTTATGTTAGTTCCGCATTCCGCCGCCAGGGAGCGCACTCTATTCGTACCAAAAGCGTATCTGAAGGAAACTCCTTCACGCAACCTTTCCGTAGATACAGGAGTCGTAATGGTGGCGTTATTAACCAAGAATTATGTTAGTTCCGCATTCCACCACCAGGGAGTGCACACTATTCATAACAAAAGTGCATCTGAACGAAACTGTGTTAAAAAACCTATCAGTGGATATGTTACTCGAGTTGGTGGCGGTCTTAAGCTAGAAATTAAGAAACTTGCTAAAATTACTATTCGGAAATAGTGGTAACTAAATATTTGACATTTTTATATTTAATAAGTAGCATATATCTGAGGACTCCCTCAAAAACGGTATCTAAAAAGGTCATAAAAGCTAATTTTTAAAAAAGAAAACCAGCGCCTCTCCCCGTTTGCCTAAAAAGGATCCAAAACGCATCCGATTGTCCACTACACATGCAGATTCATCAAATAAAAATTAATATCGCAACTTACAAATAAGCTATCACGCACAGAAAGATAGAAATTATCCGATAACGGGCGAAGCACGCTGGTCTTTGTCATAATAATATCTGTAATTCGATTTAATTGGGACATTTAATCAAAAGTATTACCCCCCCCCCCTTCCCATCGACACAAACCTAACAAAAAGTTATGCGATAGCGGGTGAAGCACGCTTTTTCTCACCTCGAATATACTTATCTGATAGCGCTGAACCTCGTGCAAATTGATATATTTCCTAATTTAAATTATTTCGTGGTTTAAAAAGCACGTGCCACCCTCATTTCATGGAAATGAAACCTAATTAATTAAATAATATTTAATATCTCCGCTTGTAATTAAGCTAGGAGTTTGAACTGGGTATGTATGAAATCACCGAAGAATTTCAAATCAGGATGGCAAAAAATTTAATCAAAAAATTTAATATTTAAAAAGTTTAAATTTCGTATTAAAATAAAAACCGCGAGCGCGCCGTAATGTCTGAGATAAAAAATCAAGTCTGCAGTTTGCTAGCCTTGCCAGATAAAATCGGGGTTCAGCTTTCGTGAATCCTCCAATGGTAGTGCTCCGAAGCTAGCCTCGCAAAAAGGGTCCAATTGTAGTCAGAGAGGTGCTTTTGATAAATTAAAAAGGTGGATTGGTTAATTTTAGAAGTTAATTAGCCCGTAATTCGGTTAATTACCAACTTTTTCAAATTTTTATGATTTGTTGTTTGATGTGAGGTGTTCAGCTATAAGTACCCAAAATTTCAAGTCTCTAACATGTATAGTTTCTGAGAACGGGCTCTGTGACGGACAGACAGACAGAGGAGCGAGACGAATAGGGTTTCGTGAGATGAACGAAACCATAAAAAGGAGATGGTATAGGAAAAAAGGGACAAAATGGGAAAAAAGGGGAGGGAGGAAGGAACAAAATGGGGAAAAAAGGGACAAAATGGGAAAAAAAGGGACGGTAAGGATGGAACAGCAAGGAAACTTACCACCTATTTTAGGCAGATCATATTAAAACTAATTGGTAGCGAAAAAATTCATTGATTTTTAGAAACAGTTATTTACATTGGATTAAATTAAAAAAAAAATAATTAATTTACCTCGAAAATTGCAGGATTAAACCTTGCGGACGGTAAGACTACCAATAAAGCCACGGTGCTTGAAATTGATATTTAAAGGCTTATTTATATTCTGCAGTAAATTTCCCTTCAAAGAATTTTAGATATTCTTTCTCTAGCATACTTCTGCATGAGCAAAAACTTGAAAAAAATTCCATCGCTGCTTCTGAAGTGATTTTCTGTATCATTTTAGAAGAGGGATGGTAAAAAATCTAAAACCCAGGGACAGAGTTAAAAAAATAATATCAACCCTAAAAATGTGTGCAGGTTCATTTTTAGCTACATATTTATATAAAACAATAGTTCGAGTGTCAGAAAAAAATTACATCGAATTATTTTTATTGAAACAATTTTATCCAGACAGCTCCAAACTTCAAAATCAGCATCAGGGACACGGGACGATAGATGAGTTTTCCATGTGTTTGGACCCCCAACATCGTCCAAAACTTATTTATCTCGTTAATATTGTTGTGAAGTCATGCATTGGGATGTTCCCAAGGATATGAAATTTTAAAAAAACACAAAAAAGTGTATTAAATAATAAATTATTATTCAGGGACATGAAAGTTAAAAGATTGTGAGAATGGGCCATATATATACCGAGTGAGCCAAAAGTTCGTTAAAACTTTTGTATGAGTTTTTAAAAAAACTCATACAAAAGGAAGAAATTATGATAAAAGAATGCGGTTTGCAAGAAAGGGCTCACAAGGTAGTCGGATTTTTTTAGCAGAAAAAAAAATTAGTTAAAAAACCATATGTACAGGGCACTGATGACCCGAAACACAATGAACAGGACAACAATACGCTCCATTCATTTGTTCTACAAATAACAAATGTTCAAGATGACCTCCAGAACATTCTACTACACAACCAGGTTGCTTAGTAGGGTGGATCGTAGAAAAAAAAAATTTTTGAAGTCAAATTCGGCCCGGTGTAAGAAAGTTGCGTATTGTATTGCTTATTATGTAAAATAAAATTTCGCCCCCTGAATTGATATCTTCATGCGCCCCAAGGGGCGCGAAATCCTCGAATTTACGCTAATTTTCCTGAATTTTAATAGCTATTAAAAAATTATTTTGTTATTGGCCCATTGTGGATACAATGCTATTATGTCCCCTTACCCTATGTAAAAAGTTTCAAATCCCTTGAACATCATCTTCATGCTTCCAAAGGGGGACGAAATCCCAGAATTTTAGCTAAATTATGCTAATTTTCCTGAATTTTAATAGCTATTAAAAAAAACTAATTTGCTATTGGCTCATTGTGTATACAATGCTATTATGTCCCCTTACCATATGTAAAATGTTTCAAATCCCTACATCATCATCTTCACGTGCCCCAACAGGGTTAAAACATTATGAAATCTGACAAAATTTGACTTATTTTAGGTTTGTATGAAGATACTGTTACAAAATAAAAATCAAGATTTACACAAATTTTTATTAATTTCGGCTATATATGTTCCTTTTCCATATTTACTTTTAACTCCCTAGTTTTAATAAGCATCAAATGATTATAAAAGGTAAGAGCGCCCCTTGGGTCGCATGAAGATGACGTTCAAGGGATTTGAAACTATTTACATATGATGAGGGGACATAATAGAATTGTATCCACAATGGGCCAATAACATTTTTTTTTAAAATAGCTATTAAAATTCAGGAAAATTAGCGTAATTTAGCTAAAATTCGAGGATTTCGCGCCTCTTGGGGAGCATGAAGATATCAATTCAGGGGGCGGAAATTTTTTTTACATAATAAGCAACACAATACGCAACTTTCGCACACCGGGCCGATTTTGAATTAAAAAATTTTTATTCTACGATCCACCCTATTGCGTAGCAGTACCCGTTCATTGTGTTTCGGGTCGTGAACGCTACATGTAGTTTTTTACATTTTTTTTTTTTTTTTTTTTTTTTTTTTTTTGCTGCTAAAAAGATCCAACTACCTTATGAGCCCTTTCTTGCAAACCGCATTCCTTTATCATAATTTCTTCCTTTTTTATGAGCTTTTAAAGTTGTAACGAATTTTTATCTCACCCGGTACATATATATTTGTCCTTCCATGTACGCAGTGACAGCCATGATACAGAAGATCCACAGGACAACACAAATACAGCCGGGAGCCCCACGACAATGGAATTGTCGGGAGTTGAAACCGACACTACCACCGTGACACCCTTACTTTCTTATGCGATCGGCGACGAGGAACCCATTGAATTTAGTATTTCATGATCCTTAAATGAATAAATTAGTGAATGCTGTCCTATCCAGAAATTTTTATATTTGGGAGACAAAACACATTAAAATATTGAAAATTTGTTCAGCTTTAAAGGACATATTGTATGCTACGATGTATAAATTGGAATGCACAAACCAGTGTAAAGAAAAGCATAAATAAACAGAAAATTTAGTTTAGATCTATTTCAAAAACTTCAAAATAAAGTCCTGCACCTACGTTGCTGTTTTTTTCCAAGTTATTTGATTGCATGCTGGATATATTCTTTTTGAGGTATATTATATACATATATATGTATATATATATATATATATGTATATATATATATATATATATATATATATATCTTATATATATATATCTCTTATTTACAAAAAAAAAAAAAAAAAAAAAAAAAAAAAAAAAAAATCTTATGCACTAAAATACAACGAATTTACATATTTCTTTATAACTTTTAGGGACAAAAATGCGTTTCAAAAACCCTCTCACACTGAAATCTCTTCTGAACTACAGCCATATTACTTACAGATAAAAATCTAAGCAGTAATTGTAAGAATCGTTATTAATTTTCAATTAAAATAAAAAAATAACTTTAAAAATATCTTAATCTGAAATAATCTAAGTTCATGTGTGTACTTTTGTTGCAGATTTAAATGTTTGAAAAAAAGCTTTGGTGCTAGTTCGGGAAATATGAATACTATTAAACAAAAACCTAATTTGCATAACAAATTAAAAAAAACAAAATTTATTTCCTAAATTGTTTAAGCCCGAGAAGGGGCAGATATTAAGATATTTCATTCAATTAATGTTAAATTTTTGTAACAAATAAGCTAAACCAATTGAACATTAAAAAATAAAAATGAAATTCATACAACATAATGCTTTAAACACCTATATACTTAGATTCCGTTCAAATGAAATTGAAATAAATCTTAGACTTTTTTTAAAGTTTTGTATTTTGCATGTACCTTATCATATTATGTACAATCGTCATAAACATAATACGAAATCTGCAGTACAAATATTTACAACTTTAAAATGGAAAAAGTCTAAGATTTATTTCAATTTCATTTGAACGAAATCTAAGTATATAGGTGTTTAAAGCATTATGTTGTATGAATTTCATATTTATTTTTTAATGTTCAATTGGTTTAGCTTATTTGTTACAAAAATTTAACATTAAATGTAGAACGAATTGAATGAAATATCTTAATATATATCCCTTCTCGGGCTTAAACAATTTAGGAAATAAATTTTGTTTTTTTAATTTGTTCTGCAACTTAGGTTTTTGTTTAATATGTCAAGTTTTTTAAAAACTACTGCATTCAGACAAACACATTTCAAAATTAATGGAGGGTATCATCATCAGGCTTTCATTTGTGCGATATCGCATCACAATTTGTGATGCAATTTACCTATGTATAATTCAAAATGTTTCACCAGTGCAGTAATGCAGGTTGTTGGAGTTTGATCAAAAAATTACAATCTGAACTTAAAAAATCTGCTTGAAAATGTCATTTTTTTCCCACTATGACGTCATATTCATCTTCTTTTTAATTCTTAAAAAAAAGAAAAAAAACCTTTCAATTTTATGTTTCACGTGAAAATCATTCAACTAGAAATAGGCAAATTATTAATACGGCTTTTGAATTATTTACAACAATGAAGGAAAAATGGGAAAAATGTTAAATTTTATTAGAAAATGTCCGTTGATTCTCAATGAAAAAAGCGAAATTTGGAATTGTTAAGAAAAATATTTGAATAATGTAAATAAAAATTAGCCCATGTTACTCTCTAGATTATAATCCAAATATATGCAAAGGCATTTTATGATCCATTTTGATCCTGACGTCTGGCAAATGTTTTTACACTTAGAATTTATAATATTATTAGAATTAGCAAAGAATTAAAAATGAGTGGCATTAGGGACAAAAAGGCGGGAAGAAAAAAAGAAAAAGTTATCATCTCCATAGGCTTTTCTATGTTAAATTAACATTGAGAAGTGACACTGGAAATAAATAAGTATTGCGCTGCCGCGCAATACTTAAATACTACTAGCATACATGAAACGTTTATTTGTAATTACTAATTCTTTTAGATTATTGGAATATCTTCGCTTTTATTTAGTAAACTTCCTGCATACCATTGTGCTTAAATAAACAAAAATTGAACCCTAATACTTCGATATTTTTTGGAAATTCAAATATCGATAATGCTAACTGTGAAATTAAAATCTTTTTCTCCTTTTTTTTTTTTTTTTTTTTTTTTTAAACACCAGGAAAAAGTTATCTGCGTTTAAAATCTAATATATAAAAATGAAAATTTGTCTGTCTGTCTGTAATTCTATAAAAATCCACAGTTTGGAAGCCAGAATTGTGAAATGTTATGTACATATGTATTAAAATACGGCCGGGGCAACTAAAGCAATCCGGAATCAAAATAATTTATAGCTAACTTATAATTAATAAAAAAACACCAATTTAACAGCAATTTCCTATCAAATTTAAACATTTGTCGTTATAGCCGCTGCCAACAATTAAAAGTTCACAATATTTTTTTTTTTTTTTTTGTTAATCGCGCGATTCTTTAACCAATGTGAGATATACATATTACGTACAGCACGCTACAATTCTAAAAAGCTGTAGCGGGTAATACCAAAATTCTTTTACTTCACATGCAGATAATTAGAGATACTTATTACGTACGTCACTCTGCAATACTACAAAGCTCCAGCGGGTATTACGACAATTCTTTTATCTCACATGGAAATAATTAAAGATTATTTAATTGCGCTTAATTATTACAATTTAAAAAAAATAAAGGCAAACATTTTATCACAAACATCAACAAAACTTTTTATTCTATTTATTCCCTTATTACAAATATATCGTTTTATCGTCTGCTGCCATAGTAACATGATAAATTAAATTTCATTAAACAATATGCTCAGTAGTAGAAAAATATTTTACTAAATCGAATAGTTATTTTTAATTTTGGTTTTAGAATTAAATTCATGAACTCCCATGTACAGAACGGGTTAAACAGATAGTAAGATATAAATATCTACTACCTGGAAATTTAGAAATATCTAATTAAGAATTAACTTAAAATTAAAAATACTGTTTAATGTGAAATAAATTACACAGATAATTTTTCTGCAGTTTGAAATAAATACCCGTATAATTTACCAAAAAATAAATACATAGCCACTGAATATTCGTCAGATAAACATCTTTCATTTGAAGTATACTTGGATTTAAATTGTGTTTGATGAATTATCTGAGTATCTTTAAAATACGACAGGGGTCAATCCATTCCAAATCACCAAGGTGGTGTCGCTCGACATTTTTAATTTTCCTAATCTTTTAACCAAGTCTTCTTCATAGTTTTCTGAGTTTAAAAACATGGTAAAATTTTTGTTGACCATATAGTTTTTTGGAGGTGGCCAATTTTAACAAGCTACATAGCCATTTTTGAGCGAAAAACGTGTTTTACGGAAAATACTGTAACTGCTTTATTTTTCTACCTATCAAGATAAATCAAAAACCAAAATGTTCAGCATAAAATTATCAAAATTTTATGTATTTATGAAATGTTCATTAGAGTTGAGGATCTAGGCCAAAAACATGCTTAAAAACAGGAGAAAAAAAAGGTCAAACGCCACATTTAGCTGCCATTATTTTTTATGAATGAGATCAGACTCACCTTAAATATTTTATATTTTTTTCTTACACAGACCTGTTATAGGACTACTTATTTTTACAACTTTTAATCCTGAAAACCTTTTCCTTTTTTTTTTTTTTTTTTTTTTTTTGTACAGCTCATCAAAAACTATGTTACGTCTGTTTTTGGCAACTACTCAATATCTCAAAAGGGACTGACTAAAAAAAATCTGAAAATTTAGTAGTATAATAACCATCTTTGTAATATAAAATTAAATTGTAAACTTTATGTTTGAGACTTGACTGGTTTTTGAATAACAGTTCACTAAATATGCATCCCCCCCCCCCCTCATTTTCCTTTTTGTTTTGTTCCAGATACATTGCATTACAGGTTCTTTTTGCTTAGGTATGTTTAAATTGACCATAAAAACACATTTTACGCGTTATTGCTTAATTAAATAGGGCAGTGACACCTTTAAAAAACTTTCTTGAAAGGTGAGGGGGAGGTGTATTTGGATTTTATTATGCACAGCTGAGGAGCACCTGATACAGTTTTATTCTGACATGCTTTTGAAATTAGCTTAAGTCCTCGCTAAGAGGTTACTTCACGAGCGAGCGAAAACACTTCTCGTTAAAGAAATTTTATAAAATATCTCGTTTGCATACGCCACTGCCCCTTGCCTTTTACGAGATACATTTTATAAAATGTCCTTAGCGAGAAGCGTTTTCGCTCGTAAAGTGAAGTAGCCTCTTAGCGAGTACTTAGGCTGATTTCAAAAACATGTCAGAATAAAACTGTATCAGGTGCTCCTCAGTTGCGCCCAATAAAATCAAAAGCCCCCCTCCCCCCCCCCCCCCCCCTTCAAGAAAGTTTTGCAAAGGTGTCACTGCCCTATTTAACTAAGTAATAATGCGTTGTTTTTCTTTTTTTATTGTCAATTTGAACGTACCTAAGCAAAAAGTACATGTAATGGTATGTATCTGGAACAAAACAAAAAGGAAAATGAGGGGGGGGGGGTGCATTTTTAGTGAACTGTTATTCAAAAACCATCATGTTTTTGACCTAGATCCTTAAGTCTAATGAAAATTGATAATTACATAAACTGTCGACAATTTTATGCTGAACATTTTGGATTTTGATTCATCTTGATAGGTAGAAAAATAAAGCAGTTACATTTTTCGTAAAACGCGTTTTTAGCCCGAAAATGGCTATGTAGCTTATTAAAATTGACCACTTCCAGAAAACAGCATAGTCAAAAAAATTTTAACCATGTTTTTAAACTCAAAAAACTATGAAGAACACTTGGTTAAAAGATTTGGAAAATTAAAAATGTCGAGCGACACCGGCTTGGTGATTTGGAATGGATTGACCCACAGAGCTTTTGCTCTTTCAATTTCTTCTACTGTTGCTACAACGTATTGTTAGTATTTTACTTATTAATGAATTGAATCAATGCACCCACACACACTTACGAGTATAGGGGAGACCGGGGGAATGGCGACACCTTAAGGGAATTTAATTTTTTTCACCTCAAAAAAAAAAAAAAAAAAAAATGTTTATTTTTTAATAGTAAAAATTCTAAAGCTGAATCATTATCTTTAGTATCTGTATAAATTTAACCGTAATCATAACTGTAAAGTAAGCACACCTAAAAAAAATTCTTTCAACCTCTGTACAGTGGCGGGATTACTCAGGATACTGGGGTAATTCCGCCACAGTATCGGGGTAATGACGCTACTCTTTAATGACCTAGTAAATACATAAAATGGATACTAGGAAGCACATAACCTACTAAAAATGTTTAGAAAGCAATAATTTATCAAAATAATGAATAATTACAATGTTCCTTAAGCTAGATTTATCAATGCACTAAGCTTACAATTTAACTCAAATTGGAAAAGTCCCATTTGGCATGGTGACGGCATTACCCCGAGAGGACAATATAGTGGAAAATCCCCAGCAAAGCCGAAAGAAGAACCGAACTTGTTCAACAAATTGCATCAAAATGTCAGCGAATGCATGTAGATTACGGGTAATATTATCTTAAGTACCTAATGTTTCAATAAAAGGTGTTTACCTCTACTCATTTGAAGCTCCAAAAATAAGAAGCAACTAGATGAAAACTAAATTTTTCACTAGAAAAAGCGAACGACGTACAACAAAACCATTCTCAATCTAGGCACTGTTTCTATTGTTGCCGCTATAGTGCAGGCGCAATCACTATCTCAAACTGCCGTTAGTTTTTAAAATAAACGGGGTGGCGGCATAACCCTGAGTGGCGGCATTCCCCCGGTCTCCCCTATTTGTGTATCATATAATAGCTAATTATTAAAATAATCAGATAACGACTAGTTAAATAGTTAATGGTGTGTTTTTTCAAAGGAAAAAATATACAGAGCATAGAAAAATTAAATTTCGTTAAAATTTTGACCCTTTATTGGAGTAATAATGCAATTAAGATAAATTGCGCTTACAATTTTGCAATAAATGAATTACAATTTTGCTTTTGCTTTTGCTCGTGCGATTGTTTTTTTTTTTTTTTTTTTTTTTTTTTCATTTTTGTACAAATGGAAAATTTTAAAAATAAGAACCATGTTTGTTGCAATCCCGAAGTAGCAATATTCGAATAGATGACAGTGTTCTGTCATGGCTATGAAAATGTTAGAAGCAGGTTTAAATAATGGAATGCAAAAGCTATATAATATAAAATCAAAATAGATTTTCTAAAATATTGGGATATACCAAAAGGTATTTTCACAAATAAACTGTCCTTTGTAAATATTTCTACTTTTGTTACATTGGTGTGCACTGTTTTTATAGCATTTTTATTTTTCGAACCAGTGAACTTTGTCTTTGAATTATACAAATAAACTATATAACAGTTTTTCTATGTTCCTTTAATCGATAATTTGTTTAGAACTGATTGTCGAAAACATTTAAAAAATATTTAATGCTTTAAAATAATTAAAATTTAATTTATCAATTAATAAAATGAGGTACAATATCGGTAATTTACATGTTTATCCTTGTAACTATTAATTTGTATTTAATATGTTTATGTTTCACATGTTTTACACATTACGTATATATTTTTAAAGACTTTCTGAACTATCTGCTGTGTTATCACCACTTAATTACTATGTAAAAACTTTTAAAACGATTGCCTTGCAGCATAAAAGTTAAATGCAACATTTATGCTAATAAATGACTTTAACAGTCTGTAAGGGAATACACTGCTTTAAGCCAAATATTTGCAGTTGTCAAATCATCGATATAGCTTTTACTGATTAATTCAAAGATTAAAGTTGAAGTTTAAAATGAGAAAATGAGTTACGTCGTTTAAAAGTTCCGCTTCAGATTTACAGTTTGAAAGGATAATCACACAAAATCACTTAAATATCATTAGCAAGTTTAATAATTTTACAAACGCAAATGAGTTTTGGAAAATTGAAAATGTTGTGCCTTTTACATGAAATATTCATTTCAGTTGAATTAAAGCCAACATGCATTTCGAAAATAACTTTAGCGTTAATTGAATAATACTACGTATATAGAAAATATTTGATTTATTTCCGGCTGTTATATGCAGATTTGGTTTAATTTTATTTCACAAAAAATTCCATTTTAATGAAACTACTTATCATGACTGTTAGGGGAGACCGGAGGAATGGCGACACCTTAAGGGAATTTAAATTTTTTCACCTCAAAAAAATGATTATTTTTTAATAGTAAAAATTGTAAAGCTGAATCAGGATCCTTAGTATGTGTATAAATTTAAACGTAATCATATCTGCACACATAAAAGAAATTTCTTTCAACCTCTGTACAGTGGTGGGATTACTCAGGTTACTGGGGTAATTCCACCACTGTATCGGGGTAATGACGCCACTGTTTAATGACCTAGTAAATACACAAAATGGATACTAGGAAATACATAATCTACTGAAAATGTTTAGAAAGCAATAACTTATCAAAATAATGAATAATTACAATGTTCCTTAAGCTAAATTTATTAATGTACTAAGTTTACAATTTAACTCAAATTGGAAAAGTCCCATTTGCCATGGTGGCCATATTACCCCCAGAGGACAATATAGTGGAAAATCACCAGCAAAGCCGAAAGAAGAACCGAAATTGTTCAACAAATTGCATCAAAATGTCGGCGAACGCATATAGATTACGGGTATTATTATCTTAAGTATCTAATGTTATCATAAAAGTTGTTTACTTCTACTTATTTGAAGCTCCAAAATAAGTAGCAACTAGACGAAAACTAAATTTTTTACTAGAACAAGCTAAAGACGTACGACAAAAATCACTCTCACTCTAGGTACTGTTTCTATTGTTGGCCGCTATAGTGCAGGCTCATTCAATATCTCAAACTGCCATTAGTTTTTAAATTAGGCGGGGTTGCGGCATAACCCCGAGTGCCGCCATTCCCCCGGTCCCCCCTACATGACAATATACGTTCACAAGCTTCACATAATTTATCAAAAAGCATATTTTGGTCCAATACATTGTTAACTAAATTTAATGAAGAAATTCTAAATAAAAAAATTAGGCAATATATACTTTGTTAGAGATGTTCATTGTTTCCCCATATTGCTCAAGTGGAAATAAATTGAATAAGACTTAAACTGGAATAAAATGATTTTTTGTTTCTTTTTTTGCGATAGAAAACATTTTAAACTTTTCACCATAAACGCACAATGCGACATCGCACTAGTTCACAGTAGAAGTTCGCGAACTTCTACTGCAACGTCTTCATAGATGCCAGCTAACCCCAACATGGAGCAAGACCAAACTAAAAACGGCATTTTTTAATTTTTTTGAAAAATGTATAGAATTATACTAAGAAAAATGAGGTATAAAATGTTTTTAAATCAGAGTTTTAAAATATTACTGCTGTAAACAAATTGTGAAATTGAAGTTTTTGTAGCTAACTAATTAAAAAATATAGCGTATATGAGATATTCTCACAACCTATTGACTTTCAAGTCCCTGAATAATAATTGTTATTTTAGTACATATTCTTGGTTTTTTTTCTTATACTGGGAAACAACCCATTGCATGACTGCATAACAATATTAACGCGATAAATAAATTTTGGACAATGTTGGGGGTCCAAATATATCACCGTCCCTTTCCTTGATGCTGATTTTTAAGTTTGGAGCCGTGTGTATAAAATTGTTTCAATAAAAGTAATTCGATGTAATTTTTTCCGAAACTGGGACTATTGTTTTATATAAATACTAGCAGGCTATGCCCGCTACGCTGGTCTGTTTATCCAAACGAATCTTGAATCAAACTAAATGTATCACTGAGTTTGACATTGTGATTTAAAGCAATCTGGAACCTTATTGAAATGTCCTTTTGTACTGCAGAAAACGACATGAACGCCATTGTGTATTAAATTTTCTACTGTGCAGACAAATTTTCCGCTATTAAGATCTCAACCCTTTTAATTGATCAATCACGGTAGGATTTGGTAAAGAATGATATTACAATATGCAATGTAATAAAACAAAATCTGAAAAATTATTTAACTAATAAAGCAAACAAACAAACTGACAAAATCCATCCAGTAAAACTTTTTTTAAAGGCCCATCTTTCATATTGGGGTCCATCTGTTTATAGAACTTTCTCCCCATAATTCTATAACTAAGGTAAGTAGAATGATATGCAATAAACTAAAACCTCCCAAACATTGTCTAATCAACAAAGCAAGTATTATCAATATCCGCCATTTAGAACTTTTTGAAAAGTCTAATCTTACATAATCGGGTTCACATGATTATAGAACTTTCCACCTTTATTTTATGACTAAGCAACGTAGCACAATATTCAAAATACTAAAACCATATCTGAATAGGTATGGAACTAACAATGGAATTCCTATCAAAATCCGTTCTGTAGAACTTTTTAAAAATGCTAAACTTTCATAATCTGGTTCAACTGATTATAGGACTTTCCACCACATCTCTATTGTTAAGAAATGCAGAAGGGTATAATATATACTAAAACCCTGCCTGAAACATTATCTAACTAACAGTGCAAATTCAATCGAAATCCATTCTGCTGAATATTTTAAAAAGACTAATCTTTCATAATCGGGTTCGTATGATTATCTAACTTTTAAAGATAATTATATGTATAAGCAACATATCAGGATATGTTATATGCCAAAATCTTCCCTGAAAATGTATATAACTATCATTTCGGTTCTCATCAAAATCAAGTCAGGTGAGCCCAAGTTATATGCAGCCGGGACGAATTTCCCATTTGCATTTTACTTTCGTATATATAGTAGAAGCAGAAGTAAATAGATCGATAAGAATATTGAATCTTAAAATTTATGAAACTAAGTTATTCCTCGTTGTCTCTGCTGAATAATTTTAAAGACTTTTCAGTCGTCGAGTATTGAGATTTACAATTATGTCTGCAACAATTGTATTTCATTTTGAGCCAAAACATTCTCGGTAAAATGAGCATATTTGGTGTGGGTTCCGATATTATAAATTTTTTTTTCAAAATCGCCATTTAATGTACGCACATGAAATTCTAAGTGTCTCTTAGCACTGCAGTAAACGTTTCGCTTTTTAATCAGTGAAAAATGAAGTTATAACTTAATTTTATTTAATAATAAAAAATACTTTTAATTTAAAAAAAAGTGTTAATTAAATTTTTTTGCAGTGTTACGATTGAATAATGATTAAAGCCAAAAGAAATTCGCATTCAATAAATAGCAAGCCACAATGTTTGGCACAGTTTGCAATTAAATTTGGTATTTTTCCACTATAGGCGCCTTGGCGTTTTTTAAAATAGCTTGGCGCAATTCGGACATCAGAAAGAGAGATTTATTGCTAATTGATATAAACAGTTAAGAAAACCAACTTGATGAAATTTTTGTTTGTTTATATGTGTATATTATTAATGTTTTTTACATACAAATTACGGTACTACTACTTAGTTATCCCGTCGATCAAAAATCTATCGCCAAACTGTAAGATTAAATGCCAATAATGGTTGATCATAAATGTCACATACACTTGACTTTAAGCAAGTTAAACGTATTTACGACATCAAGTGATTTTTATTTCGACGTTATAGTTGTATTTTTATTAATTTTATACTAATTTATTTTTTCTTTCGTTATTTAAAATAAAAATTATGTCAATTTGTATAATTTGGCGATTTATATAATTCAGCGAAATTGTTCAACAGGATAACTAAGTAGTACCCAAATTACTGCTGTTTCTATATAAAATTAGATAAATAGCATCTTTATGTTAAATAAATTACATAAACATAGAAAAAAATGCTTGTGTATATGAAATGAAACAGCGAATTGGTTGACAGAAAATATGTTGCCAAATTTCCTTCCCCGCCAATGCTATTTTCTCTATTTCGCCAAGATCCCTATACTGGAAAAGTACCAAAATATGTTTGCACGTTTAGGATTGAAATAAATGGCGCAATAGCGTACATTTTGGTATGGTGTTGGTATATCGTAAATGTAGCAAAATGTCTCCAAAAAACTATTTCTCAAATTTCGCCAATTCTCTGTAAATTCGGTTACAGAATTGGTTCGCTTTAAAAACACAGAATCAATTTTAACCTTTTCCTAAGTTAATTCTGCGTCGAACCACGCCCGGTAACATACGCCATTTGTCTGTAGGCTCAATTATGTAACTTATCTGTACCTAATATGCCAATTGTCTCTGGACTCGATTACGTAATTTATCTCCTTAATTAAGGCATACTTTAAAAACTACATCTACTCTCCAATTTTCCTGATTTTAGATCAATGGGTATTGTTAGATGTTATAAAGCTTGGGGCAATTCGGGCTTCAGAAAGTGAGATTTGTGACCAAATGATATGAACAGCTATGAAAACAAATAAAATGAACTTTTATGCTTTTTAAAATATGTATTCCTATATATAAACCTATTATTTATGAATATTAATATTTTTGTTATTTATATACAATTTACTTCTGTTTTTATATAAAAAGAGATAAGTGTCTTCTTTATAGTAAATAAATTCTATAATTATTGAACAGAAAATATGCATTAAAACTTTCCTTTCCTCTCCAAACCCATTTCTTCCACTTCGCAAAGGAAAAATTTGAAAATTACAGAATTTACCCCCTTGCACTATGACTAAACAGTGTCGAACAATACATTATATACTAAAACTATCTCTGAAAAATTGCCATACTAACAATGCAAATTCTATTAAAAACCGTTTATTATAACTTTTTTTAAAGGCTAAATTGTGATAATTGAGTTCACCAGATTATAGAATTTTCCCCAAAACTGTATGGCTAAGCAACGTAAAAGGACATGGTTTATACTGAAATCATTCCTTGAAAATTATCTAATTACAGTCCAAGTTCCATCGAAACACACTCGGCAGAATCTTTTATAAAGGCTAATTTTTCATTATCAGGTTCATCTCATAAAAGAACTTTAAACCATAATGCGATTCCAAGCAACGTAGAACGACGTGTTACGTACTAAAACCTTCCCCGAAAAATTACCTATCTAACAGTGTAAGTTCAGCAAAACCCAAGTTCTAAGCAGCCGGAATGAAATTTCCATTTGAATTACACACACACATATATATATATATATAAGTAGAATTAGATTTTTCAAAAAATGCAGCCGTCTACTTGAAAAATAACCAATATTGAAAATGTCGCTCAAACCGAAGCCACGCTTGTGCATTTTTGGCTTAAAATTAAATTGTTTGGCGATAAAATGAAATCGTAAATAAACAGACAATATGAAACTCACAAGTACCGTCATTTTTATAATTACATCTGCTAGTTTCTTCTGAAAGTCACATGATGGATGAGTTAAATAAAATAAAAAGTAAATTATAAAAAAAAATCTAAAACAAAAACAAAATTGTCACTCAGATATTATCTTATCAGATTTGCTGATGCATTTTTTTTTAACCTGACGCAAGCGATAAATTGCCAGATATAGTTTAAAACTGCAGTCATTCATATTGAATAAATTTTTAAGCATTAAAACATTACCTTTCATTTTTAAATTCGATATTGTCGTTTTATAATATTGCCACTCGTCAAAACTATTTTTCTTTTCTCTTTTTTTTTCTTTTAAACAAAATTAATAAAAGTTTTCTTCCGATATGTACAGCCATTTCAATGCGAATACCATATCAACGAAATTTATCGCCAATAAAATAACAGTAACCCTTTCGCCCAAAATAACACAACTTTCCATCATAATTCTATAACTATTCTAGGTAGAATGATGTGTTATAACTTAAAACCTTCCCTGAAACAATACCTATCTAACGGTATAGGTTCCGTAAAAATCCATGCAGTAGATCTCGAAATCTAGGCGTTCGGAACGAAATTTCCGTTTGGATTTAATATATATAATAGAAGATAATAGAATAGATAATAGATTTTATATATATATAATAGAATAGATAATAGATTATGTGTTATGAACTATCTCAAAGTTTAAAACAGATCGCATCGTTAGATTTCCTAATTTTAACAATATCGCGTTATGTTAGTTCCACATTCCACCACCAGGGAGCGCACTCTATTCTTAACGAAAGCGTATCTGAACGAAACTCCTTCATGCAACCTTTCCGTAGATACATGAATCGGGAGGGTGGCGGTCTTAACCAATAATTTAAGATAATTGCTGAAATTACTACGAAAAATTTTTTAAAGGGGCTCTACGCGCGCCCCTAATAGAGTTAGAGGAAATCGGAAGACGGCAAAATAATCGCGGGGAAAAGTTTGCTTGGGTGCTTCGGAGCTACTTTTGGCGCGAGATCTAAGCTCTACGACCAATAGGAGCCCAGATATTTAAGGAAATATGAAGTAACAAAGTCCAAAATAATAGAATGTTCCATAAAAATTCTATAACTAATCTAGGTAGAATGATGTGTTATAGCTTAAAACCTTCCCTGGAGCGATACCTATCTAACGGTATAAGTTCCGTAAAAATCCATGCGGTAGAACTGGAAATCTCGGCGTTCGGAACGAAATTTCCGTTTGGATTTTATATATATAATAGATAGATGTAGCAAAAAATTAACCTGCTCACATTTTTACGGTTGTTATTATTTTTTTAAACTCTGTTACTGGGTTTTAGATTCATTACCATCCCTCTTGGTAAAATTATACAGAAAATCATTTCAGATGCAGCCACAGAATTTTTTTCAACTTTTTTCTTATGCTAGAGAAAGAATGGGTAAAATTATTTGACAGGAAATTTACTGCAGAATTAAAATCAGCATTTAAATATCAGTTTAAATGCTGATATTTAAATGCTAATCAGCTATTAAAAAATATCATGCATCGTGTTTTTATTGATGGTCTTGCCGTTTCCAAGGTTTATTCCTGCACTTTTCGAGGTAAATTAATTTTTATTTGTTTATTTAATCCAATGTAAATAACTGTTCCTAAAAATTGAACATTGTGGCTATCGCTTAGTCTTATCATGATTTGCCTAAAAATAGGTGGTAATTTTCCTTACCGTCCCATCCTTACCATCCGTTTTTTTTTTTTTTTCCTTACCGTCTCTTTTTTACTATACCGTCCCCCTTTTCCCCTTACCGTCACTTCTTTAACACACCTTTAAGACACTGTTATACCAAAATTTTGTACTAAGAATACTACATTGTTATTATTTCTTATTTGAATGTCCTGTGAGTACTATGAAAATTCATTATAAGTAAAAATTTAGAAGAAAATAAAAAGTTATAATGGTAAAATGGTAAGGAAAATTAAACTCGCAAGTTTAACTTAAACCTCAGTTAAATAAAAAAGGTTTTTGTTGCTGATCATTTTTTTCTTTATATTGAATCATTAAGGTATTCGTGTATAAGTTTAAAATGTTATTTTAGCAAGTTTAATTTCACCAGATTTTTATTCCTGGAAGTCAAAAGATTGTGAGAATGCCTCATATCTTTTTGTTGCGAAATCCTAAGTCCAACACACAAAAAAGGAACTCCGGACAAATTCAATAAGATTTAACTTTTATATGCTTTGTTTGATTAATTTTAAATATTTTTCTGTTACATATAAAGCATTTGCATATTTCCTTATTACACTTTTTGCATATTTATTTATTACATTTTTGTAAAAAACTTGATATATCATAAAAGACACTCACTGAATCTAGATTCACTTCTTACTACATACAAATAATTAAAAAATATATCAATGTTCAAAAAACATATATATTATTTTATAAAAATATTTTACTGAAGGTGTTTAAAATATATACCAAACTTTATTCATAAAAACCAAAGTTATTAGGAATACAGTTTTGTGTATATTTTAAACACCTTCAGTGAAAGTTTTTTCTAAAAGAATACATATGTTTTTTGAACATTTATATATTTTTGGTTATTTGTTTTTATTACAGGTTACATATTTCATATTTCTAGAAATAATGATGAATTATTACACTTCGTATCGCCAAAATTTCAAAATATTGTGAGAAGAATGCAAAGAATCCAATACTCAAACATGTCCTTTTAGGTCAGCCTGAAGAGTAGGTTAATTTCTTTTATTTTAATTTTTATTAAACAAATTGGTGTTACCCCTTCTCTTTCAACAAGTAATGAAATTTGCAGGGAAATTTTAAATTTGGATTGCAAAAATGTGCTGTGCTCAGAAAAAAGCTACAATAGATTTATTAATTAAAAGTTAAATTCTAAAACATGAAAAATGTTGCATGATATTGGAAACACATCTGTGTAGTAACTAAAAGGTAACACATTTTACCTTAATTTATAACCGAATCTGCAATTAAACAAGGCAAAAATTTCTAATAAATTTCAGTTATAACAAAAAAAACGTAAAAGTTGGCAGCTATGCTGCGTGCTTAATTTTTTTTTCAATAATTCTAGTGTATCAGGAAGTGAGTGAAAAATCAGTTACAAAATTCCATCTTTACATACATGAATGAAGTTCAGTTAAGGTGGTCCGGGAGACAGAAATCTTAAAATTTTCATAAAATTACAAATTTCTCTGCGTTTTCTGCTTAAAAAGAAGTTTAATTTATGTTTCTATCTTAATTGGAACTGGAAATATTCATTTTTAAGTTTTTGTTGTTTTCAAAATCTAGATTTCAAGCAATGGTTGTCATGAAAACGACTTTTTGCGAAAATGCGTTCTTCTTCATGATGGGTTTTTTCACCATTTCTCGTATTTAAATTGTTATAAGTCAAAAACAGTTAAAGATAAATGATCCAAATTTGGAACATGTATTTTTCAATTGTTTTACTCTAATTTTGCAGCAAGCAATATCTGAAAAAAATAGCAAATCTGAAAAAAATATTTACTTTTAAAAATATGATTTTTTTTAATTATGTCATTTTAAAAAAAATTTTTAGTTTAAATATTTTTAATTTTTATTTAAATTAATATTTTTTTAAATGCTGAATCTAAATTAAAACTTATATATTTCTGTTTATTAAAATGCAAGAAAATTGAAATTCTACAAATAATATTTCGAGTTATAACGATTTTAAACTACCCCACTTTTTCAATAAAATTTAAAATTAAATTAAAAAAAAATATGAGAAGTTTTATCATGTGATTTTATTTACAAATTATATGGTTAACCATCACAAAAAAAAAAATTCGAAATTTTAACTCAATAAATAAAAATTATTTGAAAATGTGTCCCGGACACCCTTAAATAAAGAGTGTAAAAAAAATAATATTTCGTATGTTTATTAGCAAAGTGGCACACCTGAAAAGTAACTGAGATTTTTTCTGAAAGTGCGAAAATCATTTTGAAGCTTAACATAGTCGGATGTGCCAATCGCAAAAATTTCTTCTATCTCACCATCTTAATATTTTAAAAAGCAACTACACATGTTAATACTACAATATTATTAGTTTGATACTATACCAACTTTGATTTTCATCTTAAATTTCTGATCCAGTCAATTAATATGAGTAAAAAACAGTTAATGCCGATAATGATTAATTAAATAAATATTTTTCGTTATTCTGTTGCCATCAACTGCTTGCGAATTGCCGGTTTATCAGGATGCAAAGTTCACGTCGCTGCACGAGCAGCCACAATTTTTATTTACACAAGTTTTACCATAAGTTTATATATTTACCATAAGTTATCATAAGTTTTAAGGATTCGATAAAAATGTTTATCATGTATAAAGTACAGTCATGGAAAAAATAAAGTAAATACTTCATGCTAACTCCGGAACAAATTATTGTAGAAGGAAGTTACTGGTACCAAACGATTGGAAATAAAATTGACTTCGAAATAATGTATATAAAATTTGCTTAGGAGGCCATCTACATATCAAAACGAACCCAAACTTTGTTTGTTTTTCAATATTAATATCCAAGTTTGACACCATAAAAAAATTAAAAATTCTACACACTTCAATTAGCCTAAATCCAAATTTTCATGAAATTCGTACGATTAGTTTCAGAGAAATTATTTATTTTAAAAACGAGCATATGTTAGGGGTTGTATCCAAATTGAAGTACGGTACTTGATTGTTAAAATGCTACAGAATGACTGTGACACTTCTATTAATGTATTATTTCTTGCCAATATGACCGTTTTCCTCGCTTAATGTGTTTTGACTATTACCTGCCAAAAGATTTCAATAAAATGAGTAAAGTATATATTTTTTAAATTATGCTTTTCTGTATATCATAGACATAAACCATGGTTTTAGCGATTTTTAATCATAATTCGAAAACAACCTATTTGCTAGAAAAAATTGAAATTGAGAATTCGTATAAAGCAGGACATAATAAATATACATATATAAAAAATTGTAGGTTGCAATTCATATTTTTTTCGAATATAAATTTCATAATTCATATCATAAAATTTTTAAATTTACAAATTTAATGTTTTTATGTTTAGGATTTTCAGTGTTATAATCACACAAAAAAAGTATCACGTTAGGATTATAATTTCATGCGATATTAATAAAAATATGGAAATGTAATTTAACATTAGAAGATCTAAATTTTGATTGTTTATAATTCAAAAACTTATCATCCAACAACTTAAAATTTCGTTTCTAGGCATAGTTTGAACCAAAGATTTAAAATATATCGTCAAAATTGGGTGTTGCGATGGAAAAAACAAAGTTTCGTCTAGTTTTGATTTGTAGATAACCCCTAAGCAAATTTTATATATATATAATTTAAAAGTAGACTTTATTTCCAATTGTTTGGCGGCAGTTTGGTGGTTTGGTGGACTTTCATCTTTCTTAATTAGTTTCGAGTTAGTAGGGGGAATTTACTTTCTTTTCCCACGACTATACAATAGAATTACTGAAAATCGAGAAAATAACACAAAATTTGCAACCACAACACGCCCTTCCGGTGGGAAATTGCCAAATTCCACTGGGATTGTGCTGGCCATAGCCAAAAACATAACTGTGGAATTTAGTTCAAATCCATGCATAACTTCATACGGTTTTTGACAATATATTTTGTATAAACATGTTTTAAGAGGTCTGTGATCCCTAAAACAATTAAATCCGTTGAAAACTAGAAGTCGAAAAAAAAAGTCGATTAGAATACTTTCTTCTATTGTAGATATAGCCCAGTGGTAGGGCAGCAAAAAAAAGGCCCAATTCGTAAATAATTAGGGGAAAGCTGGAAATTGTTTTAATCCCTTCAGTTTATGTCTAGAATGAATATGCTACGTTTTCCCCCTCGTACTAGGTGAGCGTTAGGAATTATAAATTGATTTATAGTCAAAAAACACGTTTTTTTTTTTTTAATACCATAACACTATCTTGATATCACTAACTTTTTCAAAAACATTGTCAGTACAAATGTTGTAGAGCTTAAAATTCTGAATAAAATGAGTACCTACACTCAATACTTTTGTTGAATATTAAGGTCACAATTCTTCTTTAAAATTTTAGCCCCGTGGTCAGAGGGTTGAACTCAGAATTAATTGGGGGAAAACTGGAAATCGTATTAATCCCTTCAGATTAGGTCTAAAATGAATATTCTATGTTTTCCCCTTCGTACTAAGTGAGCGTTAGGAAATACGTACACATTTACATTCGAAAAACACATTTTTTTAAAAAATATTTTTAGCAATATCTGAAATTTCTACCTTAATTTTGAACGAAAATATTAATGTGAGTATTCATTTTATTCAAAATTTTAAGCTCTACAACAACTGTATTGGAAATTTTTTGATATAGTAAGCTGTTTTGAGATATTAGTAAGGTAATCTGGTCTCTCCTATGTTGAAGCTCTTCATTAGTGATTAAGGCAAAATTTTGAAATGGAATTGCGACCTTAATTTTGAACAAAACTATTAATGAGGGTACTCATTTTATTCAGAATTTTATGGTCTACAACATTTGCATTGACAATGGTTTGGATAGACTTAGCCGTTTTGAGATATTCTTAGGTAGCTTGGTCTCTCCGGACTTCAAGGTCTTGATTAGTGATTAAGGCAAAATTTTTAAATTAGAATTGCGACCTTAATTTTGAACAAATATACTAATGTGGGTGCTCATTTTATTCGGAATTTTAAGCTCTACAACATTTGCACTGACAATGTTTTGGATAGAATTAACTATTTTGAGATATTGTTAATAATATTATGGAAAAACATCTTTTTCGAATATAAATACGTACATATTTCCTAACTGTCACTTGGTACGAGGGGGAAAACATAGAATATTCATTTTAGACCTAATCTGAAGGGATTAAAACGATTTCCAGTTTCCCCCTAATTAATTCTGAGTTCAACCCTCTAACCACGGTGCTAAAACTTTAAAGTAGAATAGCGACCTTATAATATTCAACAAAAGTATTAAGTGTAGGTACTCATTTTATTCAGAATTTTAAGCTCTACAACATTTGTATTAACAATGTTTTTTTTTTTTTAAGTTAGGTATTTTGAGATAGTGTTACGGTATTTTTTTTAAAAAAAAACGTGTTTTTTGAGTATAAATCAATGTATAATTCCTCACGCTCACCTAGTACGAGGGGGAAAACGTAGCATATTCATTCTAGATCTAAACTGAAGGGGTTAAAACAATTTCCAGCTTCCCCTTAATTATTTCCGAATTCAAATCCCTAACCACTGGGCTAATAAAAGAAAGTAAAAACATAATGTTTTCTGGATAAAATGAACTGGAAATTCTATAATCTTAACTTGATACAGTGTCAAAATTATAGAGTTGATAAACACATGTATAATAATCACTTATAAATAGATAAAGTTAAAAAGGCTATAAAAAGTGATAGAAAGTCTTTATTACGATCGTCAATCTTAAAAATGATTTTCTATCATTTTTTATAGCATTTTTAAATTTATCTATAGAGTTGATATCCATAAGATACAATTTAGAACTATGAAAATTAACTATTTGAAGAAAAATAATACGAGAACGTGAAAATATTAAAATCGCTCTAACTAGGCTATTCACGTTAACCTTTTTTTTTACACGACAGGTTTGAACCTTATTTTTGTGATCCACCTCAATTAATGTTTCAAAATTTGTGTTTTATGATATGCATTACTTTGTGAATAAGAGATAATGCGTGAATTGGTAAATGAGTTATGATATTATTAATTAATGCCACATGTGCAAACATATTTTTTTTCTAATGTATCAAATAATTCTTTAAAATAGTACTGTTTATATACGTTATTGTTAGTTGAAATTTTAAAGATACATTTCATAAGACAATTTCCAAATTATAATTTTGAATCGTGCAAAACCAAAATTACAAATACATTTCGTTGCAGTAACGCACATAACTTTTGTGTTTTTAAAAGGTTTAGTTTTCACTATTTAGGAAGCAAATCAGTTAGCCGAATGGAACATCTGATTTAACATGAATTTATTTTGATAGAAGAGAAAGCTTTAAAAATTAAACTTTATAAAATTATATATAATTATTATATACTTTTTCCGATGTCTATAAATGTTATGCTAATATTAAATTTATTATTAGTAATTGTCCAATACTTCTTTGTGTATGTTTCCAAAAATTTTTTTATGTACAGTCGTGGAAAAAAGAGTAAGAGTAAACACCCCCTACTATCTCTGGAACAAACTGTAATAGAAGAGAGTTACTGGTACCAAACGATTGTAAATAAAGTCTACTTTTAAATGATGTATATAATTTTTGCTTAAGAGGCAATCTGCAAATCACAACTAGACCAAAATTTGTTTTTTCAATGGCAACATACAATTTTGACGATATACTTTATATCTTCGGTTTAAACTATGCCTAGAAACGAAATTATAAGTTATTTGGATGATAAGTTTTTGAATTATTTACATTCAAAATTTATAGCTTATAATGTTAAATTACATTTTCATATTTTTATTACTATATCCTGAAATTATAATTATAATGTGATAATTTTTTGTGTGACTATAATACTTAAAAACACAAACATAGACACACAGAATTTGTAATTTGAAAAATTTTATATGAATTATGAAATTAATATTTGAAAAAAATAGGAATTGCAACCTACAATTTTTTTGATGGATTTATATTTATCATGTCTTGCTTTATGCAAATTTTCAATTTAAATTTTATTTCAAAGTAGTTTTCGAATTATGATTAAAAAAGTCAAAACGATGGCTTAATAAAGGTCTATGATGAGCAGAAAATCATAATTTGAAGAAAATATATTTCACTCATTTTATTGAGACATTCGGGCTGGCACTTGCTGAAACATATCAGGCAAGTACAATGGTCATACTGGCAAGAAATAATACATTAATAGAAGTGACATAGCCATTCTGTAGAATTTCAACAATCGAGTACCGAACTTCAATGTGGATACAGCCCTTAAAATATGCTCATTTTCATACGAATAATTTCTCTGAAACTAATCGTACGAATTTCATGTAAATTTTTATTTAAGCTAATTGAAGGGTGTAGAATTTATTTACGGTGTCAAACTTGGGTATTGGGTATTGCTATAGCAAAAAACGAAGTTTAGGTTCGTTTTAATATGTAGATGCCCCCTAAGCAAATTTTATATGCATTAATAGAAGTGACATAGTCATTCTGCAGCATTTCAACAATCGAGAACCGAACTTCTATTTGGTTACAGCCCATAAAATATGCACATTTTAAAATGAATAATTTCTCTGAAACTAATCGAATAATTTCATGAAAATTTGTATTTTGGCTATTTGAAGAGTGTAGAATTTATTTATGGTGTCAAACTTGGGTTTTGCTATCGTGAAAAACAGAGTTTTGATTCCTTTTGATATATAGATGGCCCTCTAAGAAAATTTTACATACATCATTTAAAAGTAGACTTTATTTCCAATCGTTTGGTCCCTTTAACTTTATTCTACAATAATTTGTTGCAGAGTTAGTAGGGGATGTTTTTTTTCACGACTGTACTTCATGCTTTCTAAACATTTTTATTCAATCTGTAAAACTTATTGTCTTTCTGTGATTTAAAGTGAATTAAATTTAATAAGACTCTATATAAACAATTTTTTTTTTGTTTTGTTTTCTAAAGCAATCAATAAATGAAAATAGAATAAGAATACCTTAGAATGGACATTAGAACATGATTTCGGTAGCTATAATTATTTAAAGCTATCTACTAAAGTAACTTTACACCACACTGATTTTTTTTTCATAAAAAGTATCTCATTTAAATTTGTCTATGGGCATTTGATGAATTCGTATATTTAAAATATCTCCTCGGGCAATTAATATTTTTAACGTCTATTTTTTTTGTACACTTCCTCTTTTTTTCTTAGTTCTCAAAATATCTCTAAAGTATAGTTTTAATTTTTTCTGAAGTGTTAAAATCTTACTCACAGTTCGCACGCTTTTAACACATAAAATATTAAATTCAGCATAGATTTTAGAAATATTTTGAAAATAGGAAAAAAAGATAGATCCTTTAAGAAGAGTACATAGAAAAAAGATGTTAAAAATATGAATTTCCCAAGAACATATTTTAAACATACAAATGCATCAAAAGTCCATAGACTTAACATTACGTCGAAGAATTCCCAAGCTGAGTGACCAGCCCCTTAAAAGTGTGCATGAAAATGTACAAAATAACTTTTGAAACAACAACAATAACAAAAACCATAAATAGATTTAAAACATTGAGAATTATCCATCCGAAAAAGAAACAGACAATTTAGTGCAAAAGTCCACTTATTTTCGCTCCTTCATTTAACAATTTATCTACTAACGGTACTTATAAATACCATTAAAATAAATTATTATAAAATTCATTTAATACATCGATTAGTTGTAATACAGATTAGAATGAGTTATAGATACTTTATCTTGTTCCAAAATCATTATTAGTTACACAAAACAAAAATATTTTTAAAAGGGTGATTTCTTTTGCCTTTGCATCTTTTCAGCTTTCTTCGCATTGGAGAGAGGGGAGATGATTTTTCAATTCGGAAATATTTCTATGTTTCTGTTGTAAGAACATTATATTTGAACATTTCTACAAAATACTAAGAAAAGTATTTAAAATAAAAGATTTGAGTGGGGTTATAAATATTGCACAAAATCCCTATAAATTAAAATTTAATTAATCCTTCTCAATCCTTCTAAAATCCTTCTAAAATTTATTAAATGATTATGTAAATCTTCTAATGTAGTTTAAACAATTCACGAAAAATGCTTTTGAAAATAAAATTTTCATGAATTCATAATTCAATACATGAAGGGTTAAATTAAAATGGTTCTTACGGGGTGTCCAGAAAAGGGCTTCCTGATTTCAAAATGAAATAACTCGACCCGTTGCTTGACCATTTTCAAAAAATCTGAAATTTTTTGTTCAACAACCCTAACACGATGGAAGTTCTAAATGACTATTATTTTAATTTCGTTATTTTTTTGTTTGTGCATGGCGGCCATCTTTGTTTCACCGTGTACAGCAATTTTTTCACATTGGAGGGTTTACGGAATTGAAAATATCTCATCTTTTATTTCTCCAATTCAAGTGGGGTTTAGAGCAATTTTTTCTGAATAAAATGGGCTAAAAGTTTAGTATTAGAGTGGGTTACTAAAATAAATCCTTATTGGTGAAATTTTGGCATAAAGTTTAAGATTTTTTCCAAAATGTGTTCGTTTACAAGATGAAGTTTTTCTAGCAAGGAAAACTTTCAACATGCCATAATTTCTTTTTTACAACTAGGCCGAAAATATTTGTACTCTCACGTCAAGCCCCAGATCTGGGACTTGATTTCTCTTTGTTAAAAAAATTCTAAAATTTTTAAAAATTTCAAAAATTACACTTTTAAGGCTTTGTTATCTCTGGTGGACACAAGATAAAAATCTGAAGTTTTGGTTTCTGATAGTATTTTATAGTAGCGTTATGTACAAAAATTTTCAAGATGGAGGCTACAAGTTGAGATATAGCAAGGACAATATGTGAAAACAATACTGCCGAACTACTGTTTTATTGTAGTCACAGGTAAGTATTTATCTCAGAGTATCATTTAAATTTATTTATTTTTTATTATCTTTAAATAATAGTAACAGAAAATAAAGCCTTTTGCAATGCTTAGCAATTAATTTAAAAAAAATTATGCAGGCCTACAGTAATTTTTGTTTTAAGTAATTTTAGTAATTAAAAGAAACCCCAATAATTTTACATAAAAAAGGAATATTTTATGAAAGACATGGGGCCAAAAGAGAAAAGCTGTTAATGTTATTGACATGCTTGTATGAGGCATATCAAACGTGTCAAAGCACATACCTGCTTGTAGGTTTAAAAACCACAATTTCAATGCTGCTTGCCAATCCCTGAAACTTGTTCCTACCATAAGCATGTTCCTGTACATGAAACATTTATATAGTGTTAGCATGCATGAGCCTCAAATAATTTTCAGAAAGTAAAGATATCCAAAGCCTTTTCAAAGTTTATCTTACAGAAAAATGACATTGTTGCATGTGTGTATGATAAGAAGTGGTATCTTGGAATTATTAAAAAAGTGAACCTTGATTATAGTGATTTCAAAGTTCATTTCTATAAAACAGTAGGGCAAAGAACTTCATTCAAGTTATCAAGAGATGACAAGTTATCGTTTCTCCAAACAAAATTTTGAGAAAGATCACCCCTTATGGAACTGACAACAGTAAATGGTCGAACTCATAAAATTTGTCCTAAATTGTGTGAAGATATTTCTCTGATCTTAGTTTAACATATATAGTATTTTAGAAAATTAAATATATCTTATTACACTGTTTTCAACAAACCATATTTTGTGTGTAAATATTGCAATAAAAGAGACAAATCTAATTTATCATATGGTACTCGTAATAGCATTTGTTGACATCTTGTCCTCGCCATAATTCAGCTTGTAGTTAAATCTCCATCTTTAAATTTTTGGGCATAAAACTACTATAAAATATTATCGGAAGCCAGACTTTTGATTTATCTAGTGCCCCAGTATAAGAACTTTCTGCCTATTTATAAAAAAATGTGCCATTTTGACACCATAAATATCTAAAAAAAAAATCCTCTTATAAACTGACAGATTTTGGAAAAAATCTTAAGTTTTATGCTAAAATTTCACCAGTAAGGATTTATTTTAGGAAATTATTTTATAACCAGACTTTTAGCCTATTTTATTCTAAGCAAATTGCTTTAAACCTCACTCGAATTGGAAAAACAAAAGATGAGTTATTTACAATTACGTAAGCCCTACGATGTGAGGAAATGCTGCACACAATGAAATAAAGATGGCCGCCATGCACAAACAAAAATTCATAAAAATAAAATAGCAGTCATTTTGAACTTCCATCATGTAAGGGATGTTGTATAAAAATTTTCAGATTTTTTAAAAAGAGCAAAGCAATCAATAAAATATTTTCCGGACCACTTGAAATGGATTGACGCTCTAATATTCTTTCTGGTTAGAACTGTATACAGACTACAACAAGAATGAAGTTATTGACGTGCCAAGCCTCAGTCGCTAAAATTTGCCAACTGGCTGTAAAACTGCAACAAAGAAATATTTAAGACACTAAAATGCGAGGGGAAAATGTAAATTAAAATAAAGATTGTAATCTTAAAAAAGAATACTGTTTCATTATTTTACAAATCACCCTCTTGTCGAGTAGGGCACAAAGATGCTGTATTTCATTCGCTATTTTTATGTTAGAGTTTTAGAGTTTGAGGGGGGGAAATGAGACATTAATTACTTTAAAAGGTCAGAAAACTGCTACACTATTCTGAAATCAGTTTACATTTAACAAATTAAATTTGAACAATTTGAGATGGCGACATACACACGTCTTTCACCATTTTCACAATAAAAATGTGTGTCGAATCTAACTTCGTCATGCGACTCCAATGGAACTAAATATCGCTCACTCGCAAGGAAAATTACACATCTCGACAAAAGTAAATTTCATAGGAGAGACAAAAGGAAATTTGCATGATTTTACTGTAACATGAAATTATAGCACTTAGTGCATGCAGGAATGAAAATGTGCATAAAAGCATAAAACACTTAAAACGAAGACATAGGACGAGGTTTGGAGAGTTGGGTAATTTTAACCTTCCCACACAATTCACCCCTCTTCTGTGGTGAAAGATGGACATATAATGTAATAAAGTGGTTTTCCGCATAGTTACACTTATGAAACTGTTTGTGTAGCAAGATGCACCTATAATAGACCTATTTGTGGAATAAAACGCAAAATGAATTTTTGCGAGATGTATCACTTTTCTTGCAGGTGACCGATATCAGGATCGAGATTAACTCTTTTTTTACTTTGATCAATTTGCTGAACTACAAATATAAGATCAAAGTCATATTTGGTATAGTATTGCATTCGGTATAGTAATACATTATGCACATTATATTTTGATTACATTCGAGCATGTGCAGTGAAGCATTTTTTAGTAAACCTGCTCATTTTTCATCCAATTTTTATTATTTTTTAATTCTGATTGCAGGGTATTGTGTACAATGTTTTTTGTCATATTTTCTGAAAATAACACTTTCTTTATATTAAGAACTCTGCACATTATAAGAAAAAAACTTGGCAAAATTTGGGACTGTTTTTAAAAACCTTAATTTCTCTACTAGTATACATGCTATCCTCATATAAATGAACACAGTTTATTAAAATAAGCCTCTTAATCATGTTCTACAGTTTGAACGCTTTCTATACATTAGTTTTTACAGGGTTATCCAAAAGATATTCGTTCCTTTTTAATTTGTTGATGGTCCCCTATGGAGTTTCGGGAAAAAATCATCGCGGAAATATGTGACCCATACTATTCTGTTTACACACCTGAAGTTTCATGATAATTCCTCATGTATTTTGCAAGATATTTAACAAAACATCTAAAATCGACATGTGACCAATTATCATTGGCCACATTGTGTAGTTGAATATCACGATCGAGATTAACTCGTTTTTACGTCGTTTAATGAAACAAAGCAGAAATTTAAGATGAAATAAAAGTTGGTGTAGTAGTGTTGAATTGAAGATATAACAATGAAGTATTAACATGTGTAACAACTTTTTGAAATATGTATGTGTTACTATAATTTAATGTGGTTTTAAGTCAGTGTTGCGAAAGTGAAGAAATTTTCGATTCAAAATATCTAATACTTTTTCCGACTGGTAATCATCGCGTTATTTATTTCATTTAATTTCGTTTAAATAAGACTAAGAATTTTATTCTACATCAGCGTCAACGTTTAACCCTCAAATACATGCGTAGTGCACTGCGTACGCCAGAGTCAGCTGATTGGCCAACAGTTTTCAAGCAAGAAGCTCATTGACCTTCTAACCTATCGTCATTCCTTTCCAAGCCGAGGCTAACGAAAAAGACAGGCTACCACGGTGCATTCCACATATATTTTTATACAAACCGCTGGAGAGACACCTGCATTTGTGCATTCGAGCATTACGTGACTCCAGCGGCCTTTAAAAAAAGGTACGTGGAATGCCCCACATTATCATTCTTTTTCGTTAGCCTCGTTTCCAAACAGTTTTGCATGCAGGTGCAATTTTTGTAGCGGTTAAATAATTTCATTTTTTGGTTTCATTGGAGGGATAGGGGGTTTGGCGTACTTTATGCGCCACGCGTGTAATTATGTATGTACTTTTCTTTTCTAAGTCGAACAAATTAATTTGATAAAAAAATATGTATAATACGATATAATTTGAATTTAACTGTGTTAAATATGTAATTTTAGATGACAGTAATTACATTATTATTATTGGTAGTAGTATTATTATTATTTATATATTAGGTCAACCTGGAAGAGTAGTACCATAGTAAAACCTGGGGATTTTGCAAGAATTGTCGGATGAAGAGATCAATTTAGGCGAAGAAATTGATGGAAATTTTGCTGATGAAGGAAACATTACATTCGATACCATGATACGTCCTCGGATATTGACATTTCTGATTTAGAAGTTGAAGAAAACAACGACTCTGTAGAATTTTTTAAAGACAGCGAAATAGATGCAGATGTTGACGATTGTTATAAAAAAGTATTCTGTAAAAAACTAACAAGGGGCGAAAAGTTGAAATAAAGGAAATCATAAAGTGGCAAAAAAATCCTATCAAAAGTAAATTTGCTAAGATGTCTAAAATAATATTCTAAAAAAAATTCTACCTACGCCTAAAAATACTGAAAGCATAAAAGATGAATTATCTGCATTTCTTACAATTATAAATTGCGATATGATTGACGAAATAGTAGATCATACAAATTGTTTTATTTCAAATAAACAATATTCTGGTGCTTACGCAAGATAAAAAGATGTAAAACACACATCAAGATCAGAAATTATGGCTGTCATAGGACTTTTATATCTTATGGGATCTAAAAAGTCTAGTAAGACTAATTTACTGGAAATTTGGACTGATGATGGAACAGACATAGAATTGTGCCGAGCAGTAATGCGCATAAATCAATTTCGATTTCTTATATCTGCCATAAGATTCAACAACATGAATACCAGAACAATCAGGCGAAAAACTGATAAGTTAGGTGCGATGCGTCCTTTTTTATATCCTTTTGTTGAAAGCTGCAAAATTTCCTATTCACCTGGAGAATTCTTGACTATCGATAAGAATCTTGAACCATTTAGGGGTGGATGCGCTTTTATTCAGTACATTCCTAACAAACCACCCAAGTATGGCGTTAAAATGAGTGCCCTCGTCGATGCATAAACTTATTTTACGAGCAATTTAGAAATATACTGCGGAACCCAACCAGAAGGTCCTTACGCACTTCAAAATTCTGGTACAGACATAGTAAATAGATTAATCTGTCATTTGAAAGGATCGTGTAGGAACTTGACTTGCGAAAATTGGTATTCCATCTAACCTTCAGCAAAATATTCGCTAAATGAAAACATTACATTTGTGGGGGCAATGAGGTGTAATAAAAAAGAAATTGCTGCGGAATTTCTTCCTTCGAAAGACAGAGAAGTTGGTATAACATTATTTGGATTTTAAAAGGATATATGCATCGTATCCTATGTACCCAAAAAGAACAAGGCCATGATTATGATTTCTACGATGCACGACAGAAAGGATATCGATGAATGTACAGGAAAACCAAAAGTTATTGTTGATTATAATTTTTAAAAAGGTGGTGTGTATACAGTGGACCAAATGTGTGGTACCTACAGTATAACAAGAAGGACTCTAAGGTGGTCAATGGCTATATTTTATGTTCTTCTCAATATAGGGCAATTCCACAGAAAATTACCCTTTTTTGGGGGGGGGGGATAAAATTTATAAAATGCATTAAATTTAAGTGCACGATTGGAACACTTGATATTTTTATGTTCCATAATACAATCCTAATAAAAAGGTATTGTAAATTACTGTTTACAAACTAAGTTAAGTACCGTTATTGTCTTTGTAAAGTCATAATGTTACGTGAGTTACACGTGTAAATGCCATTTTTTTCTTTTTTATTATTCAGAAATTAATTAAACTAGTTACTGTTATAATTTGGCATTACTTAGTGTTGTTGAGAACATTGTATCGCTTTTCTTAACGGGATACTTTGGATAATTTTTACACTTCAATGAAGGCAGAAAAAATGTTTGCATATTTTATGTTACAATTGTTACATACACATGTACATATTACATATATAGAAATGTTATAAATTTTGAATTACAATTTTTTGGACTAAAAGAGAGATTGAAATAATCTGCAGGTATTTGGGTATTAAATCTTTAGTAAGAAATATTTTAAATTGTAAAAATTTTTTCTAGCTTTATTAGTAAATTTTCTACATAGTTTTTGAAAACAAAATTCTATGATCAAATGTTACTTGTGTTATGATGAAATTGCCCTATAGCTGGAATAAACAGTTATGTATTGATGAAAACTACGTCATCTGATGATAAAACAACTGCAAGGCGTATTTTTTTTTGAAAAACTTGTCCATAGAGCTTGTTCGTCCCTTTTTGTAACAAAGAAGAACTATCTCTACATTGCCAGCGAGCATAAGAGCTGTAATAAGAAAACATGCTGGTGATGAAACGAAATACATAAAAGACGATACTCCAAAAAAAGGACGGTATGTTTTGCGTTGCCGAGTAAAGAACAGTTATACCACGGTAGTTTCTTCCGAGTGTAGTCAATCTACTTGCAAAAACCAGATTAAGTTAATCACATATGTTTGTTTTAATTGTTCAGAGTGACTTAATTGTTTGAAATATTTGATATCCAACTTGTGTATGTGTTTTATATTCAATCCATATGTTTATATACGTTTTTCAAAGTGATTAAATTGTTTGAATTTGTTTCTTTCTGGAGTAAAATGAAAAAAAAAAAAAAAAAAACGTGTAAGTAGCAATCTTTCTTCATTAAAATATGCTTTGCTGAATATAAGCTCATTAATTTAATTTTAAAGTAAGTGGAATTGTTCTGATCAAATATTATTATGTTTAAATTTAAATGAATTAAGAAAACGATGTGAAAACCGAAAAAAAATCATCTGCCGTATTCAATACGCCACGCGTGTAGTTGCGTGATTATTTTTAGCGTGTGTAGTTAAGCGTTAAAATAAAAATAATTACCTTAATCTGAGAATACTGAGTTCAGTGGTAAATATTTCTAACTTAAAAAAGAAGATAGGAAAAAAAAGAAAAAGAAAAAAAAATCTTCCGATTACCTATAAGTCTTAACTGTTTTCTCTCTTTCTGATAAATAAGTAACCTTTCTGCACATGGCAATATCGATTCCCCCAATATCAATTCATTTTCCTATTTACTTTTGTCATATAACCTATTTAACTTATTCCATAACGTCTGTAAAAAAGACAAGCATATTAAAGAACATTTTAAAAAATTTTTTAAAGAATATAAATGATAACGTTTAACTTAATTATTTAATTACAATTTTTATGTTTGTTTTTATTTCAAAACGTTTTCTATTAATTAAAATTTCACTTCTTTTCATGTTTAGAGGAAATTTAATTGCAGTGATTTTTTTTTTTTTTTTGTGAAATGAATCATTTCTAATCTAACATTAAAAATATAACAAATTGTTTGTTTAAAAAAAAATTGAATTTAAAAGTACATTTTTTTCTTTTCGACTATGTATGGATATGCATATAGATTATTTTGATTATTTATTGATGAATTTTTAATTTCGTTATGAATATTAGCCGGAAATAAATGTTTAATTATTTAAATTATTTTAAGTTCATCTTCGGTAAAGGAGCTGCATGTGATAGAAAAAGATTAAGTTAAAGTAATATTAACTGAATCTAACAATAAAAAATCCACTATTATTTTGTTTTGTTGGTGCTGTTTTTCGCACCCATCTTAATAATTAATTAAATTATAATGCCATGGAAGAAACCCAAATGAAAATAGCCTAATTTGTATAAAATACCTCTTTCACCGCTTAATGAGAATATCTGAAAAACTTTTAAAAAGTTTTTCGTGTAACATTATAGTTAAATTCAATAATTATACTAAAAAACGACAACCTTTACAGAAATACACTGCTATAAGACCAAATAGTTGCAGTTGTCAAGTCATCGATATAGCTTCTACTGATTAATTCAAAGATTAGGGTGCAAGTTTAAAATTCGAAAATGAGTTACATCGTTTATGAGTTCCGCTTCAAATTTACGGTTTGAAATTAGAATCACACAAAATCCCTTAAATATTATTAGCAAGTTTAATAACTTTACAAACGTAAATGACTTTTGGATAATTGAAATGTTATGCCTTTTAGATGAAATATTCATTTCAGTTGAATTAACGCGAACATGCATTTCGGGAATAACTTTAGCGCTAATTGAATAATGCTAAGTATATAGAACGTAAATTATTTAAAAACAACGCTTGAACACACAATAAAATACGTTGATTTGATCATACGTATACGTTTTGTGAGTACTATGGACTCACATCCTCAACTGAGGATGTGAGTCCATAGTACTCACGAAACGTATACGTATGATCAAATCAACTTATTTTATTGTGTGTTCAAACATTGTTTTTAAATAATTTATATTTCCACATAAGTTCTGTACTTACTATATAGAAAGTATTCGAATTATTTCCGAATGTTATATGAAAATTTAGTTGAATATGTTTTTACTTTTTGTTTTACAAAGCATAACAAAGAAACTACCTAACATGATAGTTATCGTGAGAATAAAAATATACTTCCTTAGTTTCTCATAATGTATAAAAAAAAAAAAACAAGTTTTCGTCTGACAAGGAAGGTCTCTTTAAGTGGAAAACGCGGAATATTTTGAAAACAAAATTCTAATGAAACTATTTATTATGTAGCAAATAGTCCAAGAGCCGACAGCACAAAACCTTATGTTATCAAGTACAAATAAAAAAATAAATAAATAATAAAATAAAATAAAATAAAATAAAATAAAATAAAATAAAATAAAAATAAATAAAAATAAAACCTTTATTTTTTGGAAGAGTAGAAATAGGAGAATCTAATGATCTATGTCTGCCGGAAGTGAAGTGGTGCATAAGTCAAAAATTAATAACACTTCCGGTGTAGTTTTAGAGGCTTATCCTAAGGCAGGGTTGGCGAACCTATGGCACGTGTGCTAGAGTTGGCACGTAAGCTAATTTTTATGGCACGCGAAAATTTTTAATTTAGTAATCCTTATACAAATAAAATATACTTTTTATTTCCGTTATAACCAATAAAATTTTGTTCCATACGTGCAAATCACAAACAATACAATTATTTTTTGCATCAATTAACGCATCAGAATAATTTTCTTTTCCTGTCCTTAGAATAATTTTATTTTCCTCCTTCCTATGTAGCGTTCTCGACATGTATTTTGCCTTTCTATATTAATTTAAACAGCTGTAATTTTTTTAATGAATTTCGTTTGACAGCCACTGCAATAAAGTGACAAATGGATCTAATGTAGCTATGCATATTTGTAAAAATAACAAAATATGAACCAGATATAAAGCATTTTTCATCGAAAGTAGTACAACAGCAAAAATCTCATCAACACATTATTAGTACATTGTTTAATATAACTTGGAAAATTACAAACGAGATGTTGCATTAATAGTAAGTTAAAAATTAATTAAATAAAAACTCGTATTTTTCCCCTTATTACATACAGTACATAACGCATAAATGAATCTTATTTACGAATTAAAAATTCATTCATTTTATGGCTAATTCCAGTATACAGAAAACTCGCATTTTGATTTTCAATATTTTTTTAATTATTAATGCATTAAAGCAACTGAACTAAAAATGAACTAAAACCAGTGTTTCGTATAAACATCGTACTCTTCAAGATTATTTTTGTATAAGTTTGGCATGTTACATTATTAATAGATCTTGTTTGTGAAGTTTCGGCACGCGCACGTGAAAAGGTTCGCCGAACCTGTCCTAAGGTATAGACCACAAGAAAAATGAATTATGGAAAAAGTTGAGTTCAGTAAATAAATAAATAGAAATGCTTAAATCATCTTTAAAAAGTTCAACTTAAAATTGCACTATGTGCAAACTACTTAAAAGATGAGACAATATTTAAAAAGATGTTAAATTACTTTAATATCCTTATTACTTTCAATTATAAAAACATAAACTTCGTCAGAGAAATACAAAATACTACTGGTATTATTTTGTATTTCTCTGACGAAGTCTATGTTTTTATAGTTGCAAGTAATAAGGATATTAAAGTAATTTAACATCTAATTAAATATTGTCTCATCTTTTAAGTAGTTTGCACATAGTGTAATTTTAAGTTTAATTTTGAGTTCATTTAGTACTATAATAATATCCTGGTCCGCCACATATTATAAACACACAAATTATAAAGTGGTTTGCCGAACGTTGGCAGACATCGATTTTCTGTAATAACTCTATTTAAACTTAATTTTAAAATAAAAATTATCCTTGTGCTCGATAACATGTTTTCATTAAAAATAATTGCGATAAAAGTACGTCTGCCATGTGTTTCGCACCGAATGCGGCATGGCAGACCAAGATATTATTATAGTGCTAAATAAACTCAACATTTTCCCTAATTCATTTTTCTTGTGGTCTATACCTTAGGATAAGCCTCTAAATATACACCGGAAGTGGTATTAATTTTTGATTTATGCATCACTTCACTTCCGTTAGACATGGATCATTAGATTCCCCTATTTCTACTCTTCCATAAAAAAAGTTTTTTTTTGTTTTTTTTTTTGCTTAATAACATAAGGTTTTGTGCTGTCGGCTCTTGTACTAAAAGAATCAGTCAAATTCAGCGGCGGAATTCCAGAAGAAAGTCTGTAAAAAAATAAAATACTTTCGATACTTCTTTTGGCGCGAAAAGACGAAGCCGCCACACCATTTGACGAGCGACACTTCTCCTCCAAATTGAATGATTTTAATGCATTTTGAAATTTTTATTTAGGGGGGGTCCGGGACACAAAAATCTTCAAATTTTACAAAAACATTTTATTTCATTAAAAATTTCTCTGTTTTTTCCTGCTTAAAATAACATTTAAATCATATTTCTATCTGAATTACGACAAAAAATATTAATTTTTTCGTTTTGGTTTGTTTTCAAAATCTAGCTTTCAAGCAATGGCTTTCATGAAAACGACTTCTTGTAAAAATGCGTTTTTCTTCATGATAGGTTTTTTCCCCATTTCTCGTATTTAAATTCTGATAACTCGAGAACCGTTAAAGGTAAAGGGTTCAAACTTGGAACATATCTTTTTCAATTGTTTTACTTTAATTTTGATTCAGCATATTTGAAAAAAATATTTACTTTTGGAAATACGATTTTTTTTTAAGTTGCACCACATTTTTTTTTAAATTTTTTCGTTAAATATTTTTAATTTTTTTATAAATTAGTATTTTTTAAAATGCTGAATCATAATTACAACTTATATAGTTCTGTTATTTAAATGAAAAAAAAATGAAATTCTGTAAATAATATTTCGAGTTATAACGATTTTAAATTACCCCACTTTTTTAATAAATTTAAAATTTAAAATTAAAAAAAAAATATGAGAAATTTTATCATGTGATTTTGTTTACAAATGATAAGGTTGGCCATCACAAAAAGATTCATAATTTTAACTCAATAAATAAAAATTATTTGAAAATGTGTCCCGGACCCTTTTAAACTTAAACAGTGAAAAGATTTATTATTTTTTCTATAAGTTTCTATAATGCATACTATTTGCGTGTTGCTGAAATTATTTAATTTTAAACGGTAGTATTGTTTGGTTAAGTTTTAAGTGTATTTTAAAAATAACTACAGGATTAAGACATGTCTCCTTATACACTTCGATATTAAATAAGTCGTTGTTTCCATGGCAACAATTCTATTCTCTTGTTGTCTCCGATACAATAAATATCGAAGTCAGATTGACAGTGCTCAGAGTCAGAACTTTATTTTGAGTTTGAAGCAGATAAGTCCATTAAATTTTGTTCTGAACCATATAAAAGATAAATGTATATACAAATATTTTACAGACGTACATACAATAAATACAATAAACCCAATTGGAGAGCAAAATTAGCCAGAGTCAGGAATCGAACCTGGGACCACAGCGTAATAAGCTGTTGCTCTAACCACTGAGTCACTCCGGCCGATACCTGGGTCTGCAATTTTTCACTAATAAACCATATTGGGAAAGTCACTAGCTATCTATCATACACCCTTGAAAGACGGGACGCCGATGAATAGATTTTACTATTCCATCGATTTACAATATATAAAAACACACATACACACATAAATAACGCCTGCATTCAACTCATAAAGGTATATACAAATATTTTACAGACATACATATAATAAATACAATAAACCCAACTGGAGTGAAAAATGTGTGTTCTTCTGATTGGGCCATGGCTCTTGCGTTATTGACTGATGCCTTCTACTTTCCGATTGTCTGTTCCTTCAACCAGTCCCTCTTCCTTACCTTTTCCCCCTCAGTGTTGCTCCTGCTTTCAAAGCAAAAACACGATTTTTTGCCCCTGATGAAGGAAGACTAAGTTCTTTTGAAAGGCTTTTACGCATTTCTAAATTTTATGATATTTTAACCCTCTCGGCATTGAATTTTTTTTTTTCAATTTTGGGAAAAATTACTTTTACGCTAACAAAATTAAAAGTAGCCATCGAAATCACAGAAGTTACAGTTTACTGAAATTTAATGAATGTGTTCTTTACAGAAACCTAACGAATTTAGTTATGTTGCGTGTTTTTCATATAAAAATAGTCTATGGAAGAATTTTTTAAGACGTTTGGGAAATGTCGTATTACAACCAGATTAAACAAACATAAAAAATTGAATTGTATTTTTTATCTTTTATCACAAATTACTAATTCGGAAAAGGAGTCCCCAATTTTAATTTAAAGAGTGAAACATATGTTTGAATTAAAAGAAACGCCAACGGTTTACTAATAATTAATAAAACTTTTATTAATATTATTATTATTAAATGCTGAAACATAAGTGAAGTCATAATAGTAAATGCATCGACATATGCTATCACTATTAGGTGCTGGAATTAACAAAAATATTTTTTTTTCTTTCAAATATTGCAATTCGAAGTAGGAGCCGCATATGAGGCTCAGGGTGACGAGAGGGTTAAGAAGTTCTTTATCGTATCACACCAGCTGCTTTCAACAATAAATGCGTTCTCTTTGGTGAAAGAAAAGAATAATTTTAATCCTAAAAGTTCAGCAAAAACTAATGCAATAACCATTCAAAACTTCTTTATGATCTTATTTGTGTGCTGCATAATGTGGAATCTTTGAAGATTATCCATCTAAGAAACAAACATGCTATATTAAAAAAAATTCTTTCCCAAAAAAGGCACTAATTCTTGAACACACAAACTTGTGAAAAACAATTCGAATAATCCAAAACGAAATTTTATTTGATGTCACTCGCTACAACTGTATTTCTTATTCCTAGTGGACAAGTGTTTTCATGTTCATTTAATTTAAGGATCGTCTATGCAAGCACACATTAATTTCATTTAGTAAGTGGGCGTATTGTAGCTGATTTTCAAGGGTATTAGCTTTGTGTTTGATTTTTGATGGTTAACGTATGAAAAGTTCTAACCTTTATTCGTAAGTGTAAAACAAAAATATTAGGTGGTCCCAAAAGTTTCTTCTATCTCATACATCTTACTATTTTAAAAAATAGTTACGTATGTTAATACTTCAATATTATTAGTTGAATACTATACCGATTTTGATTTTCATGTTAAATTTCTGCTTTAGTCAACTAATCGGAGTAAAATCGAGATAATCTAGATCATGATATTAATTAAAATTAATAGTGTTTCCTTATTCTGTTGTCATCAGCTGTTTGTAAATAGCCGGGTTAACAGGACGCGAGTTCCCGCCTCTGGGCGAGACACCGATGGACAATAGAACTACATTTTCATTTTCTCTTTTTACATTTTCTACAACGCGGGATAACCCACCATTGGCATAGGCTTCCAGATCCCGCGTTGCAAGTTTATTCAAAAAAAAAAAAAAAAAAAAAAAAAAAAATTACAATATTTAACAATAGTTTTAACAATAAGAAATAAAGGTAATAGTACAAATAATAATAATAGTAATTATAAATATAATAATAAAAGTAATAATAGAACAGATGATCTGAGCGCTTTACAGACGAAAATGTGTATTATTTTCAACACGAATATGATTGATTAATTACAAATAGCAGCAGATGAATAAGATGTTCTTAAGCTCTACATATTCTCAGGTGCAATAGTTTAATAGTTATTATCATGAGTTCAAGTGTTTTGTTGTGAGATAACTTTAAGGTTATGGATAACCTGAGTGTATGGCTGTTCTATGTACAAGAGTTTTCTAAATTTTATATTCTCGATTTAGTTAGGCACTGTTTAGCCTGAAGTTCATGTTTCTGTTCATTAGTGCTAATCTTGTTCATCTATTGGCATTTGTGGGTTTTGAAAAAATTGTTGATTGTTTTATAGTAACCGCACACAACCTATTATTTTAGTATATAGCATTGGTGTTTTCAGCACAAATTTGAACCAGTGGTGATGTTCTATTGTGGCTGATTTACGGATATGGAGGGTTGATGTTAATGGACAGCTGAGCACATAGTGAAGAGAGTTACCAATTTCACCACAGGTACACAGTGGCGACGGAGTTTTATTTATTTTGAATAGGTAGGACGGGAAGGGTCCATGATTAGTTGAGAAGATATATCGGACAATAGAACTAAGAAAAATCAATAAAATTATGCAAACATTGCTATCACAGCGCCCCCTTCCAGCGAAATATTTCCAAATTCAAAGAGGGTCTGCTGGCCATAGCCGAAAACATGCACAAAAATTTGGTTCAGTTCTATACATAATTTTATACACTTTTCGATGGTACAATAATGAAAATGTCTGAAACATTGGTATTACAGCACCCCCTTTTGGCAGACTATTTCCAAATTGAAGAAGGACCTGCTAGCCGTAGCTAAAAAATGCATAAAAAAATTCTTTCACTTCTACGAATAACTTCATACATTTTTAGATGTTACAATAGCAACACACGGACACATGGACAATGTCCGGAGAGTAAGGAGGCTGCGGCAGAACGTTTCATTCGAATGCAAGGAATTTGTTTCTGGCAGACAAAGATACTTGTGGCCTGGAATTGTCAAGGTTGGCAGACAACACCACGTCTATGTGCCAATTTTGGTGTTTTGCGGTCTATTCTTGTTCGATTGTCGAGTTGTGAGCTGTAGTTTTCTGAATTGATGATCTGGTTTGGTGGAATTAGTTCGCATTAGATAAAACCTTCCAATCCCACCAAATAGACAGGAAAACTTTCTTCGGGTGGAGGCCGGCTTTAGCTGTGGGAATTTAATCTTTGTCTCGGTTGGACCAGGATTGATTGCATCCCATCTTGTCACAAATTATCCAACTTTAGTCCCCGGCGACGAATCTTTTTTCTATATGAAAATGTGGTCTAGAAAGTTTCGCTCCGTCAGGTCATCGACAGAGCGGCTACGGGAGACGTGTTTTATATTCTTTTTATAAAATATGTTTTGTAAAGCATTTTTACTGATGATGATATTAAATTTTCCTGAAAAAGTTTTGTATTTAGAAAAGGTGCGACATGAATTTTAAAATATCACTTGAATTCAGAAACAAACTTTTGGTGCAACCTAATAAAAGGCATTCGATTTTCTAAAATCGTAACTAATAGTATAAAAAGAAACATGATTTAAAAAATTGTTAAAAATAAATATAAAATTAATGCAACTTTTTTGTAAGTACAGAATTGGATGTAATTGAGTTCAAATGCTTTAGTGCTCTGTTATATATTTAAACTATCACAAATTAAGCCACTCATGGCTACGTTTTCACAACAAAACATTCTATCAACTCGTAAAAACAAACGCAGACGATAAAAGACATTGCCAATAATACAAAGCATAAATTCGACCGAACATACCGGCCCCCGTTGAATGTTTTCATCCAACCACAATTAAAATACATTATTACACCTTAAATTTTAAACAAATAATACAGCATGTACTAGTAAACAATAAATTAACAAATTACAAAAGATAATAATAATTTTTTCATGGGTAACAGACAAATTTTTGAAATTGGTCTCTTAAAAATCCTTCGTTGTTTTTTTATGTTTAATACTCTAATGATTCTCCATCCATTATGTAATGATGTACACTCATGACATCTAACATTCAAATTAATTTTATAAATGCTGCAAGAATTTGTTTCTTTTCTCATATTTTATTTTAAAAAACTAACTCAGAAATACTTTATTTTAAAAGTATTTAAAGGCTAACAAATTCGATTTTATCAAAATAAAATTTAAACCTTCTGGATAAAATAAATGTTACTGAAATAACTCAAATAATATATATACTTTTTCAATGTACATTTTGTATGAATATTTTCTTTGGTAACATATAATACATTTAATCAAACAGAAATTAGTTTAATTTTACTTATGTACACTCAAAATAACTTATAAACCTATTGAACATTTGAAAACTTTTTACAATATTTATTACATGAAACATGCAACAATTGTGAATTGTTTTTCTACATATTGCAAGAGCATTTAAAAGCCAAAACTTCTGCCTTAACTGAAAAAGTAAAGCTTGTGAACTTAAATGTAAATACCTTTAATGAAAAAAATTCTACTATCATTTGAGTAAGTTTACTTTTATTATGTAGTAAATTTGGAAAGTTTTGGCTGGCATTTAAAATGCTGTTTACTAAACTACCTCCTACTCTAAGAAGATCTTCTTTATCAAGAAATGGATGAAGGTTTTTTATCTTACTATTATGATTAATCTTACCTGATTTTCGCAAGGATTTTATTTCCTTGTTAAATATTTCATGTTGAACACTTTTTAACAAGAAAGTGTCAGCTTTTTGAGCTTTTCGAGGTTCAGAGGATCCCCCTTTCTTTTTATTTTTTTTTTAACAATTACTAAGAAATCTGAAAATAAATCCTAAAATACAAATTATCTTACTATAGTTGCTATTTAAATCAATTATATCATGCACAAAAGAATGAATAAAAACTGTGAAATATGCTCTTAAAGTCACTTAAAATTAAACTTTTGAATTCTTTTGAAAAGTCATAGGAATTTACTGCTGCAGAAATGTTTATACTGGGATAGACTTTTTCCTCCGTGAACAATGGCTTTGCGATTCATTTGCGATTAGCTTCTCAGGATCAACTCCGCTTGTTAGAAGGTCAGCAGGGTTGTGCTGAGATGGAACATGTCGCCACTGCATCCCTTCATTTAGTTCTTGCATTATAGAAATCCTATTCGCATCAAATGTTTTCAGTACGCATGGTTCTTTTTTAATCCAGGATAATAGTATCATGGAATCGGACCATAAGAAGATTTTGTTTACACTAATCTTGAGAGCAGAAATCACTCGTTTAATTAGCTTTGTCAATAAAACTGCTGCACAAAGCTGGAACAGTTAATTGCTTTAAGGGAGAAACTCTGGAGTTACTAATCAATAATATTATAAGTAAATGACCAGATTATGTAATTGATTTGCAGTAAATTACCGCAACATAGGCTGCTTCAGACGCGTCACTGAAACCATGTAACTCGATAATAATTGCATATTTCAATAAAATACACCTACTAATGTCAATGTTGTTAATTAATTGTAAGGTATCATAAAACTCTCTCCATTATTCAGCCTCTTTCTCCGATAGCGAATCATTCCAATTCAAATGTAATAACCATAACTTCTGGATGAATATTTTTGCTATAATTATAACAGGATATACTAAACATAAGGGATCTAATATACATGATGTAACTGACAACACTTGTCTCTTAGTGACATTTAAATCATTATGAATTTTAACATTGAAACTTAAACAACCTTTTTTCGATTTCCACAAAACACATAACGCTTTAGATTCCTCTGAATCACCAAAGTGGTATATTTTGTCGTTTGTTTCACAAAGGTGTGGAGTATTACTGCACGATTTATGTAATAACATTCCTCCACTGTTTAAGATTTCTATTAACTGATTTTGGAGTTCTAATGCAGAACTTAAAGTATCAGCTCCAGATAGAATATCGTCCATATACATGCGTCTTCTCTCAGTACGGGTGCTGCTGAAGGAAACTTGCCTCCTTCATCCCTAGACAACTGAAGTAGTGTTCTCAAGTGAAGTAGTATGTCGACCAAAAAAAGGTGCGCTAACAATACCATAAGTAACTGTCGTTAATTCAAATAATAATAATAGGTTCGTTAAGACCTTCCTTCCATAAAACTTTTTGCATCTTCCTCTGATCTGGATAAACAGAGATTGCTCTATACATTTTTTGTATGTCTTTAGTGAAAGCAACGATATATTTTCTGTTTCTCACCTAATAGAGAATAAATCATCTTATATTACAACCCCGTTATACTGAATATAATTAAGTGCGTTTCCCTTAGTTGTTAACGAGGACGCATTAAATACAACTCTGAAAGGCGTTGATATGCTTTTTTCTATTCCTCTATACACTCCAAGATGGGGAATTTAATTGGATCCATTTTCTTCCTCGCTTTCATTAACTTCAACCATGTGACCTAACTGTTGATATTCGTTTAAAAAATCTGAATTTAATCTTAAGTACTCAGGATCTTTTCCTAGACGATTCTATAAAGAATTGAATTTTTCCGTTGCAATTTATTTAGAAGTTCCTAAAATAGTTGGATCCTCTTTTTTGGAGCATTTTAAAAACATATTTACCGCTTTTTTTCTCGTGTATAATTTTCTACGAAATGTTTCTCACGAATTACAGTCTCTTTACTTTTTGGTTTTTCAACCTCGATATTTTCTATCTCCCAGAATTTTCTAAGTGTCTTGTCTAGGTTAGTTTCTATCTTTATAAACCCACAATGAACTTTGTTTTCATTCTGTGTTGGAAAACTTCCTGATACAATAAAACCGAAAACTGTGTCGTGCAGAATAAGATAAAAATTATTAACACGAATTTATCCCGGTCTTAAAAGTTTATAAAAAATTCCTGCTCCTAAGAGCATATCTACGTGTTCTGGGATATTGAATTTATTATCTGCTAATTTTACATTAAGAAAATCATGTATTGAGATTTCAATTGGACGGGAAGGCGTTAAATCTGCAGTTGTTTTTGGAACTATCAAGAAATCTTAATTTTTCCCAAAACTTTCATCTCTATTGCATATTGATGCATTAACTTTATTATTTATTAATAAGGTAGCATCATTTAGACGAGACACTAAAATGTTTGTTCTCTCTCTTTTTTAAATACATCAGCTCTATTAAATGGCGGGATAAAAAATTAGACTTGCTGCCAACATCTAACAAACACTTTACTCTATATTTACACCCTGATTCTTCAATTAAAAAACATGTTACAGTTGAAAGTAAAACTTTGCTCTTTTTATCCGAATAGTTATTAATAAAAGTTTTCTGAATGAACTCTTCAGCATTAGATTTCAAGGTTGATATGCCATAATTTGTTAGCCTAGAATCTGAACATTCTTCCACATCATAGATTAACATACAAGATCGGACACTTCCATAGAGCGTAAGGGTAATGCTATTGCGATCGCAGTGCCTTTAGTGACAATGGGGAAGAAACTTCCCATCCTTGCAATATTTTTATTACTGAGTGTCTACCTTACTGTAATCTTTCTTTTTTTAATTTTGCATGTTTACGTTTTCAACAGAATGTTAAAAAGATACATGAACATAGAATAGATATTCTATGCTTTTATATATCTAATATCTATTCTCTATTCATGTACGGATATATATATATATATCCGTACATGATGGATGAACGATTTAAATGCAGCAAAAAACAAGCTAAAATTTTTGTCTTGAATATTATACTTCAAGGAAATATTATATAATTGGATTCAAAGCTACATAAAGCGATGGTGTAATGTAAAAATGTACAACATATTGCACTCTACAAGTCCCAGAAAATTTCATAAATATTTCCATTTGGTAGAAAAATTTTTACAGCCGATGTTTTATTAATTTATTAAGTTTATTTTAATAAACAATCCTTACAATAATCTTTTAAATTTTACGCATTTTCACTTTCTCACAGGTAAAATAAAAAGATTGTTTTTAATGTAAATAATGAACAATCAGTTCAAAATTATTTATGATATTCAAATATAGGAAATAATAATAAAATTTCAGATAGAGAAAAATTCCTTTTTGCAAATTTTTAGCATTATATAAATCTAAAAGTTAAAAAAAAGCAAAACATATAGAGATACTGATATTACACTTCATAAAATTTTATTCGATGTGAATAAATTAACACAATACCCGAATTTAATTTCTTACAATTTTATCTCATTAACTTACATATTTACATTTTCAACAGAATTTTTTGCGGTTTTCCTTTTATATTATTATTATAAGTATCATTTTGTAAGTTAAAGGTGAACGTTGTAAGTTAAAGGTGATAAAAAAAACCCCAGCTAAATAAATGAAATATAAATAGAATATCCTATGCCTCTACTTCGTTGAGGAAAAAATATATGGGGCATTCTCACAATCCTTTGGCTTTTAAATCCCTGAAAAATAATTTTTATTTTAGTACATATTATTGTGTTTTTTTATTTCATATACTGGGGAACATCCCATTGTATGATTGCATAACAATATTAACCCTCTCGCTGCGTAATTGTTTTATCAAAATAGCTTCAAAAAGTGCGTGTTTAACTCCTTCGCGACTTTTAAGAATTTTTATTCTTTTGCCACCAGTTTCTCAAAACACAAATTTTCGTCTGATTCAATCGGGAAATATCTCCGCTTAGATTAGGCAAAATTTAGAATAAAAAAATAACCGGTGGGAATGATCAAGGAGAGTTAATTAGATGGAAAAATGCATCCCCGATGAAATCTCGGGTTGCGCAAATTTTGCTACTTTTACGTTGCCCGAGAAACTCTCGGGTTACGCAGCGAGAGGGTTAACGAGATAAATTAGTTTTGGACGATGTTGGGGGTCCAAATACCAGGAAAACTCCTATTCCGTCCCGTGTCCCTGATGCTGATTATTAAGTTTGGAGCTGTCTGTATAAAATTGTTTCAAATAATGTAATTCGATATTTTTTTCCAAAACTGGGACAATTGTTTTATATAAATATGTAACAAAAAATTAACCTGCACATATTTTTACGGTTGATATTATTTTTTGAACCCTGTTCCTGGGTTTTAGATTCCTTACCATCCCTCTTGCTAAACTTATACAGAAAACCACTTGAGATGCAGCTACAGAATTTTTTAAATTTTTTCTCCTGCAGAATTATGCTAGAGAAAAAATGTCTAAAATTCTTTGACAGGAAATTTACTGCAGAATTTAAATCAGCATTTAAATATCAATCTCAAGCATTGTGGCTTTATTGGTAATCTTACCGTCCCCAAGGTTTATTCCTGCCCTTTTGAGGTAAATTATTTTTTTTTATTTAATCCAATGTAAATAACTGTTTCTAAAAATCAATGAACATTGTGGCTATCACTTAGTCTTAACATGATTTGCCAAAAATAGTGTTAATTTTCCTTACCGACCCATACTTACCATCCCTTTTTTTTCCATTATCGTCCTTTTTTTCCCTTCCGTCCCTTCTTTAACATTCCTTTAAGGCAATGTTATACCAAAATTTTGTACTAAAAATACTACATTGTTATTATTTCTTATTTGAATGTCCTGTGGGTACTATGCAAATTCAATATAAGTAAAAATTTAGAAGAAAATAGAAAATTGTAGTGGTAAAATGATGGTAAATTGGTAAGGAAAATTAAACTCGCAAGTTTAGCTTAAACCTCAGTTAAATAAAAAAATTTCGATGCTGACCATGTTTTCTTTATTTTGAATCATTAAAGCATTCGTCTATGAGATTAAAATGTTATTTTAGCAAGTTTAATTTCACCAGATTTTTATTCCCGAAAGTCAAAAGATTGTGAGAATGCCCCAGATATTCAAAACATAGATCGTAAACGTATTTCAACAACATAGGTAAATATCGGAGTCTTGTTAATTCTTCCCCCTTGTCGGTAGTAACGCTAGTACTGTTGCCATTTCAGATTTTACCGTAAATATCCCATCTTGTATGTTAATATATGTTCCACATTTATTTTCCCTTGTTTATTTTGTTCTGGTGAAATGTATTCTTTAACATATGTGGTATTAATTGTTTTTGGGAAATGTAGTTTTATGATGACATTTTTTACAAACGCAAGTGTACTTTAATGGACAAATTGCAGCTGAATGTAAATTAAAACAATTAAAGCATAACTTGTTTCATTTTATTACGTTAATCGTTTAATGGACAGATAATTTTAAATAATACGGGCATTTTGCATGTGTGTGATGTGCGTGGCATAAAACACAATTTAATGTTTTAATATCAGATTAAAATACTTTAGATACACTTTTGGAGTTAGTATACTTACGATTAACACTATAATTCTCAGTAAGAGATTTTCCGCGTGATGTGAAATATAAATCAATCTTAGTCCCAATTCTTCTGGTAAAAACCCTTTATCTCCTTTTCTCACACTAATGTGGGAAGCTGTTTCTTTATCTAATGTTTGATATAATTTATCCGATACTATAAGTTTTTCAGACTCTCGAAATTTGATACATTTTTTAAATTTAAATAACTAGGGGGCACCGCCCCCCTACTCGCTACGCTCAACAACCCCCCGCGTAATCGCTTAGCTATTCCATTCAGTATAGCGAAGCAATTCCTATTTTCTAGCCAACTCCAGATTATTGTTTGTGCTTAAAAATAATGTAAATAGTTTAATTAAGCTCTATTCATAAGCTAATATTAGTTTTTGTTGCACTGAAATACCTCAATTTGTTGATTTCCTGCATGCAAGTAAACCCTATTGTATTTCAATGGGAGTCTATGGAAATTTGGCGAAATACTGGAAATAGCGCTAAGTTGGCGTCACTTTTGGTGACAGAGAGACGGGTCTCCCCTTGGTAACCTCCCTTATAGCGTCATAAAGCTCTGACCAATCAGTTGCATTTCACGGTATCTACGCAGATTTTCATTTTTCCATTTCCAAAGCATTACTTTTTGCAAGGCATACTTAGATACTACTACCGGCAGACCGATTTGCGTTTAATCTATGAAGTTGCTCTCCAGAGGACTCTGATACGCTGCCCAAAACAGAAATTTGACTCTGACCGTAACTTCAACGACGAGAACCAATCAAACCGCTCTGGGCAGGGTTCAGAGAATTCCAATGTGTTTACATTTTTTTTTCATCCGTATACATATGATTCAAAAGAGTTTAATAAAAATATTAACTCTAATCATCAAATAATAATAATAATAATAAATATCATTTTAACAATTGTCGGAATAATAAATGGTGTGATCGGAGAATACTTCCAAGGTTGCTACTTAATACCAAGTTAATACTAAATACCAAGGTTGCCACTTTAGCGCATTTATCGCCAGGTTGGGGAGAAGTAGAGTATTCTACGATTCACCCCAATAAATGAAAACATGCATAGTCTAAAAACATCAATGTCACAAATTTATTTGCTATCTTCACTGCTGAAACAATAAAACTAATGGAATTTCATTTAAATATATTAAAGTACTCATAAAATTCCTTGCAATAATTAATAAATATAATTTATTAAGTATACACTTACATGATTTAATCAAAATTGCTTGGATAACATAAAATATTGCAACGATATTTAAATCTGCGATCACCATTTCTTCCTATGATTAAAAATAAGAATATTTAATGTTTAAGGAAAATCGTCTTTTTTTTTTTTTTTTTTTTTTTTTTTTTTTTACTATTATTATTATTATTTAGTTCGGACGATATCAAACAAACATTTTACGGGTAGCAATAAATTCGTCAAAAATAACTGCTTCAAGCCAGTTATGAGAACTGTAGTTTGATAAAAACCAAATTTTAATTTTAAAACGTATATATGAAACACAAGCTATTTTTATGTAAATACGTGAGACTCAAAAAAGAAGGTACTTGTTAGTTATCCCGTCGACCAAATTACTATCGCCAAATTGTAAGATTAAATGCCAATAATGTTTGATCGTAAATGTCGCATTCACTTGACAACACGTGTTTACTTCATCAAGTGATTTTTATTTCGACGTTTTATTTGTACTTTTATTAATGTTATACTAATTTATTTGTTCTTTTGTCATTTAAAATAAAAATTATGTCAATTTGTATAATTTGGCGGGTGGTTTGGTGAAATTGGTCGACGGGATAACTTAACTAACAAGTGCCAAAAAGGATAACAGAATGAACCAAATGATCAAGTAAACAATAAGTAATTTAGCTAATCTTAAAAGTATGTGAACACTAAAATACTACAAGCTGTGTAAAATATCCTTTTAAATCGAAGGAAATTGAAGAATATAAGTATTTAATTTATTATTCTGAAAATACGATCAATGATTCTGAAACTTCGAAGATGAGAAACAAGCCGCTACTTGTGCAGGGTGTAAATGTAAACAAAAAAGAGCACGTTGTGATGTTTTGGTTCAGGGTTTGAAGCTGAATCCGACTTCACTTTTTCGACGGTTTTCGGCGAAATGCGTGGGCCGTATATATCATAGTAGGCTGTGCTTTTTGTTATTTTTCCGTTATACGGACAGCATTGTCGCCAAGCGCAATAGTTGGCGCAAAATGAAAATCACGTGAACTGAAATATTTGAAAAATAAAAGAAAAACATTGTCGATAGTAAAGTGAGCATTTTAAAAATATAACATTTGAAAATTACAGAATTTTACGAACTATTTTATTAAATCACAAATATATAATTAAAATAAGTGAACAAATAACTGTTACACAATAAAGTAATAAAATAAAAAAAATCATATTAAACTGCTGCCATAAAGTTACAAATCTCTTTGGCACAGATGTCATATTCGCCCAATATTGGCGCGATTTTTTTTCGGTTGCCAATTTGGCGAAAACATCAACAGCATAGGTACAGATGTCATATACGCCCCATATTGGTGCGATTTTTTTCTGACGCCAATGTCATATACGCAACGGGTATTTAACTGGCGCCAAAGTGTCGTTATTTTGCTTGATGGTAACCCGGTAACCCGGTATGGTAACCCGGATGTTGCTGTTTATGCTGTTGATATTTTCGCCAAATCGGCATCAGAAAAAAATCGCGCCAATATGGAGCGTATATGACATCTGTGCCACAACATAATCCGGGTAACCACATCAAGCAAAATAACGACACATTGGCGCCAGTTAAGTACCCGCTGCGTATATGACATTGGCGTCAGGAAAAAATCGCGCCAATATGGAGCGAATATGACATCTGTGCCATATCTTTTAGCATTGCAGTAAACATTTCAGGCACATATGTCATATTCGCCCCATATTGGCGCGATTTTTTTCTGTCGCCAATATCATATAGGCAACAGGTACTTAACTTGCGCCAAAGTGTCGTTATTTTGCTTGATGTGGTAACCCGGATCATGTTGTTTATGCTGTTGATGTTTTCGCCAAATTGGCGACCGAAAAAAATCGCGCCAATATGGGGCGAATATGACATCTGTACCACATTTCATTTTTTGAATGAAGACGTCGCCATATAAACTCTATGAGATACGACTCTAAATGATGACGAACTGTTCCCCGATGTCTTTTCTTGCGCCATTTTGCGATGCCCCATAATCTCTCAACATTTTGAATATGACATCCAGTATTAGGGTCGACAAAATTGTATTTGTGATTTACTGTGAAATGATCATAACCAGCACTTCGCAGTTCATCTGTTTCCTTTCCAGTAATCTATATAAATAATACTTCCATCAGCTACATTGTTTTCTATTGCCGCCATTAAAGTTTCAGCTGTGCGATCGGAAAAATGAGTAAGGAAACATCCCCGTGTTTCACGGCATAAACTATCTAACACCCATTGAGGAGGAAAAACACGCCCTACGTTGCTTTTTCTTCTGGTAAAAAGACTTTCATCTACTTCTATAATTTTATTAGGTACACCGATTTTTCTATTTGGTCGTGAACATAAAGCATTTGCACAAACTTCTCTAAAATAACTATTCCAGTCCACTGTTGTGTTGTGGTTCATATCAAGTTGCAGCTCACAAAGCTCAATCGATGTCAACTCTTGGCATCATAAATATATAAACCTCAAAGCATTAAGAAAAGACAACCGCGATCCTTGAAACCATGATTTTTGTCGGGCACAGATGTCATATTCGCCCCATATTGGCGCGATTTTTTTTTGGTTGCCAATTTGGCGAAAACATCAACAGCATAAACAACATAATCCGGGTTACCACATCAAGCAAAATAACGACACTTTGGCGCCAATTAAGTACCCGTTGCGTATATGACATTGGCGTCAGAAAAAAATCGCGCCAATATGGGGCAATATGACATGTGTGCCTTTTTGTCGTATTCCTACGCTTTCTTCGCATGATCGTAAGCTACATCTCCATTTCGGATTTCCTGAACTCATCCATAATTTCATTTCATGGTTGTTTGAACACAACCTTTTATTATGCAGAATTCCAAATTTCTGAAACAGTTTTATCGCAACTTTCTCATCATCTGGTAAATGACAAATGGTAAAATCCATCTCAGCGTCAGCAGTAAAAGTAAATTATAACTTCATAAAAAGAAATATTTTTTTTAATTCGAATAGTAAATTAAAAAGCTTTCCAAGGTTAAGGTTAAATAATAATCATTCACGTAATTCACGTTTCATAAATAACAAATCACAATGTTTCGCATGGTTTACAAGAAAAATCTTTTCACGGTGAGGGCTGAAATAATTGGCGCATTAGCATACATTTTGGCATGCTGTCCGTATAACGGAAAAGTACCCTTAATTTTGGCGAAATACTGGAAATAGTGCCAAGTTGGCGTCACTTTTGGCGAGAGAGAGACGGGTCCCCCATTGGTAGCCTCCCTTATAGCGTCATAAAGCTCTGACCAATCAGATGATTTTCACGGTATCTACGCAGATTTTTTATTGGTCCATTTCCAAATCAAAACTTTTTTTAATATATAGAAGGATAATTCCCGTTTGTTGTTAGACGTGAAGCAAACTGTATACGAGTCTCATTTGGTTGTTTAAGAGCTTTTCTAAATTGCTCTAAGCAAAAATAAGGCACTTGTTGGAATTCTTTTAACACTAATTCTTTTATTTTTTCATAATTCTCGATATCCCTATCATGTAAGTATGTTATTATGTTAGATGCTTTGTACACTAATAAATTTAATAAAACTTCTGCATCATATTGCTCTGAAATATTTTTGTGTTGAAAGTTCTTTACAAAGAAGAAACGAGAAAACCCCATCCTTCAGGACGTATAGGAACTTTTACAGTCAAAGTTAGAATACTTTTTATCAAATGATCTAACGATTGTAATTTTATTTTACTCTGACTAATATTAGATTTAGCTTCAGATTTAATTTTACCCAGTTTCAATTCCTTTTTTGATCTTTCAAGTTTAATTTTTTCCAGATCAATTCGCCTTTGCTCCTCATGTTTACGATTTTCAAGTGTTTACTATTTTTGTTACAAAAGTTGGTTTATTTCTATACACTTCACAGTTATCAATAATATCGTTTAAATCCACAATTGTGATTTTATCATTGATATTTATATTCATTTCAGTGGCTATAAGCTTAAATCTTCTTTTTTTGCATCCTTAAACATTACATATATAATAGCACTAAGTGTATAACGCTTCCGGAGTGAACTCATCCGGATCCCGATACACCACTTCGCTTTATGGAATTCCATTCGGCCATTTTTATTCAAAATTATTTTTTCGAATAAAACTTCATAAAAATTACATTTTTAGAAAGATTATTTAAAATAATTTAACATTTGAGAGATGACTTGCATTCAATTATGTATATATTCTGAGATAACTTCATTTGAAATTAGATTGACAGCTCAATCTCCCCCTGCATAAAAGTAAGCATTCGTTCGAATCGCATTCGTTGTGAACGTGTAGGCTTCGTTGGCGCCATCTTTCGGCAGTTAAAATTAAAAAAAAATTGTTTTGAAATTCTTTGAATTCTAAAGACTTTGGGAAAAAAATAAATATTTCTTATAAAATGCAATTAGAATTAATTTCACGCTTTTGTTGGTATTTTGCAAAGATTTTAATTGGTTTATATATATATAATATGTATCAATGCAAATAAAATTTTGTATTTTGTAGGGAAAATAAATTTGTAACTTAATAAAGAAATTTGAGAAAAAAAAATCTGTTAATGCAATTAATAGTCGCAATTTACTTATGTGATAAAAGATGATTGTTAATGATCAAAATTTATTACAGGTTACTTTATGCACGTTTTTTAAAAAATCAGGATTTAATCTGAGATAATTTTTTTTTTTTAATTTAAGTTATATAATTATTATTTTGGTGCCAGCTATAGGCAATTAATAAAATCAAATAAATTTTCTGTCGAAATTGTGTTTTATTCTGCATGTTATCAACTTTGTTTGCATTATATATATATGACAGCGCTAAGTGTATAACACTTCCGAAGTGAACTCATCTGGGTCCCTGTAATATTTCGTTAAAATCAGTCATTTTATTCTAATTTTCAGAGATTTAATTTTTTCAATAAAGCTGTATTCAAAAACAATGTTTAATTATGAATGTTTCCTATTCATTCCTTTGAGATTCATTAAAATACAGACCATCGAGTTCATTGGCAATATAGTAATCTGAACGAACTCCGTGCATAAAAACTTTCTTAAAAAATGACAATTTAAGGCAAGCGAAGTGCGTTTTAAATGCAATATTGTTAGAATTTATATATCAGGCTGTTTTAATTTTTTCTTCACTTCCGTGGATGACTCTTATTTATTACTTTTTTTTTATTTATAATAAATTGAAGGTTAGTGATTTTTTTTAAATGGAATGAACGTAGACGGAAGTTAATTGACTATATGTTTTAAAATAACCTTATTAATACTAATTTGCACGTTTTTTTGTGAAATAGTTCTTCAAATTTTGTGAGTGAAGTTCATTTGCATATTCTATGTCATTATTTTACCAATTCAATTAATATTTTTCTTGCAAATTAAATTTCAATAAAAAATGGGCTATTTTAGCCCACCTGACCCTATTAGTCAGATAAGATATAATTTATTACTTCATAATTCTTTTTATAATGCAATGCTTTTTCATTCTTTTGAAAAGGCAAACACGTCATTCTGACGGGCTATCTTCTAGTTATATATATATGTGTGTGTAACAGTATAGATAAAAAAAATCACATTGACTTACTTTTGGAATAAGCTTTTGACGAATTTTGTAGCATGGAACTCTGTTATCACTTATCATTTATGTCGGCATTTTACTCAACTTAAAATTCGATTGATGTTAGAAGCTCGTTGGACTAATTCCAGAGGTTTCCTTCGTTATTCGACGGACCATGTTAAGACTCATATAAAAAAAGCCTCACTAATACTCAATAAACATAGATTAAATACTTTAGTGCACTGTTATTTATTTAAAATATCACAAAATTAGCCGCTCATGAGTTCGTTTTCACAGCAAAACATTCTATCAACTCGTAAAAATAAACGCAGACGACAAAGGCATTTAGTCCAGTCAAATTGTCAGAAAATAGGACCGATAGGTGCAAAAATTCTGCTAGAAGATTTTATGTTTTTAAAGTGTTTATGGGTATGCTAATAACAAGAATTAATTGTTTTCCAACAAAATATCTCGAGGCTGAACTTTGTAGAGCCAAGAAACCACGAAATTTTCGAATGTTTTTCAGTTTTTGGCCTATAACTCGAAAATTATAAAATGTTTGTGTACCATACTTAACTACAAAAAGAAAGAGAATTAAATTCTCTACAAATTTCGTAATAAAAACGTTTTTTATACCAAATACTAAGCGCGCTACGGCTTTTTGAAAACAACACTTTTTCTTTTCAGCTTCACAGAAAGTGACTTATTTTTCACCTGTCATCCCAAAAAAACATCACTAACTGTGGAAATGAATTGTACCTATTGACGAATAAGGAGTGTCGAGATAATTAAGGAGGGAAATTTTCAAGAAGGGTAGGTAGAAGGTAGGGTTGCCAAATTGTACGTTTTTCTCGCAAGTTGTACGATTTTTAGTGCTTTTTAGGTATTAGGTGTACGTTTAAATGCGTCCGTATGACGATTTCTTCAGTTTTTCTACCACAACTTCCTTTTGATAGTTTAAAAAGAAATCTTTTCTAGTTTCCTTTAAAATTTCACCTTTTGCCAAAATTAAGTTATACACATGCGCATAAAATGTAAAAATGGCTTGTTTCATATCGATAATACAAAAATCTTGGGAAAGTTGCGTAATATTAACGGCGCATTTGCTGTAGCATTAGATCATGTGAACTTGACCTTATTATAGATTATAAATATACACATTATAAAAATTTATATTAGTATAACTGTAACTTAAGTTTAAATATTTTATTTGATGTATTATCACCCTTTATGCTTAACCCCTAATCGTCGAGCCCAGCGCAATTTCTCTGTGAATGCATCGGGCTCGATCACAGGGTTAAATAAAAATATTTATTTTTGTATGGTGTCCATTGCTAAAATTTTCATGATCATCATTGAATTGTAGGATGGTTCAATTAATGATGGACAATTCAATTAATTTTTCATTCATAATGAAATATGACTGCAAAATCAGTTAAAAAATGTTAACAGAATAATGTAATACAAATATAGTTGGATAATAATGATTAAATCGATTAATTAATAGTAACTACATTTAAAAAAAAAAAAAAAAAAAAAAAAAAAAAAACGTTAAAGAAAACATTACTGACGTATTCAACATAGTTTAGCATAGCACGAAAAAGGATGATAGCATAATAAAACAGAAACTAGTGTCAATCAAAATCGTCCGTCACGGCAAATTTTTAGCCAAAGAAAGAAACAGAAATCGCTTCATTTCACTTCTTAAAACAGGGTTTCAAAATAACAGAATTCAAGCTTTTTGGGCAAGGAAAGTCAAAGTTTTGTAACACTTTGAAAAAACATGATCAGCTTAAGGAAACAGCCTGTGTCTTCAATAAACCGGAGTCAACCCTTCAAAAAATCATCAAGGCTGAAGAAAAATTCAATACTACACTATACAGCGGATGCCACACAGGCACCACACAGGCATTGAATACCTTGATGTTCCCATTATTTGCTAAATCTGCCAGTAAAAGCAAACTTCATCTTGCAAGGCTACCACCAACGCAAGATTCTGAGCAGCATCATTTCCTCCGATGTTATTATCAGATACAAGCTTGGCTAGGAAACAACATCCCCCTGAAAAATGGGATTGGGTTCGCAAGTCTGACGGTCTCTTTCAGCCAGTTGAAATGTGCCAAACCCCAGCACCTAAATCCTTGCTGCATGTTGTCTCATGTAGCTGTATAAAAGAGTGCAGCAAGGCATGCTCTTGCCAAAAATAAGGACTCAAATATTCTGCAATTTGAAAAAAACTGTAACGGTGTCAACTGCGAAAATGTGGACGTCATTATTTACCCAGAAGAAGAGGATAATGAAGCTGATGCCTCGGAAACCATCGACCAAACCAGCAACGACGATGACTTTGACAACCAGGTTGATGATGTCGCAACAAGCTCAAAGAAGATCAAAGCGGTTGAAAAACAAGCAAACTGTTCGTTTTCTCCTCAAACTGATGTTGACGGACTAAACCTATCAACCCGCAAGCACTACATATAGAAGTTACTAAATACATTAAAAATCTTACCGTAACTCTTACTTACATTCATGTCAACAATGAGGATAAAATTAATAAAAAATGATGTCAAATGTTGGTTTTTGAGATTTTCCACAAAGCTAGAAAAAAAGTGTATTTTTCAGAAAGCCGTAGAGCTCTTACTAATGAGTTTAGTAAAACGTTTTTATTATAAAATTTGTAGATGATTTAATGCTCTTTATTTTGTGATTAAGTATGGTACACAATTTTTTTTTTTAATTTTCAAGTTATAAGCATAAAACTGAAAAAAGTCCGAAAATTTCGCGGTTTTTTGGCTCCAAAAAGTTTAGCCTCGAGATATTTTATTGGAAAACAATTAATTCCTGTTATTAACATCCCCATAAACACTTTAAAAACATAAAATCTTCTAGCAGATTTTTTGCATCTATTTTTGACTATTTGACTGGACTAATTGCCTATAACACTAAGCATAAATACGACCGAACAGGATGAACGTTTATAAATATTTTCCTTACATACTTGTGAACATTTGCTGCCTTTAAAAGCACATCGTGTACAAAACTAATATGTATGAAAGTAAATATATTTAAAAAAAATACATTATTTTATATGCATTCAGTGTTCATCGTGAAAATCATGCCAATTTGTTTGACTGCAATTCATATTTTTCGAAAAATTTCAATCGCAGTACACTAATGTGGTGTGGGCACCGAATTGGCTTATGGAAATTTTGCAGCTTTTTATTCGCTGCGGCACAAGCATGTCAATTTATTAAAAATATATATAATTTTAGCTATGTAACTTTTCCAAGACAACAGGAAAAAAATGTAACATTTTTAAAACCATCTTTTTAAGTTTTCGAAATTGATTTCTGAACGTATAATCAACGTAAGTTAGATAATATTAAGCTAGAAATTGATAAAAATGTATTTTTGTTTTTAAATATTACACTCTTCTTTTTTTATTTATAATTTATTTTCTACTTTTTAACCTTTAAAATGTGTCATTGTTGCAATTTCACAGCAATTTGATGGATTGTGGCGAACGTTTAATGACACACCATTGATGTTTTAATTCATATATAATTGTACGAGTTATAGAGAATATTTGGCGATTTATCAACTGTGGCGGACTAACGGAAAATGTATTAACTTACAATTAATTAGTAAAATATTAAAATACAGTATTGACATCAGATTCACACCTGTGAAAGTAATTTATACTAGTAAATCTGCAGATCAAGAGCCTCAACGTCAGATCTGCAATTCACTGTTTTTAGACACACTCTAGTAATATTCAATTTCCTGCAAACCGCAATTTAAAGTTTTCAAATTACGTAATTATTTATATAAAAAATACGAAGTTTTCAGACATTAGAAGCGTTAAATTAAAAACGTTGTTATGGAAGGATATTTCGAATTTTCATGAGCTACTAATTCTGGTATTTTTTTAAATAATAAAGTATTCAGGGGAGCTCCGCCTTCCTGAACCCCCCCCCCCCCCCGCCCCGTGGTCTCATTAATTTACACATGTAACTTTTTATTGATTGCACTAATGATTATCGTAAATCTTTTTACACTTCCGAGCCTTATTCTTCAATACTGGTGGGCAGAAAAGGATGATTTACATTGACGCAATTATATTAAAAGTTTAGGTTTTACGAACGAAAATGTAATTTCCTTTTAAAGATAAAAAAATTTTCATTCACATTTTCTGAAATGAGGCGGCATTAAGAACTAACACTCGTCAAAAAATATTTTTTCAGGCAATCTAGTTAATGTTTGGTTTTTAATAATGAAAATATTTATTTCCCGATACAATGACGTCCTTTTCGACAGCGATAATTTTGCGGTGCATAATTTTGACATTTACTATCAATTTGCTTTTCAAAAGTTTCTTTTTTCTCATTGAAATTTTCGATTAAAAATGAAACATTTCTGTTAGCTGCGTCCAGACGATAAACCGTGAGATATTAGTAACATTTTTTTTCATAATAAGAATTAATATCATAACACAAGCCCCTTTCATTTCAACCTTAAAGCGTATTCGTTTTAATTTTGATATATGAGATCAAATTCACCTTTCCGTTGCTAGGAAACAGTTAAAAGAAAATTAAGACAGTGAAATATGTGATTAAAAAAAAGTAAATTAAAAAAAGAAAATATTTTATATTATTGGAATCTATTTATATAGAATCCAAGTCTCTGTGTGTCCCTCACGATTCCGGTAGAACCGCCTCATTGTAATGACGTGATGAGTAATTGTTGAAAAATACTAATGCGGGGTTACCACAGTATCGCCAAAGGTTGACCAAACTTGGCGAAATATCGCCAAATTTGAAAAAAACGTCGCCAAATTTGGCGACAGAAATAAGTTGTCATACATGAAGCCAACTTGGCGATAGCTGGCTTTTTTGGCGAAATTCCCATTTAAAACCATTAATCTTTCATAATCGAGGTCACCGCAATGTAATTTTAACTCCGTACTTTTAAGGGTTTTTTTTTCAGAATCTATGGATGAGAGTTTAAAAGTGTAACATACGAAAATGTATGTCTTTACATCTTCATCCGGATGCTACTAATAACATAATCCCCAATAGACGGCGCTGTACTGTCCGAGCTCCTAACTGCCCGATTTTAATGTGCTTTAGGTACTCTTCCAGTATAGGACCTTGGCGAGATAGAGAAAATGAGTACTTTTCCGTTATACGTACACCATGCCAAAATGTATGCTAATGCGCCAATTATTTCAACCCTGATCCTGAAAAGGATTTTTATTGTAAACCATGCGGAACATTGTGATATGTAATTTATGAAACGTGAATCGCGTGAATTGTTATTATTTAACCTTAAAAGCTATTTAATTTACTATTCGAATGGAGAATATTTTTTTATGAAGTTATAATTTATTTTTACTGCTGACGCTGAGATGGAGTTTACCATTTGGCAATTACCGGATGATGAGAAAATTGCGATAAAACTGTTTCAGGAATTTGGAATTCTGCATAATAAAATGTTGTGTTCAAAAAACCATGAAATGGAATTATGGATGAGTTCTGGAAATCTGTAGGAAATCTGTAGCTTACGATCATGCCGAGAAAGCGTGCGAATACGACAGAAAAATTGGTTTGAAATCCGAAATGGAGATGTAGCTTACGATCATGCCGAGAAAGCGTAGGAATACGACAGAAAACATGGTTTGAAGGATCGCGGTTGTCTTTTCTTAATGCTTTAAGGCTTATACATTTACGGTGCCAAGAGTTGACATCGATTGAGTTTTGTGGGCTGCAACTTGATATGAATCACAACACAACAGCTGACTGGAATAGTTATTTAAGAGAAGTTTGTGCAAATGCTTTGTGTTCAAGACCAAACAGAAAAATCGTTGGACCTAATAAAATTATAGAAGTAGATGAAAGTCATTTTACCAGAAAAAAAGCAACGTAGGGCGTTTTGCTTCCTCCTCAGTGGGTGTTAGGTAGTTTATGTCGTGAAACACGGGGATGTTTTCTTACTCCCATTCCCGATCGTACAGCTGAAACTTTAATGGCGGCAATGGAAAACCAGGCTTAGATACTGGGCACAGATGTCATATACGCCCCTTATTGGCGCGACTTTTTACCGACGCCATTTCGGCGAAAACCTCTTTACCATATTATCTATATCCGGGTTACCGTATCAAGCAAAATAACGACACTTTGTCGCAAGTTAAGTACCCGGTGCGTATGTGACATTGGCGTCAGAAAAAAATCGCGCCAATATGATGACGTCTGTGCCAGATGCTGTATATTCCCGTGGCCGCCATCTTCGATATTTTGAGATTTCATGGCGATGTTTTACATTCTATTTTCGTTAATCCTAACAAACGCATAAATCGCTGCGTGACGACATTTACTACTTGGCAAAAAGGGTTTTTCACGCCAAGAAAAAATCCAAGATGGCGGCCGCCGGAATATATGACATCTGTTTCGTTTAGTATGAGTTTTAATTTATTACTCTATTGTATAACAGTTGTTTGTTTACTTATTTTAAGTATATATTTGTGATTTAATAAAATAGTTCGTAAAAGTCTGTAATTTTCAAATGTTATATTTTTTGGTACTTCTTAGTTATCCCGTCGACCAATTTCGCCAAATTATATAAATCGCCAAACCACTCGCCAAATTATACACATTCACATAATTTTTTATTTGAAATAACGAAAGAACAAATAAATTAGTTAAACATTAATAAAAATACAAATAAAACTTCGAATTAATGGTTTTACTGGCCATTATTGGCATTTAATCTTACAATTAATTAATTAATGGCAACCATTATTGGCAATTAATCTTACAATTTGGCGACAGTAATTTGGTCGACGGGATAACTAAGAAGTACCTATTTTTTAAATGCTCGCTTTATCTTCATGTTTTTTCTTTTATTTTTCAAATGTTTCAATTCACATGATTTTCATTTTGTGCCAACTATTACGCTTGGTGGCAATGGTGTCCGTATAACGGAAAAGTACCAGAAAATGAAATTTGGCAACATATTTTCTAGCAACTTATTAACTGTTTCATATACTACACAAGTAATTTTTCAATATTTACACAATTTATTTAATACACAGAAGCAACTATATTAACTATTTTTGTATACAAACAGAAGTAAATTGTATATAAAAAACAACAATAATATAGATATAAGTAAAATATTTATAGATTGTATGGTACTTGTTAGTTATCCCGCCGACCAATTTCGCCAAATTATATAAATCTCCAAACCACTCGCCAAATTTTCAAATTGACATAATTTTTATTTTAAATAACGAAAAAACAAATAAAACGTTGAAATGAAAATCATTTGATGATGCAAACACGTACTGCCAAGTGAATGTGACATTTACGATCAACTATTATTGGCATTTAATCTTACAATTTGGCGACAGTAATTTGGTCGACGGAATAACTAACAAGTACCGATTATATAAATAAACTTAAAAGTTTGCTTATTTGATTTTCATAGCTGTTTATATGATTTGATCACAAATTTCACTTTCTGATGCCCGAATTACAACAAGCTTTTTAAAAAATCGCCAAGACCCCTATAGTGGAAAAGTACCAAAATGTCTATTATTTTGCACTATCTGCGCTATAATTTGTACAAAAAAATTAAGAATAAAGTAAGACACAGATGTCATATGCGCCCCATATTGGAGCGATTTTTTTCTGGCGCTAATATCATATACGCACCGGGTACTTAACTGGCGCCAAAGTGTCGTTATTTTGCTTGATATGGTTACCCGGATATAGATGATATGGTAACGAGTTTTTCGCCAATTTGGCGTCGTTAAAAAATCGCGCCAATGTATAGGCACAGATGTATATGACATCTGTGCCTAAAATAAATGTAAAATAAGACTAAAAATGAGTTGATTGACTAAAATATTAAAAACAAAATATATGTATTTTTCTAAATTTTATTTATTTATTTATTTATTTATTTATTTATTTGAAAGGCATGCTTTTATTAAAATTCTTCAAAAATATATAATATATATATATATATATGTATGTATATGTATATGTATATTAAATACACTAAAAAGTAGCAAATAATATTTGGGCTTGAAAATAAATTGTTTTATTTTCCCATGGCCAAGGGGAAAAAAATGAAAGCGCGGGCGCCAACTTTATGTACATATATATACATAGGTAACGTGCATAATATAATATCATAAAAAAACTTAAACAAAAGTTAAATTGAATTGGCGCCCAAGCTTTCATTTTTTTTTCTTGGACATGAGAAAATAAAACAATTTCATTTCAATCCGAAAAATTTCCCACTTTTTAGAGCATTAAAAAAATGCATTTTTGTGAATATTAATAAAAGTATGTCTTTCAATTTTTTTTTTTTTTTACATTTATTTCTTCTATCTTGAATCACGTCTGTTCAGCACATTTTTCTATAAAAACAGCATATGTTCAGCATATTTTTCTATTAGAAAAGTTTAATGTGTTGTGCTACCGTTAAACCATTTCAGAAACCGTGTTTAATATTCCTAATGTAAACAAACACAGAGCTGTTATGGTGAGTCATTCACATTTTAAAATCGTTCACATAAAAAAATTCGCTCATTGAGTTACCATTTCGCCTCTCTTTTAATACAATGTTAATGACGTCACCGCCGGTCGCAGCACCATGAAAAGTCTACATGAGAAAAGGGAACCGATGTTGGCATTTATCCAACACTGAATTACCTCTATGGTTTTTATAGTGTTTATTTTTTTTTTCTCATGCAGACGATAATGGCAACTCAAAGCGGCAACGTTTTTTTTTTTTGTTAGGTTTGTTCTATTCTTTGATTGGAAAATTAATAATGAAGTAGAGATGTAATATAGAATATGTTTTTTAACAAAGAAATACCTTTTTTCAATAATTTATAGTATTTTTCATTTGAAATGAATGAGTAATGAATGAAATGAATTGATATGAATAAAATTTTCATTTATAGTGTCGTTTACAAATATGATCAATAAGTTAGAAGGATAAACATATTCTATAGTCGGACTGTATTTAAAAGAACTGATTTTTCTCATGGACAACTATATGTAATTGTTTCAAGATGCAAAGAGGAGGGACATTTAAAAATATATGTCGAAGATACTGAAGAGCAAGGTCAGCTTTTAAATAATAAAAAAGTTTTTACAAAAAACGTCACACTTAAATTGCATTTTTTATGTATTCATTATACATAGTTTTTCATAATTGTGTTTCTGTTTAAAAATGTGTTATTTTCATCTATCACTGTGGAACAAGCGAGAAAAACTCATATTCTTGCAGATGTGTTGTACATAACAGATCTATATATTACATTTTCCGTCATTTTTGACGGGCTACCTTTCTAGTACATATATAAAATCCCTCCATAAGATATACACCGAATTTAAAAACTCTGACAAATGTATACACAAAATTTCAAACTAATATGAATAATGTATGGTTCTAATTAGGGAATTCCATCATCCATAATTTATCATTTAAATCTTTCAATCATATGAGCCATTTCCTTTCAACAAATAAAAATGGAAAAATCGTCTTAATTGCTATAGGAAAGCATCAAGGCAGAAAATAAAATGTTCTATATATTCCGAACGAATGAACCAAATGTAACCAAAAACTATACAGCTAAATCCGGTGATCTCACCAACATGCATCCTTAATTTCAAGCTAATCGGACGCTTTTTACGGCAGTGATCGCGGGACAGACAGACTAACAAACAAACAGACAGACGGAAACCAAAAACTTTTCGGGTCTCCACAGTAAGCCTTCACGGACGTTTCGGCAATAATTCTAGTATATTGGAAAGTTAGTTAAAAATAGATTACGAAACTCCATTACGCACAAAAAATCTTGGGTTAAATAAAAGAGTGTAAAAACACTTTTATAATCATTCAATATTTATCTTGAAAATCTCACTAATATCAGAACTGCAGTTTATATTCCTAAACATTCCCGTAACAATACATTAATTTGGAGTCAGCCTCGGTTGCAGCCAACATGCATCCTTAATTTCAAGCTAATCGGACGCTTTTTACGGCAGTGATCGCGGGACAGACAGACGGAAACCAAAAACTTTTCGGGTCTCCACAGTAAGCCTTCACGGACGTTTCGGCAATAATTCTAGTATATTGGAAAGTTAGTTAAAAATAGATTACGAAACTCCATTACGCACAAAAAATCTTGGGTGAAATAAAAGAGTGTAAAAACACTTTTATAATCATTCAATATTTATCTTGAAAATCTCACTAATATCAGAACTGCAGTTTATATTCCTAAACATTCCCGTAACAATACATTAATTTGGAGTCAGCCTCGGTTGCAGAAAATTCACCGCTTTCATTTAAGTTTGGTAGAAAAGACCGAAATAGTAAATTTATTTTTTTTTAAACACTGTTTTTTCCCTGCATTTTTTTAACATATATGTTAACAAGAAAGAAAAAAAAAACATTATTTAAACTATCTATTCAGGATTTCTACAAATTTTTCAGAACGTAGTATCCTAATTTAACCCTTAACAGACCAATGTCGCGATATAAGCGGCATTGGCCCCCTTAACCAAATTTATTCGCTTGGCACCATTTTTTTAAGAACTTTTATACTCTATTCCACCTCAACTTGGCAACACTGTGAAAGGTAGAAACAGTAACATTGCGCCTTAAAAAGAAATTCTCCATTATTTTTTAATTTTAAATAGTGAAAATGCGTAAAAATTTATATAGTTATGTTTATAAATTAAAAATTCAGGATTTTGAAGCATATATTTAAAGTAAATCCTCTGTTAAAAGTGTTTAATTTAAAAAGAAATTGTATTTAAGTGAACGTATAAAGTAAAAATCCTGGCGTAAAAAAACTGCTTTGGCGAGGAACCAATCTTTAAGGCTAAATATCTGGCGCGTTTTTTAAGCTTCCTTGCCGATTCCAGTGCTCTTTTGTAGTGATGGGCGATAACGAGATGTTTTTCTCGATTTTCTCGATTGTATGGACATCTCGATACTTTTCGATTGTGTAAATTTTTTCTCGATGACTCCAGTTTGCCAATTGCTTTTATACATCATATATTATATACGTCATACATTTATCAAGAATCGTCTGCGGGTGAACTGGAATGAGTCGGCGTTAATAAAGAGTAGGTGACTTCGCCCGCTAGTGGGCTCCTCCTTTAATCGGGGTCCCTAAGTTATACGTAATCTTGTAATATAAAATCACGAACAGGTTACCCGCTATACACGACACCGTATAGCAGGCGTGGTGTGCACGCACTACAAAATCTTGTAAAAAAATATAATCTCGAAACGAACGAACCTCGGACCAGATGTCTTGGGGGAGGGGTCAAAGTGAGCGGAGGGGCACAGTAGCTGCATAATATGAATAAGTCGTCACAGGTCTTTAGGCCTTTCGAACCATATGCCACATGAGTGGTCTGGATCTGAATTTATAAAAATGCCCTTCCCGTGGGGGCAAAGAGGGGGGAGGGGTGCGGGAGATGGATAACATGAGTAAGTGGTCATGGGCCTTTCCAACAATGTCACATGAGGGGTCTCGGCTAAATTTAGAAAAGTGTCCCCCGTGGGGGGAAAAGTGGGGGCGGTCACCGGAAGTGCAGAACATCAATAAGTAGTCACAGACCTTACCAATAATATCTCACATGTGGGGTCTTGGCTAAATTTGAAAAAAGTGTCTCCCGGAAGGGGGGGGGGCAAAGTGGGGGGACGGACACCGGAGGAGCATAACATCAATAAGTAGTCACAGACCTTTCCAACAATATCTCACATGAGGGATCTTGGCTAAATTTGAAAAAGTGTCCCCCGTGGTGGGGGCAAAGTGGGGGGGACTGTCACCGGAGGTGCATAACATTAATAAGTAGTCACAGACCTTTCCAACAATATCTCACATGAGAAGTCTTGGCTAAATTTTGAAAAGTGCCCCCCTGGGGGGAAATGGGGGGGGGGACGAACACCGTAGGTGCATAACATCAATAAGTAATTACAGACCTTTCCAACGATATCTCACATGAGGGGTCTTGGCTAAATTTGAAAAAGTGTACTCCGGGGGGGGGGGAAAGTGGGGAGGCTGTCACCGGAGGTGCATAACATCAATAAGTAGTCACGGACCTTTCCAACGATATCTCACATGAGGGGTCTTGGCTAAATTTGGGAAAAGTGCCCCCGGGGGGGGGGGGCAAAGTGGGGGGACGGACACCATAGGTGCATAACATCAATGAGTAGTCACAGACCTTTCCAACGATATCTCACATGAAGGGTCTTTGCTAAATTTGAAAAAATGCCCCCCGGGGGGGCAAAGTGGGGGACTGTCACCGGAGGTGCATAACATCAATAAGTAGTCACTGACCTTTCCAACGATATCTCACATGAGGGGTCTTGGCTATATTTGGAAAAGTGTCCCCCGGGGGGGGCAAAGTGGGGGGACGGCCACCGGAAGTGCATAACATCAATAAGTAGTCACAAACCTTTCCAAAGATATGTCACATGAGGGGTCTTGACTAAATTTAGAAAAGTGTCCTGAAATTTCATATATTATAAATAATATTTATCGGAGGACTCCATAAAAAAATCCGATCTAAAATGATAAAAACGGAAAAAACTACCCCCCGCGGTGGAGGGCCAAATTGGGAAGGGGAGGAAGAAAGTCTCATAATATGAAAGAGTCATTCGAGAGCTTTCCGAAAACATATCACATCACGGGTCGAAAAAAAGTTTGAAAATTGATCCCCCCACCCCCCCCCCCCTTGGGTCCACTCTTTCGCCCCGGAATTTACGCAGCCCCCACTTTAAAATTTTTATGTTCAATAAATAATATTTACCGGAAGACTGCACAAAAAAACCACATCTAAAATTATATTTAAATTTATTATAGAAATCGGCTACGGTTTTAAAAATTTGTTCGCCCCCTCCCCATCCCCCGAATTTCACCTTCAGGGGAAGAAAGGTTCATAATATGAAAGAGTTGTCAAAGGACTTTTCGATAATATGTCACAGGAAGAGTTCGGTAAATTTTTTTAATTGCTCCCCGCCCACTCTCACGTCCTCTGAATTCACTCGACCCACCTGCCTCTTTGAAATTTTTATATTTAATAAATAATATTTATCGGAGGGTTCCGGGTATGTGACAGCTTGGTAGGGCTAAAATAAGAAAAACATTGAAAATTAAAGCTTCATTTCACAGCTCATTGCCATGCCTGTCAGCTCTGTCCAGCTCGCCCCTCTATATCTCATCTCGGCCCTTCTTGGCCGAGCGTGAAATGACAATCATCGAGAGTAACATTTCGAGGAAGGACGAAAACTGATTTCTCAATCTCGACAATGTCATATGAAATGGTGAACAGAGACTGAGAGCGAGAAACGAGAATGGCAATGGGAAGCAATGAGTTACAATCAATGAGATATCTCGAAGTAAGCGAGAGGCTTGCCCTCGGGTTTGCCATCTCCTCGAGATAAACGAGCAGTTCGCAGCAGCAGAAAATATATCTCGAAATGCCAGAGAGAGGACGAGAGAAAGGAAGCTTTCAGAAGAGTCAAACTTACCGCGCTTCTGGTGTAAGTCATGATTTCCCAAAGGAGTACATGTTCTTTTCCATTCGCTTTTGTTATTAACCAATATGGGTTAGGAGACATAGTGGTTTAAGTTATCAGTTCGGGTTTCAGTTGTTGATATAGAAGTTTTCTAGTGAATTTGGCGGCACCAGTTTGTCTTGATTTTCAATGTTTCTCTTATTTTAGCCCTCATAGCTGTCCCATATCTCTTAATATTAGAATGCTACTGTTAAAACAAAACTGCACTGCAAATTATGTGTTTTCAAGATTTTAAGTGTCGCCTCAGGAAAGAGGATTTTTCAAAATTATTTTCCCCCACTCATGTAATATATTAAAATAAGGGTAATCTCATAACCTTTCTAAATCTACCTTTCTTTTGTCAATCCACCGTTAATTTTAGGCCCCTGGGCTTAAAATACTCTAAAGGAATATACTTAGCGACGGTATTTTTCGTACTCTGGTACGGTATCTTGCACTCATAGGAAAATTATAAGACTAACATCAAATTATGTCTAAAATCGAATAAAAAATATGGATATATGTTTCTTAATTTTAACTCCTTTCTTCGCCTCAAGAGGGAGCTTTAACATTTTGTTTCTTCAAACCTTTAGTATACTGTTTGTCCAAAAATTATAAAATTCACAAAATAAAGTCTTTTCACTCTTCCCTATCTTCTCGTATCAATTTTATTTTTACTACCACCAGGGGACACCGCCCAGTGAGACATTTTACTTTTAGCCTCAGGCTATTGGTATTTTTCATCTGTTTTTCATAATATTTTGTCTCATTGTTTTTCTTCATTGTAGATACTATTCTCCAAGTTCTTGATCCATTCTGACTACTTGGGCACTCATTCTGGACCAGCTGTGCCCCATCGGGCCCCTCTTCATTTGTCTGGCTCTAATCACACGCTTCACTTGTTCTTTTTTTTTTTTTTTTTTCTTATTCAATGGTTTGGTTTTTTTTACCATTCTCAACTTCTCCTAGTCCTCTCTTACATGAAGTTGTTGGTTTCATCCTTGGTCTGCCCTACTGTCAATTTGGGGCTTAATGCCCCTGCGGTGGGGGAGGGGGGCGTTCCTTCTACTTTTTCCAGACCTATCATCTAATACCACGTTGGTAAGGATTGGAAGATTAAAATTATCCAAAATACCAAAAATGAAGTCCACTGAAGTTTTATTTTAGTTATAGAATTCCCTATTAGTGGATATATTTGTCTGTTTATCTTTCTATTTTTTGATAATACTCCTTTGTTTTCGATAAACGGAGAAATTCAACAACATTAGACACACTTTAGATATTTAGGGAACTTTAACTTGTACCAAACCTTCTGCCTTTATCGAAAAGAAGAAAATGCTAATCGATTCTAGCTAATGCGCCTAAAATAAAAAAAGAAGCTAGCAAATGTGTCAGAAACTAGCTACTTTGGATTTCGATACAGACTTGAAGAGTCATATTGGAATCGCTAGGCATTGGAAAACAATTTCCGTGTTAGACAGGTTTCCTCTTAACAGTTATATTTGTCTGGTTATTCTTATGTTTCTTGATAAACGGAGAAATTCCACAGCATTAGACACACTTTAGACATTTAGGGAACTTTAATTTGTATCAAACCTTTTGCCTTTATCGAAAAGAGGGAAATGCTAATCGATTCTAGCTAATGCGTTTAAAATAAAAAATGAGTTTTTAAATGTGTCATAAAGTAGCTACTTTGGATTTCGATACAGACTTAAAGAGTCATGTTGGAATCGCTAGGTACTGGAAAACAGTTTCCGTGTTAGACAGGTTCCCTCTTGGCAGGTATCTTTATCTTACTATCCTTACGTTTTTCGAAAGAAACTTTTGTTTTCGATCAATGGGGAAATTCCACAGCATTTGACATTTAGGGGAACTTTAAACTGTATCAAACTTTTTGGAGTTATCTAAAGAGTAGAAGGGTTATTTGATTCAAAGGCGCCATAGTTACGCGATTTGGACATTGCAGTTTCATAAAGAAGAAAGGGGAATTTATTCCAATGCAAACAAAATCATTTTAAAATACTGAAATTCAAATGAGATAGCTTTATAAATTTCTTCCATAAGATTAGCATTAGCGAGCAGGTCTTTTCACTTGACTGAAGTAACCCCTTCAGCATAAATCAGGAGCAAATAATTGCGATAGCAGAATTATCGGGCAAACCCTATCACTACTATGAAATTTTCGGCCAGAATAATAGCTAAATTTTCCAACAATTGTTTTTAGCTTCTCTCGTTATAATCGATTGTAAAACATCTCGATTGTAGATTCTAGGAATTAATCGATGGCTGTATCGATTGTGATTTTTTACGATGACGATTTTTCTCGATTGTCGAATTTTCGAGAATCGCCCATCACTACTCTTTTGCTCCTTGCAGTCTTATTGTTCTTGTGAATGGTTTTAATAATACTTGCTGCTTGCTTCCGCTTTTACTCTTTTTTTTATTTTAACTTGTTCATATTTTTTCACTTTTAGTGTTAATTATTGTTATTATTTGTTCGTTTATAAATTGAGTATTTTAAAAATTTGTTAGTTTTACATTTGAATTATAAAATGTCGGATAAAGCATTATCTCTATCCACGTTTTGCATAGAAAATTATAAAGTCCTGTAAGGGACGTCCACAAATGATGTCACACTTGGAGGGGGGAAGGGGTTCATAATATTGTGACAGTTTGTGACAAGAAGGTGGGAGGAGGTAAGAAGAAATGTGACATCACACATCTTGGATAAAATAAAAGCATTAAAAATCAGCAGATTCAATTTTGAAGTTATTTTGAAATTAAAGTAATTTGTGTTGATAACGTAAAGATAAGATTTAAAGCCGAATATATTAAATTCCATTTCAGATTACAAAATACTACTGTTTTCAATTGCTCTTTCATATTAATATTTTATTACTATTGTATATTAATTATGTTTTTTGTTGTAAACCTTAATCTTAAGTCATACAAAATAAGTACACGAATCATTTTTATTGCTATGCTCACAAATGTCATTCAAACATATAGTTAAAATTTAAAAATGAAATTTGAAATATAATCTATAACGTAGTGCTTTGTTTCTGAACTGCAAATATATGTTTATGTAATATAGCGTGCCATGTGACAAGAGGGGGGGGGGGGATATGGTGAAGTGTGACACTTTGTAACAAAGAAAGGGAGGGAATATGGTGAAGTGTGACACTTTGTGACAAAGGGAGGGAGGGGGGGTCAAAATATTGATAAAAAAGTGTAACGTCATTTATAGACAGCCCCTAAGCAAAGGAATAAATAGCCAGTACTTCTTTTTTATCCTTCTGCTTTTGCAATAATAAACTTATAGCAAATTGGTGCTAAAGAACAATAAAAGAATGACATTGGCTGATTAAAAAATTATTATTTTTTTTCCCTTATATCGTTACTAAACACATATTGGAACTAGCGTCCTGCCAATTTTTCTTTGAGTAATGAATACTAAATTATTAATTATCATTTTAGTAATTGAAGCATAAAACTATATATTACGTTCCTAAATATAGAGTCAATTGTTTAATAATTATTAAGAGGCTACTTCACTCATGAAAATACCCCCTAGCTAATCTTAATCCTTTGGAAGAATTTTAAAAAATATCTTATTCGCATTTCAATATTTAATTTCTTTTTCCACATTTGATAACTCAGGTCGATCTTCTCAAAGACTCTTTTTTACTTTTTCGATTTTGTTTAGAGGCTTTTTTAATAGGATAATTTCACTTTCGAAACATGTTCTGAAAATCAAAGAACCCCCCCTCTCCCCCCCCCCCCTGCAAACAAAATCAAAAAAGGAAAAAAGGCTCTTTCTAGAGACCGACCTCAGATATCCAATGAAACAAACAAACAAAAAAAACAACATTAAAATACTGAAATGCAAACGAGATATATAAAAAAAAGTCTTCCATAGGATTAACATTAGCAAGTGAGTGATTTTGCGTGGGTGAAGTAGCCCCTTAATTTTTTTAAGCAGTGTTAACTATTTAATATTAAATGCAGTTTTTAATTATTTTAATAAATGTAAATATCTGTAACATTTAATATATTTTTCCATAATTATTATAAAATTTTTATGTACGTAATATCATTATGTACTACTAACTAATGAAATTACTCATTTGCAGTTTATATATTTTTTGTAATTTCTAACTAATAATTCTAACTAATAATTAATACTAAATTATTAATTATCATTTTAGTAATAAAAGCATAAAATTGTATATTATGTTCCTAATTGGAGAGACAGTTGTTTAATAATTATTAAGAGGCTACTTCACTCATATAAACGTATCTCATATATATCTCATCTAATATCTCATTCGCATTTCGATATTTTAATTTTTTTCCCCGCATTTGATAGTTGAGGTCGATCTGCATAAAGACACTTTTTTACTTTTTCGATTTTGCTTAACACCATCTTTTACTAGGAAAATTCCACTTTCGAAATCTGTTCTGAAAAATCAAAGATACCTCCCCTCCACCCCCCCCCCCCAAAAAAAAAAAGAAGTCGAATGTGGCAATCCCAAAGCTTTCTTCTATCTCATACATGTTAATACTTCCTGAAAAATGCAGCATATCAGAGCCACCGGTTAGCTGATTTACATCAAAATCTAATCAGCAACAACTTATGCCAACTTCTAATTGAATTGATGAGGAATTTATGAGGATAATTGAATTGAAAGGTTCTTGTAGAGATCGACCTCAGCTACCCAATGCAAATAAATAAATAAATAAATAAAATACTGAAATGCAAACAAGATATTAAAAAAAATTCTTCCATAGGATTAACTTTAGTAAGCGGGTGATTTTGCATGAGTGAAGTAACCCCTTAATTTTAAGCAGTGTTAACGATTTAACATTAAAAGCAGCTTTTAATTAATTTAATAAATGTAAATATCTGTAGCATATAATATAGTTTCCCATAATTATTATAAATTTTTTTACGTACGTAATGTTATTATATACTACTACCTATGAAATTACGCATTTGCAGTTTATATAATTTTTGTAATTTCTAACTAATAATTATTAGTTTACTATTTAACCCTTTAACCAGATTTTTCCGTTTCTAGAAATCATGTTAAAATGGCTGTAGAGAAAAATGTTTTAAACAGAATTTCATTTTGAACCATATATAGCAAGAAGTGATTTAAAGATATAATAGCATCAAGATGCGTTTAATGGTGAATGGTTTTAAAGCATAAAAACATAGGTTATATTAGCAATTAGAGATGTAATTGTTTTGAAAATATAATTCTTGGTAACAATTCTGTATTTTAAAGCAAGGGAGGGGGGGGGGAATCATAAAAATTTGATTTAATTTTTTTTTAAATCTGATTTTGATGAAAAAAATTCAGATTATTTTGATTTTTAAAAAAATCATGACTTTTTTACACCCTAATATCTATAATTACATGTACTTTAAAGATGAATCGGGCTCAGTCTGAGGACGTGAGACCTAGCCTTTTCTAAATTTCTGCTGGTGATTTTGGTATAAATAATAAATTTTCCATTTTAACTAGATTTTCATATAATTTATTTTAATATTTTAACCCAATATAGATAATGCTGTCCTGTTTTCAGCAAAATTCATTCGGAATTTTTACAGCGATTTTCAAAATGTTCTCGATTTTTTAATGCGATTTTTAGAATATTTTGCAATTTGCAGCGATTTTTTTTTTTACATTTGTAAGAGGTATTCGGTTTCAAATTTTGAGCTTAAATATAGGTAATTTTGCCCTCCGCAATTTTAAATTTTTTAGAGAATTTTCAATGCGATTTTTGCGTTCCGATGTGATTTTTTTTACATTTATGCATGGAATTCAATTTCCAATTTTTACATTACTGCAGTAATTTTTGCCATCTTCTCAATAAAGTTTTTTTCCGTAATTCGTGCAACGTGTTTTTAATTTTTAGATATTTTTCCCAATTTCCCAACGTTGGGCGGATCAGCTAATATATTATAAAGTAGTGCTGCAATCAATTTAAAAAATGGTAAAAATAAGAAAAGAATAATAATGCCATTCGTTATTTTAATAAATTATTATATAATAAAATTTATTCCATAGAAACTTCAAAACATACTGTTTTTTGCACACACATTATATTTTTCTGCCAAAATGGCTCTTTTTCTTGTTTATTAGAATCCTCTTCCCTTTGAGCAACCCCTGGTTACTACGGCAACGGCTGCAATTCGGCACTTGCAGCATAATCAACACTGCCAACTTAAGGCTGTTCTTAACTGCTCTGCTCAACAAGCGAAAAACGTTTTGACACATTTACAAATTCTTTTTTTAACGGAAAGGTATAAAATTGGAAAGCCTGGCCATGGAAGCGATTTGGAATTGAACTGTTTTTTTCCATTTTTTGATCAATCAATTACCTATTGAGTTATAAGAAATTTTGATCACGTGACAAACACGTTTTGCGCCCGCTCTTGAGTCTCTTTCTTCTTTCGCATGGAAATTCGGTTCAAAACGCCCACTTTGACATTATTTTCTGAAAGATCTATGGCGTTTGCAAAAAAATGGAAAAAACAGCTCAATTACATAGTTTCTGAACAACAACACCAGCTAGTTTCATGCATTTTCGAACAAATATAAATTAAAAATTACGTCAGAAAGTTTCTCTTTTGGATTTGAGAACAGCCTTAAGGTGAAATCGACTATAGTTGTATCTCATAAATAGGTGCAAAATAAATATACTAAACAAATTACCATTTAAATATAGTGATGCGAATAGAATATAAAAATAAAATTATGTATCTAACCGTTAAGTGTTAATTTGCATTAAACTATCAAATGATAAACCCTCCGTATCTTTAAAAATCTATATTAATTTTCATTTTTCATTTATATTTTGTTTTCTACTTTTAAATGTTTAAGAAATTCCATTGTTGCTCTCTCAGTGGATTGGCGCATTATTACCTCCATTGCTGTTCTAACTCTTTTACAGTTGTAACCATAGACATGGAGATTATACTTGTATAATATAAGTGTATATATAAGGAGAACTTAAAGAACACTTGGAGATTTATCACCTGTACCCTAATAACGGAAAAAGCTTTAAAATTGAGTAAATAATTTATAGTTAAATTCTAAAAATATTAAAATGTTGCAATGTCATCGGAAACACAACTGTGTAATAACTATTAAAACTAGCAAAAGCCATGCTTTGTTTGGATTCACTAAGCGTTATTTAATAAGATAAATATTTGAAAGTAACAATATTTTTTTATATTGTTTTTGCATCTTTATTAAGCAAAAAAGTTGTTTTATGTTTTGGCGCATTTTAATTTTAGAAATGCAAATTCAGCCAAATAACTAATAATTTCCTCGGACTTTTTAATTATGGTATAAGACTGGTATAAATACAAATATTTTCGAAGCAAAATTTTACAAAATATTTTTTAAATTTTCAACTAAAAGCTCTTTTAAAGATGTTTTTACGTTTTATTAATTACAACAATTAATTTTATTTGTTTACAATTCTTTTATTGCCACTTTACAACAAAAAATCATAATATGATTTTTTTTAAATGCGTACCTATAATTCTTCATAATATAATTCTTTTAAAATACGTAAGTAAGTAACTAAAAGCTCTTTTAAAGATGTTTTTACATTTATTAATTTCAGCAATTAATTTTATTTGTTTACAATTCTTTTGTTGCCACTTCACAAAAAAAAAAAGAATCATAATACAAATTTTGAGGCATAACACAATATTCTGAGCAAAGACCGACCTTACAAAGCGCGTTCCGAATGAAAAATCCACTACGCAACTTCTCTTTTATGCAGTGCTTCAGATGTCGTTTCTCCCTCCTGCTTCGTCTAAATGCTCTCAAATACTAATCATTTACATATTCAACCCTCTTCTTCCTTTCATGGGATCTTGACATTCATCAGATCATTCCTTCCTGGTGTTGCAATGTTAATGGCCATCAGTGTAGTTGCTTGATAGAGGAGCAACATTATAGAGTGTATATCCATGTAATTCAGGTTAAACTATGAAAATGAACTATTTGTAAATAATAATGGATTACAATAGCAGGCATGAAAATTATTAAAATTATTCTAACTAGGCCATTTTTAAAGATGCGTAGATTTCTTTTATACGACAGGTTTGAAAAAGTATGTTAGTTTTGTGATTTAGTCCAATTCATGTTTTGTGAGTTGTATTACTTTATGATTAAGGGTGAATGTGTAAATGGTAAATAGTTTATGGTAATTTTAATTAATGCCACATGTTCCAAAATAAACTTTTCGAATATAACAAATAATACTATGATTTCATGTCATATTAACTTTAAATCTATTTAAAATATTGTATATACACATTACTGTTGGTTAAAGTTTTAAAGATACGTTTCATGAGAAAGATTCCGAATTACAGTGCGAAAAGTACAAATATATTTCATTGCACTTACACACAATATAGCTTTTTTATTTTTAAAAGATTACAGTTTCATTAGGATGAGCGAAGCGAATCCTCTACTAGTCTACACAATTTACATTTTGTCGTACACTTTACAAAAAAACTATTCAGTATTTTGACTTGAAATTATACTTAAAAATAAATTATGATCCGTAGATTTGCACAATATTACTTTTTTTTACAGAATAACCTTAAAAAATTTATTATTTTAATTAATTTATTTTATATGTTTTTTCACTACGGACGCATTTTTGCTAATAAAAAATGAAACACGTGGGGCATTCTCACAATCTTTTGACTTTGGGGGAAAAAATCTGGCGAAATTAAACTTGATAAAATAACATTTTAATCTGATAGACGAATGCCTTAATGATTCAAAGTAAAGAATAAAGAGTCAGCAGCGAAATTTTTTTTTATTTAACTGAGGTTTATGTTAAACTTGCATGTTTAATTTTCCTTACCATTTTACCACTAAAACTTTTAATTTTCTCCTAAATTTTTACTTAGAATGAATTTGCATAGTACCTACAGAACATTCAAATAAGAAATAATAACAATGTAGTATTTTTAGTACAAAATTTTGGTATAACGTTGTCTTAAAGGGGTGTTAAAGAAGGGATGGTAGAGTAAAAAAAGGGGATGGTATAGGAAAAAAGGGACGAAATGGTAAAGAAAGGGACGGTAAGGATGGAAAGTTAAGGAAAATTACCACCTATTTTTAGGAAAATCATGTTAAGACTATGTGATAGCCGCAATGCTCATTGATTTTTAGAAACAGTTGTTAACATTGGATTAAATTATTATTATTTTTTTTTTAATTTACCTCGAAAAGTGCAGGTATAAACCTTGGAGATTAAGACTACCAATAAAGCCACGATCTTGAAATTCATATTTAAATGCTGATTTAAATTCCGCATTAAATTTCCTGTCAAAGAATTTTAGACATTCTTTCTCTAGAATACTTCTGCATGAGAAAAAACTTGAAAAAAATTCTGTGGCTGCATCTGAAGTGATTTTCTGTATAGGTTTAGCAAGATGGACGATAAGGATAAAAAACCCAGGGACAGAGTTCAAAAAATAATATCAACCGTAAAAATGTGTGCAGGTTAATTTTTTGCTACATATTTATATAAAAAAATTGTCCCAGTTTCGGAAAAAAATTACATCGAATTACTTTTATTGAAACAATTTTATACAGACAGCTCCAAACTTCAAAATCAGCATCAGGGACACGAGACGGTAGATGAGTTTTCCTGGTATTTGGACCCCCAACATCGTCCAAAACTTAGTTATCTCGTTAATATTGTTATGCAATTATGCAATGGGATGTTCCCCAGTATATGAAATTAAAAAAACACAAAAAAGTATATTAAATAAAAAATTATTATTCAGGGACATGAAAGTCAAAATATTGTGAGAATGCCCCACGTATATTTTCAGAAGAAAAAATAATAAATCATGGAGTTAGTAATAACAGATAGAATCGTGATTAATTAAATAAATAAAATATATTTTCATTATTCCGCCAAAATATCATAAAAACTGTTTTTTAAATTTAATTAAGGAAATAAATGTTTTTGGCCTTTATAGAAATAAAATATGATCTGCACGCAGACGATACTTATGCATTTAAAAAGAAGTATATGATTTTTTTATTTTTGGCAAAGTGGCAACAAAAGAATTGTAAACAAATAAAATTTATTGTTAAATATAAATACATTATATAAAGTGTTATTCGAATTCGAAGGTTGAATAATAACAATAATATAATAAGTTAATAATTCTTAGTATCAACGAGAGCAGATTTCAAATGTTTTTCCAGAAAATAGGATTTTGAAGAAATAACCTTCTTCAAGCTTTCTTGGGATATATTATTCTAAGATTGCTATCAACGATTATTTGATGTGCATTACAAAGATTGGAAACATACCTATTTCAAACCATTTCAGAAAACACCAGAGGCTATTGGAAAATGTAAAAACATCTTGAAAAGAGCTTTTATTTGAAAATTTAAAAATATTTTGTAAAATTTTGCTTCGAAAATATTTTTATTTATACCAGTCTTATATCATAAATAAAAAATTCCGAGAAAATTCTTAGTTATTTGACTGAATTTACATTTCTAAAACTAAAATTCGCCAAAACATAAAACAACGTTGTTTTTTTTTTTAATAAAGATGCAAAAATAATATAAAAAATATTGTTACTTTCAAATATTTATCTTATTAAATAATACTTCGCGAATAGAAACAAAGCATGGATTGCTAGTAATATTTTGAAACCAATCAGTTAGCCAACTAGCTAGACTGATTTAACACGAATTCAATACAAATGGTTTTACAATGGCAATAGTTATATGAAACTTTATAAAACTAAATAAAATTACTATCTACTTTTTACGGTGTCTAAATAATTTGTCAAAATTAATTTTCTCATTCATAAAAATTATTGACCCGTGATTTATTGCGTATGTTTCCAAAAAATATAATCTGTTCATTATTCTTTATAAATATTTTTATTTAATATATAAACATTTTTTCATTCTGTAATTTAAATTCATCAACATTCTAAAAAAACCAAAAAAATCGTTTTCTAAAGCTATTAATAAATAAAAATAGACTAAGTATGTAATTAGATTATGATTTATTTTGGTTTGTCGTTGTTTTAATTAATAACATACTTTCCATAAACTAATATTTAGATTTAAATTTCTGTAAGCATATTATTTTAAGCTGACCACTAAAGTAACATTACATTATCTTTTTGTTAAGTATCTCATTGAAATTAATTTTAAATACTTGTATTTTATTCCTTAAAATAATTCAATAACACTCTACATAAACAAATCGTTTTCTAAAGCTATCAATAGATAAAAATAGAATAAGTGTGTCATTAGAATATGATTTATTTTGATTTGTCGTTCTTTGAATTAATAACATACTTTCCATAAACTAATATTTAGATTTAAATTTCTATAATCATATAATTTTAAGCTGTCCACTGAAATGACACTACATCATAATGAATCATCTTTTAAGTATATCTCATTTAAATTATTATTTTTAAATACTTGTATTTTCTTAATTAAAAAAACTTAATAAAAATGTATAAAATATCTTTTGAAGCAACAATAACTAAAACCTTAAATAGCTGTAATACACTTAGCACTGTCCATCTATAAAAGAAACAAACAAATTTAGTTTAAAGGTCTACCTATTGACATTCTTTCATATAGGGTTATTCTAAATTCATGGCACATTTTTTAAGGGTAGGCACAGGACACTGTAAAAGTCATTTATTGTATAAGAAAGTATGGGCGCAAGTGACGCGTTGAAGTATAACACCTGGGGTCCAATTTGGCCCTTTTTTTATTTCGAAATTTCTCATACCAGAAAATTCCTACACTATTCTTTTGTAGATTTAAGACAGACATTTCATGATTACATAAACTTAAAATTCTTCTTTGAAAAATTCCAGTATGAAATCGAAATTTTTTAATTAAGAAGAACCGCAAAACTGACAAATGTGTCAAACACATGAAATACATAAAAAGAAATAGAAATTGCCTGTTTTGTGCTTTTTAATTCAAAAATTTCGATTTCATAACGGAAATTTTCAAAGAATATTTTTTTCTTTATGAAATCATGAAATGTCTGTATTAAATATAGAAAAGAACAGTATGAGAATTTTCTGGTATGAAAGAGAAATTTTGAAATAAAAAAGGTCCATATTGGCCCCCTTGTGTTTGAACCTCAACGCGTCACTTGCGTCCCTACATTCCTGTAAAATACATTATGGTCACACTGTCCTGAACCAACCCTTAATGTTTGTACCATGAATTTAGAATCGCCCTATATATATCTTAACTTGGTTCATGTATGTAAAGTTAGAATTTTGTAATCGATTTTTCACTTACTTCCTGATATGCTAGAATTATAAAAAATTATGTAAACAATTTTTTTTCGATGACAATACAATATTTAGCATTTTTCATTATCCAGCAGCAGGTGATAAATCCTCAAATATTTTTTCTGTTTACAAACTGCATCCGAGTTAGAAGAAGAATGCAATGAATCACATGCCAAACCACGCTCGCTAAAATGTTCCAAATGGCTGTGAAACTGCAATAAAGAAATATTTTAAACCCTAAAAAGTGGAAAATAAAATGTAAATAAGAAATAAAAAGTGTAATATTTCTTTTTAAAAAAAAGTCTTTCTTTATATTATAAATCCCCATCTTATCGACTAGACTACTTGCCGGAAGACGTTGGATTTAATTCGCTGTTTTTATGATGGAGTGTTAGCGTTTGATAAAAAAAAAGACAATAATTATTTACAAATGTCAGAAATCTGCTACATTTTTCTCAAATGTGTTTATATTTTACAAATTACTTATGATAAATCGAGATAACCATTTACGACCTCTATCCGCATTTAGGCACAAAAAAGACGGGGCAACTCTAACTTTGTCACACAAATTCATCTTTAAATAACGTATACAATTATTTAAAGTTAAAAATTTATATTAATATATTTAATCGGGTTGCATTTTCCAAATTATGGATGAAAACCGAGAAAATCAGATAGATTCTTTATTCTGCATTTAGTAAGAAAGGTAAATAACGGATAGAACATGTAAAATTTACTGAATTGATTATTGTAAGCTAGCTAACCCGCCTGGCGTTGACCTGGACTATGATAATAATCTTAAATATACCTAAAATCAATGTTGAATGATTTTATATTTTTAAAGAAAACCTTTCCAAAGGAAACTACAATGTTAAGGATCCTACTGCCTTCGCGTACGTATACCCGCGAATGTGTCTGATTTTAAATGTTTAAACGAAAATCCATCCAAACGAACGTAGAGTTGGGGCAGCATTGCCTTTTGCATGATATACTGGGCGTGATAAGCACGCTTATTTCAGTTTGAATTTTGAATTTTAAAATCGTCGTATGTGTATGATTTTATATGTTTAAACGATAATCTATCCAGACAAACTTAAATTTGGTAGTCCAACTCTTTTTGGCAGCGTACACGGGGAAAGTTAACCTCACTCCGGTATGTTTTTAAAAATGAATCTCGAATTTGTATCAATTTATATTTTGAAATGATAATCTATTCCCTCATAGCATGCATAGTCACAGTGACGTCATTGTGACGTCACTGTAAGTCACTGTGGTCACGTCACATCTGTGACCAAAATGCCACCACTCAGTGATGTCACATTGTGACTGAGATGTGAACTTCTTAGAAAACTTTAAAAAATTACAAAAATTATTAAAAACATGTTATTTACTGTAAAAAATATTTTTCTGCCGGATTAAAATTTTTTTTAAACCGTGGTCCAAGTTGCATCTGTGCCTCTAACAAAAACTTTTTATTTTCATATAACATAAAATGTAATTAATTCATCAGCAACACAAAACGATTTCCTACTTATGAGAATTTCATATTATTAAAAAAATGTTTTAGGTAAGCAGACCTCGACTTATCTTTTATAAAGATTTTTGTAAATGATCATCTGTTATACTAGAAGTTTCTCAAAGAGTAGTCGAAACATTTCTGTCGTTTCAAACTAAAAACTTTCTATTACAGTTAAGGCTGCAGCTTTTAATGAGCACGCAGAAAGCGTCTTCAAAGTTTAGTCATATATGCATTTCTTGCTTTATAATTTGCATTCAAGTCATTTTTTTTTCCTCTTAGTGTTTCACTATTTTAAGTATTTTTTTTTTTTATTATTCTACTTCTTTCAAACGTTTAAAATAGAATTGACATTTTCCGAATATAAAATTAATGTACAAAATTTAGGCAAAGCCCACGACATAATTAATTATTCATGTTTTATTTTTTGTTTTCAAAATATATCTTTAAAAATTATTTTACAAGTTTTATTCTACAGAAAATTAATATTAAGAGAATGACAGATTGACAAAGAAAAACTCATCCCTTCTCGATAATCTTGTATTTTTTAAGAAGATATTTTGTATATATTACCTGTGATACAAATTGTACTTTTAAAAAAAAGGAGGGAGTCATCATTATTATCATTAAATTAATTTGTATACATTTTGAAAAATTAAGCAATGTTTTATCTAGTAAACTCTAATTATGGATAATATTATTATTATAATTTACGTAAATGAAACTATACAATTCAATAAAACTGATAAAAATAAAAGATGAAATACAATAAAACATTTTCAAACAGGAAATTGAATTAGAGACAATTTGACAAAATTATTACGCATTTAATTTCCTTCCGAAACTGTGGTATAGAAAAACAAATAAAACCAAAAAACATCTGCTTCGAACTTCGAAACTTAAAAATCGTCTGCATCTGCTCTATTTCAGTTGTTACCACTCGACCGCAGAATAACGGATAAAAGTAACAGTGAAACTTTTTAGAATAAACGCGGGACACTGGACAGTTCTGTGGACACTGTGGACACTGAAGTTCTGTGGACACTGGACAGCATAGATGTGTTGACACGGATTTAAAAACTGAAACAAGAACGTTCTCAGGATCCAAGTTAGTTCAGCTAACAAAATATAAACCCGAGAAAATTACGGTAGCTTTGACTTGTTGAAGATGATTCAAGTCATTGCTATCGTACTTATAATCGGATTTAATTGGTTCCCCAAAATCAAAGTATCACGTACAACGTCAATGAAATTAGGTATGTAAAAATATTATTTTCCCTGTTTGCTTTTTTTTTTTTTTTTTATTACAACAATTTTAGTTAGCTTCTCATTAACATGCTGTAGAACATAAATATTTCATTACATTTATTTTTTATTTTGCTGAAATATCTAAAATATTATTTTCCTTGTTTGCTTTTTTTTTTTTTTTTTTTTTTTTTTTTAATTACAATGATTTCAGTTATCTTCTAATAAACATGTTATAGAACACAAATATTTCATTACATTTATTTTTTATTTTGTTAAAATATCTAACTTCCTTTTCAACAGCTTTGATCAGATTATTAAAATTAGTGATTTAAATTGCATTTTAATCTGGTTTATTTTCTTATTTAAATATTGGGTTAAAACCACATGGTGGCATAAATATAAAAGTATATGGACAAGTATTATCATCAATCATTAACATAATTAATAGACATTTAAAGATAATTAAATTATTTAAAATTTTTGGATGTTATTAACGTTTACCATAGCAAGACCCCTATTTGTAATGAAGTTTGTAGCATGTTATTTCATTTACAGGGACAGTCAATTGTATTCCATTACATTACGGCCTGTGGCAAAAAAATCGTTTCAAATGATTTTTAATGATTTTACACGCTTTCAAACAGAATAAAATTGATATGCATTTATGAAGCGCACTAAAATGTGCATTCCATAGAATATGCGATGCAAAGAATAGTTATTGTTCATTTACAGGGCTAAAAAAGGAATTCCAATACATAATGATATAGGGGTGGAGGGAATTGTTTGCGGCGTACTTTATTTATGTTAATCTATTTGATATGTAATGAAATTGATATACGTCGTTGAGGTTTACATACTATGAATTATTTCATGTATAATACGAAGTGTATATAGCATTTACAGGGACACACAAAATATTTCAGATACTATATTGTATCCGAAGTACTGTTCATTAGCGATGATTGCTGGAAATACATTTTTAATTATGATATACACTTTTATGATTCACTACATTTATGCATAGTATATGGTGTATATATATATGCTATAATTCATATACAGGAATATACAAAAGTATTCGAAAGGGTTACTGGGTATTGCTTAAAGGAGGTTTTTAAATAAGTTATGCATTTTAACGCTGCACTGTATTTAATTTACTAAGAAATGTTTGTAGTATATAGATAAAATGATATACAGGGTCACGCAAAGAATTGGATACGTTGCCATCTATGAATTATAATTTCTGGAAATGTAATTTCAGCAGTTTTAAGAGTGTTTTAGCTTGAATAAAATTTTAACTAAATAGTGGCGGTTATAGGCGGTTCTAGTGGTATAAAGGTTCTTGGTAAACTACAGGGTTGTACAAAATTATTTAAGTATGTTTCCATATATTAGTATAAATTGCTGAAAGAGAATTTCAACCTGTTATGCGTTTCCTTGATAAACTAAATTTTTCCATTATATAGTATATATATATCAATCTACAGATCAAATACAGGACTGTTTAAAAGAATTAGAAAACATATTTGGCTGTGGATGGTAGGGTGTCAACGATTTTAATCGGTTGATTTAAATCAGCGATTAAATCATGATTTTAATCAACCGATTTTTTAAAAAAAATCATTGATTAAAATCAAAAATTTTCTAAATGTTTAAAATGTCAAAAAAAAAAACTATTAAATCTATCATGAACATAATTTGAAAGTTTCTACAGGTATTTTGACTTATTAATAAACAAAAAAAGAGCTTTAAATAATTGTTTCTAAGCTTAATTCATTAGTATTGTAAAAAAATTAAAAACAGTTGAGTTTGTAAAAAGCACTGTTTTTAAGTTTTTATCCAAATTAAAACAGTTTCATTTAAAAATGATATTTAAATCTAACATAATTTGCAATGTCATAATTTCCTTTAGGTAATCAATTTATGCATTATTTTATATAAAATACACATAGCAAGTATAATTACATTTCTACAAGTAAAAGAATAAATAGTAATTAATAGCAATCTCAAGTTAAAGAAGAATGAAAGAATGACATCTGCTCAGCAGCTAAATTGTAAATGAATGCATAAGAGAAAAAGAAATAATTGGTATAAAAATGCTAAGCACAGCAAGAGCTTCTTTGTTATAGGTTGAATAAATGTTTATTATTATTAATATTATTATTATTATTATTATTATTGTAACTCATATATATTAAAAAATTGAACCATTGAAAGCTAATAGAGGTAATAATGCTGTTACTTAAATATTTTGAGGATTTCAGATATTAGTGGCTAACTTATATTTATTCTATATGAATGGGGTTTAACTCATTTTCTTTTTTTTCTTTCTTTTTCTTTTTTTTTTTTTTTTTTGGTTAGCATACACGTACGTGTGTGTAAGTATAGATTTTGGTGGTTTACAGAAATTTTCCTAAATACAAATGCAAAATGAGCTGCAAATAATATTTGTTAGTTTTGTTATTTGTGCTACTAACTAATGAATTTTACTTATTTGCAGTTTTTATTAATTCTGTAATTACTTATACTGCTTCTTCTAGGCCATTTTGTTTAATGGTGCCACACCATGCCCCTTTTGAAATTGGCAAAATGCACCCTGCCTTAAAAAAAGAAAAAAAAAAGTTGAAATTTACCTGTAGTTGTAGCCAGAGATTTCTTGTAAAAAACTTCCCCATTCAACAGTATTCTAAATTCATGTGGAAAAAATCTTGCAAAAATATAGAACTTTATTTCTTTAGAAAAAACAGGATATTATTAAAACATGTTATTTGATTGTATTTTTCAATTTGTTATTCATAAAATTATTAAAAATTAAGGACACTTTACTTATAATGCTAAAAAATATTCTTTTTTTTTTTTCTTACATCATTACTAAACACATTACTAATATATTTCCTCATGAAATAGTGCCCGTTTTTTGAACTAGCATCCTGTCCCTTTTTCTTTCTAAAATGAATTATTATCATTTTAATAATTAAGGCTTAAAAATGTATAATATGTTCCTAATTAGAGAGTTGATTGTTTAATAATTAATTTGAAGTAATGTTAGCTATTTAATATAAAATGCAGTTAATAATTTTCATAAATGTTAAGTATCTCTAGTATTTATAAAGTTTTACATAATTATTACAATATTAATGTATATAACATTATTGTATAATACTACCTAATGAAACTACTAATTTGCAGTTTTTATTTCTGTAATTACAAACTAACAATTATAATTTTATTAATTAAAGTGTAAAAACATAGATTATGTTAGCAATTAGTGGTGTAATTGTTTTGGAAACCTAAAACTCATGATAGCTATTCAGTATTTGAACGCTGGGAAAAAAATCATACAAATCTGATTTAAATAAAAAAAATCTGATTTAAATAAAAAAAAACCGATTTTTTTTATTTTTTTTTTAAATTATGATTTTTTTACACCTTAGTGGATGGTAACTGTGTAAATCAGTTTTCAAATGTTTTACGCGTTTTCATGTTTACTTAGTTATCTTATTTACGTTATTTCCCCCGATGTCTTGATAAAACATTTAGGAAGAGTTGGAAAGTATTTTATAATCTATGCCTAACGCATGATATATCTTACTTGTTGTTTCTATTTCCCAGATCAGTCTTTTCATATAAAACATACCAAATCTAATTAGCTCATATTCACAAAATACAATATATACGGGAATAGAAAATTTAAATAAATAGGGCTTAATAAGTAACAGTTGTATTAATGTCCGTTAGACTCCATGTTCGTATTTAAAAAAGCAATGACAAATCATAACACATTAAAAAGCTTACACATTCTTAATATTAAGCTTGAATTCAAGATCAAGCTAACTTAATAAAAAAAGATGTCAGTTAATAAGCATTGTTTTTTAAATGGAAAATTAAAAATATTTTAGAAGAATAGGACTCCAAAATAGCGATATCTTGCTAAAAAGTACGGTAAAAAGATAAAATTTTATATTTCAAACAAAACTTTACTTTAAAATTATCGTAGTTTTTATGACAAGAATCATCACAGTATTAATACTTGGACAGTTTTCCAGAGAGAAACATTCGCCTTGCATACAATATTTCAAATGAAAATCAAATTTCAAATAAATTGCTTAAAAAACGCAAAGGCCAACATAGTGAAAAATATACACGCCGGGTCTCGATCCCGGGTCATCAGTATAGCGCCCTGACATTCTACCGATTAAACCACATGGAACGATACCCAGCCTGGAAATTTTCTCCTTATTACATGTTGGCAAGGCTACAAACGCCGCACAAGATGGAATATTTATCGTGAGCCACCGTCATGGGGCAAACACGAAACTTAATTAAACCAGCATCGATTAAATCTATATTAATACTTGGAAATTTTTCCAGAGAGAAACATTCGCCTTGCATACAGTATTTCAAATGAAAATCAAATTTCAAATTAAAATTGCCTTTTAAGCTATTAATTTGAAATTTGATTTTCATTTGAAATATTGTATGCAAGGCGAATGGTTCTCTCTGAAAAAATTTCCAAGTATTAATATAGTTTCAATCGATGCTGGATTTAATTAAGTTTCGTGCTTGCGCCATGTCGGTGGCTGACGATAAATATTGCATCTTGTGCTGCGTTTGTAGCCTTGCCAACATGTAATAGTGAAAAATTTTCCAGTCTGGGTATCGTTCCATGTGGTTTAGTCGGCAGAACGTAAGTGCGCTATACTGATGGCCCGGGTTCGAGTTCCAGCATGGAATCTTTTTCACTAGTTCGCCTTTGCGCCTTTTAAGCAATTAATTTGAAATTTGATTTTCATTTGAAATCATCACAGAGTTTATGACAAGTTCGTCACAAATGACACATATTTCACAAATTGGTCACAGTGTGACTTCAAAACATTGTCACTTTCGTCACAGGTTCGTCACAAAGTTAATGCCAAAATAGTCACAAATGACACACTTTTCACAAATTAGTCACACCGTGACTTCACAGAGTGGTCACAATGTGACGTCACAAACGACCTCTAAAACGGCCATAACGACCTCACATTCTAGTCACTGTGACGTCACATCCACGTCACGTGACGTCACATCGACGGTCACAAAATCACAGTGTGACTTCACAACGACGTCGCCGTGACGTCACCATGCCTTACGGGTTTAACACGTTCACGCCGGCGCGGTGGGTCACACTCGAATGCCTCAGAGTTGTCAAGTCTCCGTCTTTTTGCACACTACTGTTATTTTAGAGAAAATGTTGTTCCTTTAAATCGCCCAAGTGTTCTAATTAAATAAAACAAAATTTTCTGTATTAAAATACTGGTATCCAAAAAGCCGGAGACTTGGCAGCTCTGAGACATTCGAGTGTGACCCACCGCGCCGGCGTGAACGTGTTAAATTAACTTAAGTTGGGGAACACACTGCCTTCGCCAGCGTACATCGTCAGTGCTGTGCACGCTCCGGTCCGTTGCCGAAAACCAGAGTTGGGCAAAATACACCGAAAAACCATTTTCGATACAAAATACAAAATACATTGGTTTTAGAACCTAAAATATAAATTACAAAATACTTTTCAAAATTAAAAATTTCCAAATACAAAATACATGTATTTTCAAAATACATTTAAAATACAAAATACATTTTGAAATTTCAAATGTATTTATTGATGCAAAGTATTTTTGGGGAGTTAATTTTGCAGTTTAAAGGAAGAGCATAACATGCTCCACATGAGGGAGAGCATAAGGAGAGAGCATTATCATGCTCCCCCTCTCCTTTAAAAGTATCATCATGCTTACCCCCCCCCCAAGAGAATAAACGTCTTTGATTACTAGTTATGAAACCATACAAAATAATGTTTTAATAATATTTTCGATTTTATTTGAAACACATACACAGCACATACCTACATATACATAATTAATGATGTGTCTTCGCGAGATTGTGATTAATTAAATTAATAACATAGTTGTGTATACATATGGATACTATATTAATTGGTTAAATTTTCTATTTTCGTTTTCTATTGAAACTCTAAAAATAATCGAAATTTTGTTTTGTACTGAAAAACTTGCTCAGCTATTTTATATCTTCAGTAAGCAATCTATATTTTTAAGCAAAAAAGATGTCCGTGAATATAAATTAGAAAGCAAAAAATAAGTCTGAATTTATATTATAAAGCAAAAAAGATGTTCGTGAATAACTCTAATGTCATATCAATAGTGAAAAAGATCTAAATAAACGGTTTTTTTTCCCCCAACTTCTAAATGTCGCATAATTGCAATTTTTACATAGTAGGTAAGAAAAAAAAAAGTACTTTCAAATGCGATTTCTTTAAAAACTGTATCTCAGTTTACCCAGCTTTTATGGATTTTTAAAATAACTTTCTAGCTTGAATTTTTTAAACCCATCTCGCAAATATTCGTGCGACCCAATTACGGATGATTAACCCTTGCACTTAAAATAACGATGCTATTCAACATTTTTTTTATGTGTAATGTTCCATAACTAAATTGCCAAGCAAAATTAAAATCTCACAAATATATAAATAAAAGACGAATTTAACAGACATGCAATTGAACTACGCGTTTAAATGCTGAAATAATCAAAATAACAAGTAAATGATTAAAACCTTTCGAGATTACCTGCTGGTATGTGGCTAATAAGAAAGTCTCAAAAATGCTTTTTCAATGTAGTTGGTTGGAAATCCGAGAAAATATACTAAATTATTAAAAAAAAAAAATATTAGTTTTTAATTAAAAAATTATCTTCACTTATGTTCTATACTCTGCGCAGTATATCGGGCATCTTTAATCTGAGTGAGATCGCTGGTCTGTATCATAAAACAAAAGCATGCCCATTAGTAACGCTGAAGTCATATTTCCGATGGAAACGATCTGAGTAATAAATTTCTCTTTTTGGAGAATCTATTAACATCTAACCATCGCACAATTTCAAGTTTTACACAGTCGAATAGAGAAAAACTGTACTTTCAAACGCAATTTCTTTGAAAACGATCTTAATTTACGGATTTGTTAAGATTTTTTTTTTTTAAACTATATCGCACGTATAGCCCAATAGTGGTTTAACTGTATTCAATTAAAATGATATAAATAAGTTCATCATTTGTCACTGACTAATATCCGATAACGATATTAAAAGTTAATCAAAAATAGATAAATAAATAAACGCAAATTTAACCGATATATAATCGAACTACTACTGAAATATGTAGAATAAAAAAAGCTGCTATAATTAGTTAACTAATTCTTTAACGATTTCTTTGGCTATTAATTCTTAACATGTGACCAATGCGAAAGTACCTTTTTAAATAAATATCAAAACTGTGTTTAAATGCACAATTTATATCTTTCATATAAAATTGCTTTTTTGTCTTGTTAGTGAAACAAAAAGTTAAACATGAAAAATGTATTAGAGTATTTAATTAAAAATGATTTTCATCTATGTTTTAGCAGTATGTTCTGTAAGCCAGGAAGCCAAGGTTAGCATCGCACGTGTAAGGAAAAGAAATGAAATGTCAAAATGTTTTGGAATGCAAAATCACCGTGTAAACGCTTAACTATAATAAAGCCAAGTCCGCCTCCAATATTTAAACATCCAATATCTAATATACTCAATGTAAATATAGTTAATGAACCTTTGCATACTTTATGAATAAATTGAACTACTTTTATATAAAAGTTCAATCCCAATTAAATGAATATAAATGGTACGGTAAATCATATTAGACCCTCGATTGAATGAATACTAAGAAACTAGATAAAATAATGTTAAAATCGATATATGACGGTATAAGGCTAAAATCTTACTTTTTAAATAGGTTTTGAAGTTTGTTTTAGCATTCAAAAATTTAATTTATAATCGAACATCTTGTTTTATACTGCTGGTATTATCCATTAAGTTTTTTTTATTATTATCATCAACAGAACATTAAATATATTTTATGTCTAATAACGCACATTGTGTATTATTAAATTTCCGCTTGGGAGATTTAGCAGTTATTTTCATGAGCCTCTGCGGTAACTAACAGCACCACACTTCTAATGTATTTTAAATAGGCAGCACCTGCCTATGCAACAATTTTCACGCAACAATTTTTTGTAATTCTCATTGAATGTTATGAATTATAAAAATTATTTTTGTGACTACTCGGCAAAAAGGCTTCTGCAGAAGTAAACATCCGATTCATTAATATGATTATGTACCAAGTTTTAAACAATGTGTAACATATATACTTCCAGAAACGAATTTGAAAACTCCTCAAAACAGACAGGCATCTGTTTCCCTTTCGCAAAATCTAGGATCTGCGGTTTAGACACGATAGCTTGAAATCTGGAGGAATGTATTTTGAGTATTTTGAAAATACAAAATACTTTGAAAAGTCATTCCAAAATACATTACCAAAATACACTTGTTTTATCGGTTTAAAATACAAAATACAAATTACAAATGTATTTTGAAAATGTATTTCAAATACATGTATTTTCGATACTGCCCAACTCTGCCGAAAACGAACCTCGAATCTGTAAAGGGTGTCCTAAAATTCACATAATTAGTAATTTTGATAGAAAACGCATGTTTATAATTAAAAATTGCACATTTTTTATTGATTCATAAAGTATACACTATACTATAGAGATATGTATGGAAAATCATATCGCGTAAATGGCCTCCACGGCTTTGATGGCACATACGCACTCTTTGTTGAATATTTCATGATCGTTTTGCATAAATGTGGCTAAATGTCGTTGATACAACGCTCCATTTTCTCTTTCCAGGCGTGGTTGCTCTTGTTGGTATAAACCTTAGACTTCGTAAAACACCAAAGAAAAAAGCCAACGGCGTGTTAACCCTTTCCGGCGTGTTGTAATTCTGCTTATAAACTGATGAAATGATGAACTGACCCAGAATTTATGAACTAATTTATTAGAAAACACAAACTTGCCAATGGAACAATGGAACAATCTGATCTTGTTGATGGACTACCTAGTTGCTTGGCAACTTTACGTCCAGTTGAGAGGTGATCGTGTTGCAAGGTCATTAGGGAGCTTTAAAAAAATAATGTTTAAACGTGGCTGGTAGCCACAATGGGAAAAATAACTATAAAAAGTTAAGAAAGAATAACTTTAGAATTAAGCACTTAAAGTACTCGAAGTTTAAAAATGTAAGATAGAAAAGAGAAAGGATTTTTTTTTTTTTTTTAAATTAGATAAAAAGAAATTCCATTAGTTCCAAAAGCGCAGGTGAAAAATCTACCTGGGGATACCCCATCTAAAAAAAGACTCTTTTCAGAGACCATACATTAAGTTTAAGCTGGTAATTATGCTATTTATAAAGCAGAAAAAAATAAAGTTTTTTTTTTTGTTTTTTTTTTTAACAAAAACTGGACAGAACAAACAAAAAGGTTAAGTTTAGTTGAAGGATGAGGAAATCTCAGTCTTCATCGTTAAGCAAAATCGAGTATTTAGGGCGTTTTCTATTAGTGGAAGTTGGATACCTCGTATTCTAGGGATGCACAACCTGTGGCCCGTGATGGGTTAACGTGTGGCTCGCGAATTTCGCCAAATTAAAACGGAAGAAATTGCAATTTTTGACCATAAGTTTTAGGAAAAATCGTGAATTTCATCAATTTGCCGTGGGAAAAATTGAAAATTTCGTTGATCGGGCACATAAAAATCGCGAATGTTGTCAATGAGGCACGGAAAAAATCGAGATTTTGGCCAATCAGGTGCGGACAATTGGCAAATTTCCTCGATCGGGCATGGAAAAATCGCGGATTTTGTTGTTCGGGTACGGAAAAAGTCCGATTTCTGACGGTTAGGCTCGGAAAATTTTCAAATTTTGTTGATCGGCTGCGGAAAAATCGTGAATTTCATCAGTCGCGAGAAAAAATCGTTAATTTCGTCAATTTGCTGCGGAAAAAATTACAAGTTTCGTCAGTCGGGCGCTGAAAAATAGCAAACTTCGTCAATCAGGCTCAGAAAAATCACAAATTTCGTCGGTCGGGCGCGAAAAAATAACAAACTTCGTCAATCAGGCTCGGAAAAATCACAAATTTCGTCGGTCGGGCGCTAAAAAATAGCAAACTTCGTCAATCAGGCTCGGAAAAATCACAAATTTCGTCGATCAAGCTCGGAAAAACCGCAAATTTTGTTAGTCGGACTCGAAAAAATCGCGAATTTTGTTGATCAGGCAGGGAAAAATAATTAATTTCGTCTATCGGGCTCAAAAATAGCGAATTTCGTCGATTATGCGCGGAAAAATATCGAATTTTGTTGATCAGGTGCGAAAAAATAGGGAATTTTGTAGGTCAGGCGCGAAAAAATTGCAAGGTTCGTTGATCGGGTGCGGGAAAATAGCGAATACCGTTGATCAGGGGTGAGAAAATCTGAAATTTTGTTGAGTGACTCCTTCTCTCCCCTTCGTTCATAAAATTCACATTTTTTTCAGCAGTAGCTATTTTCATGCCTATGTTTGTTTTTTAGCACTTTTAATAAAACGAAATTAATAAAACGAAATAAAATGAAAACAATTAGGCACAAATGGAGCAAAATTCCAATATTGTATGAATTTTGGGACCCAGTAAAGCCGTGGAGACCATTTACCCGATATGATATTCCAAACATATCACTATTCTGTAAACTCGTACTTTATGAATCAATAAAAAATTATAATTTTTAATTATAAACCCGTGTTTTCAATCAAAAATTCTTCTTGTGTGAATTTTCGGATACCCTTTATGATTTTATACTGATTATACCAAACTCTTTTCAGACGAACTAAGGGGTTCCTGTTATACGGATTGCAGAATTAATATCTGACATTTAGATAAACTTTCAACTCTGATAAAAAAAAATTCTGATAAAACCAACATAGTATAAAACGCGCTCCATCTGAGAGTTTTAAATTCGAAATAATATCCAAAGTACAATTATCTTAACGATAGCTCCAAAGGAACTGAGGAAAACATATCTTTTGCGAATCCCTGAAATAACAAAAAAAAATAGAATAGAATAGAAAAAAAAATAAATAAATAATAAATAAAAAAAAGAACAATACGCTTCAAAAGGTGAGTATTTTTTATATTTATATTTATACCCGGGAAGGGGATACGGTTTTTTAAAATTTAGAATAAAACAGAAGATTTAAAAAGGAGTTGGCATACATCGAACTTAATAAAAAAAAATTTGAAATAGTAAATATTACTATATATAGATTTAAAAAATACACTTAAAAAAATGTACCATAAGTTTTTTCTTACTAGGAGCAGATGCGAGAGTATCGACGTCTAGTATTTATTATAACTATTATTATTTTTTTTAATAGTAATTATTAATGTTCTAAGTGAAAGTTACCGTTCGAATTACAGTAAGTAGACCACTCGTGTATTCTACTTTTTTGGTTAGAACAGGTATAATAAAACATAATATTTTTTTTTGTAACACTACGAGAAACACGGCGAGGCGATTTCAAAATGCAGAAAAAAATGAACGCTTCGATTTAGCCTGCATGAAATTCCACGCAATATACTGAGGTGGAAGTGAAGAAAGAAAGCGCGCCATTTTGCGAAATTCATTCTGATTTTTAATTAAAATCTCAGCTAACTGTAGAAAAATCCAAAAATTTCTTTCGAATTGCATAATTTCAGACATGTATGCTCTGGAGCAGCGGTCCTTACAGAACGCATCCCACAAACACAAACGCACACACATACACAAACGTCTCTTTTTATTACTATTGATTGCATCTGTAATTCATTTATGTTTATATAATTGAGATAATAAATTTCTCGTTTTTATAACAATTTATATATAGTATCCCAATATCATATCAATCGTGAATTCTGTAAATCACTTTAATTCTGAAATTATTCAGACAAATTCATTTTAATGATTTCTTGTTTGTAGTTTAATAACCATACAAAAGGTAATTGCTTATATTGTTTGTGACAATCATTTTATTATTTCATCAGAAGTGTAAAGTACTCGATTAAATTACCCTTTCATCGAAACATTTCCGTACTAATTTGCGAAAGAAATTATGTTATTCAAATAGCATCCAATTTACTGAAAGTAAACAAAGCATTCTACCATATTGGAAATATATTTGCGTCCAATGGGAATTTAGTATCCCTAGGCATCACACAATAATTTTTATTGTTTAAATAACGTCTTTTCTTTTATTATAAAAGATTTTACTTCAGAAATAACTATTTCCACTCCTTACATAGAAATAAGAATCATAATTATTATTGGAGCTTAACTTATCATTAATTATAATAAGATTTGTATGCGTAAATGCATTTCAAAAAGTAAAAAGTTATGAACACAGAGCAAATAATATTTCAGATTTTATGATTGAGCTGAATAGCTGAAAGTAATATCTTGTGTGTGCATAGGAAAACTGACTAAATTGTTTATTGCCTCATCAAATTATTAATTACTGTAATCTTTTATGGAAATTTAAAACGTACTTTATATTGTGTTATTTGTTCGAATTTAGAAATATGAATTTGTTACATAATATTTGTATACTATATTGTAAGATTAAGAACAGAAGATTACGTGACAATTAATTATCTTTAACAACATTTATTGAAATGTGTATAAGAAATTAAAACTAATGTAGAATGCTATCGGACGACTAAAATGTAATATAATAACTGGAAAATGAAATTTGCAATTGCTAAAATATATTTTTACATTGAAGCTTCAAGATATTTTAAGATATTTAATTTTAAAGACTAATGTTTTTTAAATTTCATATTATATTTTCAATGTCATTTCAATGTTTTAATTTCGATTAATATAGTAATTAACAGTAGTTAGATTTATACGTTAGGAGTTATACGTCTTAAAACATAGGCTGTGTGTGTTTAGGCTTGAATCAATGATGCATTTTTTGATTGAAGCAAAGCTCATTATATTTCCCAACTATAAAAGGAAATATGCACTCGAATCATGCAATTATATCTTTACAATATAAAAAAATATTATATATATATTGACATGAAAATAATGCGAGAAACACTGGAATTAGGGAGATTAAATACTAAACAGGAATTCTAATCCCGATTCCTATTCTTTGGTTGCAATTTTATTCGAGACACGAAATTCCAAACAGACCAAAGATGACAGTATGATCTCCGATTAAAATGTTCACTTATGAACTAGCAGTACTAGCCTTCGATATAAAACGTCATAACGTATTTTTTTAATTTACTGATATTTTCGCAGATTTTTTTTCAGAAATATTTGGGAAAAGAATGCACATATTGCATAATTACGATCGATAAAAGGAAAAAATGAAAAACACGAATTTCACACTGATTTACTATTAAGAATGGACTACATTCTTAGTTTATATCCCATGAGAATTATCTACTGGATAACCTGAGGATATGGAGACCTAAATTATTCAGTTGTATTCTCCTTAGAAACTTTTGTGTTTTTTTATTTTCTGACGCATTATGTGCATTAAACTTCTTCCCACAGTAAGTAGAACACTCGGTAGGGTTCACGCGCAGGTTTCGTTTCTCCCTCTGACGTCACTGGTACCCAAGTCCAGTCTTGGGTAACGCACTTTTCGTTTTGTATAAAGCTTTCCGTTTCATAAAAAGATGTTCAACATTTGTTTAATATCCTGTGTATGATATTACTGAGGAGTGTGACACTTCGAAATCTACTACTCAGGGGCGCGCCGACCCAGTGGGCAAAGTGTGCACCGCACACAGGCGCCAGAATAGTAAAGGCGCCAAATATTTTAGTCGAAGCTGAAAAATTTGAAAAACTTTTATCCAATTTAAATTTATTAAATCAGTATTTAAATTGAAAGTGCGTCATTTCTGACACATTTATGAGTTCATTTTTACTTATAAGATATATGAAATTTGCAGATGCTCGTCAGCAGCTTAGCTTTAGGGGTGGGGTGGGGGGAGACTCTCAAAGCGAAAGGCGCCACGGTGTCGAAAGGTACCGGTCGAAAGGCGCCTCGTTGTCGAAAGGTCACGGTCGCAGGGCGCCACGGAAGGCTTAAGTTCGCCGTCAAGCGCCTAAAATAACTTTTAAAAAGCTAGAAACATAACAAAGGAAGGGTGACCGCGAATGTTCTTTTTGACATCCCTGCTCTAGGTCAGGCCTGTGCATCTTTTCAGAAAGCAGAGGCGCACTACAGCATTTGGCTAACATGGAAGGCTCCATTATTCAAATAACTTAAAATATATAACAGTGATACACATACTGACGATATAAAAACGGGTAGATATTATATTGCAGAATAGTAAAGCAACACCAAGCCTCCAGGTTATGCACGGTACCCATCTAAAAGTAAATTGCCGAAAAAAGCACAAATCAATCATAGCAATCGGCTACATTATAACGGAAACAATAAATAAATAAAACAGGATGTAGCTCAAACTGCAATGCATGTAACAAAAAGAAATGAAAAACTCCATTCGATTCCAAACAAATTTAATAGTCACGCCTATCATTGTATGCAAAGCATAAAAACGAGCCCGCGAGCATGTAAGAAAGTTTCATGTCATTTACAGTCGGGAAACAAGTTTTTGAGAACAACCTCAAAAGGAATTACGTTTTATTGAAATTTTAATTGTATATTTTACAGATTTGCTTCGAACAAGGAATAAACGGTCAAGAACGAGTTTCAATCTCGTACAGAGAGTTCATACAATAAATTTATTAATTACTAACTGCAATCTTACAAAATATAGTCGTTAAACGAATAATAAGACTTTGCAAATAACTTGGAATTATTTTATTAAATATTTTTCAATAATTGCCTTCAATAACTGGATTCAATTGAAATGAAAAACGACTTAAAACAAAGACTTTGTACAAAGTTTAATCTTACCATTGTGCCAATTCCGCTTCGAAAGGAGGTCGTAAAGTTGCATATTCACTTTGGTCTGTGCCACGTTTTTTTAGATAAGTTTTCTATTAATATTTCGGCTAATTATCAACAATTCTTTTGGAAAATCATTATGGACAGTTCTTGGATGATTTCGTATCGATAGGTACCTCGAACTCCTCCGCTGTTCAACGCGCCCGCCAAATAAAGTTTATGTATAACGGGAAACTGCGATTTTCTGAAAAACTGTATGACCTAGGATAATTGCTATAGTTTTCCTGCAAAATTTAAATACATTCCAACTATTACTAACTTTTTCTTAATTTTATTTTCAGTAGATTCGGAAGTAGGAGGGGAGACATAATTTTGCCATACATTTCCGGCGAATTTCTGAAAATATAATAGTATCTAAGAGTAAAACAAATATATTTTTGAGTTCTGTGTTAAGAGCTTTTTCGAACGATACCCCTCCCCCCTTTGATGATTTTTAAATGAACCTTAAATTTGTAGGATTTTATATCTTTAACTCGATATTTTTTTTTTTAATTCGTACCCTCTCACTGTGTGAAAATAGGGGAGAAGCTGTTAATTGTTCAGATTTGTTATGTTTTCATGATTTTTGGAAAATTGTATGTGGTAGTAATGAACAAATTAAACTTTAAAATGACCTATACCTACTGATGAAAAAAATGAGTTAAGAGGAGAGGTGTGAGTGCTTAGTAAAGCACAGGCCGAAATAGAGTCCTGCGCAGGTCGTGTAAAACCCGACCCGAACCCGCAAATTCCATTTTATGTCAACCCGCAACCCAACCCGAACCCGCAAAAATAATTTTCGGCAACCCGCAACCCGACCCGAACCCGCAATGTAAGGAAAGCAAATCATGTTTTAATACCGTTATGAAAAATTATCTACGTATCTCTAATAGAGGTCTGCACCGGTCCGGCCGTCGGTCCGCGGCGGGTCGGCAAAATTTGAAACTGGCCAGGCCGCTTTATTAGGACAGTTTTTTCAACGGTTCGGGCTGATAAACAAAATAAACGGTCCGGGCCGCAAAAAAAAAATGAACGGCCCTGCCAGGCCGGGCCGATAGCTACAATTAAGCCGGTCTACCGGCCCGATATAAATATTTAGACGAAGCCGATAAAATTATAAACCGGGCTTGCTGGGCTAGGGCCGAACTTTTAAGTTTTACACGGGACGGGACGGGGCGGGCCGTTTCCAGACCTGGTAATTCCGGCCCGTGCAGGCCTCTAATTCTCTAATATCATTTTAATGTTTTACAGAGAAGAATGAACAAATCTATATTATTTAATATTCAACTATAGTAAAATCTTTGACCCGACCCGATGCAGGACTCTAAATGGTATAAAACAAAAAATCTAATCTTTAAATATGCTTTAAAATTAGTTGCGGTTTCAAAAGTTCCATTTATAACGATACACCTTGTTTTACACAAGTGGCCATCTGCCTTTAGTTTATCAACAGTTATTATTTTGAAAATTTTTCCGTCTACATCGCATATCACAACAATTAAATTATTCACTTGATAGACAGGAAGGACCATTTAGCGTTTTGCTGCGTATTGTATTTTTAAAATACGATAAAAATATAATGCAGTTTGTTATTTCGAAGACTGGTGAAAGGATGACTAAATACAAAACAGACAGACATACATTTTGCTTTTGTGAAACTTTGATCTGCGGTTTATATAGTTTTTTAATGGGAAAAATATTTTCCACATTCTTTTAAAAAAGCGGGTCAACCCGAACCCGACCCGCAAGAGTAAAAAAGCCAACCCGAAACCGACCCGAACCCGAAACAATGAAAGCCAACCCGACCTGCACCAAAAAAATTTAAAGTCATCCCAACCCGAACCGCGGGTCGGGTCGGGTTCGGTTAAAAGCGGGTAACCCGACCCGATGCAGGACTCTAGGCCGAAAGCTTTAAAACGATATGTCACATGAAAAAATTCATTTTATCATCCCCCCCCCCCCACGGGGAATGCCCCTAATAATCTGGGGACAAAATAGACCTCACCAATCGAAGGCTCGTGAAGAGTTTCATCTTCGGTCAAGCCTTCAAATGAGCTGGCCAAATCTTAATTAGGAGCTCGGTTTGAAAACTGACCCCCAGGGGGTGGAATCTGAGTGAGCGAATAGAAAGAATCATAATATGAAAGAGTGGTTTTCCGATGATATATCACATGAGGATTTAGCAGGCATGCTGCGTTAGAGGTCTGCACGGGCCCGGGCTTGGCCCGAGGCCCGTACCCGGCCCGGCCCGCGGGACGGGCCGGCGGAATGGAGGAGAATTTTCAAACGGGCCGGGCCGGGCCGGCAAAAAAATTGAACGGGCCTGAAGGGCCGGGCCCGGCCGATAAAAAAAATTAATCGGGCCTATCGGCCCGATATAAGAATTTGAGAGGAGCAGATAAAATACGAGGTCATTTCCAATGAATATGACTTTTTCGAGAAGTATAAATGTGCGTTATGAGCCGATGCGAGTTTAACAACATCAATACAGAAATGTAACATGTCCATCGTAGAGATCGGCATCGTACAGTTACATGATGCCTGATCCCGGGTTTAATTTTTTTCGGCAGACTTGTGCCGGGACGGAACTGGTCTTTATCGTTCTCAGGATGTGTAGGACAGGCATTATGTTTTGTAAAAGTATTAATAGCGATAATGAACTTCTGTTAACAGTATCTTTGGAAATGTACCTTAAGGTGGTTTTCATATTTACTGCTCAACAATGCGAAACTCTCAGACACATTTTTTGACTCATTTTTAACTATAAAGGCATAAAATTGACAGGCTGAGTATTGAAGGCAATTGGGATCAAATAGCGTTTCCATTTTTCATAAATTACGTACAGAGATAACAGATTCTTGTCACGTGACTGTACGGTTTCTCCTTTCCTGTGCTATCGCTTCCGGAAATTCGATTCAAAACGCTAACTTTGGCAGTATTTTCTGAAAGATATATTACTTTTATCTAAAAAAAAACGGCATTTACATGGTTTCTGAATAAGAATACCTGCCAATCTCATGCGTTTCCGAAAAGAAATGAATTCATAAATGTATCAAAATGTAGCTCCTTTGGATTTGAGAAAAGCCTTAAAAATTACAGAAATATTTTCACAAATCTACCTTTTATTATAAGCTTCAAAAGTTATCATGTTTTTTAACCCTTTATTCTAAACTACAATAATCTTTTAATGAACCCTTATTTAAATTTTGAAACGTCTGTAGAGACGTTGACTAAAACACTGTAAGTAATCGTTAACGTTTACTATTGTGTGTTTTCTATTTTGCGAACACATAGCAATTTAAAATATACTGTAAAATGTTCCCATAAATATGCATGTAGTATTCATTAAAAGAATCTTAATTGTATGTCGAGAAAAAACGGAATTTTTTGTAGACATTTAGTCGGGCCGGGCCGGGCCTGTTTTCACTGATTTTTGTACGGGCCGGGCCGGGCTCGGGCCGAACTTTCAATTTTTACACCGGGCCGGGCCAAAATAGCTTTCCTTCGGGCCGGGCCCGGGCCTGGAAATTCTGGCCCGTGCAGACCTCTATGCTGCGTACGCACTGCAAAATTACAAATCTCGAAGTTTTTAGTTCCACATTCCATCACCAGGGGGAGAACTCTATACTTAACAAAACTGCTTCTGAACGAAACTGTGTTAAACAACCTACCCATAGTCAGTATATATTAGTCAGTATATATTAGTCAAGGGGGTGGCGGACTTAAGCAATAATTTAAGTAATTTGCTGAAATTACTATTCGAAAATAATGGCAAGTACACTTTTGAAATTTTTATATTAAAAGTAATATTTATCCCAGGGCACTGTCAAAAATCCTCATCTAAAACGGTAGAAAATGGTACGGTTTTAAATATTTGACCCCCCCCCCCAATTTTTTTTATCGCCTCCCTCTCCCTGATATTTGATGCCCCCTACTTTTTAAATTCTTTATTGTGTGTTATATCTGAACTAAACTGTCTGAAAGTTCTAAATCAATCGGTTCGTCAGTTTTTTTTTATTTTAACAAATTCGCCTTTCAGCAAAGCATTTCTTTTTCTTTTTAAAAATCGAAATTTTTATAAAACAAAAACTTGCGGATCGATTTTTATAAAATTTAGATATTATTAAACAGCGTTTAAAGATAGGGCTAGATGCATAACTTTAAAATATCTGAATGGTGTATTTTTTTAAAATTTGACGGCGTTCCAAAGAATCATAGTATAAAAATCACTTGTGGTTTTGAAAGACTGGCTTTTAAATTGAGAGTTTGAAAGGAATCATCCATTTAATGAAATAATAATTAATATCTAAGGTTGTAATTGAGCGACCGCGAAGAAATTTACATATCTGAAATCAGCGAAAATTTTTGCACCTGGATGAATAAATTATAAATCTATAAATTTATACAGTAGACTCTCTCTATTCTGAACACTCATGGTACCGACTAAAAATGTTCAAATTACGGGGGTGTTCATTATAGAGAGAGATTGGGAAGTGCATTAAACTACTATGTTTTGAGTTTACAGACTGTATAGTAGGGTGGAGCGAAAAAAATTATTTTTTTTAAATCAAAAACGGGTAGGTGCCAAAAGTTGCCTTTATACTAGTACATCAAGTGCGTGAAATTTTACCGCTGAAGAAAAATGGCTTGAGTCTGCGCTTTTGGTCCAAAAGTCGAAATTTTGGATAAAATTTTACATTTTTTCAAAAAAATAAAAGAATTCCTATAGAAAAGGTTATTATTTAAATGTAATTGAAACCTTTATTATGAACGACTTAACATATTTAAACGATAAAACGATATCTTTATTCTGTATAACTGGAGCAAAATTGACAACTTTCGGTAAAAAGGGACGTTGAAACTTTGTTGTGCCATTCAACGAATTGTTGTTTACAATACAGCTCTTACCTAGTTGCTTTCAAATCTTCCCAGGACATCTATCTCGACCACGCTGCCATCTGAACGCAATGTTTTTTTATACTTTGAATTGTGATTGTTTTATCAAATAAGGGCATAAGTTTTAAATGTATCAACCTAGTCTATCTCTTTTTTGTATCCACAGACTTTGGATGCTGCTGCTGTGATCTAATTCACGTATTTTTCTACTGCTTGTGTAAGTGAATGCAAACAATGTAATGCAGTGGGGATGATATTTATGTAATCTATTTAGCTGTCTATTATCGTTACCAAAATTTCACCCGATATATGCATATTGATTAGGGTTTCTGTTACCACAACAATTTTCCAATCAATTTGATTTATATAATTATTCGCTTCAAAGTTGATTGTCGATATTTCAGATCTGCGTATGCCATCATTTACTCTCAAATTTCAACTATTATGTGCTGAGCAGCTAGCTGTTTAATGTGATAGCGATCGTCAGAAAGCATTAAAATTAGAATTTCCTCTGCGTATGCAAAGCAACCATTGTTCTAAATAACTTATTTTAGTATTTGTTTTATTCCGTTTTCTGTGTTGTTTAGTAGCCGAATAATTACCATGAGTTTTTAGATTTCTTCTTCGATGTGGATTATATTTGATGGTAAACAATCCTGGGGCCAAACTTGGATTGCATAGTACTTTTTGAATGAACATAGAGACTCTGATGGGAAGCGAGTGCTCATTTAAAGGCGGAGAATTCTGTTCATCGTTGCCATCCATTTTGCGTGGGACATTTTAGAATGAACTATTACAATGGATCATATGCCACCTCAGAGTCCAGTAAATTTCCTCTGCATCATTTATTAGACAAGATCATTCACAAAAGTTATATTCTAACCAACAGGGATTCACCTGATCAATAGGAAAATCTTTGTCCACCTGCCATTCCCTTCTTATTTCAATTTTGAAGCCATAAGGAAAAATTTTGAAACATTTTTTCCTGAAATCGAGAAAAGGGTACCCGGCACAGACCAGAAATACCTGCTAGACGTTTGCAAAGTTATTTCATCAATATATTGCTCAGAAGAACTAGCTAATAGGAACTCAAGAAACATGTCCTACGCAAGATGGCTCAGATAGGCGAATAAAAATTTTCGGCTTTATATAAGCACTGTTTGACCACCAGAGTCTGTAGGTTCATTCACAAAGTATGTAATCCAAGTTTACGCCGCAGGATGGTTCACACCAAACGGATCCACATCTAAAAAATGGATCTAAAAACTTATGGGAAATTACTCAGCTGCTAAACATCACAGAAAACGGTATAAAACAAATGCTAAAAAAAATTATTTAGGGCAATGGTTGCTTTGCCCATCGAGAGCAAATTCTTATAGCAATGTTCTCTGATGATCGCCATCGCATTAAACAGCAAGCTTCTCAGCATATAAAAAATGCAAGAAATAGAGTAAATGATGGCATACCCAAAGATGAAATATCTAAATATTGTAGTAACAGATCTCCCAATCACTATACATTAACTGGATGCAATTTTGGTGAAGATAACAGAGGGCTGAATAGATTTCATTAATTCCACTTGCATTACTCTGCTTGCCTTATCATATACAAGCAGTATAAATATGCGTGAAGGAGTGTTACAGCAGCAGCATCCAACGTCTGTGGATACAAAGATAGATGGACTAGGTTGATACATAGGAAACTTACGCCAGTCTTTGATAAAAAATCACACTTTAATGTATAAATAAAACATTGTGCTCAGATGGTAGCGTGGTCGAGTTATGTACTGCTGTGACATGAAATGCAGCCACCTCCACGTGATAGCTCCTGGGTAGTTTTGAAAGCAACTAGATAAGAGCTGTATTCTAAAGAACAATTAGTTATATGACACAACAGAGTGACAATGCCTTTTTTTTACCAAAAGTTGTCAGTTTTGATCCAGTTATACAGAATAAAAATACCGTTTCATCGTTTAAATATGTTAAGTCATTAATAATAAAGGTTTAAATAACACATTTAAATAATAACCTTTTCTATAAGAATTTTTTTATTTTTTTTTATTTTTTTTTTTTGAAAAAATGTCAAATTTTACCCAAAATTTTGACTTTTGGACCAAAAGCGCAGACTCAGGCCATTTTTTTTCAGCGGTAAAATTTCACGCAGTTGGTGTACTAGTATAAAGGCAACTTTTGGCACCTACCCGTTTTTGATTTAAAAAATAATAATTTTTTTCGCTCCACCCTACTGTATAGGATACTTAGCCTGGTTAGCCATGCAAGTTACCGAGATGGAGGTTCTGAATTTAGATTTGGCGGCTAATGCAATGTCAAACTAAATTCGGTCGGACCTCTGCTCTACCATCTCATTTGATTTTTTTTATTAAAAAGTTTTACAAAACATACAAATACATATACAGCAATACCCCGACTTACGTCCCCTCGTCTTTCGTCACCGCGAATTTACGTTGTCTGGCCTGGAAAAAAAATCCTTAATTTAAACGCACTTTGAACTTTTTTGAAAACTTCTTTAAGAAATTTAACATCTCAGATGCTGTCACAGTCATAGGAGGTTCATGGGGTGAAGTTCAGCGAAAAATAATGAGAGATGCTTGGAAAAGATTGTAGCCCTTTTCCTTCTCAGAGACTAAGAAAACATATGAAAATTTTGATTCTGTATCTCTCATAAGTGATGAAATTGTCGAAACGGGAAGAGACAACTTAGAGATGAAGGTATTGTTGAACTCATAAATTCTCCTGATCCAGAATTAACCATCGACGATGTTATCGAATTAAAGAAACAAAATACTGCCGAAGAAATAGATGAAGATTTTGAGCCTAAGATTATGACGGTTGCAAAATTAACCGAAGGACTAAACATTATTGAAGCTGGAATGACGGTTCTTGAAAATATTGATTCAGACGAGCAAAGTGTAGCAATGAGTAGAAAAAGCTTAGAAAACACATTCTGTTGTTACAAACAGCTTCTAAGAGAAAGAAAAATAAAAAATTGTCGGTTCAAACTTCATTGCAAGATTTTTTCATACACTCAAAGATTCGAACCGGGCAGCAAAAAATAAACAATAAATTATAAGTTAATAACTTAGTGATTTATTTCAAATTCTTGAATTGCAAACGCATTTTTTTCCTAATGTTAAATGCATGTAACCTAATCCCTAAATACAATAGAACATGTTCATTAGATTTTGGTGAATTTTTATTACTTATCCTTTTTCGTTCATCTAAATGTACCTCGACTTACGTCACTAGTCTTGGAGTGAATTGCTGATGTAAGTCGAGGTATTACTGTATACGATACTTGATACTGTATACATTACATGAAAACGTAATCGGTACATTACTTTAAAAAGTGGGGAATTTTAATCTGTTTTTGCATTGTGTATGTTCGTGCAGTGTACATGTTATCTAGATGTTGTAAGAAGTGGGAAAGGCTTCGGGTGACATTCAGCCGCATAGTTCAACAGGTCTTCAATCTCCTGGCCATATTGCTTGAAGGTAATCGTACTTCTTGTTTCATCGGTCTTTTCTGATTCTGCTTCTTCTTCACTATCCTCTTCCTCTTCAACGATGTTGTTGTCGCCAACCGGAAGGCTTCCGTCTGCTTTGAGATAAGCTACATCAGTATGAAGCTCCTGTAGAATTGACGCCAAGTCATTCATAGCTGTTGTTGCTTCTTGGTCCTCTATTCTTGATTGCTAATTCTCACAGGGGAATTTAGCTTTGTAGAAGCATCTTTGGATGGTGTAGGGGGTTACTTCGTTCCAAGCCGTTGATATCCAATGGGCAGCATCCATGACGCTGACCTTCGTTAGTTTGGTTGATGATAGGGGAATTCCCCGAATTCCGATAGCAAACACATGTTCAGTTTACAGAGAGGTGGGGTAGAATGGGGATCAAAAGTAGCGTTCATAATAGTGGGATGTTCAGATTAGAGGGTGTTCGGATTACAGAGAGTTCATCTTTTGTTAAGTCTATGTAGCTTCGCCGGGACCATCAGAATGTGTTCATAATATCGGGGTGTTCACATTAGAGAGCGTTCAGATAGAGAGAGTCCACTGTATTTTGAAATTTTTATATTCGTTCGAAAATGTCCACTATTGAAAGACGTTGGTTGTCTGCAATGAACACCTGGCGTTCATGGGAGAGATTTCGGAACTTTCTTTTAGAAGGAAATGGAAAAAAAATTTATAAATCGATTTAGCGTGGATTTTTTGACTTCCTGTAACCGTACCGGAATAATTTTTAGAATTTATAAAAGGGATTTTTTTTGCGTCTGTTTGTGCAATTTTCTAGTTGTCAGGCCCAGTAACATTTATCGCCCTAGCAGCTCTGTAATTCTATTAACCCCTCCCCCTCTCTTCGAGTTTTTCTTGCCTGCGGTTTGAAAAAAATCTATGCCCTTGTTGAATTATGAATACTTTTCATTCTTTTAATTTGGGCTTTTTAATTAATTTCTCAACTAATTATTAGAGATTTAAAATTCTGAAACTTAGGTGCACGGTGCACCAGGAGAGGCTTTCGACTATCCTCACAAAAAGTTTGAGTCTCGTATGTGCCGTAGATTCTGCTAGCCATCGCACACAGACAGACACACACACAGACAGAGCGAAACTTTGTTTTATTAGTATAGATATTTTTAATTTAGAACTTCGATTTATTGCACGAAAATTGGGAATTCGAAAAATGAAAAAAATCTGACAGAGAAGGTGTGACAAGGTAAAATTACGCGTAGCTACCTAATAATGCAAACGTCGAAATGAATGTGCATTTTTCATAATACTTGTTATGTAACCAGCATAGGGCTTCTATATTTGCTAATATAAAATCAAATGTTCCGGGACTGGAACATTTTCGAATACACCCCTAATTATGTTGTTTCCCCTAATTATAGCTTGTGGTAATTGTTTAATGTGCATCTAAATTGATGTTATATTACTTTAAAAGAAATAAAAGTAGCTATAACGCGCTCCGGTGTATTAAAAACATCATAATTTGAGAAAATATTTTTCTACTTTTATGTGTATTTACCGTATTACGAGCATCCCTTTCTTTGTGTCATAGTCCTACCATTGATTAATTCAACACAGCTATATTTCCAAATTAAAGTTTATTTGAACTGTTTTAAATGTAAATATAAATAAACATCAGATCTTAAAAATTCTGGGAGTGATAGAGGTAAAAGAAGCTGATTTACTTAGGAGGTATGCCATTGTGAGGAGAGGGAGCAAACAGCTGAAGAACTCACCTTTTAGGGATGTCCGTTATTTCCATAACTGACAACATTCCTTATTTTTAATTCAAACAACACTATTTTTAAGGGGTCAGGTAACCTTTGAACCAATAAAGTACATGGAAAAGTGACCTCTGTAAGAATTGCAGTCATTCTTTAACTAATTAACTTTTAATTATAAAATTGAAAACACATGTTAGGAACGATTTATTTTATCAATCAAAGTTGTTAGAAAAGTAGTTTTTTTTAAATTTACTTTTAAACATAATACAATTTTCACGAAAGAATTATTCTTGCATGCATTGCGCGCATGATTTTTCCCATTTGAATGGCTGAAATAAGCCAAGATTTTTTTTATAAGTGCAGATATAAAGTGTTTTCAAATTGACCTACAATGAAAAAAATAAAACTTGTAGATCCCGAGAATTTTTTTTTTTTTTTTTTTTTTTTTTTTTTTTTTTTTTACAGTAATTCGATATATCGAGATTTCTTTTATACAAAAGTACCCGTGAATTCTAAACTTCTTACTTGAAAAACATAATAATAGGTCATTTTGTGCTTCTCTACGTTTAATACATCCACCAGAAATTTCGTGAAATTCAAGGCAACCGTTTTTCAGAAATCGTGCGCGCAATGATCAAAATCGCTGTTTTGAGAAAATTGTCTTTAAAGATTGAAAAACCCTTTGATCATATAGCAAAAGCTCAAAGTGTTTTAGACATAACTTCTCTTCTAATGCGAAATTTTGTATGGTGTTTGCTTTTAAATGTTCCCAAAGAATCATATTTAATTATAAGCTATTTTTAAAAAATTCGATTTTTGGACACTTCAAAGGTTACCTGACCCCTTAATCAGAAATTTAATTTAATAAATGAAATAAAAAAGAACCCTGAAGAAACAAGACACATTTCATTGAATAAATTTTTTGGCTCCAAATTCGTTCATTTGATTTGGAGAAATCCCCCGGAAATTTGGCTTGGCAGCTATGCATTTATACTCCTTGAAAAAATTATAAAGTTTTGGTTTTTTTTAAGGGGTGAGGGGGTGAGGGGTTAGGAATATGGGGCGCCAATTGAAGTTCTGCACACAGGCGCCAGATACTGCTGGCGCGCCCCTGCTACTACTTAAACATTTTAGAGTTTTTTAAAGCGTAAATCTTCTGTTTTCATTTGGTTATTTGGAAGTATTAACTTTCGCCACAATTATCATTATTTTATTTAAACACATATGTAAAAAAAGCAATTTTCTTACCTGTTCTGTTGTATTTCAATATTTTAGACACCGTCTTTGCATAATATTTTTGCAATTTCGCATTCATCCGAAATAGTTTGAGAAAACTCGGAAAATGTTTGCTTTAATTCATAAAACTTTAGAAAAAATGCACTTATAATTATGTTGTATATTTTAAAATATATATATTATACTCTAATAAAGTTACATTTTATTAAAATTTATAATTTTATACATTTTTTTTAACAGATGCTGTAATCATCAAGGTTAGCTGGGTGAAAAAGTTCGACCAGAATCGTCCGGGATAGCTCAGATGGCAGAGCACTGGCGGCTTCAGCCAGGAGGTCCCGGGTTCGAATCCTGGTCCGGACATTTTTCGCCCAGTTGGAAATTTACATCTAATAGGATCTAATAATGTTTTTAAAAGTTACGAGTATAACTCTAAAAAACTCTATAGTACTATGTACTTTAAAACACAGGCATTAAAAAATATTATAGCATTTTCAGGGCAACTTTAGATAAATGTAAGAAAAGATTTTTTGAATTGATACTTGTGATTTTTTTCGAATTTACAAATATTTTTAAAAAAATGTGTGATAACAAAACGAGTAAACAAAGAAAACAAAAAACTTCTTAAATAGCCGTAATAGCTTAAATAACGTTTTAGATAATAATAATAATAATTTAAAAAAAAAACTCTTTAAATTTTCGTATACACTAATACAGAAATTTAAATTATAAAATTATTGAAAATATCAGAAGAATAGTCTTTCTACATAGTCTTTCTAGAGAACATATTGTTACGTCCATTCTTATGTGAGAAAGGTTAGCGCAATTTCAGAAAGAACAACTTTTGTTTTAAAATAAACAATTTACTTTATTTACAAATAATTAGAAAATAAGTTAAAATAGGTATCAAAATATTAATGAATATAGGTCCGTACAACTTTTAACTTTAGGAACAGAATAATCATTGGCACACAAGATTCTGCGATTAACTAACACGATGTCAAGTCTATCTAAGTTATAATCTAGGTATTGGGCTTCCGGTTCAGTAAATATCCAACTGTCTAACTCTCAAAGTCAAACAAAAACTAGGTTGTATAACATTCAAAATTTGAAGGGAAAAAAAATAGATGTCATATTACGATATTACGGTTAAAAAATTTTAAACAATCAAATATTGTTTTTATGATTAATATATATATATATATGCATCCTTAAATTTTTAGTACGCACTAAAAGTATTATCAGAAAAAATTTAAATTACAAATTGTGAGTGTAATATTATTTTGTATGGATTATCTCAATACCTTAAAATAAATAAAAATTAGGGAATATATTTTCAAATAAAAATTATGTTTTTATTCTATTGCTATACCAACATATTTTTATTTTCACAATATGCATTTTTGAAACTTCTAGATCGATACCTGTTTATTAATCTGATATAAGTTTTTGATTTAAGGTCCCATATTGCTTACAAACCCTTACATTTTATCGAAATTAAAAACATACTACAGTGTTTATTTTATTTTTCTTTAGTTTTGGGTACATTTAACTATATAAGTACTCAAAACTAAAACTAATTTCTATAAATTTCAGGAATTGTAACACAACGATTTCACTAGGATTTCACTAGGACTAATATAAGTTCACCTCTTACATACACCTCTTCTGAATATGCAACTTTATTTTAAAAATAGAATTTTGAGAAAACTGGAATTTATATTGTTTCATAATTTTTTTACAACGAGAATTTTTTGATTTTTTACGTACTACATAGCAAAAATTTCCCCCTAACCAGCTGATATACATATATTTTTTATTTAATTTAGCTTAATTTTTTTTATTTAATTTCATCTAATATCTGAATGATTTATCAACGATATATGAGTGACTGTATTGTTCTTATTAAGAGAGAAGAAATAAATCAGGATTGGATTTATCTTGTTGATCACATTCATTTTCATTTAAGAAAAAGTTTATTTCCTTTCATGTATCTCGACAGCTCATTCTTCTTTCTTTAATTTTTCAGCAATATCATTAGTGAAAAGTAATACTAAAGTAGTAGTAGAGCTGAAAATTTTTATATGGAAACTGATTTATATCTTACAATTTGGTTTGGTTTAAAATTAAGCTGTTTTGCTTTTAAATCGTTTTACAAATCTGTTTCTTTAAAGTAAATAGAAAATACTTTTGAATAATAAATGCAAAAATTATCTGATCTTTTGCATGCGTGCAGCAAATGGTTTTCATGCTATAGTATGTGTTAAAAACGATGAAATGAAATTCCTTTGGAATATCTAGAAGAGTTAATGCGTTACTAATTAGTTTAATGTCAAATCCTTTTCAAAAACTAACAATAAAAATAAGACATAAAATGATCATATGAAAAAAAAATAGTAATAATAACATTTATTGTCAGGAAGAGAAAGAGAGCAATGCGAATAAAAGGAAAAATACAGGGAGAGCTTGAACGGTGAGTGCCAGTGACGTCACGAACTGGACGATCTACTGCGCATCTCGCTCGTGGACCCTACCGTGTATTCTAAGTACCGTGCTTCTTCATTTGATTATTTTTATCTCCTTAACCCTAAATTTGTCGAAAATTTGTCAGGAAAAGTTATCCGCAGGACGTCTATTGGTGTGAAATTTTGAAATCCATAGGATATGTTTTGACAGTCTTTAGGCCAATTTTAATCATTCAGAAGACTTTCGTTATCCTGAATATGACATACTTTATGATGAATGTGAGATCCTAAATATGATATTTTTAAGATTTCCGTGTGTTGTCAGAAACCAAAGAATTGCTTATGCCTGCTGTTGAATAGTGCATCACAGTATGAAGATACTCAGCATCGCCACTGGAGCTATTTTGTTTTATTATTTTACCCACCGCTATTTCCTAAGATATATGATTACGATGCATTTCTAATAATGTTTAAGACATATTATGCAGTTTTTAAATTGTGATAGACAAAATAATAATAAAAATTGTCGCCATTGCCCATTCTACACTGGCGATTGATTGGGCAATGGTAAAAAAAACACTTAAAAGTTCCTTCTCAATAAAATAGAATTATATAAAACTCTACAAAATATTTTCCTAGAAAACGTAATTCGACTTCATGGTCTTTGAAAAAATGTGTATATGTTACGCACGCTATTTTCTGTAGGAATCCAATTTTAGTGCATTCCAGTAGTGTATTACAATTTACGTATGCATGAAGGTAATTAAATGCACATCAAACCGTCTATAGAACATAGTATATACGAGTTTTTGAGTGGATTTTTGTCTGAAACATGGTAGATTGAAAATGAATAGAATACAGGAATTTCGTGACTTTTTGAGACATGTCTATAAAAATTGGAACACTGAAAGATAGGCAGATCGAAGTAATAAATATTTTTTCAACTATTTTTGAAATTGATTTTGAGTAATAATTTTATGCATTACGCTGCCTTACACTGAAAAAACAACAACAAAAAACAAAAAAAAAAAAACAAAATAGGAAATGAAAAATTTTGTGTAACTTCGTATTTATCTACAATTTTAGGAATTCCATATCTTTAGAAATCGGTAATAAAAACACTAATCAAAACCATAACAGAAATCAATTAAAAAACTTTATAGGCAGAAGACGGCTCTTAAAAAAAAAAAAAAAAAAAAAAAAAAAAAAAAAAAAAAACTTTCTCTAACATTTCTCGTTGATCCTTGTTCAAATATTTTCGGAAGATATCAGAAAAGATTCCAGAATCCTGGGTAACGACGAGGTAATTAAATTTTCATGAACATCTTTCCTATATTAAGACACTTTGCATAACGTCTTTACACTGTACTATGTATTTAATGCTAAATTTAGAAATTTCTGATTATCTACATAATAGGCGTGATAAGTTCTAAAAAATTGACATTTTAATTCTTTAATTATACGGCAGATAATATTTGACTCTTGGTAATTTCTTAAAGTTATTTATAAATTTGGTTCTAATTCGATCCTTATTTTATTAAATTCGAAAGGCTGTTAACATAATTAGAAGTAAATATTTAAATATAGAAATTTACAATGTCGATAAAGACTCTAAATCCTTTAGGGTGAATATTCTGTTTAAGCCAAATATTTGCAGATGGTATTTCACTGAAATAGCTTTCTATGATTAGTTCAAAGATTAGAGTTGAGGTTTGGAATTAGAAAAGGAGTGCATCATTTAGATGTTTCGCTTCAGATTTTCACGTTCAACAGAGATTTGCACAAATGCAGATTGATTTCGTTAGTAAATTTAATGATTTTGTAGGCGCAAATGAGAAATCCGAAAACTATTGCCTTTAATGTAGGTAGGAGATAGTTTTCCGGGTAAAAGAATATTGGTGAAAACTTTATATTATTTCTGATATCAATATCCTTTTTTCTATGCACATACTAAAAACACAGCGATGAATGAGGTATTTTTCAAAAGGTTCTGAAAGGGGCTTTTGATGTAGTATATTTATATAACGTATTTTCTCTCTATTCTAAAAAAAGGTAACTATTGCTGTCACCGACGCCAGTTTTGAATTTTTTGTGACAGGAGGACTTTCTTCGTTAATATTACGCAAAATATTGCATACAAAAGTATGAAAACAGGCGGTAATACAGAAAAATGTTTGATAAACACGCTGATGCAGACAGTTTTTAAATCGAAGAATTATTTTAAGCGATATTTAATGCTAAAGTTGGACAAAATCGTTCCATTAAAAAAGTTTTATAGGAGCAAAAACTGTTCTTGCGAATTTAATCATTTTTAGATCAGTTTATGCGTCAGAATTTCCCAGTGTGCCGACTGCATTTAGTTTTTTAATTTGACTCATTTTTTGAGGTTTTATTTCTATTTTAAATTCAAATTTTCAGCATTTCGAGAGATATTTTTTATATATTTAAGAAAATGGTAATAATTTAAACTGTTGCCAACTGTATAAACAGCGCAAACAATAATGTTTGCTTCAAATTAAAAATTTATTTTACACATGACAGAAACATAAACAGAAAATATAAAAAGCAGGAACTCATTGAAAATTACGTCCTAAAAACTATACTTACACGTTAATTTTAAAAGAGAAAGAATATTGTAAAATAATAAATTCATTAACATGCGTTAGAAGTCTTAAATAGGAGAAATTACGTCACATTTACATCAAATTACACTTATTACGTAAAATGAAAAAAAAATAATACTGCAAAACAGTTTAAATTTAAATGTTACGCGAGACATTTATTTGATATTTTAAGATGATATTTTCAACTATTTTTATAAGCACAGCACAAATAATATTTCATTTCTAACAAAAGTATTTTCACGGTGAATATTAAAAAGAGAAAGAAAAGTTTGGTGTTACGACAGATTAAAAACAATACATTTAATGTGTCTTATTTTTAAAAAAAACTTTCTTTTCGCTTTGCTAAAAAAACCGGTTGACAAAGACTCTGTTTATTTAATTAATTTTATATTACCTTATTTAGAAATGTTTAACTGATTTTATTTAATCAAAGACGGAAACAGCCATTGTATCTTTTTAACAGCAGCTGATTTGGTCTCAAAATTCCCCAATCAAAGAGAAATGAATTGAAACCCGTTTATAGGGAGATCGCCACTGTTTTTTAACTTATAATTGAATCTTCCGAAACCTTTTTAAAGCCGATCAAATTAGCGTGCTTTTAGAGTCTGCGGTATCTGAACGGGTGTTGGCGAGCGTAGCTTGCAGGGGGCAGCGCCCCCTAGTATTTAAAAAATTACAGTAAATGAAAAACGCGTCAACAAATAATCGCAATGAATGCGGTGCGAAAGACTCGCACGGGTTTACCACCTTTTTGGGTTATTGATAACTCTAACAAATTTTTCACATTTAATATATTTTTTAGAATGCCAATTAAGGGGTCTCAGGACTTTTAAAGCTTCAAAATTTTCAAAATATTAATCTTTTTTAGTTATTAAATTCTTATTTTTTCCTGAACCTTTTAATACATCTGTTTTCTTGAAATTCCCATTTGAATAGAAGTTATGGCTTTTAGAATTATACCCGCTCAATAAATGAAGCGACGATTCCGAAACTTTGAAGTCATTTTTCTCCGAATGATGTTTTCGGTCATAACGCGCACGATATCTCAAAAACGTCTGAATATATCATGGAATTTTCAAACCACATGTTTCATGTTAATCTATAGAAACGGAACTTAAAATTTCCTTTTTTTTTGTCGAAAAAAATATTTTTTTAGGTGGTTATACTGTTGAAATTTTCAAAATTTTGCATTAGCTAAATACAACTTTCAATTAAAAATGGTTTAAATGCAAATTTTTTTAGGTTCAGGGTAATTATTACAATCTGAACTATACGTAGGCACCAAAATTAACTTTCTAGTTTCAATATTTATTTTATAACCGTGCGCATAAGCTGTTATACCTGTTTTTTGCTCGTCAAATAACTGACAGTTTGGAACCCTCTGTAAATGCTAATGCTGCATCTGACAATTTTTTAAATACATAAAATGAAAATACATACTTATATCTTTTATCCCAATAAAATTTTTCGTTTTAAAATCATATACATTTTAAGATATTAAATGTTGAAAATGGTCTTTAAATTTTTTTTTTCAATTTTAAGAGTCCTGAGAACCCTTAATAATACTAAAAATCATATCAGCCTTTTTGATTAGGCTAATTTCAGTGCTTTAAGCGCGAAATTCAATTGCATATCTTATATTTGTGTTTCATTTATATATTTTTTTGTTTTACGTAATTGATTAGTGGAAGTTTTATTAATTTTGTTGTAGAATACTAGGGGGCTCTGCCCCCTACGAACTACGCTTGCCATCCCCCGTTCCGACACCCCAGATTCCAAAAGCAGGCTAATTTCATTGGCTTTAAAAAGATTAAATTTTAATTTTAAAAAACAGTGGTGATCTCCCTGCAAACGGGTTTTCATTCTTATTCATTTGATTGGAGATTTTTAAGGCGAAATCAGCGTTTGTTAAGGGATACAATGGCTGTTTTCGTCTTTGATTATAAAAAAGAATAATTAAAAATTTGAAAATAAGCTAATGCAAAATGAATTAAGTAAACAGAATCTTTGTCTCTGGGTTTTTTAATAGCTCTATAAGAAAGTTCTTTTAAACAGCACATTTGTAATGTATCGCTTTATATCTGACGTAATTTTCACCATAGTTTTCTTTCTCTTTTTAAGATTCACATGAAAATACTTTTGTTGTTAGAAAGGAAATATTATTTGCGCTGTCTTAGAATTCATGATAATAGTTGAAAAGATTATCTCAAAATATGAAGTAAATGTCTCTCGCAAATATATTTTTTAATTTAAACTGTTTTGCCAACTGTCAATTATTTGGCCTTTTTAAATATGACGTAAATTTCCACCATTTGCGAATTTTAACACATAATAATGAATTTATTATTTTAAAAAATTCTTTCTCTTTTAAATTTCATGTGCAACTATAGTTTTTATGACGTAATTTTCAATATGTTCCTGATTTTTAACATGCAATAACTCAATTCTCATTTGAAAGGGGGTTTTTTTCCTGATTATAGTATCCACGTGTAAATAAATTTTTAATTTGATGGAAATATTATTCTTTGAGCATTTTTTAAAATTGGCAACAGTTTAAAATAATAACCTTTTCTAAAATATGTAAAAAATTGGTCTCGAAATGCTGAAAATTTGAATTTAAAATGGAGATAAATCCTCAAAAAAGTCAAATAAAAAAAGTAAATGCAGCCTGCACACCGGGAACATTTAATGTATTAAATGATGTAAAAATCTTTAAATTCCTATGTATAGTTTTTGCTCATATAATTTTTTTAATGAAACGATTTTCACCAACTTTAACATTAAATATCTCTTAAAATAATTATTCGATTTAAAAAATGTCTGCGTCAGCGTGTTTATAAACATTTCTCTATAACAGCACCAATTTTCATATTTTTGTATGAAACAGTTTTCTTAATATTAACAAAGAAAGACCACCGGATGCCGATCTAGGAAATATGGATGTCGATCTAGTAGGAATTACCGGGAAGATCCACGCAGATTTTTATTGGTTCATTTCCAAATCGTTACTTTTATATATATATATAGAAGGATAAGCTAAAAACAAACTATAAGCTATTTATATTAACTTAAGTAGAAATGGGTTGATATTTCACAATCGTCTGCACACGATAGAGATAGATTTGAAAAATAATCACGCTTGAAAATTATCTTTTAAAACATTAAAATTTGAGCAAATTTCTATACAATTTTCAAACAAATTGCGATATAGTTTTCAAATAAATTGCATTTGAAAATACATTTTTCCCCTATTCGACGGTGTAAGAATTGAAAATTTGTGATGCTTAGAAGTTTAACAAAATAAAAAAATGCAGTAAAAGCGAAATTTTATCTTCTGCTGTTGCCATTCGCAAAATGACGTCAGCGTTATGCACATACATGCTTGTCCTTTATAATATAAGTAGTCAATTGTGAATTCGCCTATAAAATGTGTTTTTTGATTACATTATGGCTAACTAATTGTAACCAGACATGCTTAATTTTTTCCTCCTTATTTAAAAATACCAGGCGATAAAACCTAACTTAACAAGTTGTTAAGCTAAATAAAGGCAAAATGTAAACACTTCAATATTGGAGCAATAGTATTTCTTACCAATATTAGAACAATATTTCACGCCAATATCGGGGCAGTACTGGCTAAATAAGAGCAAAATGAAACCATCCCAATATTGGCGCAATCTTGTCTGCAAATATTGGGGTACTATTGGTTGCAAATATTGGCTATATGAGGGCAAAATGTAAACACCCCAATATTGGAGCAATATTTCATACGAATATCGGGGCAATATTTCATACCAATATTGGCTCTACATTTTATACCAATATTGGCTAAATAAGGGCAAAATGTAAACACCCCAATATTGGAGAAAAATTTCATGCCAATATTGCGACAAGATTTAGCCAAGATAGGCCAATATTGGCGCAATATTGTTTGGCTACGGGGATTATGGCTAACTAATTGTAACTAGATGTGCTTAAATTTTTCCTCCTTAATTAAAAATACCAGGCGATAAAACCTAACTTAACGAGTTGTTAGAGATGTTCTACACTGTAAAAAAAAATCTGTAAAGTTACTAAAGTTTTTCTAGGAAACTGGGATTTCAAGAAATTTTTATGTAACGGCAACAAGAAAAAATCCTGTAACATCGTCTATTACAGGAATTTTTCTTGTTGTCGTTACATAAAAATTTCTTGGAATCCCAGTTTCCTAGAAAAACTTTAGTAAGTTTACAGATTTTTTTTTTACAGTGTATATACGACCTGACGTACAGAACGTAGATGAAAGTCCTTTTTAATTGAAAACCTAATAGAGGTTTTAATTTATATTTATCCTATACCATATTTTAAGACATTATTATCATAGTAGCTATCACAGTATAGACATTTTTCCTTTATCTGTTATTACAGTTATATATATATAAACATGATATTATTTTTTCATTTAAAAATACTTTATCTTGTTTGTATACTTTTACATTGCTATCAACTTCTATAAGACATATTTCGTTATTTTTCATTAAAACTCTATGACATATTTCGTTATTTTTCTTTAAAACATATATTCTAACAGGTTTAAATTATGTTGTATAACATACATATTATGTGCAATGCATTGCCTATACTTTCCAGCTCCTTTCCAAAAAAAAAAAAAAAAAAAAAAAAAAAAAAAAGTTACATTTAGTATAATTTCTTAGATTGGCAAACGAACTACACCAAAAAAGATTTTTTGGTACTTTCGTAGCTTTTCTTAAGAAATTTCTTTCCTTATTGAATAGTATACTTCTTGAGATTTTTTTCGTACCATTTGTTATTACACTGTAAAAAAAAATCTGTAAAGTTACTAAAGTTTTTCTAGGAAACTGGGATTCCAAGAAATTTTTATGTAACGGCAACAAGAAAAAATCCTGTAACATCGTCTATTACAGGAATTTTTCTTGTTGTCGTTACATAAAAATTTCTTGGAATCCCAGTTTCCTAGAAAAACTTTAGTAAGTTTACAGATTTTTTTTTACAGTGTACGAACTTACAGTATGCCAAATAAGTTTCTTTAAAAAGTTTTCAATCTGTCAAACCGAAACTCCAACAAACAGCTCCTAACCATATAGGTTGCTTTACTATATTTACTATATTATAAGAACCTATACATTGATCAGGTACATTTTAAAAAGTAACTAGTTATTCAAATTTTGATTAATGTGTTTGCAATAATGATGTATTAATGCATGGCTTTTATAATATAATGTAATACTACATGATTGGAATTTTAAATTATTTATGCCTTATTAAAAATTATCTTAGGCGAAACGAGTTACTTAGTAATCTGATAATGGACATGTGTTTGGTTTTCCAAGCTGCATTAAGTTACCGAAAACTCCCTTTTATATGAATAAACTTTTTATCACGGATGTTGTTTTACTTCAATGTGTATTCAGAAATATTATAGTCTTCAATGTTTATGATAATCTTACGTATATAGCATTTTGTACACTGTAAAGAAAATCTGTAAAGTTACTAAAAGTTTTCTAGGAAACTGGGATTCCTAGAACTTTTTATGCAACGGCAACAACAAAAATTCATGTAACAGGTACACTTTTGCACTGTAAATCAAAAAATCTGTAAGGTTACTAAGAAATTGTTAGGGAACTGGAATGCTTAAAATTTTTTATGTAACTACAACCCGGGATACAGATAACATTTTAGTAAGATTACTGCAATTTTAGAAGATTCGTTTGTAAAGCTACAGATTTCTGTAGCTTTACAAAAAAATGTTTTGTAGATTCACATCTTTTTTGTACAGTGTACAGATAAAATTTTAGTAAGCATACATATTTCTGTAAATTTAAATCTATAGAATTACAGATTTGTTTTTACAGTGTATGAAAAATATTAAATCTGTTAAAGTTTTATTTAACAATTGTGTAAGAACGAATTGAATTTATTATCAAGCAATTAAAAAAAATCATACTAAAAAACATCATTTTTTTTTCAACTAAAACAATAACTTCTAATTAATACTAGAAATTATTTATAATGTTAACTCCCTGATCGCTAAGCAATAGGGCAAAAATTTAAAGTTGTTTTCTGTGTGTTTTATTAATAAAGCTATGAATGATGATTTTTCAAACATGATACAAAAAACTTAATTACGCATATTAATATAATGTTTAAGAGTATTAATAATTACTGATTTTTTTAAAAACATAATATCTCTAGAATTATATTAATTTGAATCATGCTTCTATTGCAGTGAAAGCTGCCTCTTAGTGAACGGATTATCAGTTCACGGCGCTGAGAAGGTTAATAAACAAATATGTACACCTATAATAGAAGTAAGTAATTGCCACAAAACAAACTGCTTGCCAGTAATAATATGGTCATGTCCGTCGAAACAATCGAACAGAAATGAAACGTTCTAGTTCAGGCGTTTGTATGTGCTTAAATAGTACATCTCATTGTATATTAACAGAATGTTTCAAAGTGTAGTCTAAATTAGCTGCGTTATGTTACTAGGTATGCTTCGTGATTAAACTGCTCAGTTACTTTGGGTCTAATTCAGTTTAACGCAACGTCATAATTGCAGGTATGAAACGAAGCAATAGATGAAAGTTAATGAACGATTTTACATGGAAAATATAATAAATTAATCCTTTCGGTGTGGTGTACTATTAAAACTCCTAGTGTACTATTAATAATGTCTCTTCGTGGAGTATTATTTTGTGTTAACAATTACTTTTGTTGCTATCTAGATATAGTAATGATAGTATATGGCTATGCCTTTCTTATTATGAGTTCATTTATGTTTTGTCATTTAGTAATAAGAACAATAACAATTACTTTTGTTACTATCTACATATAGTAATGATAGTATATGGCTATGTCTTTCTTATTATGACTTCATTTATGTTTTGTCATCTATGTAATAAAAGCGCAAAGCATATGACTGTCATCAACAGTTCCGGGATGACTGCTTCACTTTTAGGTAGCTTTCTTTACAAAAAAGCTACCTATTGCAGCCGTTCGGAGGAAAGCGATTTCAAAAAATTTTGGTATATTTTCATCGATCATGACCCCCAGACCCCGAAAACACCCTCCGTTCAAAATTGATATATATATATATATATACACAAATTGTCTCAGATCCTAATTATTCAAGTTTTTGTAAAGCATTTAATGTTATTTATAGTATAAAGTGCAACTTATGTAATATGAAATATATTGGTGAAACATCAGGTCCAATTCATAAACGAATCAATCATCATCGTTCTGACTCTAATAATAACAAAGCAAAAAATATACAATCTACAGCTGAAATTCAACATTTTCATAAACATCTATTTAAAAATACGACAATTGAAATCCTTCAAATTCTAAAACATAAATCAGAACGTCTTTATATGGAATCATCATATATGAAATATTATAACACAATTTATCCTTATGGACTTAACAGTGAAGTATTTAACAGACCTGTCAAAGTCTTCACATCTATAAATAACAATATTGATTATTCTCCAATTTATCCTACTCTTAATCATAATTTAAATGCTAAAACAACACGTAATAAACGCGGAAAGGGTTCATCACCAGTTGTAGTTTCCAAAAAATCTATCACAAAACAAATTAATGATCTTCAACGAAATTACTTAGAGAATTATAACTGGTTGTTAATTCGTAAAAACATCTTTGCTATTAAAAAGAAACAGCTTGTACAACATTTAAATGTCTTTCTAAGTAAATCTTTCTCTAAACATTTCTCTGATATTTACTTTGACCTTATTATGAGTAGGGTTAATCTTTTAAATATTAATTTACAAAAAAAAAACACAAAATTCAGAACATGAATACTCAAATGATAATTACTTTTTCAAATCACATATTTAATAAAATTAATATCAATTCTATAATTAATGATAAAAATTGTTTTTTTCCTATCAATAATCTTCATATATCAAAAACCTTTAAATATCCGAATACTATTGGGAGAAAGATTTTTAACTACAATACATTTTCAAAAAATACATCTGCTGCAAGTAATTTTCCGTGTAACTGCAAAGACCCCACTCTAAAAAAATACATAAACAATGATCATGGACATATAATCACTGGAAATCTTGATATTGTTCACGATTTTAAATTGAAACAACTAATGGGTTATGGTACTAAACATAGACTTCCATCTAAATTTAATGTTAAATCTATTATCAAACAGTTTACATATGATATTGATATTTTTATTTATAAAATTTCTATCTCTTATAATAAGCCTATTGAATATTTTAATCAATGGAAGATATTAGTAATTGAAAAATTAACTATGGCTTTAAAAAATAATATTGCTGATTTGGTTTCTATTAATACACAGCATTATTTCCAACAAATTACTAAATTACAAAAAAACTTCGTTATTACATATGTAGACAAATCTCCTAACAATTATGCTATTATATGTAAATCATATTATCACCAACTTCTTACAAATTCTATTTCTTCTAATAAGTCATTTCAAAAAACTAATGAAAATGTAATTGTAAATAATCGTAAAATTCGAAGTTATTATAAACTATTAAATATTTTATCTACTAATTTTAATTATCCATATTTAGTTCTTATTCCCAAATTTCATAAAACTCCTATTAAATTTAGGACTGTTACTATTGGTTGCAATACATATAATAATAAAGCTAATACACTTCTCTTAAAAATTCTTAATCAATTATATGTACTTACTACAAACAATGATAATACACATTGTATAAAAAATAGCTATCAACTTGTTAATATTTTAAAAAATCTTCATTCTGTTTGTAATATAACGACATATGACTTCAAAGATCTTTTTAATAATATAGACCTATTAGATTTACATAAAATTATAAATGCATTATTTAAAAAGTATTATAAAAAACTGGAATTACCATCTAATATAGATATTGCATATTTTAAATCTTTAACTAACTTCATAATCTATAATAATTATATATTGCAAGATAATACCTTATATTTACAGCATGTCGGTATACCACAAGGCGGTTGTACTTCCAGTTTACTCTCAGATTTATACTTATCTCATTATGAACGTAATTTTACTAATAATAATCTACATTTATATCGTTATATTGATGACATCATTTTAATTGATACTGATCAATCTGCAATTACTCGATTTCCAGTTCCTCGATCCCACTAATTTGGAATTAACGGAAAACCTTTTATCTAACAATACAATTAACTTCTTAGATCTTAAAATTACAATAAAAGACAATAAAACAATCACAGATTTATATGACAAACGTAAAGAATTTAAATTCACAGTTAATACATTTACAAATTTTAAATCTTGTCTACACCATTCTGTATTTCGTAATATAATACTTAATCATTTATATATAATGTTTATGTTCTTCTCCTCTAATTAACAATAATATTAAAAAACTAATTTATGATGCATTAAATCATGGTTTTCCAAAAAAATTCATATATTCATTAATATACAATTAGTACTTTTCTTACATGATCTATAAAAACAAATTAACACATGCGTAAACAAAATTACAAAAAAATTATAAAATAAAATATCTATAAAAAATTAAAAATTGTAAAATAATATAAAAAAAATATTATAGGTTGGTTGGGTGGGTAGATGTTAGAGTACGGAGGAGGGTGGTGTTGTCTGGATAATACGCAATGGTTAATTATTTATTAAAAAAAAATGGGGGCTCTTGTATTATTACTATATTTTTGTTACGTATTTTATATGGATGTTGATTTGATATTTTATATGTAATTGGAGAATTTCATTAATATTATAATTAGCTTAATTATTGATTAATCTAATTTACAATTATTTGTTATTAAACTTTATTTTACTAAGGACAATATCATATTAATTACTAATAGTATGCCATTCTTATAGTGAATAATATACATATAAGTATGTTTAATATAAATATAGTTATACTGTATGCATTAAAATTGGGTAATTATTTTTATTATTATTCCTCTATTCTTTTTAATATTTATTATCGGTTTAATGTTTTTGAATGTCCCACATTCATACTTTATGGATTTTTATGGATGTCTGAAAATAATCCATATTCTATATTTGTGCTTTTTAAGTAATGGGAATTTAAGTATCATTTAACCTTCTATATACTTCCACATGTTTTTTATTTCCTGTTCATTTTATAAATATCTTATATATAATTCATTAAAAAATAATTTTTATATTATTTTTAATAATTATTTATATTAATTATTACTGAATTTATTTTGTTTTATAGAATATAGCTATATGCTATATATTATCAATGTTCTAGAATTATTTAAATTCTTAGTTTAGTTTAAATAAGTTAGCTAATAGAATATATTGTATGCTTTTAAATTTTATTAACAATAGTTTTTAAATACATTGTGTGGTTTATATTAGGTTTATAATTCTCTATATATAAGGATATGTTTGGTTTAGCTGTTTAAACAGTTATTTACATTCAAATGCTTACAAATATTTATCTTGCGATAGATGTTTAATATAAGTAATAATAGATGGCAGCACCAAATTTGTCTCTTTAAGATAGCTCTATTTTTTAATTTTTCTAGCTCCATTTCAGTTATAATTTATACACCAGGGGGTATTTTGAGCTAAATTTTGACAATATTGTTAAAATGTTATTATTAATTTAATAGTGCATTTTAAATAATGTAATTAATATCTATATATTTTATATTAGATTAAATGTGTTTTACAAGGTATTTCAAATTTTATTTCAAAATGTATTAACTGCATCCTTTGGTATCATTTACTGTGATTTCTTAACTGTTTTATTCACCTTAATCTTTTTGATATACTGGTAGACATGTGCGCATGGATTTTTGTAAAATACTGAAATATTAATCGGTATGGTGTTTATTATTTATATTTTATATCCTATAAATATTTAAATACGTTTTATTGATTCTTCCATTTCATATTATTTGTATCTATTCTGCTTTCATTTTTAATCAATTCACTTGATTTTAGTGGTTGTTCGGGCACAGGGGAAAATAATTTTTAGCTTTAGCATATTTTCCAACAGAAAACTACCATTTTGCTTATATCATTGAATTCTGTGCCCTTGATAACGTAATTCAATGTATAAGCTTTTCAATTTTTGTCGGTGTCCACTTTTTTCTTTTTTCTTCCATAATAATTCTTATTTTTTTTTTTTTTTTTAATACTTACAGCTTTAATTCATAATAATTGACGGTGGTAGGTTATGTTTAATTAATGGTAATATATATATATATATATATATATCTGACCTATGTCACACTGTAACTCCCGTAATTATGAACCGATTTTGATGTAATTCGGTGTGTACATAGTACATAACAATGTCTCGACCGAGTTCGTTGGCCAGTTTCATCCGCTGTTTTGTTTCAAAATGGCGGCCATTTAAAATTTTTAAAAAATTTTAAAACTTGAAATGTGGTACCAAAAAATTAAAAATGGAAAAATATTTTTTTCTTATATATTTGACCTTTATACAAAGATTCCGGAGCAGTTTTTGTTTCGTCTATATCTTAAAAAAATGGCTGAGTTAGAGCATTTTCAATTTCTAGCGTGGCTGACATTTTGAAACGTCCTGAATTTTGTCACGCGATAAAAGGCGTATTTATGAACCGATTTGTATGTAATTCAGTGTGTAAATAGTACATACCAATCTCTCGACCGAGTTCGTTGGCCAGCTTCAGCCGCCGTTTTGTTTCAAAATGGCGGCCATTTAAAATTTTTAAAAAATTTTTAAACTTGAAATGTGGTACCAAAAAATTAAAAATGGAAAACATTTCTTTCTTATGTATTTGACCTTTATACAAAGATTCCGGAGCAGTTTTTGTTTCGTCTATATCTTAAAAAATGGCTGAGTTATAGCATTTTGAATTTCTAGCGCGGCTGACATTTTGAAACGTCCTGAATTTTGTCACGCGATAAAAGGCGTATTTATGAACCGATTTGGATGTAACTTCGTTTATACATAGTACATACCAATGTCTCGACCGGGTTCGTTGGTCAGCTTCATTCGCCATCTTGTTTAAAAATGGTGGCCATTTAAATTTTTAAGAAAAATTTTAATTTGAATTGTGGTACCAAAAAATTAAAAATTGAAAAAATATTTTCTTCTTATTTGTTTGACCTTGATAAAAAGATTCGGGAGCAGTTTTTGTTTCGTCTATATCTTAAGAAATGGCTGAGTTATAGCATTTTGAATTTCTAGCGTGGCTGACATTTTGAAACGTCCTGATTTTTCTCACGTAATAACAGGCGTATTTATGAACCGACTTGGATGTACCTTGGTGTGTACATAGTACATACAAATATCTCGACCGAGTTCGTTGGCCGGCTTCATCCGCCATCTTGTTTCAAAATGGCGGCCATTTAAAAAAATAAAAAAATAAAAAAATTTAAATGAGATACCAAAAAATTGGAAAATGAAAAAGATTTTTTTCGTATGTGTTTGACCTTAATACAAAGATTCCGGAACAGGTTTTGTTTCTTCGTCTATATCTAAAAGAATGGCTGAGTTATAGCATTTTGAATTTCTATTGTGGCTGACATTTTAAAACGACCTGATTTTTGTCACGCGATAACAGGCGTATTTATGAACCGATTTGGAAGTAACTTTGTCTGTACATAGTGCATACCAATGTCTCGACCGAGTTCGTTGGCCAGCTTCATTCGCCATCTTGTTTCAAAAGGGTTGCCATTAAAAAAAATTAAATTTAAATTTTAAAATGAGGTATTAAACAATTGGAAAATGAAAAAGATTTTTTTATGTGTTTGGCCTTGATACAAAGATTCCGGAGTAGTTTTTGTTTCTGAAAATTTGTTCTTTTGTTGATATCTTAAAAAATGGTTGATTTATAGCACTTTGAATTTCTAGCATGGCTAACATTTTGAAATGATCTTGTATTTGTCACGCGATAACACACGTATTCGCCTATTTCGATGTAAGAAGGCATGTGGATTGTATACATCAACTCTTCGACCAAGTTCGCTGGCCAGATTCATCAGCCATCGTGTTTCAAAATGGCGACCATTAAATTAAAAAATATATATATATTTAAAGTGAGGTGCAAAAAAATTAGAAAATTAAAAAGGTTTCTTTCTTAAGTATTTGACCTTGATATAAGGATTCAGGAGCATTTTTTGTTTGTCTTTACCTTAAAAAATGGCTCAGATATAGCAGTTTCAATTTCTATTGTGGGTGACATTTTCAAAAATCTGATTTTTTGCATGCGACAGCACTCCTATATATTAACCGATTCCGATGTGAGTGAGCATGTGCACAGCAATTACTAAGGTCTCGACCAAGTACACTGCTTAGCCTCATCCACCATGTTGTCTTAAAATGACAGGCACTTTAAGAAATTGCCGAATTTGGCAGCCAAATACATGTTACTTTAAAGAAAAGCAGCTTGGATAAAGCTGACTAATTTCGCGAAATTCTCATTCATTATATTGATAAAAATTAGTATTGAATCTCCTATATTCGGTTTCCACTAAATTGAGCTTCGTGTGTTTGAATGATATAATTTGGCTTTTTTTAAATAAGGATTATGAAAGCTACCTCTTCCTCCCGGCACTGGCCGGAAGGACTTTTTATATGCCAAGCGGCCATTTCAGTACTTTTGTGTTAACAGGTCGCAAGTGATAAATCGTCAAATATTGTCCCATCACGATCATTTCATTTAAAATATAAACTTATCACTCATTTCATTTAAAATACATAACTTTCATTTAAAACACATATATAAAACTAATTTAAAATACGCTTCTTTAATCTCTATTAATAGAAGCTGAACTCATGTGACTATTATAATCAAATACTGGTTGACAGCTTCGCTTTCCATATGATAAGCAGCCATTTTTAATCAAAATTATTTTTTCCAATGAAACTGCACAAAAGTTAAAATTTTCAAAATATCGTCCAAAAATAACTGATGTTTATTCGATAAATTACATTCAAATATGGATATATTCTGAGACAACTTCAGTTGAAATTAAGCTGACAACTATCAGCCCCCATTCCACCAAAGTAAACAAACAATAGCGATTCGTTCATTTTGACGATTAAAAATATTAAGCCATGAAGGTAATCATTCGTTAAGAGATATCTCTAGAGAAAATTTTAAAATAATTAACCTGATTGTGATTTTTACAGCTGTCAAATCATGAGGCAGAATGGAGCTTTGTTCGTGACGTCATTCGCCTATGAACCAACGAAATAAATTTTAGATTTAAAATTGTACTCGCTATTCATTGAACGTGAATTATTTTTTTTTTAAATTATTGTTATTTAATTGTATCAAAACAACTTATTTGCCACATTTCGAAAATTTACTATTTGTTTATGCTATAACTTACATTTTCCATTGATTCTGAGGTGGATATTACCATTTAGCACTTAGTTGATGTTGAAAGAGCTGCATCAAAATTGTAACATGGAATTATACATAAATATTTTCTTTGAGATGCAGGCTATGAAAATTTCTCAGTAAATTTTTGCAATTTAAATAACAAATTCACAGTAGTATTCTTGACTCTGAGCTGGATTCCTTTCGTGTCACGGAAGATTACTTAATTACTTAAATTTTGTGTTATCTAATCTATAACTTTTTCTTAAACTTCTTGGCGGTAATTTATCCGATTTTTTATTTATTTATTTATTTTGTGTGTGTGTGTGTGTGTGTGTGTGTTATTCTGTAAAATAAGTGTAAATGGTAACCACCGAAAATCATAATAATACAGTCGAGCCCGGTTAAGACGCTCACGCTTAATACGCGATCCCGCTTAATACGCAGATTTTTTCTGTTCCCTTGAACATCGCACATAAGAGTAATGCAAAAGTATCACGTTTAATACGCAAACGGTTATTACACGATCCCGCTTAATACGCGAAAAATTTTCGGTCCATTTAAGGAAAAATCACGTTTAAGACGCGAATTCAATGATTAAGATGCAAATTCCTTCTCTATGAGTGTTGCCAATTTAGCGAATTATTTTTTATTCAGATAAAAACACTGTTTCCGAATATTATTAAAGACGAAAATTACTAATCGGAATAGTGGCATATATACAGGGTGTCCAGTGAATAAGACCCTGATTTCAAAATTAAATATCTAAAAAAAAAAAAAGATCAATAAAATTATGCGGTAAACGGTTTGTTTATTAGCTAAGCTGTAAAAATGTTATACAGAAGTTTCAAAATATAGTTGCAAAAACAGTTAACAGATAGCGCTGTAATCGCAATACTTGTAAACTGCCTCGAAGTCCAGAGCAATGGCGTCTCATTCCTAGATGGCTCCCTACGTAAAAACGAATATTGGGAAAGTCCATTTTTTCATTGGGGTGATGTGCAGAAATGGAGACACCTGGTCACAGAATTATTGCATCAGCTTTAATTTTAGAAAATTTCGATTAATAGAATTTTCAATAAAAAGTTTAGAAATCATTATAAGAATTTTTTAAATATTTTATTAAATTCAATCTTTAACGCCATATAATTATTTAAATGAAAATGCATTTATATTGAAAAAAATAATTTTGTACTTTTTATTTATTTTTTTATATTTTTAAATCACGGCATAATATTTTGGTATTATTGTTTATACCTGAATTATTATAAATAAAAAAGTAATTTTTCACTTTTAATTTATTTTTAAATCACGGCATAATACTTTGGTTTTAGCACAACACATATATTTCTTTTCTTTGTAAACAAAGTTTTAGAGGCAGAAATTGTGCATTAAATTATTTCTTTTTTAAAAGGAATTGATGATAAGTCATATCATCAACGTCAACGCAAAAGTATTTTGGATGCTGCATTCCTTTCAAACACATCGGATCCTATCGCTAGACGCTGCACCATATTTCTGTGCTCAAAGATAAAAAAAAATGAAAACGAGTTTTTAAAATTAAAATTATTTTTTAACTTAATTAAATTTTTAAAAAAAGAAACTTCTTATATAATAATTGCTAAACTTTTTATAGAAAATTCTATTAATTGAAATTCTCTAAAATTATAGCTGATGCAATAATTCTGTGACCAGATGCCTCCACTTCTGCACATCACCCCAACGAAAAAGCGGTCTTTCCCAATTTTCGTTCTTCCATACGAAGCCATCTAGGAATGAGACGCTAGGGCTCTCGACTTCAAAACACAATTTATAGGCATTGCTATTACAGCGCCATCTGTTAGCGGTTTTTGCAACTAATTTTTGAAACTTCTGTACAACATTTTTACAGCTTAGCTAATAAACAAACTGTTTACCGCATAATTCTATTGATCTTTGTTTTTGAGATATTTAATTTTGAAATCAAGGTCTTATTCGCTGGATACCCTGTATGAATAAAACAAAACCCTGCTAAATTAGCAAAACTACAATTCTTCTTTGATCCCGCCTCCTAACATTCTTTGTCTCCCACTTCGCGTATGTTTTTACTGTAATAGAGAGATATAGAAAAATTCAGGAAACTCAGATACGTCATAAATATTATTATGATTAGAGATAATCATACCCGTTGTTAGTGAGGTTTTAAATGTACGTTATAGCACTATAAATGCATATTATAGGCAATAGAGAATAAAAATCGTAAAGATGAAACAAATACGACTCTGGTTGGACAATTCTTTTATCATTGCTTTACTTTTTGCTATGCTAACAATACACAAAGATTAATTTAAGGACTTTTACACAAAGTTTAATAAAGATATTTTAGGTAGATTTCGTATGAAATACTACCTATTGGCGCCGTTCCTATGTTGGAATTTCTGAAAAATTTTTGCAGATCTACACCGATCATGACCCCCAGAGCCCAAAACCACCCTCAGTCAAAAACTTTATCTATCTATCTATCTATGTATCTATTTATGTATGTATGTATGTATCTATATATATCACTTTTTTCTGGACACGATAACTTCCACAATTCTGCACCAATCTGTTCCAAACTGATACATAAAATCAAGGGGCATAAAATCTCTGTCGAGTTCGTTAATGGGCAAAATCGGACCAAGGGGATGGGAATAGGGAGGGGTTTTGTGAAAACCGAAAAACCCTTATAACTTATTAAATTTTGAACATATCGAATCAGTTTAGAGTTTTTATTACTTTTAAAAATAGGGCCAAAAATTTATGTATCACAGATTTTTGATAAAGTTAAAAATGGGCTCAAGGGGCGCAAAAAATAGGGTTTTTGGGAGAAAAAAATTCATAACTTCGACAATTCTCAAGATATGAATTTCAATTAATTTTATTATAAATCTCCTTAATATTATCTACAACTTTTATATTCACAAGTTTTTGATAGAACCAATTCGTACTGCAAAAAAAAATTAAAAACGAAAACAAAAAGGGGGCTTGAAGAAGTAAAAAATCCATAATTCCATTAATTCAAAAGATATAAAATCCCCATGAATTTATCATATATCTTCTTAATATTGCCTACAATATCTATATAGACAAGTTTTGGATAGGACCAATTCTTACAGCAAAAAAAAATTAAAAATACATAGCGGTTGAAGAAAAAAATCATGTTAGTAAGGGTGTATTCAAATCCAAACTGCTTATTTTCTGACTCATTTTACAATTCATTTTATTCTCAAAGGCTCCCAATTGGTACCATTTCTTACTCAGAAACTATATAATGTACCTTAATGGTCAATTTTTTGATAGAGGCAGAATATATTTTAAAATATGCTGTCAAAGTGGGCCTTTTGAACCGAATTTCCCTAAGCGGATTGTGTTGGAAAAGGAAGTATTCAAATCCAAACTGCTTATTTTCTGACTCGTTTTTAAATTCATTTTTGCTCTCAAACGCATCCAATTGGTAGGTTCGCTTATTCGGAAACTATATAATGTACCGTAATGATCGATTTTTTGACAGAGGCAGAATATATTTCAAAAAATGATGTCAAAGTGGGCATTTTGAACGGAATTTCCCGAAGCGATTGTGTTAGAAACGAAAAATATTGTCTTACTGAGAAAACAATTGTTTATGTATCAAGTTTTAATTAATTAAACGGAAATTAAATACAGAGGGCGCTTATAAATCTCTTCAAAAATCGTGTCAACAAGTTTCATGTTTTTCCTATTAAAAATGAATCTGGAGTTATGCCAGAAAATTTCGAGTTGTTGAGCATGGAAAAGTATTTTTTTGAATACCGCCCTAACATGATTCTGATAAAACCAGTTATTATATAAAAATGAAATAAAAACTCGTCAAAAGCGGCCAGATAAAATTTTTAAAGTGGGTTTATCTCTAATCATGATTTGGTTTTTATTTGTGAAATTAATATACTTAACTTCGAAATCTACCTCCGCCTGTAGGCCGGGCCGGCAAGGATTTTTTTTCTTATGTTGGAAAGAAGGGGAGATTATAATAGTACTCATTATTATAAGTATTAAATAGGATTTTAAAACTGGGTTGGGTTTGAAAGATATAATTTTTTTTTTCTGTTTAAAAAAAAATGTCCAGTAGGAAAATTATTTTTACTGTTTTATTTTTGGTTGCAACGTATTAATCGACAATAAAGCCATGTTGGAATCCATCTTCATTTTTCGTTATTATTACAGTCGTTCTTATAAAAAGAAACAATGAGTTAAAGTTGAATACAATTCAATTTCAATCTAAATTTACGTAAAACACAAAATTTTCGACCATAAAGTCATAAATAAAAGCTCTAAAGTTCATTCAGATGATTAAATAAGCCTAATTCCTGGAACGTTATACAAATCACGTTTAATACGCGATCCCGCTTAATACGAGACTTTTGTCCACTCCCGTGAAACGCGTCTTAACCGCGTTCGACTGTATTTAATTGTAATCGGATTTACGTCAGTATGTAAAATTTAATCTCGATCGGAAATTTGAAAGTGAGTTAATGTTCGAGTACAAATTTTGAACTGGAAAAACATACATGAAATCGTTGAAGTTAAATAAAAACTTATAAAAATAACATAATTTTTGTTAAAAGAAATCATGAAAAGAAAGAGTCTCAAATCCTTACACAATAAAACATATGTTAAAATACAATTATTTTAGCCAATCTGAACTTAATAAAAGTTAATTCACTCGTAATACTTGTACGATTGTTTTCAAAGCTCAGATACACATGAAATAAGTTCTTCGAATACTTTAAGCACTTGGTATATGACCCCTCAAAGCATGACCGAACTCATTTGGGTTCAGATGCAGAAAAGGGGTATAAGTCATGCATTTTTAAAGTTTCATAACTCGGTCAATTTTAGTATTATATGAACGAGACTTTTTTTTGTCTTACTTGTCAGTGTAATAGGAAAATTTTACTAAATATAACTTATAGGAGCGGGGGACCGTATAAAAATTTTAATTTCGTATTTTTTTAAGAAATGTTTTTATTGACCCGAATCGCCTTTAAAATATTTCTTTACCTCATTTGAAACCATTTTTGTAATTGGAACTATATGCCTACGATTAACGGTTTAGGAATTAACCGTTGTACACCGTTGGGAGTGGACACCCTGTATAAATCTTGAAAGGATTAATATCTGTGTTCATTTTCCACAAAATTTTGATTATTTTAAATGTTGCTTTACAGAATCTATTGATACTAATTTATGTAAAATTAAGTTGCCCCCTTTTTAGTTTTAGTGTTATCTCTTTACCAAGTATACCAGTTCAAATTCCAAAAGAGAATCTTCAACAGACACGTGAAGCACATTCTGGAAATGTTCAGGGCGTGACGGGAAATACAGTCCTTGATATCTAGCAATGTTCTATTTACATTAATTTCCCCTCTGCAAATGTTTTTCGAAGATTTATACCTCCGCAAATCCTCTTCTGTAGAATCACCATTTTGATTTAAAAAAAAAAAAAAAAAAAAAAAAAAAAAGAGAGAGAAAGAAAGAAATATTTCACTAGTAAAACGCGATTTTATCATCTGTACGACATTTTCCATGGAAAAGGCATAAGACTGCCCAGAGATTCATTGCGTTTTTTAATTTAACATTTTCACTGTGTGTGAGCAGTTACATTACGTGGTTGCTAAAATTTTCATACATGCCTAATTTGTAACAGAAAATGTCCTCTGGTGGTCATTTTTGAAAAAAAAAAAATTCCGTCACATGCCTTTCGCACCTTTTTTTCAATACGCATTCCAAATTTCATATTTTTCAGATGATTAGTTTCGACTGCACTGTAAAAAATATCCGACCAGTTTTCCTCTAAGAATCGGAAAAATAGTTGCCCTTATCGTACCGGAAAATTTTCCGACCCAGCTTGGAATAAAATCCGTAAAAAAAAAAGGAAATAGTTAATAAAACGGTATTTTACCGATTTTACGGGTTTTATTCCGAGCTGGGTCGGAAAATTTTAAGGTACGATAAGGGCAACTATTTTTCCGATTCCTACAGGAAAACTGGTCGTACTTTTTTACAGTGTGGTGAACCCTCTAAGTAGGTGGATTTTAATTATGTACACCCTGTATATACAGTATGTATAGGAATGTCTCTTAATTCTAAAAAATTGCAAACAGGGAAAGCCATAGCTATGCAAATGCGACAAATGTGCGGTAATGTGACTGAGCCCAACCTAATGTAATCTTTAGAAGTGTGCCTTAGTGGGGGAAATTTGAAATTCACGACCTTCTCTCGAGACCTAGGTGAGATTTAAAAAATAATTCAATTGCAAAATTGTGAAATGCCCTAGTTTTATTAATAAATGATATCGTACATGTATAAATAACTTTATTAGAGGTTTTTTGAAATGTAAAACTTTCGATATCCGACCAGTTTTCCTGTAAGAATCGGAAAAATAGTTGCCCTTATCATACCGGAAAATTTTGCGACCCAGCTTGGAATAAAATCCGTAAGAAAAAGAAAATAGTCAATGATATGGTATTTTACGGATTTTATTCCGAGCTGGGTCGGTAATTTTTCCGGTACGATAAGGGCAACTATTTTTCCGATTCCTACAGAAAAACTGGTCGGATTTTTTTTTTCTTTTTTTTTTCTTTACTGTGTACTTCTGTTGGCTAGTCTTATGCATTTCATAAAAATAATGATCATCTCGTAGCCTCGATATCGTGATTTGCAGTATCAGGTATTCTGTTGGTAACTGAGGCGTTGTTGTGTTGGCAACAATCTCGATAAACTAGTCGATCGTAAAGCTATTTTAGGTGATCACTAACTACTAAATGAAAAACTGATTATTACAAACGCGTGATAGCAAAATTATAATAAAGTAACGTGCTGATGGCTACATTTAAACATAAATTAATCTGCACCGTTGCGTATTATAATTTACTTTGTTGAACGTTTAAATAAAGATGGTATAGACATTTTTCTTAATATTAAAAGAATCAGTTCTTGAGCTGCATATTTGCTTTTGTTTGTAAGTGAACTAGCTAGATCAATATCATGAACGTTTCCAAAACCTTATTGTTGTAATGTTTTGTTGGAATTTTCAATCTTACTCTAAAGTATATGCGTCGCCCAAATGAAAGTACCATTGCTGTAATAACTCCGCCCTTTGAAGAGAAAGTTGACTGCGCATGCTCCTATAAATGGCGCATAGTGCTGGGAATGCGTGCGATATCGTCAGATCCCGCCAGATCCGTTTGCGATAGCGTGGGAGAACCTTAAAAGGCAGACGCTAATGAAATCTATCGTCGAATGCAAAATGTGTATGGCGCGGAGTGTATGTCACTTAGATTGATATTCGGATTGTGTAGGGATTTTCATAGTGGAAAAAGCAATACTGAAGACAGATCACAACCTGGTCAAGCACAGGTGGACTTCTTCACTACGAAAATCCCTACACCATCGAAATACCGATCTGCGTGACATACACTCCGTACCATACACATTTTGTATTCGACGATAGATTTCACTAGCACTCACATTTTCCGCTGTTAAAAATTGTACGACCGCGCGTATCACCGTTTATAGGCATCCACTATGTGAACGATGTCTTTTAACGTGCTCCCACGCTATCACACACGCCTGACGATATCACATGCATTCCCAGCACTCTGTGCCCTCTATAGGAGCATGCGCAGTCATCTTTCTATTCAAATGGCGGAGTTATTATAGCAATGCCACTTTCATTTGGGCGAACCTTATATAATAATTTAATTAGAAGTAGCTCTGGAAGATAAACCTAATAAAGCATGCATAAGATAAGACATAGTTCGAATTACATAAAATTATAGTATTCTATTCGTATGTGACAGCTTGAGTAATTGAAAAAAACAATATTTAGAAAACTACTTTAATTGTTGTTAAAATACACAATACACAAAATTTTAATTAATCTTATTTCTAAGTCAATTTCGTAATATTACCTCTTAATCCAAAAAGCATAAATGTAGCTAAATTAAAGTCTTATGTTGCCACTTTTCAGTTTCTAATAAATTTCAGACGTCTTTCTTTAATAACCAACAAAATTAAAGCAGTGAAACAGAAAAGATAAAAATACAATTCCAGCGACATTTTTATTCATTAAATGTACTTTAAAGATCTCAGATGTCTTAATAAATTTTCGGAAAAATTAATTTTAAAAGCAAGTTAATGAATCGTTTTTCAGAAATAATGATCGTCACTCCATCTTGGTACTTGTTATTTCACTCAAAGACAATTACAAGAAGGGAGTAATTTAGTTTAATTGCTGAAGGTTAGAGGTAAACGGCTGGAATAAAAGAGCTGTAAAAGGAATGTACAACTTTTTTTTTATTAATGAGTATAGAAAATGATTTTAACAAAGTCTAACAATGAATTCTCTCGAATTCTGAAAGCTGTTCAAACTTTATCACTTTAAATAAAATATTTTAGTAATTTCTATTATATTAAAGCCAAATAGCAACTTTATTTATCTTCTTAATATATCTTAAATCAAATATAATTATTTGTATTATATTAGAAAAATAAATGTTCTTGTTGAAAGCAAAGCTACTGCATAAATACCATGCATAAGCACTTGCTGTTTATATACACATAAAAAACATTCAAAAATAAGTATAGATTTTATTAATTATTTTGTGATGAATATTTATTTTTTATATGCGTACAACAGAACAACTTTGTACGTTTTAAACAATATATGTTTTAAAAAAAGATTGTTTTTGAAATGCAGGCGATTTAAAATACGGTGAAATGAAAAATATGACTATCCATATGAATATAGGATTACAAAAGTGATTCTGAGCGAGCATGTAAAGAAAGCGGCAAAATGAAGCTTTCGCCTACCTGCTATTTCCTGTGCTTAGATATATGCGCTCCCAACATCGTTATTCTAGAGCGCTGTAGAGAAAGAAAAACAAAAGTAACTGGAGAACAGGAATTCTGCTTTTTCAGAATTTAGTGTCGCCCCCGACATTTCCATTATTTCATTTTCTTTTGATGGACTGATGGCTTCTATTATTATGAAACAGCCATTATAAATGAAGTGTTAGGTGAAGATGAAAGAGCAATCGTAAAAAGTTAGACCTCTGATTTTCTGGTCAGAATGGGGGGGAAAAATGGCCATAATTTTTTTTGAAAAAAAAATTATTCTACGCATCATAATTTCTAAGCATCGCACATTTTCAATGTATATACCGTCATGTTGGGAAAAAAAGAGTACTTTATAATGCAATTTGTTTGAAAACTGCATTTGTTTTTGAAATATCAATTTTTTTGTAGTTTTTAGCGACATTTGTTTCATTTTGGCAACTCAAGTACTCTATTTCTGCAGAAAGTAAAGAAAAATTTTTTGAAAAGTAGCAATTATATCTTTTCGTTGCCATTTTCTCATAAAAATTGAAAAAAAATTATTAAAATACGTGCTATTGTGAGAAAAATATAAATGAAGGATTTCTGATAAAACATGGAGCTATTATAAACTATATTTAATTTTAAGTATCTATATTAATGGAAATGACGTCATGTTACATAAAATAAAAGCGTGTGCGTTAAGTCTTAAAATTGAAATATGTTTTGCAGTAGAGTCCAGATTATCCGAGTCCTGCTTAACCAAGTTATTTTGTTCTGGTGGACTGGTGGCTTCTATTATTATGAAACAGCCATTATAAATGAAGCGTTAGATGAAGATTAAAGAGCAACCGTAAAAAGTTAGAACTCTGATTTTCTGGTCAGAATGGAAAAAGAAAATGGCCATTTTTTTTTTTTTTTTTTTTTTTTTTTTTTTTTTTTTTTTTTGAGATGAAGATTAAAGAGCAGCCGTAAAAAGTTAGAACTCTGATTTTCTGGTCAGAATGGGAAAAAAATGGCCATAATTTTTTTTTTTTTTTTAATGGCCATTTTTTTTTCCATTCTGACCAGAAAGTCAAAGTTCTAACTTAAAAAAAATGGCCATTTTTTTTTTCATTCTGGCCAGAAAATCAGAGTTCAAAAAAAAAAAAAAAAAAAGACCATTTTTTTTTTCCCATTCTGACCAGAAAATCAGAGTTCAAAAAAAAAAAAAAAAAAAAAAAAAGACCACTTTTTTTTCCATTCTGACCAGAAAATCAGAGTTAAAAAAAAAAAAAAAAAAAAAAAAAAAAAAATGGCCATTTTTTTTTTTTCATTCTGACCAGAAAATCAGAGTTCTAACTTTTTACGGCTGCTCTTTAATCTTCATCTAACGCTTCATTTATAATGGCTGTTTCATAATAATAGAAACCACCAGTCCACCAGAAGAAAATGAAGTAATGGAAATGCCGGCGGTGACAGTAAATTCTGAAAAAGCAGAATTCCTGTTCTTTAGTTATTTTTATCCTTTTATATTCTCTATGGGGTTCATGTCGGTATCCTCTTTTATGTTCGGAAAATCCTTCCGACTTGTGTATTTGACTTCTTCACTAAGAACCAGGCCAAACATTGGGCCTTTTCCTGGGGTATAGCCATCACCAGTTATGGAACTTACTGGAATAAAAAAAATTAGACGTTATTTTCGAGATGAATATAGATTCTTATAATAGAATGTTGTTTAGAATTTTTTTTAAAAAAATCTTTATAGTTATTTTTATTCTTTCTAATTTTTCATAAATAAAGAACGCAAAACAATTTCATTTGTGAGAAATGATTTGCTAAGCTCTAGGCATTAAAATAAATTTACAAGCAATGGTAATTAAAATAATAAAACTTTGTAAAAAATCACCATAAAATTAAAACAAAACACAGGACGCGTTTCGAGCTAAAAACATAACAGCTCGTCATCAGCTAAGCATACACGTGTCCGTAAACGAACAAGTTCAAAAATGAACTGAAGATAAAGAATGTTGCGAAGAATGCGACAGATGGCGCTACCTGAGAGAGGGATATGCAAAAGGGAAATGTGTTGAAAAAAGATAGAAGAGAAAATGAAATGGAAATAAAAGAAAAAAATAAAAGAAGTAAATTAAAAATATAAATAAAAATAATAAATAAAGAACTATAAAAGAACAAGAAAAAAATCCAAATTATTATTTTTTTTTTTTTTTTTTTTTTTTTTTTTTTTTTTTTTTTACAAAATAAAAAGAAAAGAAACAAGAGAAAAGGGAAAGGAATTACAAAATTAATTTCCACGCTGGAGATAGGAAAGGAGATGATGGGAGATCATTGACAAGATTAGCAGAATTTTTAGAAATAAAATATGCTTCATGAAAATCCAAGTGAGAGGGAGAGGCGCCTCTCCCTCTCACTTGGATTTTCATGAAGCATATTTTATTTCTAAAAATTCTGCTAATCTTGTCAATGATCTCCCATCATCTCCTTTCCTATCTCCAGCGTGGAAATTAATTTTGTAATTCCTTTCCCTTTTCTCTTGTTTCTTTTCTTTTTATTTTGTAAAAAAAAAAAAAAAAAAAAAAAAAAAAAAAAAAAAAATAATAATAATTTGGATTTTTTTCTTGTTCTTTTATAGTTTTTTATTTATTATTTTTATTTGTATTTTTAATTTACTTCTTTTATTTTTTTCTTTTATTTCCATTTCATTTTCTCTTCTATCTTTTTTCAACACATTTCCCTTTTGCATATCCCTCTCTCAGGTAGCGCCATCTGTCGCATTCTTCGCAACATTCTTTATCTTCAGTTCATTTTTGAACTTGTTCGTTTACGGACACGTGTATGCTTAGCTGATGACGAGCTGTTATGTTTTTAGCTCGAAACGCGTCCTGTGTTTTGTTTTAATTTTATGGTGATTTTTTACAAAGTTTTATTATTTTAATTGCTTCATATCGCCAGTCTTCGGTGCTGTTTCGCCAAGCAATGGTATTATAAAAATATCTTAAAGAAGAGCTGTTTCCACACTTTTTTAAAATGTAGATATATTTGGAAAACTATGCGAACTGTCAACAAATAGCTGACAAATTATCTTTTTTTTTTCTTGCTTTATTTTTTTATTTACAAAAAGTAATGAAGTCAGTTGATAAATATTTTCTTTCAAAGAACAGGAAATGTGTACAGATATATAAAACTCAATTTTTGAAAAATATTTCTAAGAAAGTTTTGAATTAACCTTTAACTGATGTCACAGAAATTGTCACATAAGTAGTGTGAAGCGGTCTGTGAGACCGCTCCATGGAAAGATGAATAAAATGCACGATTAACTCATAGGATTGTGTTTTTGTACTAAACTTTTTGTACAGGACTGTTATAATTAAAATTCACCTATTCGAAATTATCTGGTGATAGTATTAAAGTTCTAAGCGAAACAAAATTTCGGTAGTGTTTGTAGTTAAACTGAAAATTGCAAGTTAAACTATAAAAATTGAAAAAAAGCCGCGGTCGGAGAAACCAGTAACATCAGTTAAAGGTTAAAATGATTTCAAAACTAGATTCTGGAGAAAAACTGTATCATGTGTGGAGCTAATCAAATATTTTATGCAAAATACTTCGTATTTAATTATACTCGAAAAAATATCCAAAAGAAAAAAAATATATATAATGTTAACGCATTTAAGGTTTTTCTTAGGTACTAGTTCAGTTTTAATTTTAAGGACATTAATTATTTTTATTAATGTTATTTACAAATGATAAAATAAAACCTCTTGATAGTGATAATTTTTTAAATCAGTATTTGTCTTATATCAGATAAAATATACTAGGTGTTAATTTTCTGCATGACATATTAAAATTTTTTATATTACTTCTTTTTAATATGAATTTCTTCTCAACATGTTTTCAAAGAAATCACACATATTTATACCTAATTGTAGTGCAATACTTTCATAATAATATTAATGCAACGTTTTCTATAATAAAAAAGCTTTTTCATTCAAAACTAAAAAGAAAATTGCGATAAAAAATGCAAAAGTTTCAGAAGTTTTCGGAAAGTACTTTTTTATTATTATGCGCCCAATTTAAAAATCAGTTATGGGAAATACTAGAAATCCAACGGAGTACGGTCATAAGAACTTAAAATGTTACATAAGCCACGCAGTTCTGAAAATACTTCTCTGAACTAAATGTGACAAAATACCTAAAAGCATTGTTAGAGAGTAATTGTAAGATGAATGATTATAAAAGTAGAATTCTAAAATTGAAAGTTCTGAAATTTGTAAACATTTTGTTTATTTTTTTTTTAAGATTTTCATTCAAAATTTTCACCACAGTTAAGCAAATGACAACTTTTTTTATTTTATTATATATTTGTTTTTTCATATTTTTTTACATCTTGAATCTGAGAAGAAACAGTATAATTTACACGCATGTGAGGCAGTCTCGCATAATTTTGCCTTTTAAGTACAATGAAACCTCCCTGTGCGACCACCTCCTTGAACAACCATTTTTTTCATGGAACGAAATTTATTCCCATAGGCTTAATACTAACTTTACTGGCACTTGAAGACCTAAACTTTTTAATAAGATGAATCAGAGAATACCACGTGGTTGTCAATTAAGTTAGACTGTGAACTCTTTAAGAGGGCCCGTGGATGATCAGATGCGTTTTTGAAGCGACCGAAGACGGTCTTGTTCATTTGGAGGAGCGAGCCAGCTCCGAAAGAATTATAGATTAAGTTATATATGACCTGTGATTGTAAGTGTGCTTGCTGTGTGTGCTTGTCCTTATCGTTAATAAATGTGTGGAAATTGAACTCAAAGTTCTCCTCGTTTAAATTTTAAGATTAGTTCTTTAAGTTAATTTTATTGACGTTACAGTGTTTAAACCCTCTGTGCCTTTTTAGGCAATGGATTTACCTCTCATGACAAATTAAGAATGACGGTAAATAAACTCCCCTGCCCTATTCTGATAGGAAACTCTCAAAGAAATAGTTAAATTAATGAAATCGTCATTATTTGTTCCCATCAAAAAAAAAAAAAAAAAAAAAAAAAAAAAAAAACATTTATTTACTGAACTTGGAAAGGATTTGGAAATAAAAGTTATAAAAGATAAAACAGTAAAATCAAAGCAAACGTCAATTTATTCATTTTTTAAACTCTGCAACATTAACTTATGTAATTAACTTTTGTTTTGATATTTAAATTTTCATATTTTTAACTAATGTGAAAAATAAATTTTAGTAACATCAATTTTTACCCTTTTCCCAACAATTAAAATCTAGATTTAAACATGACCTCCATTAAGAGACCACCTCTCGGAGCGACCAATTTTTATTGGAACGGAACGTGGTCGCTTTAGGGAGGTTTTACTGTACCTGAATAATAATTTTTATTTTAATACGTATTAAAAAATAATCTTAAGATTTTCTGAAGAAATTTCCACTTTCTACAGAAATTCTATAGAAATCTGAAGAAATTTTGCAGATTTAGCATTACCTTAAAAATATCTGCAGAATTTAAAAAAATATTCTTAAAAATATCTGCAGAAATGGGCCAATTGCCTACAGATTTTTTTAAGTGGGACATATTCCTGTTTTTTCCTGATATTCGAAAATATGCCATTACATGATTCTATAATAATATTATCAAGATAAATAAGTTTTTGACAATGTTGGGGGTTAAACTGTATCATGAAATTTCTTAAAGTACGGTATCACCGAATCTCATTTTTAAGTTTGGAGCTGTCTGTATAAAGTTGTTTTAATAAAAGTGATTCGACTTAATTTTTTTCCGAAGCTGTGACTATTCTTTTAGATAAATACGTAGCAAAAAATTAACCTTCACACATTTTTGCGGTTATTATTATTTTTTTAAAGTCTATCCGTGGATTTTAGATTCCTTATCGTCACTCCTGCTAACATTTTGCAGAAAATAACTCCAGATGCAGCCACAGAATTTTTTTATCAAATTTTTTCTCATGCAGAAGTATGCTAGACAAAATGGCTTTAAAATTTTGATAGGAAATTTACTGCAGAATTTAAATCAGCATTTAAATACCAATTTTAAGCATTTTGGATTTATTGGTAGTGTTTCCGTCCCCAAGATTTATTCCTGTACTTTTAGAGGTAAATTAATTTTATTTTTTAGTTCAATGTAAATAACTGTTGCTAAAAATTGATGAACATTGTGGCTATTACTTAGGCTTAACATGAAACGCCAAAATTAGGTGGTAATTTTCCTTACCATCCCTGTTCTATTTCACTATTAAATGGATGGCAAATATCTCACTGGGATAGTACAGTATTAAACATTAATTCTGAATAAGAAGATTTCCTAATTATAGCAACAAGAGCATTAAAGTTTAAATCTGGAAGTTTAAAAATGCTATTTTTTAAAGCTGAATTTCACGTGTTTCTTATTCAAGAAAATTAAAATTATCGGAGAATGGTTCACGTGTATTTTGTTACAAATCATCGTTTTTAAAACTTTTAAGTATGAAGACCTTCTAAACATTCATAAAAAATACATAAAAAGTTGAAATTTTAGTGCACAATTCACCTTGATTTATAATTAACATATATAAGATACACAAAATGTAAATATATTGCTTACAGGTGTCAAGTATGATAAAATCCTTTAAAAAACATTAAAGTCATTTAAAATTCATAACGTTATGAATTTTAAATGACTTTAATGTTTTTTAAAGGATTTTATCATACTTGACACCTGTAAGCAATATATTTACATTTTGTGTATCTTATATATGTTAAAAAATACATAGCATGTATTATTATACTCTTTTAATTAAATTTTAGTAATCGATTCTTTCAAAACAATGATCCTATATATTTTTTATTTCTTATCTGTGTGAAAAGCATTTTCTTCAATAGTAACACTAAAAACTAAATTAGTTGAAAATTATTTACTTCTGAGTGTTTCAAATGTAAATCCACATGTAGTAAAGCTTTCAAGCGATAAATAAATGTTGCCGTATACTAATACATGTTTGCGTTTACTTATCAGACTACACTGGCATCAATACCAATTATATAATATTTGATTTTTATTATTTAATAACATATATTTCTTGTACTAAATATTTTATATTTCTGGATCGACTGCAGCCTATCATTTTCTGTTCGCGACCAACATTTAGAGAAACGATCTTCTAAATATTTAATTGTAATTAACTTGCTACAGATATTTCTGTTTGCAACCATGAAATTCTCAGTAAAAAATATTTTAAATATTAAAATTTATTTATTCATTTGGAACCCTGATAGATATACATAATAAATTAGCATGCCTGGAACAGTTGTGTTACAGGTAAATAATAATAAGATAAAATAATTATGATAAATAATTATAATAAAATAATATAAACTGCTAAATTTCCGCCTTTAAGACAATGTTACACCAAGATTTTGTACTAGAAATAGTACATTGTTATTATTTCTTATTTAAATATTTAAATGTTCCATGGGTACTATGCAAATTCATTATAAGTAAAAGTTTAGAAGAAAATAAAAAGTTACAGAGATAAAATGTCAAGGGGACGTTAAAAAAAATTAAACACGCAAGTTTAAATTTGTTCTTCAGTTAAATAAAATATTATTAAAAATCATCCCTCCTGAACATTTTTTCTTTATTTTGAATCATAAAGGCATTCTTCTATAAGTTTAAAGTGTTATTTTATTAAGTTCAATTTCACAAGATTTTTATTCCTGAAAGTTAAAATTATGTTAGAATGCCTCATATAACAAATTATACCAGCCTCTAATAACATATTTCTTTTAATAGCTAAAATGTGTAAAATAAAAACTTTAAAAAGACTAAAAAAAAGGGTTTTATTATACTCTTTTTATGTTTCGACTACATTAAAGCCGTTATCAAAACAAATGGGAATTTTCTGAAATTGCACGATCTATGATGTAAGCATTTTAAATGCCATCATTTAATTTTTCAGTCACGCTTTATAAGTCTTGCGTATTCTGAAAAAGTACATGAAAAATTGAAAGATGGCGTTTCAAATCATGAAATTTTAGAATATTATTATTTGTTTTGAATATATGCAGGGAGATTAAAAAAAACGTTTACAAAATGACATGGCAAATCAGGCATACAGCAAGGATAAATAATCACATAGGAACATAGAGTCGAAAACCACTTATTTAGTCGCAAATTTAGGGTGTATCAGCCTAACTGAACCCGGGTTGACGGCAATAATTTCGAGAAAAATAAAATCATTGTAATGAAAATTCAACGATATGTAATACCTTGTTTTGTGTGAAATGTGATAACATCACGAAAAGATCTGGGAAAACATGTTGCTTAAGCAATCGATGATATCGTATGAATTCATAAACATAGTCCAAAATGTGGGGCGTGAAGTGCATATTGCTGGCGCATATAGTGCAAATTTCTACCACTTTTGTTTGGTGTGATATGTGATTACATCACGAAAAGATCTGTAAAAACATGTTGCTCAAGCAATCGATGATATCGTATGAATTCATAAACAAAGTCCAAAATGTGGGGCGTGAAGTGCATATTGCTGGCGCATATAGTGCAAATTTCTACCACTTTTGTTTGGTGTGATATGTGATTACATCACGAAAAGATCTGTAAAAACATGTTGCTCAAGCAATCGATGATATCGTATGAATTCATAAACATAGTCCAAAATGTGGGGCGTGAAGTGCATATTGCTGGCGCATATAGTGCAAATTTCTACCACTTTTGTTTGGTGTGATATGTGATTACATCACGAAAAGATCTGTAAAAATATGTTGCTCAAGCAATCGATGATATCGTATGAATTCGTAAACAAAGTCCAAAATGTGGGGCGTGAAGTGTATACTGCTGGTGCGTATAGTGCAAATTTCTACCAGTTTTGTTTGGTGTGATATGTGATTACATCACGAAAAGATCTGGAAAAACATGTTGTTCAAGCAATCGATGATATCGTATGAATTTATAAACAAGTATAAAGTATGGGGCGTGGGGTGCATACTGCTAGTGCGTATAGTGCAAGTTTCTACCACTTATGTTTAGTGTTATCAAATTGAGAACAAAGGTGAGAATATCTGTTAAATGTTTTATGATAATATGCTTCAGTTTTCTAAAAATTTTTGCCACCAACCCAAATTACGTTAGATTGAAACACCCTGTATTTGTGACTAAATAAGTGGTTTGCAACCCTATTTTCCTGTGTCATTTTTCATCCTTGTTCTATGCCTGATTTTCCATGTCATTTTGTAAACGTTATTTGAATCACCCTTTATAAATATTAAAATTATTAAATTGATTTTGCCCGTTAATGACAAAGATTTGCTGGGTATAAAGTGTAATTTAGCGCTGTATGCCGTTTTTGAAGCTGATGTCGAAATATAAATCAGGCAAGATGATAAATTTCACGAAATCTTAAAAAATAATATTTATTATGTTAATTGTAGAAGATCGCATTTGGTCGTAAGTATAACAATAACAATTCATTATACCTTCGCGACAGTTCCTACACTGTTAAAAATTTGCAGCATTCTGTCCAGTCATTTGACCGTTTTTTGAAAAAACGGTTTCATAACCATCATTTAACTGTATTCTGATCATAAAATGGCCAATAATATGGTCAGAATAGTGTTAAATTACGGATGTGTAACCGTTTTTGATAAAAACGGTCAAATGACTGGACAGAATGCTGCAAATTTTTAACAGTGTACCTTCAACATAAGTAACTTTCAATCTAATTTATAATTACCTACCTTAACTAAATATCCGACACTAAATGTTGAATAACAATTTTCCAGTTTTTCACATTTTATAAACAACAACATGTTGTTGATTCTCGTCTGTTAAGATATATAATACGATTGCTCTGCAATCACGCACACACGGATATATTTGGTATCACGGGGCATCTGACATCAGAATTAATATTTATAATTTACACGAAATAATAAATTTTCACTTAAAATTCTATAAAGTAAAACAATATACGTTATTGTTGTTATATAACAATATACATATATTGTTACGTATATACATATGCTGCGGCCAAAGCCCGAAATCGGCAAGTTCGCAAATTGACCGGCCATTTCGCGAAGTGGCCAACTTCTTTTTAAATTGATTGGCGAATTCAGGAATTGGCCGGCCAGTTCGCGAATTGATCGGCCAGTCAGCGAAATAGCTAGAAGCCGTCGGCCAGTTTGTGAAATGGTTATGGTATGGACCGCTAGCCAATCTGAGAAATGGCTAGGGGCATGTGACTAATATTGAAATCAAAATCATGAGCTGATTTTGAAGGTCTGTATAATTTCTATTTAATAAATCTTAACATTCTTTTGAAGAAAGCTATTCATTTGCAGATGAGATCGCACAACATAATTTTTTCTTTTGGATTTTTTTTTTAATTTTAAGTTAAATGTTTTTTAATGAAATGAAATTTCTTTAAATGGTGGCAATTGTGTTTCTTCCCTTTTTCATAGAAAAATGGGAATATTTTATTGGCTTTTTTTTTTTTTTACAATAAAAAATTTTTTTTTTCATTTGAAAAAAGAAAAATGTATATGTTTAACACCAATGGTAAAGTTGCTTTAAAAGTAAATTGACATCATTTATCAAATTAAACACGATTAGCTTATTAACGTTGTGTGGGCGCGAAGAATGCAGAACCGCGATATAATAAATAAGAAATCTTATACTCTGGGATGATTATGCGATCCTAAAAAAAGTCACTTAAATAACAGAATAAACAAAGTAAATTTAGCTTGCAGATACTTTAAGGCCTCAAAAGAAAACTTTCTTTAGAAGAAAAAAAGAAGAGTGAAAAGCAGCCAGGGCACCACACGTTATCTAAATTTAATGTGAATCTGATTTTCTTGATGTGGGCATTCCATATTCAATAAAGAAACAATTATACATACGCAAAACACTGGATACACAAGTTTGTCAATATGGGTGTCCGAAGAACAAAATTAAAGAAGGGGCACGATATCCGAACAGGTTTAACTGCATTCCATTTTTTTTCTCTTTTTAAATGTAGAATATAAACATGAAATAAATTAAACTGAGATCTTTTCTATCAGAATCTCACGTGAATTTTTTTTAAAAGTATATCAGCATAAAAAGCAATACATTTATAAAAAATTCAACAACACATATTAAAAATAGCGATTTGAAACAATTAGTTGTTGTTTTTTTTTCGTGTGAGGAAGAAGGGGGTTCTACCCTCTGGGAGCCCGTTTAAAATAATTATTAAACACAAGAACATAAACGAAAAAATAATTATAAATTGTTTTCAACGAGGATAGATGAGTGTGGGTGGGAATCAGTGAGACTCTGACCCTGTAACGAAAATTCTTAATTCCTACCCCTTTTAGAGTTAAATATCAGAAGACATTTTTTTTAAATAATTTTCATAACAACAAGAGAAGAAAAATTAATAAAATTTGAAAATTTATTTGGGACAAGGGATGTTGTAGGAAACGTAAGAAGAATATGTATTTTTTTTTTTAAACTGGACAGCTCTTTTCCCTACGAGCTGCCACCGCCAGTTCCGGTACACATCCGCATGTTCTAAAACCATAATTATATGCTCTGTTAAAAAAATACTGATTAAGTAATATTAAATGTGTTAGATGACCAATGGAGATCGTCTTCAATCTTCTTGTAATCAGACTGTCATTCATTTCTCTTTTACTTGGGGATTTTTCAGTTCCTAAGGCCGCATCCACTATTTTCGCGACAGCTGGCAACTAATTTTCGGATTAATTAAGATCTATTATACATTTATAAATAAGCTTGTGTAAAATAATTAAGCAAAATATGTTGCTGCCTCCCCGATTTTTTTAACGCCTAAAAGAAAACTTTCCTTTTCAACAAATTTTCGCACTTAAATGCATTTCGCACTTTATAATGAAGTCACTTTAAAGATTTGTTTATTTAAAATTCGACAACATGAGATAAAAAAGCCTATTCAAAGCTATAAATAAAATTTTTATTAAGATGATGAATTTTTTTTTTTAAAGGGTAAAACCCTAAAAGGATAGACAAATTTAATAAATAATTGGGGACTACACACTACAATAGTTTATATGCTTTCAAAAGATGGTTAAATTGTTAGAAATGGTTTTTTATTCTATAAAACAAAACTGACTGAAGTAACTTCACCGATTCCAACATTAAATGAAACATTAAAAAACTTTTATATTTAAAAACTCTCTGCTGCAATGTGTTTATCATGTAGTTACCTATAAAGTATCAGTTTTCATATTTTTACATTCAATCGTTTCAGGATAAACCGAGAAAGTCAAAAGGTTGCAATAAATTCACTTACGGCGGCGTCAGCTTTAGTAGTTTTTTTTTTAGAATAGAGGTAATTTATAGAATAGTTCCACACAATATTCATATAAAATAGTAATAAAAAAATCATTCCTCTATCATCCATTTATACGTACTAATTCCTACGTAAAAAAAATCGACAGATTTGGTGGCAGAGGAATCCTTGTGTGGGGCAGCATAATGTTGGGCAGTTGTACAACAGCGCTTACTGTCAACACACATCGCTATGGGGATGAGGCCCTTGAAGCCTATGTGAGGTTGCTCAGGGGTGTTGTAGGTCCGGACTTCCTGTTTATGGACGATAATGCGAAGACACTCAGAACTCAGATTGTTGATGATTTTCTTGAAGAAGAGGATAATCGCAGTATGAATTGGTCCTCGAGGTCTCCGGACCTCAATCCTATTGCACATGTTTGGGATGGTCTAGGAAGAGCCATTGCACAGTGTAACACCCCTCCCAGGACCCGCCAAGAGTTAAAAGCCGCGTGTTGCCACAAACATTCATTGACACTTTCATAAACAGTATGAGAGCTCATTGTGAGGCTTGTATAGCAGTGCACGGTGGTCACATCCATATTAGACAGACTTTTCTTCAGATAAATGCTTTATCTCTGATTCATGATTTAGCACTTTTTGATATACCTTGTTTCTTAATTCACAATTAAAATCTCTTCCATATTGTTATCTTGCTATAATCTTCCTCCCATTGTAATATACCTCTGTGCCAAATTTCGTGGCACCACAGTGAATTGTTCATCAGTTTTCACACATGTTATGTTTGTGACCTTAATTTTGGAGATGGGTATATGTATGATCTGTGATGATGTCGAATGAGCTTTATACAGAAAAAAAGTCGAATTGATATAACTAAAGTACCTTATAATGTGCAAAATAAATCCGTGTTTCTGGCCTTATATGGAGCATTAAAAGAAATTAAAAAAATGCAATTTAACAAATTAAAACGACCATTTGGAAAATGATTTTTTCAAAGACTGAAATTTAAGACATAAAAAATCGCACGGAGTTGATCATACATTACGTACGCCATGGATTACATTTTTCGGTACTGTAAATTTTTAAACTTCTACGGAGCTGGTCATTACATACGCATTACATACGCCATGGATTAAAGATTAATATTTCCGGACCATTTTAAATGAAATTTCATTCTTAAACTCCTAAACATCCCACAATATTACGTTTTACACCGTATCGTATAGAGAAAAAAATGTACTTTTAAATGCAATTTGTTTGAAAGCTGTATCTCAATTTGTTTCTGAGTTATTAATTTTTTTGTAGTTTTTATTACTTTTTTGTCATAGTGGCAACAGAAGTATCCATCTCTGTTGAAAGAAAAGGGAAAATACAGATTACTGTATAGACCAATCAGAAAACGAAAAAATGTGGGATTCAACTAATAAAACGCTTCAGATATGTTTTTGATTTCCAACCCTGACCGAGGACAATAACCATTTTCCAAATGGTTAATAAATGAAACAGACAATAGATAGAGATTCTAAGTTACATTTCAAACTGGCAAATCGTAAAGAATAAAGTTTAAAAAATTTAATCTTTCGACAAGCGATAAATAAATGCTAATATATTTTCTCTCCTGTGAAATAATAATTCTGTCTTAAAGTTATAAAACTCATGTAAGCATTTTTTTAAACTTAAATTAAATAGCTGAAAACAGAGATACTAATATTTTTGAAAAAAAAACAGAAGAAAGGTTAGAGGAAATAGCCCTTAAAAATGTTTCCTCTTTAAGTATATAAAACGCACTAAACATATTTTAACGCCTTTCAATCCCATGAATGGTAGTTTTACGATACTCCACTTTAACGTCATTATAGGGATAAACTTCTAAAACTACTATTTATTTTGTTCTTTTTTATCAATAAAGGTTGAATTATAGCTCATTTTTGTGGAAACATTTTTATAACTGTTTTATTACTGTTTAATATAACTTCAAACAACAAAATTAGATGTTACCTTTAAACAATTTCTAACTACAAATTTTATACAGCTATGCAGAAAAGAAAACTAAACTTCGCTGCACCTTTTCTATGTTTTAAGAATGCTAAAGATTGAAAGTAAAAAATAAATAATATGGTTGTCTTAAATAATTATAGATTAAAACTTTTGTTGTGATTTCTTATGAGGAATAATTTATTTTAACCCTTTTTTAAACATAATTTATCAATAAAATTTCTTTGTTTAGATATATTATTTGACTTAAGAGAAAACATAAAAATAAGATTTAATTTTTTAAATAGGTAGAATTTAGAAAGGATGTTTTAAGTTTAAATAAATGTTCAGAAATTCCTTCATTTTATTTTATTTTCCGAGCGTATTTTCCTGAGATAATCAAGCCAGTTGGAATTACAACCTCAATATAATAAAATGATGTATGATAATATTAGTGATGGACGACATTACGATCATGACTTTCTGAATTAGATAAGGCACTTATCCAAATGTACAAAATCAGTCCGGTTACTTAGATTTCACTGGACGTTAGAAGAAAGGTATTTTCTTTTTTTGTGTTCATTATTAACGACATCAGGACATTTTAGCGATATTTTTCTGGTTTGGAAATTTCGGATTCCAAATCTAAGAAATCAAAGTAGACGTAATGTATGTCGGACGCATATTTCGTCTTGAGTAACAATTAACGTCAAGTAATCTGCGTTCATTTTTATAATTTTAGCCTCTCTAACTGCTTAAAAAGCACAATTAGGTAGCATGATCGTTTAAAAGTGAGATCTCTTTCAGTAATACTTGGAACTTGGAAAGCTACATGATTTAAAATGCCTAGATTCCACAACTCCATACGTCTGATGGAGAAATGTTGCGTAGTTAAAATGTTTAACTATGTAATTGGAAACACAACGAGCATTTGGCCTTAAATGCTCAAGTTGCAGAGGAAAACTCAATAATAATAATAATAATAATAATAATAATAATAATAATAATAATAATAATAATAGTAACAATAATAATAATTTTCCAATAAGACAGCAGAATACGATATAAAATAATGCAAATGCATATAAAAAACACAGAAATGCTAAAATGTTTTAAAAATAAGAAAAGTTGAAACAGGTAGAAATATATGCTAGAATTTATCCTGCTCAGGATCATTGGATAAATCATCAACCAAAACAGACGAGATATCACTATATTCAGGGATTGATAAACCATCTGAAATCAATAAACTATTTACATATTGAGTAATAAATTTCACATTTTTATGTTTTACAGTAATAGAATTGACATTTTTCTAACAAAGCAGCTGTAACTTTTATTTTTTAAACCACACCATCAAGATATTTGTATTATTATTAGTGTTTATACTACTTATAATTTTTTGTGTTGAATTTTTAGCTTCAGTATTTATATTCTAGTTATTTGTCGTAGAATAATCAAAACTAAATTTTGCAGAAGAACCTTTGATTTAATAAATGGATATTTGGATTATATATGTAAGCTTAGCATTCGTCTCATTATTTCCTTATTTTTATCTGTAAAATGAATTCGAAATAGATGCTAGATGTCGCTATCGTTTGTGTGTCTGTCAATACTGTTTACTGTACAAACTTCCATTATTATAAAAGTATTGTACGACAACTATTTCTCTGAGCTTTTTTTATTACTGTTTAAACATGTTAAAAAATACGTTAAAAGAAATAATATAAAAAAAGGAAAATGTCGTGCAGAAAATTAGCTCATATCATTTTCAGAATTTTATCTCATATAAAACATATTTCATACTTAGTTAAGAAGCAATTTTTTTTATCTGAGTTTGATTTTATCAGATAAATATAATTAATTATGATATGAACAATTCTTAGCTTAAATGGTATCTAGATGCTTTAATAAATCGTAGACGTGTCAATATTTCCTTTTTCTTTTTCTTTCTTTCTTTTTTTTTTAGCTCTTGGATATTTTGTTTACCGTATAATTTTGCACGAAATGTTTTATATAAGGTATTTACTTGGTATCATACATAACGATGTTTGTCTTCACAATTTAATTTTTAAATGATTTTAATTTGGAAGTTTCTTACAATATAACTTGAAAAATGAATTTCGTACATTACAATAAAATAAATAATAATTTGACAGAAAGCAACCGAATTCATTAGTTATTTATTTAAACGTGGAAGAAAAGGTAATAAAATAGTTCATAGTCCAACTCTTTCAAATTTTGGTGAATATAATTTATAATTTGTGAAAAAATTGTAAGAACAGTTTTCGTTTATGATACTTAAAAATATCACCACCTGTAGTTTTTTTAGTCTAGAGCTTTGCTTGTATCAGCAGTTAATTTATCACAATCAAAGTTATTTTCTATTATTTAATTATCCATGAAATATTAAAAACATTTAAAAACTAACTCATTACCTATGATACTTTTAACTGCTTCAGATGTGGTACATTTGCTTATATTGCATGATAAATTTAATGTATATTTATTAAACTATAAATTATAAGTTTTGTAAAAATGAAGTCATGTAGCATTTGGATTAAGTGATTCCATTATATACACTAAAAAAGCCCAAAATAAGTGTTAAAAATTTTTAAAATGTGTAAAAATATGCAATGAAACTACATATGCATATAAAATTTCTAACGTATACAAAAATATGCACTAAAACATTTTACATTACTCAATGATGTACTTATACATTTTCACTTACGTCTAATTTTCACAAAAATTCAGATATTCCCACTACCAAAAAAAAAAAAAAAAAAAAAAAAAAAAAAAATGTGCAAGACAGAAAGAGGGACCAATAACTGAATATAAAAGGGCATATTTTCCTTTACCTGCGAATAATTGTTACTATGGTATGTGCCTACATAATTTTTAAGAATACGCAAACAAAATGTTGTCTTCCATGATCAGTGATGTGCTTTATCGAATAAAATGTTCTTTCAACATCCACTGATGATATAGGAAAATAATTATATTTTCCATTAGATGATGTCACTTCTTCTGGTAGGTTAATTCCTTCCCCGTTAATGAAACTATTTATCTATTTAAAATTCAAAAAGCTGAATTATCGTTAACACTGTAACTTCGAGTACTTTTGCAACTAAAACTTTCGTAAATATGTCGCAAAAACTGTCGTAGATATTCTCGTCAAAAGTGTCGAAAACCAACCGCAAAATTCAACTTCGTGCAGTTATTTTTTGTGTGTTTAAAATTTGTCTATGAAATCAATTGGGCAAAAAAGACAAAACAAAACACAAAAAATATTTAAAAAAGTGTTTAGTAACGAAACGTAAATGTTTGATCATATTCTGTAAATAGTAATACATATATAATTTTGTTTCAAACGAAAGAAAACTGTCTTTTGATTTAAATTTAAACAAATGGGTATATAAACTTCTTTTTTTTTGCCCTCTCACCCTCACCTGTCTCAAATAAGGTAAAAATAGTTATATGTTTTTGTTTGTTTTAATATAATTTATGGTCTATATTTACTACCTGTCTAATTGATTTTTTATTCAAAGATTATTATACAGCATCAGAGACATAGGTTTGGTTAGCTTATTTTAATTGTCTGAGCGAAGCGAAGGCTAATACTCAGCGAAATATTACTGTCCGGACACTTTACTACTACGATGGATATTAACGCCATGTCCTACTAAAAAAAAAGCCTAATAAAAACCTTTCGTCAAGCATAACTCAAAAAATATTTGTCGGATTTCGTTTCTGATTGCACCAGAAGGTACCTATGAGGGTCGCCTACTGAATGCACCTACTATGAAAAATAAGTTCCAAACCGTTTAAAAATTATATAGAAAAAACTGATAAAAAAAGCACAATTTATCTGCATACGTCACAGAAATTTGGTGTGCGTCACTTTCACCGGTTGATGTTTTCGTAGACAACTGGTTTGAACACATGAAGCAAATAAAAAAAAAAATACGCACGCAGTAATATTGAATAGATCAGTTTCAACCACGTGATCACAAACCTTGCAACAACCCGCCGCAACCAGTTTTGGTGGGCAAACAAATAATAATACAGTATTCCGTACCACGGTGACCGTTTTTAGCCGTTTTTTAGCTGTATAAAATCTGGCATGTTGTATGACATACAATTGTGGATGATTAAAACAAAAGACATGAGTGTTTATTGATCCGGGAGGTTATCTTTCTCTGGATGTCTGTCTGTCTATCATACAGCATGCAATTTTCTTGTAAAGGATGATATTATTATGCAGTAAAACCTCCATAACGGACACTCCCGATTAGTGGACACCTCTATTTAGCGGGCATTTTTTCGATTACCAACACTTAAATAACTATACATTTTTTACTCTCAGTAGCGGACACCTCCAAATAGAGGACAAATTCTGCCCTCCCGAGGTGTTCGCTATTCAGAAGTTTTACTGGTAAAACCTCCATAGCGGACACACCCGATTAGCGGATATCTCTATTTAGCGGACATTTTTTCGATTACCAACTCTTAAATAACTGTACATGTTTTACTCTCAGTAGCGGTCACCTCTAAATAGAGGACAAATTCTGCATTTTCGGGGTGTCCGCTATTCAGAGGTTTTACTGTATATAATATTGATAATTATTTTACAGGGCCGCACAAAAGAAAAAGAATATATGAAACGAATATAAACTAAATTCGGGATTGGTAGATCGCTGATGGTAATGTAATTTTAGGATGTTGTTAAAGTCAACCGCAGCATGTTTTTAGAGTTTCGTTCATCTAACGAAACCCTACCTGTCTCACTCCTTTGTCTGTCTGTTTGTCCGTCTGTCACAGGGCCCGTTCTCAGAAACTATATATGTCGGAGACTTGAAAATTTGCATACTTATAGCTGAACACCACACATCAAACGGCAAATAATAAAATTTTGAAAAAGTCTAATATTTAACCCTCTGGGCTCTAATTTGTGTATTTTAAGCAATTTTTCTAACTCAGCCCCTAATTTAATTAAGTTGGAGACATGAAATTTTGCATACTTATTGCTGAACATCTCACATCAAACGACAAATAATAAAATTTTGAAAAAGGCTTAATATTTAACCCTTTGGGTTCTAACATGTGTATTTAAAGCAATTTTTCTAACTCAGCCCCTAATTAAGTTGGAGACATGAAAGTTTGCATACTTACAGCTGAATACTTGCGATAACACGATAAATCATAAAATTTTGAAAAAGTCATATTTAACCCTCCAGTCTCTAACTTCTGTATTTTAAGCAATTTTTCTAACTCAGCCCCTAATTAAGTTGGAGACATGAAATTTTGCATACTTATAGCTGAACACCTCACATCAAACGACAAATAATAAAATTTTTAAAAAGTCTAATATTTAACCCTCTGGGCTCTAACTTATGTATTTTAAACAATTTTTCTAACTCAGCCCCTAATTAAGTTGGAGACATGAAATTTCGCATACTTATAGCTGAAATCCTCACATCAAACGACAAATAATAAAATTTTGAAAAATGTCTGATATTTAACCCTCTGGGCTCTAACTTATGTATTTTAAGCAATTTTTCTAACTCATCGCCTAAGTTGGAGATTTGAAAGTTTGCATACTTATGGCTGAACACTTGCGATAACACGATAAATCATAAAAATTTGAAAAAGTCATATTCAACCCTCCAGTCTCTAACTTCTGTATTTTAAGCAATTTTTCTAACTCAGCCCCTAATTAAGTTGGAAGCATGAAATTTTGCATACTTATAGCTGAATACCTCACATCAAACAGCAAATAATAAAATTTTGAAAAAGTCTAATATTTAACCCTCTGGGCTCTAACTTGTGTATTTAAAGCATTTTTTCTAACCCAGCCCCTAATTATGTTGGAAACATAAAAATTTGCATACTTATAGCTGAACACCTCACATCAAACGACAAATAATAAAATTTTGAAAAAATCTAATATTTAACCTCTAATATTTTGTCTCGCGCAATTTTTAAATTTAAACTGTTTTGCAATACTATTTTTTGTTCATTTTGCATAATAAGTGTAATGTGACGTAATTTGTTCTATTTCAGATTTCTAATGAATGTTAATGAATTTATTTTACAATATCCTTTCTCTTTTAAAATTCACATGTAAATATAGTTTTTATGGCGTAATTTCCAATAAATGCCTGCTTTTTGTACCTAATTATTTAATTCTAATTTGAAGGTTTTTTTCTGTTTATATTGGTAACGTATAAATATTTTTTTTATTTGAAGCAAACATTATTGTTTGCGCTGTTTATACAGTTGGCAACAGTTTAAATTAATACCATTTTCTAAAATATGTAAAAAATATCTGCCAAAATACTGAATATTTGAATTTAAAATAGAAATAAAACCTCAAAAAAATGAGTCAAATTAAAAAAATTAATGAAATCTGCTGACCGGGATCTTCTATTGAATAAAATGATTAAATTCCCATGTATAGTTTTTGCTCTTATACGGTCACAAAAAACTCAAAACCGGCGGTGGCGGCGGCGGTGACAGCGTTAGTTACTTTTTATAGAATAGAGAGATATATAAAAATGAAAACTTGTCTATCTGTCTGTTTGTAATTCTATAAAAAATCCACAATTTGGAAGCCAAAATTGTGAAGAGATACGTACAGTCGTGGAAAAAAAAAAAAGTAAACACCCCCTACTAACTTCTCAACAAATTATCGTAGAAGAAAGTTACTGGTACCGAACGATTGGAAATAAAGTCTACTTTTAATTGATGTATTATTATATGTATTGTATTATGATATAAAATTTGTTTAAGGGGCCATCTACATATTAAAACAAACCATAACTTTGTTTTTTTGAATAGCAGTACACAATTCTGACAGCATAAATTAACTCTACACCTTCTAATTAGCCTATAAACAAATTTTTATGCAATTCGTTCCATAAGTTTCCGAGAAATTAATTATTTTAAAACGAGCGTATTTTAAGGGCTGTATCCAAATTGAAGTTCCGAACTCGATTGTTAACCGAGAGAGCCGCCTTCTTGATCAAGACACGTTTAAGCGTCAATGAAACCTGTTTGATTACAGGATAGCAGAATAAATTTCAAAAATTTACTTACTTCTATCATAGACGGCCCCTTAAACCATCATTTTGCCGTTTTTTAAGCATAATTTGAAAACTACTTGGAAGAAAAATGTGAAATTTGGGATTTCCATAAAGCAGGAGTTAATAAATCTAAATCCATCAAAAAAATTGTATGTTGCAATTCATAATTTTTTCGAATATTAATTTCATAATTCATAATTCATATCATAAAATTATAAAAATTGCAAATTCAACGTATTTATGTTTGGGTATATTAGTATTATTGCTACACAAAATATTATCTCATTAGGAGCATAATTTCAGGAGATATAAATAAAAATATGAAAATGTAATTTAACATTAGAAGTACTAAATTTTGAATGTCTATAATTCAAAAACTTATCATTCGAATGACTTGAAATTTGGTTTCTAGGCATATTTTGAACCGAAGATTTGAAATATCTCGTTAAATTTGGGTACTGCCATTGAAAAAAACGAAGTTTGAATTCGTTTTAATATGTATATGGCCCCCTAAGCAAATTTTATACACACTATTTAAAAGTAGACTATATTTCCAATTGTCCGGTACCAGTAACTTTCGTCTACGATAATTTGTTGGGGAGTTAGTAGGGGTGTTTACTTTTTTTTTCCACGACTGTACATGTGTATTAAAACATGGCCGAGACAACTAAAGTAATCCGGAATCGAAAAACTTATAGTTAATTTTTAATAAATAAAAAACCACCAATTTAACAGCAATTTCTTATCAAATTTAAACATTTTTTGTTATAGCAGTTGCCAACAATTAAAAAACACAATAAAATTATTACTACAACAATTAATTTTCTACTGCAAGATTTCCACGTGAAAAATGAAAATGAAAAAAATAGTTTGCCGAATTTAAATAAAAGGTGAATATTGCGTCATAACTTTTCTATTGCAAGATATTCACGCGAAATATGAAAATGAAATAAATGGTTTGACGAATTTAAATGAAAGTGAATATAACTTCATAACTTTTCTATTTCAAGGTTTCCACGTGAAAGAGGAAAATATTACGTCATATTGGAAATATAAAGGGTATGGTGGATATAGTATAACGTCATATGAGTGTGAAAAATGTATTGAAGCATGATAAAAACCCGATTATGGAAATATTGACGTATTTTAACATTATTGCTCCAATTATAAATTGAAATAAGTTCATTTATAGCTGTATTCGTTTGCGTCTGTTATATACATTTATACATTTTTATATAGCGTTTTCATATGATTCAGTCAACAACATTTCGACTGCTTTTTTTAATGTTTGTTTTGTGTTGTATGTTAAATTTTGAAATTGATTTTTCAGAACAAACATCCTTCAAATTCTGGGCAACGCCGGCACTTTAGTTTGTAACAGATAAATGGCTTTTGTATCTGTACATCTAATGCTAATATTATAAAGCGTTATAATATTATAAAGTATATAATATTATTAATGCTTCTACGTTTGTGAGGTGTTATCTCTGAAACTACATAGACAACTTAAAAAAAATGTTGGTGGCCATCTCTGCTCCGAAAAAAAGACTATTTTATGTCAGTGCAAGAACCTACATCGTTGCAGGGGCAAAAAAGTTCTAAAATTGTGTTTTCTGCGATATTGATTGGGTTAGAAACTTTAAATTTGGTGCGGTAGTTACTTTTAAGATGTAAATACTCGTAATGAAGGCTCTCTAAAAGGTTCAATTTGACGGATAAACGTAAATATTTCTAGAAAGGTTCTAAACTATGATTTATTTGGAATACTGAAATTTTTGTGATACTATTGGGGTTAGAAACTAGAACTTTGGCATGGTAGTAATTAATAAGATGTAAATGCTCGTTGTAGAACGAATTCTCAAAAATAGAAAGACTAAACAAAGCGGAAAAAGATCTAAAGATGATCTAAGTAACGAAGTACATGGAACTGTTAGGAATATAAACATGAAAATTGACATGGCTGTATTTATCATGACGTAAATTCTCGCAATAGAACAATTTCTAAAAATGTCGCTATATAAAACAGTGCAGAAACAAAAAACTTTCAAAATTTTTCTATTTCTCTGTTACTGCTGAGCCCAAAATCTTGAAATTTTGCTTCGGGTTAGTTTTAAAATATACAATTGTCTCTATGAATGGTTTCTAAAAAATTTAAAATTTAAAAAGATGAAATTAACGGAAAGCGATCTCAATTACCATTAATTTGGAATTATTAGGTACAGCAACTTTAAATATTTCATAATGCTGCATTTCCTCCGCAAAACATGCGATTTAAATGCATCAAAACTGATAGATACCCACCTAGCATTAAATAAATTGTGTAACTATTGAATAAAGACCTGTATGAAACAGTGAGTAGGTTGCCCGAAAGTACTTGTTGAAGTGTTCCTTCTCTAGGCTTTTCTCTCTCTCGCCAAGGCCACTAACAGAGGGAAGTGCCGTTTTAAATGTGATATGAATTTTTTATCCGATTCATTTTTCTAGACATTTTATCATAAGGTCATATTCTCAATTATCATTAGTAGATTTTTTATATATTAACTTATTCTGGTGAAATTTTGTAATCGGGTTCATATTGGCGTATGTTAGCTTGCATGATTTGCTGAATAAATATGTATGGATTTTTAAATTACTTCAAATGATACTTTGACAACTCAAAAGTTATGCATACGATATATTCAGATGTTGTGTCATACTTTATGTTGTAATCATTGCCGATTTCTTTTATTTAATACATGCTAAATACAGCTCAACTTGTGCAGAATATGTTTGAAAACAAAACAATACAGCGTATGTAGTGGCCAGCATACTCTCATCATTTAAATCCGATCGAGCATATCTAAAACACACTCTAACGAAGCATTGCTTGCCACTTTTGATGCATTCGGTACTATGATACTATATTAGATTTTGAGAAGAGTATTCCTTAAATGTTATCGACAACCTCATTGCATCCGTGGAAAACAGATATTGTACAATATTAACTATTCCGGGGGAGCACACACCATATAAAGTATAGTCCATTCTTTTTAAACATCATATATTTGTCATTCAAAGTTACTCAAATTGGTGCGGAGCGTCTGATTATGATCTTGACATCATTTTATACAGTTAAAATTCCGATATGAGTAAATTAGTGTTTCATTTTCTATTTTACTTTTAATATACTAGGGGGCTCTGCCCCCTACGAGCTACGCTCGTCAACCCCCGTTCAAACACCGCAGATTCTAACAGCACGCTAATTTGACCGCCTTCAAAAAGATTTCGGAAGATTGAATTATAATTTGAATCTAACAATTATAATCTGACGTAATTTTCACCAAACTTTTCTTTCTCTTTTTAATATTCACGTCAAAATACTTTTGTTAGAAATGAAATATTATGATCATCTTAAAATGTCAAGTAAATTTCTCGCGCAATTTTTAAATTAAAACTGTTTTGCAATATTATTTTTTGTTCATTTTACGTAATAAGTGTAATATGACGTAAATTCTCCTATTTAGGACTTCTAACGCATGTTACTGAATTTATTATTTTACGATATTCTTTCTCATTTAAAATTCACGTGTAACTATAGTTTTTATGACGTAATTTTCAATGAGTTCCTGCTTTTTATATTTTTTGTTTATAATAGTCACGTGTAAAATAAATTTTTAATTTGAAGCAAACGTTATTGGTTGCGCTTTTTATACAGTTGGCAACAGTTTAAATTAATACAATTTTCTAAAATTTGTAAAAAATATCTCTCGAAATGCTGAAAATTTGAATTTAAAATAGAAATAAAACCTCGAAAAATTATTCAAATTAAAAAACTAAGTGCAATCTGCACACCGGGAAATTCTGATGCATAAAATGATCTAAAAATGATTAAATTCCTATGTACAGTTTTTGCTCCTATAAAACTTTTTTAATGGAACGATTTTGTCCAACTTTGGCATTAAATATCTCTTAAAATAATTCCTCGATTTAAAAACTGCCTGCATCAGCGTGTTTATCAAACATTTCTGTATAATACTACCAATTTTCATATTTTTGTATGCATTATTTTTCTTAATATTAACGAAGAAAGACCTCCGGTCACAAAAAATTCAAAACCGGCGGCGGCGGCGGCGGCGGTGACAGCGGTAGTTACTTTCTTTTAGAATAGAGAGATTGCGTACTTTCAATTTTATATCCATGCATGGCTGTCTTGAATGGTTTGATTTCCCATTTTTTTAAACAGTGTATACGAATTTATATATAAGATTTTGTAATTCTACAATTTGTTTATTTTCATCATTTAAATTTTTCGCAGTATATGGACAATTAAAGATAACATCTCATTTTCTTTGCTTCCACATGTTATTATTAAATCTATGTTCTCAGTAATATCGCTAAGACTAATCCCTCTGAGGGAAGTTTTAGTACGTTTTAATTATATGAGTTTGATTGGTTTTCCTATTTGAAGCCCTCTTAGCACCATCGTAGTTTTTATGTATCTTATATTAAAAAAAAGTAAAACATATATAAAACACTATGCAGTTAAATCTTCATTCAAAAAGAAGAATTAAATTCATATAACTGACATACATCAAAATTCGCTAAATAAACATATATTTTTGATCGTGTAACAGACATTTAATTAGTTTTCAAACAAGAATAAATCCGTCAGGCAATAAATATAGATAATAAATTATATTTAAACAGACGAAACATATGACAAAGTAAAAAAAAAAAAAAAAAAACCATATGATCTTAACGAGGGTAAAATAAGTCAATACTTATTTATCCATCTCTTTTAAAATATTAATAATTTAACCTAGGCATTATTGATAAAGGACTTATAAAAAACAGTTTACAATTTCCTTTTAATGTTTAATGAAATAGCTGAAAACAAGAAAACTTGCATTTAAATAAAAACGGGGAAAAGGTTACAGAAAACAGCGTTTAAAAATGCTTCCTCTTTCAGTTTTAAAACCGCACTAAACATATTTTAACGCCTTTCAATCCCATAAATGGTAGTTTTACGATTCTATGTTTTATCGTCATTATAGGGATTAACTTCTTTAACTTTTATTTATTTTTTGTTCTATTTTTTCTATAAAACTTGACTTATAGCTCACTTTTGCGAAAACATTTTTATAACTGTTTTTATTACCTTTTAATGCAAGTTAAACTTGAAATATAGATGTTATCTTTAAATAATTCTTTATTATTCTCACAGCAAGTTTTTTACAGCTATGCAGAAAAGAACATTAAATTTTGTTGTATGGTTTTTGTACTTTGAGTATGATAAGCTTTGAATGTATTTGAAGCAAATAATTTTTGAAAGTGGTTATCTCTAAATAATTATAGATTAAAACGGTTTTCTTCTTATTAGAAATTACTATGGGGAAAACATTTATTGCAGCCCTCTCATTTACTATTTATCAAAATTTTGAAATTCTCTAAATCATATAGGAATTTAGAAAGAATGCCTCGTTTTAAAGTAAACTTTAAGAAAGTAATTTTATTTATCTTGCTTCATAAAAATAATTTTCTGAGACAATCAAGCTAGTTGATATTATGCAATGCTTAACCATTAGTTACAGACGCAATAAGGATGATAGCTTTGGGAATTAAATAAAAGTCTTGACCAAGTAAGCCAACTGACTAAAAAACTTAAACCTTATAGAATATTTTTAATAAAAATTTAATTACTTAGTTTCCAATGGACTTAATTAGGATGATATGAACTTTATAGTTCAATGTACCACAGCGGAGACTCGGGGATATTTTGGTAATAGTGAAATAGACTGTTTTCTAAATTCTAAAATTGCACAGTGTTGCTAGTCAGGACAGTTTTTTTAATTTAAAGTGCTATCACTTTTTGAAATAATAATATTCGTCTTAGTTAAATTGTCATTAAATAAGGTGAATTTTATTATTTAAAAAAGTGGTAGTACTCGAATAATCTGAAAAAAAAGACTCAATCGGAAACTATGATACTGTAAGACATAATGTGAGCAATTTAATTAATTTTGTCCTCTACATCTGATCAACGACAATGAATCAGCAATCTCTTTTACAATTCTATCTCGTCTAACCACCTCAGAAGAGTAGTAAGATTAGCTCGATCAAAGAAACATTAATTATAACCTCGATAAATTCTTTTATTTAAACTTTTGAAATTAATATCTTTAGCTATATTTTTTCCGGTACGTACTTTTAATGTTTCCTTATAAACCTACATCTATGTTTATAGTTATCGCTTGTTCAATTTTTTACATACGGAAACGACCCTGTTCTCATTATAGATTATAGAACATTAATAATATCTTTTCTAATTTCCATTCGAAACAGTTAACTATTACATCGTTAGATACCATACAGAATACCTGTGCATATGGTTACCAACAATTGTATTTCCAAAAATGTGCAACGCATATTAAAGTTGTTGTTCCCAACCTCAGAGACTCAGCTCATTTGAGGGCCATTGGTATTTTTCCCAGACAATGATAAAAATATACGACCATTATGTTAATAATCTCAGTTTTAATTAACAATACTATTTGTCTACCCAATAATTTGATTCTCTTCCAAATCAAAGTGGACTTTTGATGTTTCTCTATTTCACTTCCTCTACTTTGGCTAAATGAGCCATCAGCAAAATTATTCACTGATTCTTTAGTAACCTCATTTTCAGCTTTAGACGAATTTTTATAAATTTCATTAACATTAAAATCTTCATCAGTATAATCACTAAAATCAAGATCAGAGTCATCTCCATATCCAATTAGTTCTAATGCTTCCAATGTTGCTAATCTTTTGGCTAAAATAAAATACAAAAATATGTAATATTTGCTGTCTTTTTTAATAAAAAAGTAAATACAATGTTACAGAAAGATTAAATAAATATCAAATACTTGGATATCTAGCACATGATTGAAACCAAAACTAATGCTAAAACTATCACTTTACTCAAGAAAAATCCAACATCCATTTTAATGGATGATTTTAAATTGACCTTTAAAGCAATAAATATATCAGAATTATAATTAAAAACTAGCTAGGGTACTACCAAACATTAAAATTAACTTATGCAATCTAAAATATGCTTAAAAAATTAAGTAAAGAAAAATTGGCAAAACTTACTAGCAGTTGGTGGAAGACCACATTGACTGTCCCACTTCGCATTATTACAAACGAGAAGCCATTGCCACATTCTAAAAACTTAAAAAGAATCTTTTAAGTGTATATTATATTAGAGTACCAGGACTTGCTTCCAAAGAAATATTTAATCTTATTAGTTGGTTAAATCAAAACACCCATTTTAATGGATGAATGGTCTCAGGAGGATAAAGATAGATGATATAGTGAATGAAAAAAGCCGATTTCTAAAGACATCAACCCAATAAATTAAAGAACATATGTAAAACTAATACTATTTACTCCATATCCCCAGACCAAATATATCTTTATATCCCCCTCTTTCAATTAAAAATATAAAAATATATGCATGATAACATCGCTCACCCGCAAGAAAAGTGACACATCTCGCAAAAATTCATTTTGCATTTTATTCCACTAATAGGTCTGTCATAGGTATGTCTTCCTACACAAGCAGTTTCATAAGTCTAGTTATATGGAAAATCCTTTTATTACGCTATATGTCCATTTCTGACCACAGAAGAGGGGGGTATTGTGTGGGGAGGTAAAATTACCCAACCCTCCAAATCTCATTCTACGTCTTCATTCTTAAGGATTTTATGCTTTTATGCACGTTTTTATTCCTGAATGCAGAACTAAGTTTTGCAATTTCATCTTATAATAAAATTATGCAAATTTTTTCTTGCCTCTCCTGTTGAATTTACTTTTGTCGAGATGTGTCATTTGCGGATGAGCGATATGTACTGCATATATTAGTTGTGCATATGTTTACCCTAAGTGTTCTTTATTTCTTTTTGCATATTACTTTGGTTATAACAACTTATATGAAAATGATAACACCGTTATTACAGTATTTACTTGCGTTCTAATTCTTTGGTTATGAAAACAGAAGGTGTGAAAAACACGTGAGGATACAACATTTTAACAAATGGCTATTTAAGATTAAAGAAAATGTATAACAGCTCTCGTAGTTATTTTTTTAGCAGGTGCAATCAAATCTTTTTTATTTTTTAGATGAATTATGTAATAAAAATGAAAAAAACACTTTAACCCTATATGTACTGAATTATGAATTTGGGAAAATTTTATCTTCTAAAGCAATTTTCGTGAATCGTTTAAACTACATTAGAAGATTTACATAATCATTTAATAAATTCCAGAAGGATTTTAGAAGGATTAATTAAATTTGAATTTATAGAGATTTTATGCAATAAGAAATGTACAAATTTAAAGTTCTTACAATAGAAATATAGAAGTATTTCCGAATTGAAAAATTCTACGAACCCCCCCCCCCCCCCCCCCCAACGCCAAGAAAGCTGAAAAGATGCAAAGGCAAAATAAATCATCCTCTTAAAAATATTTTTGTTTTGTGTAACAAATAATGCTTTTGGAACAAGATAAAGTAATGTATCTATAACTCATTCTAAACTGTATTACAACTAATCGATGTATTGAATGAATTTTATAACAAGTTATTTTAATGGTGCATATAAGTACCGTCAGTAGATAAAGGGTTACTTTAGCGACTTGGTACAGAAAGGAATTTATAAGACCTGTATAAAAAAACATGCTGTAAAGCTTGAAAACTCTTTGCACTTCTTATGAGATGTATTTATTATTATTATTATTATTATTTTACATATATATTTATTTACGCAAAGATCGAATAAGTATTTCATTCGCTCAAAATTCTCCCATATCTTCCCTCTTACTAATTTTGTTTAGATAAACTTTCTACTCCAAATCCAAAATTTTCAGAGTAAATAAATCATTTCTAATGTATTAAAGATTATCAGTTATAATATCACCTGCACTTAGCTGTACAGCTATTTGACAATTGAGATCATTAAAAATAGTACAAAAGAGAATTTATTCACAATATAGTAAATTGTAATATTGGAAAAATGATATCAAGAGGACACCTGCGGATACAAAAAACTCTTTATCATACATTAACCCTTTGGGGTCCGATAATTTTTCAATTTTGAGAGAAAAAAAATACTTTTACATTGATAATTAATACTAGCTATACAAATAGATTCACTGAAGTTTAACAAATTAGTCATTGTCTGAAATCTAACGAATGTAGTTATTTTGCAAACTTTTCAATTCATATTCATATGACAATAGGCTAAGAAAGACGTTTGGAAAATAGCATATTACAACAGAGCGTAATAGATATTAGAACTTTCTACTATTTTTGGCTTTTTATTACACGGGATTTGTATTAGAAAACACAAGAAATGCTGAATTTATTTAGAAAAACAGAAAATAGTGTGTACCATAATTATAGGCACATTTGTTTTATGGATTATTTAAGGTTGCGGAACACAGTTACAAATGCTAGTTATTACTCGTGTTTCCATTACCTTTAATCCCCTCAAATACATAATTTTCCATCAAAAGTATTAAGCTTTGCATTACCTCTGGGGACAGTTCATATCATGCTCGCTCTATTACTTTTGTAAGGTCCTTTGTCGAAAAAAATTGACATCCATTTTCATATACTTTCTTTGCTAGATGTTCCTACACGTTCTTCATGGGATTTAAGTCTAGACTAAGCGATGAATAGACCATGACATTAATATTATTGATATTAAACAACATCTTTGTCGAGTTAGACATGCGAATATGCGCCTTGTCTTGTTGAAATGAACGACTTGGTCTTCCCAGCAAATCCTGTAGTGGAATGAAATGGTCCTTTAATATTTGCTGATAGTCCTGAGAGTTCATTTTATTGCTACAAAATGCCAAAAAATTTGTCCATTACATTCCAAACCACACCAAATCATTATTGATCCTTCACCTTGCTATCTACGGGAAAAAACATCTTGGTTCGCTTCTTAAATCATACCAGTAAAATGTATACCCATCTGATCCATCCAAGTTCCACTTTTTCTCGTCACTAAATATTCTTGACAGCCATTCATGACCTTAAGACATCATTTTCTTAGCACAGTTTAAACGCGCAATTTTGTGGCGTTTTCTTAAGCACAGTTTCTTCAACATTTTCTTGAAAGTTATTCCTTTAGATTCAAGTATTCTCCTGTGAATGGTATTTTTTGACACTCCAAATTTGGATGCAATTTTTCGCAATGAAATATTATTTCTATATGCCATGCTTAGAACGATTCTATCATCGCGCGTGGATGTAAATCTTTGTATGCAAGGTCTTTTTTTATTGCAGCACTTGCCGCCATTATGCAAAATTCTGTAAACACTTTTTAAAGATCTCTTTAAAATCTTGGATATCTCTTTCGGATTTTTGCCTTTAAATTTTAAATCCAAAACTTTGATGATCTCCTCTTTCGAAAACTCTTTACCTCTAGGCATTTCGTCGAATTTCCGAAAAGATATATTAGTCCGTAGAACACACGCTAAAAATTATTCCAAACCAATAAAAGTCAGAACAGCAGACGATACAGTGTTGCCAGACAGTCGAAAGTGAATTTCCAAAAAAATATCTGAAATTTTCCCCAAATCAGTGCTTTTTTCCGAAAAATTCTCCAATGCAATTTCTACTCAAAAAAGTTAAATTTAAAATTTTCCATTATGAAAACTGCTTAACTAACTTAAACTCAAAAAATTTCCCCAAATCAAGCATTTGTTTTTTTTAATTCTCCATTTACAAAGAATAAACTTTTAAATTCTGCAGGATTTTGCATGCATATTCGGAGCTAAAGGACGAGAATGAGAGATACATTTTACAACGACAAGTTCGTTTACACTTGTTTTTTAAATAGTTGCCAATCGATGATTCTGGTCTGTCATTACATCAGCTCCATCTACAACTTATGCGAATAACTTTTTCAAGGATTAGACCATCTCTAATCAGTTTGTGTTTGTGTTTGGATGTAAGATGTTGTTGGCATCATCGGCTTCTACCTGACGTAATCTATAAAACATTTTTTTTCAATTTTTTGTCATCCTTAACGAAACACCTAATCGTAATGCAAAGCATCTTCGCTGTAACAATTATGTGACTGGTTATTACATGTGCTTTCGCCAATAATAAAAAATATAGCTGCTTTCCACATCTTTAATTAAATCTTTTAAAAAGCACGGCAAATAAACGTTTTGGATACTTCCTGAAGATTTAGTAATGTGACGGTTTATGCCGTTTAAGAGGTCACAGTTTCCATTCAAGTTTCTTATAAGTACAACTAGGGGTGCTGCTGCATTTATTGAGTAATGTTCAATCATAAACGTAGCAATGTGATAGTTTTAAGCAGTTGCATATCTTTCAAAATTCTCTACTGTTATCTCATAAAGCACACAAACTAGCCTTAAACAAAAAAAAGGTTATAATTTTTTTTTTCTATTTCTGTTGTATAAATCTATACTAGTAAAAGAAATGTGTATACAGTGTGTCCACGTATAACCTGACCGACCTTTATTTTCGCAACCGTTGGTCCTAGATGCATACTTCCAATTACAAAAATGGTCAAAATTAGGTACAGAGTTAAGAAAGAAAAAGTTTGAAGCGAAAAAACAATTTAACGAAGAATTACAAAATCTAAATTTTTATACGGTCCCCCGGTCCTATAAGTTATATTTAGTAAAATTTTTCTGTTACACTGACAAGTAAGGCATAAAAAGTCCCGTTATTCCACGATTAAAATTGACCGAGTAATAGCTGTTTGAAGTTGGGGCTTATTTTTTGCTGCAAATTAGGGGTCATTCACAAATTTAGTAGAAATATAATTTCGTCAGATATAATAAAGAAATGGTTGAGAGTAAAATTAGCAATGCAATATAAATTTGAAATCCTTAATCATTCTGACATATTAGTGCAAAATATACAATTTGTACAGAACATATAAGAGGATAAGAATAACAGATTTTTTGTTAAATAAAAGGATGAAAAACAACAGCCTCAATTCTTTACAAAAATGATACATATTTTAAAATGCTGTTAGATTACACCGTCTTTCAAATTTTGGGTTGTGTCATGTTTTTTAGCTTTTGAAAATTGATTCACATGTATTTTTCAGCGCTGAATATGAAAATGACCTTCATTTTAAACCATCACGTCAGGATTTTTCTCAAATCGCAAACTTCAAAGTTAAAAAGCTCAAAGTTAAAATCGATCCATCCTCCCCTTCCAACCTCATCGGACCCCTGAGCTGTTTAGCTGTAAGAAACGCAGTATAAGCCACAGAATTGAATAAATTATTGAATTAAATAAAATTAAACTGAATAAAAAAGTCTTACATCTATTTTATAGTATCAGATTTTTTGCTATTTTTTAACCTTGAAATTTACGATTTACGAAAAATTCTGACATAATGGTTAAAAGTAAAGGTGGTTTTTTATTTAGCGTTAAAAAATACATAAAAGTAATTATAAAAGTTAAAAAACACAGCCATCGCAGGTTTATGTTATCTTATCTAAAACCATTACTTAAACTTGCTGACGGTAATCTATCCGATTTTTTTTTTTTGTGTGTGTGTTATTCTCTAATATAAGTATGTATAAGATGGCAAGCGTCGAAAATGATAATAAAATTACATTGTAATCGGATTTAAGTCAGTATGTAAAATTTTAACTTCGATCGGACATTTGAAAGTCAGTTAAAGTTCGAGTACAAATTTTAAACTGGAAAGACGATCGTTGCAAGTTAAATAAAACCTTATGAAAATAACATATTTTTTGTTAAAAGAAAACATAGTCTCAAATCCTTACAAAATACAACATATGTTAAAATAAAATTATTTTAACTAATCTGAAACTTAACTAATAAAGTTAATTCAATCGTAATAGTTGTACGATTTCTTTCAAACCGCAGATATCTTGAAATAAGTTTAAGTACTTTATATACGGCGCCTGAAAGCATGGTCGAAATCGAGTGTGTTCAGAAGTGCATTTCGCGCCGCGCGCGCGCTCAGAAGTTTATGTCATGGAGTAGGTCTTATCGAAGGAAGGAATTTTAACATAATTCAATTATTTCATTATCTTTAATGGTTCAAAAAAGGTAAAACCAACGACTATATTTCTTTATCCTTCCAAAACATGGTTTTCGTAACAGGACTACAAGCCTATGTTCACTCAGATAAAATCTAAAATAGTCGGGAAAAACATCACATGACCTTCTTTATCTAATTTAGCCCATTTAGCATTTAAAATTAGTTAATCAACCGCACACAAACTCCGCGCAAGCTGCTCAAAAAAATTGTGTGGGCGATTTGATCACGTGATTGTGCGTTTTCTGCTTATGTGTTATTGGTTGTGCATTGTTTGGTAGGTTGATTGATACAATTTAAGAATTCAACTGGTGATCTAAAAATTTTAACTTTTTAACAATTTTCTTTTTATTTATTTAAAAATGATTTATCAGTTGATTTATAACTTCTGTGATAAATAGAATGCTGTTAGTAAACCAAGATTGTGATATCAACATATGAGATTTGTTTGTAATCTACTATACTGGATGGATTTCAATGAAATTTGCACTGTTAGTTAGACAGTTTTTCAGAGAAAGTTTTAATATATATATTTATTATTTTATGATTGCATATTTTAATACCGTGTGAATAACAGACCAAAATACATCATAAAACATGAGAAATAAATGGCATTCAAAATTCTGTTAGTATAAGCAAAATACTTACTTATACTTTCAGTAGAAAATTTATAAACATTCTAATCATACTTTGTTCACTACAAAACTAGACAGCAGACCTATATATTTTATCTCTTTAAAAAATATATCTACAGATATTTTTAGTTAAAATAATCTACAACTATTACATTTTATTTTTATAATGTTCAAAGTAAAATATGATTTCCAGCCTAGTCTCGATAAAAATTCACCCGTAAAGTATTAAAAAAAAGTCAAGGAATTATCCTACGTGCAAAAGGATATTTTTGCACAATATATATTATTTTTTCATTTGGATTTGCTTAATGTTTATATCATTATACATATACATATATAATCACTTAGAAACGAAACTTTAAATATTTAAAAGGCGTTCAGATGTAAAACTTTCATCTCGAAATACCTCATTTTCTCACATTTAAATAAATATTTTATTATTATAATAAAAATACACGTGCCTCTGTATAATAAAAATAAAAAATATATCTTCATCAAAAATATCTTATTCATTATGAAAAATATAAAACAACCAATAAACAAAACAAAAAAAAATTATGATTACAATGTGGGACTGGAAGGATTCGAACCCAGAACCCCTAGTCTCGAGTTTACTGCCTTATCCATTCAGCCATCTAGCACACGTTCCTTTTGCAACAAAATATCTTTATAATGGACTCTATTCAGGTGACGTCAGACGCCAGAGCTGGCGGTATGATGATCTGTTATTCTAGTGACTGCATCGGCAGAATACCGGTATGCGCAGGCGCGAACACCGCTAGCAGACGACTTTAGCCTTGACCCAGGTTGAATGCATACATTTTAACTGAAAATATGCAAACTTAGGGAATTTTTTCGCATAAAGAACAACATTTTGAATTTAGACTACAATATATTAAGTATATGCTGCTGCATCAAAGAATTCTTTTGCGGTATTTTTAACAAACAAGCATTAATAACTCACACTCCATAGACTGCTATGCTAAACACCGCCAGTAAATACCGCCAGCAGACGAATTTTAGCCTCAACCTCAGGTCGCGTGCATAAGGTCCATTAGCACCATAATTAATCAAATCCATGATCTGTTCCTGAACACACTACGTGTTATTCCATCCATGATATTTACCCACTCCATGTTGCTGTCTCCTGAGCTCGCGCGCGTAGTGCGCGTGCAGCTTGAACACACTCACTATCTGTTTTGATATGCAAAAAAAAAAAAAAAAAAAAAAATGGTATAAGTCATGCATTTCAAAGTTTCATAACTCGATCAATTTCAATGTTAGATGAATGGGACTTTTTCTGTCTTACTTGTTAGTGTCACAGTAAATTTTTACTAAATATCCCTTATAGGACCGGAGGACCGTATAAAAATTTAAATTTCGTAATTTTTTAATAAATGTTTTTCTTGACCCAAATCGCTTTAAAAATAATTATTTACCTTATTTAAACCATTTTTGTAATTGGAAGTATGCATCTAGGACTACCGGTTGCGAAAATAAAGGTCGGTCAGGTTATACGTGGACACACTGTATGTGTTTGCTTGTCTTTCCGCGATGCCTAGGAAAATCTGTCGCAATTAGTGATCTGAAAATTCAGACGCAGATAGCCTAAGGTAGATCCTGATACACCTGTGATACGTGTAAACTGTAATATTATAAACTTTGAGCACGTTCACGAGAATAATGATTGATATCTCTGATTTCTGTATTTTATTTTCGTTTTCCAAATCAAAATCGAATTCCTGGCAGATCTAGTGTTGGTAGATAACTGAATGTAAACTTCACGTGAAATAGTGCAAAAATTTCCCAAGTGTTTCCCCAAAGATGTTAATAGTCCCCAAACATTTCCCCAAGAAGTACTTGTCCTAATAAAAACTCCCCAAAATCGGGACAAAATCCCCAATCTGGCAACACTGAGTCATACATTCAATAAAAGTGAATAAATAATCGTCTGCGGAGAAAGATATTTTACTAGCAATATTTCTGAGTTAAAGTCAGAGGATGTCTATAGGGGAGAGTAGCAATATTTGGGCGGCCACTTTAAATGGACCGTTGCCATTCTGCCGCTAATTATAGGAAGAGACTCCATCTACTGCTGAAATCCTACTCATCAGAATGACTTTACTCATGATTAGAAGAAGCAGTCGCCTATCCCGTGCTGTTTTCAGACAATTTAAAAAAAACAAAAAACCTAAAGTTAGCTGTTTTGATCTAATTTGTTCCTACTAAACGTAAGTGAATATTTTAAAACTTAGGTAAGTTGTTATGTTTTCATGTAAATATATGAATTCATCTGTTTATTGCACTTATTTTTCAGGTGGATTTGTTTGATTTCATTTTTGTTCTTAGTCTTGACATTAACAGATTTAAAAAATGGCGCAGTTGCCGTAATTGGGCCAATTTAAGTTGCTTAAATTGGACCAGATATGCGATCATAAATTTGAAAAGTAAGTAATCACTTTCGAGGACAGTACGCTTTGTACACTATTTTATAATGGATTACTATCTCCATGCAAGTATTTTTTTTTTTTTTTTTGTATAACTGGATTAAATTTTTATATAGATTCGGCCTATATAAACATAAAAATATTTTTAAATGTCTATGCAATAAATTTTGTTTGCAATGTCTTTTATCTTGTATGTAATTGAGTTTATTTTCTTTGAATTCTTTATTCCTACGGCATATTTGAATTACAGAGTTGAATTCAAACATTTTCCTCCTACAGGATATTTGTGATGGAAGGCTTTTTACAGTTCTGGAGGGTGAAATTATACCTTTTTGCCTTTAAAGGCATAAAATCTCAAACCTTAATGAAAATATTGAAAAAGACATAGATAAACTGTCTGGAAGAAAAACACCCGTGTCAGCAAAAGCTGTTAAAGATATAAGGGAAAAAAGCAGACAGTAAGAAATGGCGGATCTAGGGGGGGGGGGGGGAGGGGGCGATCGCCTCCCCCTTGGGCAAATAAAGGGTTTGGAAAACGGCATTATGCATCCTCACGGGAAATGACTTGGGGCGAAGTTCGGTCTCGGCGCCACCCGACCCGGGTCGTGCTAGTTTAAATCCACGAGGCTCGGCCTGGGTAAAGTCTTTTCTCTTTTAGAGCCGTACCCTGATCTTAAATTTTTCTAAAAATTGGGGTCCGGCCAGACTTCTTTTTCTTCCAGGTCGAGCCTGGCCTGGACTTTATTCTTCCTAGAGATCTGCACTGATCAAAATTTCCAGGTCGGGGCTCGTCCCGGAATAAAAAGCTACACGTTCGGTCCGTGTCAGCCCATATGATAAACAGTATTGACCCGATCCTGACCCATGCACTTCTCTAGGTCATTAGGTCCGTGCACTAAATTCTTTTTCCCGAGGCCAAGGTGGTCTGGCATCTTACTTATTTGTTATTCGTAAAAATTATATTTATGTTGTATATTTGTTTAGCAAAATCTTTAAAATATTAATTTGATTTGATAAGTTACAGAGATGCATTTTTAAAAATCTACTTTTTTTCTTTGTAGAGCTTTAAAATCGTGATTCTCTTTTATCATCCGTTTCTTTCATTCTAAACTGATTTCTTACTGGATTTTCATTTGAATGTATTTGTCTAATTAATGATATTTACGTAGTGTTTATGTACATAATTGCCTAAATATTCATTTATATTGATGTTTTTCTGTATTTATGAATTTCGAACATAATTTAAAATAAAATATGAGCATAAGTAAGTGTGCTTTATGAATAAATTTAATTGCAAAATGCAGGCTGGGCTGGAGTCGATTTTTTAGCTTTTATACCGGGCCGGGCCAGTAATTTATTTCTGTGGGTTGGACCTGGAAATTTCAGTTAGTTTTATTCAGTTAGTTTAATTTTTAGGTTATTTCAGTCAGTTAAACCTCTAACTGACATATCGAAGCCAGCTTTATTTTTTTTAAATGCTTCTTTCAGCCATCATCTCATAGCTACTGAATATATACCGGGTGTCCTAAAATGGACTGACTGATTTTAAATACAATTCAATAACGTGTAAATGGTGACAGGTATTAAAAAAAAAAAATACTTGAATGAGGGTTATGTAAGATCTCAGGAGCAGGGGTGATTCTGTTCCGAATTTTCAGAAAATTTAACCCTCTCGCTTCGCATTCCGCGATTTCCACGGTCAACGTAAAAGTGGCAAAATTTGCGTAAGCTGCAATTTCCTCAGCAGCAAATGTTTTTTTTACGATCTAATTCTAGTTAAGAAAGAAACTCTTTCACAAAGATTTTGGACATATTTGAACTCTAAAATATATGCAAATTTGAAATGTGTAATAAAATAAAAGCGCAACTTTTTAACCTATTTTCATAATTATATATATATACCCAGCGAGAGGGTTAAGGCATTCGGTTACAAAAAAAAAAAAAAAAAAAAAAAAAAAAAAAAAATCATCAATTCGAAAATTCGGACATGAAAATAATCGCGAATGTTGACAAATGGTCGCCACAAAAAAAATCTTTCGTCAATCGTTCGCAGAAAACAACTTCAATTTCGCCAAAGAATCGCGGAAAAAACGCAAATTTGGTCAAAGGGCCACGGAAAAACGCAGAATTTTTCATGTGATCACGGAAAACGCGAATTTCATCAAAGAACCTCGGAGAAAACGCGAATTTTGTCAAAGGACCGCGAAAAAAACGCGAATTTTGTCACAGGATCGCGAAAAAATGCAAATTTTATCAAATAATCGCAAAAGAAACGCGAATTACATAAAAGGGTCGCAAAAGAAACGCAAATGTCGTGAAAAGGTCGTGAAAAAACTCTAATTTTGTCAAAGGATTTCGGAGAAAACCGAATTTCTTCAAAGAATCGCAGAAAAAAGTTAATTTCTTCAAAGAATCGCGTAAAAAGTGAATTTCATCAATGAATCGCTTACAAACGCGAATTTCGTCAAAGGGTCGCTGAAAAAATGTGATTTTCGTCAAAGGATCGCAGAAAAAACGCAAATTTTGTTAAAGGGTCGTGGTAAAAAGACGCAATATTTATCAAAGGGATGCAAAATTACACTAATTTCGTTAAAAGGTTGCAGAACAAACGTAAATTTCGTCAAAGGGCAATAGAAGAAATGCGAATTTTATCAAAGAGTCGTGGGAAAAATACAGTGGTCTCTTTAGAAAATAGCACACATACATACACCTATGTTTATTATTATAGGTATAGTTTTTAGTCTGAAATAATATGCTGAACTAACTTTTGAAGAAAACGGGTTAACCCAAACCCAGCTTGCAGGAATCTACACTCAGCCTGAAATTGACCCAAATCGAAAACAGCTAACCCGACTTGCAACCAAAATAATTAGTGCCAGGAAGGAATTCCCCCCCCCCCACCCCTGCTGTAACATTTCAGAAAATCTGCTTTGAATTTCAGAATTTTTTTTTTTTTTTTACTGAGAATCACCCCTGATCATGAGTTCTTTTTTTTTTTACTGCGATTGTTAATTTTAGTTTAAAATAGAAATGACAGATGACGTTGCAAGCAATAGGCGCTACATCGGTGACCGACCTAACGACTATTGTTTGCAGCGCCATCTATCGCTGCTATTGTAAAGTAAAATCGAGAATCGTAGTAAAAAAATCTCCTGACACTTTACATAACCCTCCTGCAACATTTTTTTAAATTGCTGTCACAATTTGCAAGTTACTGAATTTTAAAATCAGTCAGTTCATTTTAGGACACCCGGTATGTTTTTTAATAAGTTTCAAAGCATTCTTTACTGAATTACAACTCATCTTAGATATAAAAAAACAAGCAGTGTTATACCAAATTAGTATTTTTTACATAATCCTGAAGATTAAAAAGTATTATTAAATGATTGTTTGGGCGTGTTCGTTATGGAGCTTTTACTGTATAGTTTTTATCTACAAAAATAGTTAGACTTTCTTTTCAAAATTCGGGTCGGCCCGAACCCTTCTCACAAGAGTGAAAACCCAATCTGAAACTGACCTAAACTCGAAATAATGTATGTCAATCTGCCCCAAATCCAGTGCTCTAGAGCGCAGCTAAAAAGTAGTAGTCAACCCGACCCGCAGCAGAAATGTAGAAGTCAACCGGGCACAAACCCAACGCGCTAGAGCGTAGCTAAAAAGTACAAGTCAACCCGACCCGCAGCAGAAAATTAGAAGTCAATCGGACCCAAACACAACGCGCTAGGGCAGCTAAAAAGTGCTAGTCAACCCGACCCGCAGCAGAAAATTATAAGTCAACCGGACCCAAACACAACGCGCTAGCGCAGCTAAAATGTACAAGTCAATCCGACTCGTAGCAAAAAAGTAGAAGTCAACCGGACCCAAACACAACGCGCTAGCGCAGCTAAAAAGTGCAAGTCAACCCGACCCGCAGCAGAAAATTACAAGTCAACCAGACCCAAAACCGGCCCGCAGAAAAAAAGTAGATGTTAACCCGAAGCGCATCAAAAGCAGATGTCAACCGGACCCAAACGTGACCCACAGCAAAAAAGCATAATCAACCGGACCTAAACCCGACCCGCGTATCAAATTGGAATCTTCATATTTCTAAAATCGCCCCCCCCCTTGAGGACTCTCCAGATCCGCCCTTGACAGTAAGTTTTGAAGAAATTTACCTGCAACAATGCTGCAGCTACAAATCCTCCCCAAAAGCAAAAACATCATTAGAAATGTTATTTCTTTTGCTACGTTCAGTTAAATCAAAGTAGAGAGGGAGCCAAAAAACACTTGTATTAACATCATCGCTATTTAAACTAAACCTTGAAATGAAAAAAAAAAAAGATGAAAAAGAAGATTTCACAGAACAAAAGCAATTGGAACATAGAGTTTTAAAAATAGGCGTAATGCAATTAGCAAGAAAATGATGGGAGAGAAGAACTACAAACATAATGTAAAGAAAACTTCTGTTGCAAAAAAAAAGTCTGATAATTCAGAATCTAAAAAGAAAAATCTAGATAGTGATGATTGATTTTGCCTAATTTGTAAGAAAAATAAAATAGCAGAAATGATTCAGTGTTCAGATTGCCATATACGGTTCCATGGTGTGTGCGCTGAAAAACAAAACAATAAACAAAATTCATGTATAAGCTTTGCATCACTCCTTACATGATATTCAAGTAACTGACAATTAGTTTCATAATTTATATTCTTAATTACTGATAAGTTTGATTTATATTTTTAATAAATTTTGATTTAAAACAATTACTCTTATTTTCAGATATTTGATTTCATTATATTTCATTGCTGTTATTTAGTTTCATTGTTTCATTAATCGCAAACTTTGCTTTTAATAAAATTAGTTACATTCCCTAGTCATTAAGACAACCTGATATTATTTGGTCCAATTTAGGAGACTGGGGGTCCAACTTAGGCGACCAGTTGCTGAATTTGGACCACTTTTAACAAATTTTTCAAATTAAAATAAAATTTAAGATTTTCAAAAAGAAATTGATCTAAATTTTTATTTTGTTAGTAGAGGAATAGATTGACTCTGTGTAATGATCTTTTGCAGATATTCCAAAAATTAGGTGAGTTACACTTGAAAATATGCGAAGTGGTCCAAATTCGGCTACTGTCCCCTATTTATGAAATAGGCTATATTACATTTAAAAAAATCATAGTTTTTACATATTTTCTAATTCTTTTTACAATACATCCGAATAAACCAATTAAAAAAATGTATTTGAATTATTTCTGAAAATACCTGAAAGATATTTTTGCTTGGGATGCCATTTTTTATCTTTGTCTATATTTTCGGGATATTGCATTCACATTATATTACTAGTTTTAAATTTAAACAGCTTAGTTTAAAAAATCTTGTTTTTGTATATTAGTTATTTATTGACATAAACCAAATAGAAATGATTTTTTTTTAAACAAAATACGATACTTATGACATGTTATCGAGAAATGAAATAATTCCTTAAAATTTCATTAACATATTATTTATGATAAGTTTTAATAAAAACAAAGTATATTGGATATATCAAACATCACTTTAACAATCTAGATTTTTTAAAATACCTTTATGATAACAAGTAAATATTTACTTTCAATTAAACTTTTTATTATACGTGCGAATTTCAAGTGCTGTTCATGTAGAAATAAATTTTTAATAAAAGGGATTTTATATGATACCTATAATTATGCAAAAATAAAATATTTTGTTTGACCTTTCTCAGAAATCATTTTTTGAAAATCGAAATTTATTAAAAACATTCCTCCCCAAATATAAAAATTGCTTTCAATTTTAAATACCACTTATTTATAACGGTGATAATTTCAATAAATAATTAAAATACAAATTTAATCATTCTTTTCTGTATTAAATGCTCTTCACAATTTTTATTAAGTTAATTTTTTATAAATCTAAATTTTAAAATATATTTTTTTTTAATATTTAAAAATAGTTATCATAACCTCTTTCTATTACTTGTCAATTGAAACTTGAAGGAGAAAGTTATTTTGTTAGTGCCGCGAAGTCAATATATGAGAAGTAAAATATTTTTAAGCAATGTAGTAAACAAAACGTTTTTTATTCATTTTATGCTAAAACTAGCTCGAATATTTTAAGCTAACCATATTTTAAGTTTATAAAAGATCTCTTTCTATTAATAATCAAGAAGGTGGCATAAAAACCACTTGTACATAAAGAGTCTCTTAGCGCATCTTCGGTTACTTTAATAATTTTACTTTCATTGCTATATGTGTTTTTGTTAGTTGTGTATAAATACTCAATATGTAAGCAAAATAAAACTAAGTTATCATTTACTTTTTTAATCATGTTTCTGTACTACCTTCACCATTGAATACGACTATTTCTTCATAGTTAAAAAAATTAGAAGAAACATAAAGATAAACAAGAAAGGCCTTTTGTTCAATTCATATAGTTTTTGTTTTTCAAAAAGTGGACTTTTCAGTCAGACGCACCCGCAATATCTCGAGTGCAGTATAATTCACAGCATTTTCTCTATATTTTTTTCCGCTTTCACGGAAAGATTCAGCGGTCACGTTTTCATTTCATTTACTAAATCGATTAATGCATGTTGAATAAACATAAAACTTAACTTACGCGTATAGAACTAAATAGTATTAGCTCTTAAAATCAGTAAATAAAACTCACATTTAAATGTTACTGAACTGTAAAATATTTGTAAAATACAGGAGAAATTTAGGTCACGATCTCAAATAGTAATATTACGTTAACTTTTCTTTTATTAGTTCTTTAGCACTAAAACTCAATAAATAATGATTACAGAATATATTTATGCTACAAAATATCTTTTTTTGGTGTTTTACATTATTCTAAAATGTCATATAATGCTATATTTTATGGATAAAGAATAAGGCAATATATATCAAAATTAAGTAATATCAAGCAAGGAAGCAAAAGTGGAAAAAGAAAAGAAGCGGAATAAAATTTATTGCATGTAATGGACAATTAGCTCTTGATTTAGTATAATATCTATGTAACATAGCAAGACACATATGTGAGCACACACACATACATACATACATTATATATATATATATTTATATTATAATATTTTCCCAAAAATATAAACACAGGCATAAAACAGCACTCGCAAAAAATTTAGAATAATATGAAAATTGTCCTTTTGTAATAAACAAGTTAACTTTAAGGCATATCAGCGAATATTAAAGCACTATGTCATATCCATTTTATTATATATTATTTCGTAAAATGTATTCTATGTTTGTTTCTATATTTTTCGGACAAGATATGTATATGTTGGACGCAAATCACGACACTGCATTTAAGCAATTCGTGGTCATTACTTGATTGCCAAAGTTTTTGTATACCGTTGATCAGACATGGAAATCATTATACAGCTAATGAATTAATGCTATCACATTCCAAAGATCACATATTCAATGACGTAGGAGAAGAACTTGTACTTATTTGCAATTGTGTCGTCTAGTTGCAAAACAGGCCATCTCCAAAAAATAAAATTTTTGGGAAAAGCTGATTTTTTGCCACATTTAGCCAAATAAAGTTTGGAACCAAAACTCTTCAGTTTTATAGTCATAAGGACAGTATATTTGAAAACACGAAATAAGGTGGCAGGGGCACATGAAGGGAAGGGGTTATTTAAGTTTTTGTTTTGGATATGGATGCCTTTGCAACTTACTTTGGAGTTGGCCGGTTTTGCAGCAAACTAGAAATTAATTTTTGCTAAATTTAATCTGACATTGGGTTTTTAGGAGTAGCAAATGTACAAAAATGTTTTCCACTAAATGTTATTTAACAAAAAGAACTTTCTTTGTAATAAACAAGTTAACTTTAAGGCATATCAGCGAATATTAAAGCACTATGTCATATCCATTTTATTCTATATTATATCGTAAAATGTATTCTATGTTTGCTTCTATATTTTTCGGACAAGATATGTATATGTTGGACGCAAATCACGACACTGCATTTAAGCAATTCGTGGTCATTACTTGATTGCCAAAGTTTTTGTATACCGCTGAGCAGACATGGAAATCATTATACAGCTAATGAATTAATGCTATCACATTCCAAAGATCACATATTCAATGACGTAGGAAAAGAACTTGTACTTATTTGCAATTGTGTCGTCTAATTGCAAAACAGGCCATCTCCAAAAAATAAAATTTTTGGGAAAAGCTGATTTTTTGCCACACTTAGCCAAATAAAGTTTGGAACAAAAACTCTTCAGTTTTACAGTCATAAGGACAGTATATTTGAAAACACGAAATAAGGTGACAGGGGCACATGAAGGGAAGGGGTTATTTAAGTTTTTGTTTTGGATTTGGCCGCCTTTGCAACTTACTTTGGAGTTGGCCGGTTTTGCAGCAAACTAGAAATTATTTTTTGCTAAATTTAATCTGACATTGGCTTTTTAGGGGTAGCAAATACACAAAAATGTTTTGTTCCACTTAATGTTATTTAACAAAAAGAACTTTAGGAAAGTTATTAATGTAAAACGACTTTTACACAGTTACTTATGGTTAAAATTGACTAACCGTTAAAACTAACTGACTAGCTGTTAAAACCGACTTAAATGTCACTAAACAAATTATTTAAATGACATGATATTATTTTAAATAAAATTATTAAATTTAAAAAACATAAACAAAAATCGTACTATGTACATGACACGCAATTTCAAACTTTAGTAGTCTCATCGTTTTCGGCAATCTCGCAAATTTCGTCATGATCCATGCACCTTTTTCTTCATCATCTCTGCTTTCTGATTCTTGAGCAGCTGATGTCAATATATTTTTGTAAAAAAAAAAAATAAACGTTTGTCAGAATCCCAATTTGGTCCGAAATGTTTTGTCAGTAAGTTTTGGATAAACCGAAGTTTTAGAGGCTTCACCACGGTATCCGGAGCCACGTCCTCAAGCTTGCTGTTCATAATATTTCACTTACTCTTGACAACAGACTTTCTGACTTCTACCTCAGATTTGAAGAAGACCTCCTCTTGCACCAACGCCTTATTTTTATACTTTGTTATGAATTTTTTTTTTCGTAGGAGCAAATTTGAAATGCCACTGTGCAGGTGGTTTGGGGAAGAAATTGCAGGTTTTCTCCAATCACGGTCGGTGTAATCTCTTCCCGGCTTGAAAACTGCTCCATGTTCAGATAAAATTTCTTTATACTTTACGGGCTGAACTAAGGACTCGATTTTCTTCAATCTCCTTTCAATATGAGCTAAAACACTGTCTGGAGGGATAAAAGAAAACTGAATCAACGGAGGCAAGTTATTAGATTAATAACATATTATGTTATCATGATGATTAATTAATCAAAATATGCTAACTATGATGCTATTATGTTATGAATTAATTATGTATTATATTATCACCAGGGGGAATTACCCATAAGGTCAACTTAGGTCATGGCCTAGGGACGTACGTTGGGTAGGGTTTGCAAAATTAAGAACTTTAATGTATTTAAATTTAATGAAATAAGGACAATTTAAAATTTTAACGAAAAGTGTTAAGTAAAAAATGAATTTGCAATAATTACATTTAAAACATTTTTTTTTTACTTTTCTATACACCAACACAAAATTCTCTCAGATTTTAAGTGCAACAAAAGCCCGTTCATTCCGAATCTACAATCCTCAAAATACTAAAATTTATAAAACAATATTTAAATGGATTATTAATTAATTAAATAGATTAAAAATTTCATAAATTTATCAGAGAAAATTCACTTACAGTTTTATGAAGGGGGGGGGGGGGGAGGAGGGCGCAGAAAAGTATTTTGGCCTAGGCGTCAAAAAGGATAAACCGCCCCTGGTTATCAAAAGGTGTACATTACTTTTGAATTTTGGCTTTTCTCCTTTTCCATATCGTAGGCCTACTTTGCCGCTTCCTTGGTTGATTAGTAGACATTTCTTCCACAAAGTTTTCCATAGTCGAAGAAAACACGAAGCTAAATTATTACAAAATTTGTATGCATCAAAAGAGAGCAGTCACAGGCAAGAGAAAACACGATAACGTTAATCTAATCAACAAGTGAGAGGTTATTGTGGGGTCGAGCAGAAGCGTCATCTAGCAGATATGGAGATGGCTGGTTTTGAAACTCACCGGCTGAAGGATTTGGCCGGTTTTGCAGCACATCGTGATTTTCAAACGCATATAACACAAGGATTGACCGGTTTTGGCATGGTTTATCGTTTCCAGATGGTAGAAACATTTACTTAGAGCTGAAAAAACTGAAAAGACACATTTTCCATTTTTGAGGAGTTGGCCGGTTTTGCAAATAGACGGCACAATTGTTGTCTCAGATTGCATAATCAAAAACAGCAGCGTATAGACACTTAAATGAGCGAGCTTAATTAGTAATATTGCACTCATTACCAGAACAGAGAGGAGCTAATCAAAAATAACAATGGCAAACTTCGAAAATACTGTATGCAATCGAACAGTTTGAGAACAACTTCTTTATTGACATATTCGTGTCTCAAGAATGGAGTGTTCTGAAATTACTCAACAGGACATTTTTGAAACATGTTTGGGGCGAAATTCTATAAAATTAGAAGTCATTCTCCTGGTGCCAGACGATTTTTTTCCTGATGATATCTCTCAAAAAGTTATATCCGAGCTAGAGTCTGAATGTTTTATAGCAAGTACGTAGGGCACAAATAACTGCATTAGGACAAAACGAACATTCAATGTGAAAACTAATTTCAGTGGATGCATCAATATTATATATATGAAATTACAAGGCGCAAAAAAATGACGATGTAAAGATAAGTAACTCGATCGACCGATAAATAGATAAAAGTGGTAGTTTTGGATATTGATATCCCATGTATTGAAAAATGAGCGTCATTGAAGAATGCTGAACTCATTACACAATTGAGAAAATATTTAAAAAAAAAAAGTACCAAAAGAAAATTTTGCAAATTCGCATCGTTGCTGCGCATGTTCCCAAAGAGTAAAATAATGATAAGATATAATGACCGCAAATCATACATATGTATATATATATATATATATATATATATATATATATATATATATATACGCATTACTGTAGCATTTACCATGTAGAATGGATGATTCAGATACTACCATTATTAATCCTAAAAACATCGTAAGAACTGCAACTACTTGTGAAACAGTCACAATTTTAAAGTACACGCAATATAAGTTTCTGTGACAATGTCATGAGATTCACCCCCCACAGAGGGCTTTCTTTTAATTCGCTATGAATTGAGTAATCGACTTTTTTTAGTGCATTTGTCAAGTGGTACATAAAATCAAAAGTATGCTCCGCGGACATAGTTTACCTTAAATGCAAATTAGACTACCTCAATGAATTTTTTATAAAGAATAATCGATCAAGTGCGAGTTTTACTCTCGTACAAAGGGTTCCGTACAATAATTTTTTCATTACAAAAAAAACTTTGCGAAAAGAATAAGAAGACTTTGTAAAAAAAACTTGAAATTGTTTTATTAATTATTTTTCAATAATTGCCTTCTATTAATTTAATTCATTTGCAATGAAGAGTGTTGACTTTTGATTCTTAACTCAAACACAGATTTTGCACAGAGTTGGCGAAGTCTCAAGGGCGCTTTTAAAGGAGGTTGTAAATATGATAGGCCTCCTTGTATGTGCCCCTTTTTTCTAGATAGGATTTTAATTGATATATCGTCTACCTACATTTTTATTCGAAATTCATTATAAAAAACAAAAAATCCCTGCCGGCCCGGCCTACAGGCGGAGGTAGATTTCGAAGTTAAGTATACTAATTTCACAAACAAAAAACAAATCATGATTAGAGATAAACCCACTTTAACAATTTTATCTGGCCGCTTTTGACGAGTTTTTATTTCATTTTTTTATAATAACTGGTTTTATCAGAATCATGTTAAGGCAGTATTCAAAAAAATACTTTTCCATGCTCAACAACTCGAAATTTTCTGGCATAACTCCAAATTCATTTTTAATAGGAAAAACATGAAACTTGTTGACGTGATTTTCGAAGAGATTTATAAGCGACCTGCGGTTTTAATTTTCGTTCAATTAATTAAAACTTGATATATAAACAATTATTTTCTCAGTAAGACAATATTTTTCGTTTCTAACACAATCCCTTCGGGAAATTCCGTTCAAAATGCCCACTGTGACATCATTTTTTGAAATATATTCTGCCTCTGTCAAAAAATCGATCATTACGGTACATTATATAGTTTCTGAATAAGCGAATCTACCAATTGGATGCGTTTGAGAGCAAAAATGAATTTAAAAATGAGTCAGAAAATAAGCAGTTTGGATTTGAATACTCCCTTAATACTGAGTATTAATGATGTGAATTATCACATTGCTACAAAGCGTAAACCAACTTAGTGAAAAATGTCCAAGCCGGGAATCGAACCCGGGTCCCTGGAATAGATTTCCAGTGCTCTACCATTAAACCATAAGGACGATGTCCAGCTTGGCATTTCTCACTTACATAAGTCGGTAAGGCTGCTACTGCAGCACAAGATGGAGAAGTCTTCATGAGCACACATTCTAGCGGCGTAACATGAGACGCAAATAAACCGAGCATCGGTGAATATACAATTTTAATTAATTTTTCAACTACATTCCAGCAGTGAAATTACGCTTGAAATTATTGAATATTAATGATGTGAATTATCACATTGCTACAAAGCGTAAACCAACTTAGTAGCAGCCTTACCGACTTATATAAGTGAGAAATGCCAAGCTGGACATCGTCCTTGTGGTTTAATGGTAGAGCACTAAGATCTATTCCAGGGACCCGAGTTCGATTCCCGGCTTGGACATTTTTCACTAAGTTGGTTTACGCTTTGTAGCAATGTGATAATTCACATCATTAATATTCAATAATTTCAAGCGTAATTTCACTGCTGGAATGTAGTTAAAAAATTAATTAAAATTGTATATTCACCGATGCTGGGTTTATTTGCGTCTCATGTTACGCCGCTAGAATGTGTGCTCATGAAGACTTCTCCATCTTGTGCTGCAGTAGCAGCCTTACCGACTTATATAAGTGAGAAATGCCAAGCTGGACATCGTCCTTATGGTGTAATGGTAGAGCACTGGAGATCTATTCCAGGGACCCGGGTTCGATTCCCGGCTTGGACATTTTTCACTAAGTTGGTTTACGCTTTGTAGCAATGTGATAATTCACTTCAATAATTTCAAGCGTAATTTCACTGCTGGAATGTAGTTGAAAAATTAATTAAAACTCCCTTAATACGATGATTTTTCCAACACAATCCGCTTCGGGAAATTCGGTTCAGAAGGCCCACTTTGACAGCATGTTTTAAAATATATTCTGCCTCTATCAAAAAATTGAGCATTACGGTACATTATATATTTCTGAGTCAGAAAAGGTACCAATTGGAATCCTTTGAGAGTAAAAATGAATTGTAAAATGAGTCAGAAAATAAGCAGTTTGGATTTGAATACACCCTTACTAAGATGATTTTTTTTCTTCAACTGCTATGTATTTTTAATTTGTTTTTGCTGTAAGGATTGGTCCTATCCAAAACTTGTCTATATAGATGTTGTAGACAATATTAAGAAGATATATGATAAATTCATGGGGATTTTATATCTTTTGAATTGACGGAGTTATGGATTTGTTTCTTCTTCAAACGCCCTTTTTGTTTTCGTTTTTAATTTTTTTTTGCGATACGAATTGATCCTATCAAAAACTTGTGAATATAAAAGTTGTAGATAATGTTAAGGAGATTCATGATAAAATTAATTGGATTTGATATCTTGAGAATTGACGAAGTTATGAATTTTTTTCTCCCCAAAACCCTATTTTTGCGCCCTTTGAGCCCATTTTTAACTTTATCAAAAATATGTGTTACATAAATTTTTGGCCCTATTTTTAGAAGTAATAAAAACTTTAAACTGATTCGATATGTACAAAATTTAAGAAGTTATGGGGTTTTTTCGGTTTTCACAAAACCCCTCCTATTTCCATCCCCTTGGTCCGATTTTGCCCATTAACGAACTTGACCGAGATTTTATGCCCCTTGATTTTAAGTATCAGTTTGGAAGAGATTGGTGCAGAATTGTGGAAGTTATCGTGTCCAGAAGAAAGTGATATATATAGATAGATGATAAGTGATATATATAGATAGATATATAAAGTTTTTTACTGAGGATGGTTTTGGGCTCTAGGGAGTCATGAACGGTGTAGATCTGCAAAATTTTTTCAGAAATTCCAACATAGGAACTACGCCAATAGGTAGTATTTCATACGAAATCTACCTAATTCATTATTTGAAACCATCCTTGTTTGATTCCACGTCGATAGTTATCTGAAATGCCCCTCAATTTCCCTATTGCGAAGCGCGCGTAAAGTAAAATTTATGTATAACGAAAAATGCGATATTCTCAAATTTATGTGCCCTAGGATAATCGCTATAGTTTCATACAATATTTAAATAATCTCTAGTTGCCCCTAATTTTTTCATAATTTTAATTAGTTTAATCAGTTTATTCTGAAAGGGGGGGGGGGGTGCATATTTTTTCAGCTCATTTCCGACGATATCTTTGAAAATATAATACCGAAATTTAAACCGAATATATTTTAGAGTTCGATATTACGACGAATTATTCGAACGATTCTCCACACGATATATATATATATATATATATATATATATATATATATATACATATATATATAAATTCAAGTAACTTAATCAGCCCCCATAAATATTTCTAAAAGGCTAATAATCAATAAATATCATGATCAATAGCATTTATAGCGCTGTCGTGTTTGAACTTTCCACGTTCCATGATTTTCCAAATAAATGGCCGTGACAGACGGACAGGCAGACACATGAATGATCTTATAATGGTTCCGTTTTTAATTTTTAAGTATCGAACCTTAAAAAAGAATAAAAGTAACCTTTTGTGACATGGTCGGTCATAAGCGGTGAACAATGACTCCAAGAATCGTGGATTTGTATAAGTTTTGAATCAAGAATAAAATGCCTTTCTTAACATTTAAAAGTAATACACCACATTTTTTCAAAAGGATCCCTTTAAAGAGAAAACTTGAGTTTGAAAAAGTGTTCTTTTTTTAATTGTCTGGTGTGAAATCGCTGCATAATTTTCATTTGCGGTAGTTTTCGAAACGGTAAAAAAATCTTTATTTATTCAGACGTTTGGAATAGAGTTACTGAGTTTAATCGTAATAAATATACATAAAAATTTCTATTTTGTTTTAAATAAAGAAAGTCTGCTTAATATTATAACAAAATCGCAATTTGTAGTTCTTTTATATTCTGGAATAAAAAGAATAAATACGATAAAAAATATCAATTAAAGAGAAAATTGTTACTAACGCCAGCAAAGCCTTCGGCAAAAAGAAAATTGACTGGCCAAATGAAGTCAAATTTATGCTGTTTTCTTTTTGAATACATCTTTCACGGCATTTACATTTAAGAAAATTCTTTTATTTAAGAAAAAAAGTAGTTGTTCTTTTTTACGTTAAATCTACAAGATATTTATATATTTTTTGAAATGTATTTGTTGCGTTATTTTGTTTGAAAAAAAATAGAGGATTAAAAAATACATTTCAACAAGTTACCCCTATATTATATGAATTAGTTATAAAAAATTCTATAGATCTCAATCGAATAAAAGTTATTTTAGGACAACGATAATCAACATCTTAAACTGTGTTAGGTATGTTAATATTGCTTAAGCTAATTTCTTTTTATAGCGTACAAACCTAACGTACATAAAAAGGGTTTAACATTTCCTAAAAACTTAGAAAAGAAAAAGAAAACGTCCAGAGAATTATGAATGATTAGATTAGCTTAGATTAGCTTCTTAAAAATTATATTAGAAGTTTGTGATTGATAAACTAAAGCCTCCAATTAACGGACACCTCAAGAGCGTAGAATTTATCCGCTATTCGAAGGTGTCTTCTGTTTGAAAAACATCATAGATTCACAAAATCGCTAAGAAATCATTAACGTCTCATTGTCTTTTATCTGTCCAAAAATCTCAATTATACAAATCAATTATACAAATAATCAGAAATTAAAATTATTTTTTAAGCAATAAAATTAAAACTAAAACTAAACAGCATATACATTTTTTTTTTACTTTTTTATATTTATTTTCTTACGAAAATATTTTTACAAAAGTTTGCTTTTCCTTTTGGATTACATGCATTTTTTTTCCATGTGAAGTTTTTACACTGTCAGTGGTTTTAATCCTTCTGAATCATCTTTTTTTTTTAACAAAAAATTATGTAACTGCTGACTATATTTTGCAGCTTTTTGGAAATTCTAGATATTGCAGGAAACATCTATAGTTCCAGTATCTTATTCATTATCCCTGACTTTTGTCGCAGATTCTGAATTAATATAATTGCATACATTTGATTATTCTTCAGTAGGAAACTCATTATCAATGTTAATGAAATTTTTGACAGTTTTATCACTGCCGATACATTTCATTACTTCACTTATTTCGTTTAATTCTTCATACAAAACTACATACCCTTCATATAAAATACAGGGCGCCACTGGTGACTATTTTTAAATTTTATTCGCACCATTATATTTAAAAAATAAATTTTGTCGTATGGTTGGTTCTCTTGCACATATTCACAAAGCGCACGAGAAATATTTTTCCTTTGACAAAGTGGAACGAGGAAGAATTAAAAAATAATCGCCAGTGGCAGACCTGTAGGGAGACCGGGGGAATGGCGCCACTCGGGGTTATGCCACCACCCCGTCTAGTTTAAAAACTAACGGCAGTTTTGAGATAGTGATGGCGTTTGCACGATAGCGGCCAACAATAGAAACAGTGCCTAGAGTGAGAATGGTTTTGTTGTACGTCGTTCGCTTGTTCTAGTGAAAAATTTAGTTTTCATCTAGTTGCTTCTTATTTTGGAGCTTCAAATGAGTAGAGGTAAGCATCTTTTATTGAAACATTAGGTACTTAAGATAATATTACCCGTAATCTACATGCAATCGCCGACATTTTGATGCAATTTGTTGAACAAGTTCGGTTCTTCTTTCGGCTTTGCTGGGGGATTTCCGCTATATTGTCCTCTCGGGCTAAGGCTGTCACCATGGCAAGGGGTGACTTTTCCAATTTGAGTTAAATTGTAAGTTTAGCATATTAATAAATCTAGCTTAAGGAACATTGTATTTATTCATTATTTTGATAAATTATTGCTTTCTAAACATTTTTAGTTGGTTATGTGTTTCCTAGTATCCATTTTATGTATTTACTAGGTCATTAAAGAGTGGCATCATTACCCCGATACAGTAGCGGAATTACCCCAGTATCCTGGGTAATCCAGGCACTGTGCAAAGGTTGAAAGAATTTTTTCTATGTGTGCTTACTTTACAGTTATGATTACGGTGAAATTTATACAGATACTAAAGGTAATGATTAAGCTTTAGAATTTTTACTATTAAAAAATAAACATTTTTTGACGTGAAAAAAATTAAATTCCCTTAAGGTGTCGCCGTTCTCCCGGTCTCCCCTATATAGTATGTATAAATAATACAGGGTGAATTATAAATTTCCATACAATTGGTTAAAGCGGTGACTAATTCCTTTTCATTTTTAGGAAACTGAATTTATTGAAAAGATATCCCACTAAGGAAGGAAGAACGGATTGACATTATTCTGTTGGCAGGGAGTAGTGAGACCCGTCATGTAACACGTACCATCAATGGAATGCACAGGAAACGCAGACAATCCATGACACTATGCTAAATTGATCAAGAAATTCAAAAGTACTCACATAATGAAATCGGATATGGGAGACCAAAGATGGCAACAGATGAAGATACGTCAACACAGGTTCTAACTCAGAAGTATTCAATAGAAGTAGAGTCCAACAGTCAGAACGGGTTAGAGCGAGTGTCATTGTGTGTCGAAATGGAAGGGAGACATAAAGAACATATTAGATGTAAATTTTCAACTGGGCGAAAAATGTCCGGACCAGGATTCGAACCAGGGATCTCCTGGCTGAAGCCGCCAGTGCTCTACCATCTGAGTTATCCTGGACAAATCTAGTGGAACTTTTTTACCCAGCTAACCTTGATGATTATAGCATCTGGCCTGAAACCTTGTTCAGCTCAACAGAATAAATATCAGGTAATGGAACTCCAGAAATCGCTGGATACGTAATTACACTTGATTAATTTTAACACAATTATTCCAATTGGTAAAAATAAATCATATTAGATGTAAATTTCCAACTGGGTGAAAAATTCCCGGACCAGGATTCGAACCAGGAATCTCCTGGCTGAAGCCGCCAGTGCTCTACCATCTGAGTTATCCCGGACAAATCTAGTGGAACTTTTTCACCCAGCTAACCTTAATGATTATTGTGTTACAATTAATTTGCATTGTCATACCCCAATTTTACAATGTCATTGAAAAAATGAAGTTTGGATTTGTTTTAATATCTAGATGCCCCCCTAATCAAATTTTATATACATCATTTAAAAGTAGACTTTATTTCCAATCGTTTGGTACCAGTAACTTTCATCTACGATAATTTGTTGAGGAATTAGTAGGGAGTGATTACTTTTTTTTCCACGACTGTACATAGTAAATATAAAACTTCACCGTTCTTCTTCAAAGAAAATGTGTAAAGTTTGATCCACATTCTTTGGCCCACTCTCGACAGAGTCCTTTTTCACACAATATCTTTTTTCAAATAAGTTTTCATTGTTATAACATAATGTTACTGCCTGTATCATTGATATTGCTCGAAAATTGTTTAAATGTGTTATTCAGGATTAGAAATATATGTTTATTTAGCAAAAGGTAATAATGTATTTGAATTGGGTTTTTTCATTTTAAGATCATAACAATATCGAAGTTTTTACGTATTTAATATATCAAATATAAAACAAAATATGTAAAAACTATGATACAAGTATAAACGTTTCATATAAAGACAAGAACGAAAAATGAAGTGTCACGCATAACACTTTACAACACTTCCAAAATACTTTAACAAAACTTCGCCGTTTAATAATCTGAATAAGATACCCAAGAAAACATTTTAAAAAACACATAGTTCATTTGAAAATCAGATTTCAGTAATTACTGTTGATAGCCAGGAAAGTACTTTAATTCTTTTGTGCAGCTCTGTACATGATTTATAGATTTGCAGAAATTTTGCATAGTATGATGAAATTTAGTATAGTAAGAAAACACATAACACTGTTAAACATTCACCTCAGCAATTTCTACTAATAGAAGGAAGCATAATTGAATTATTTTGACCAGCCCTGTATATTACCTATAGGTTTTTAAACACATCACACATTAAGTGGAAATTTAATTCAGGTATAACACGCTTAAAGCTACCGAAATCATACTTCCATAAAAAAAATCATCCATAGGCGGCCATATATGAGACATTCTCACAAAATTTTTAACTTTCAGGAATAAAAATCTGGTAAAATTAAATTTAATAAAATAACATTTTAAACTGATAGACGAATGCCTAAATGATTTAAAATAAAGAAAAAAAAAGCAATTTAACAAATTACAACGACCATTTGGAAAATGATATTTTTAAAGACTAAAATTTTAGACAAAAAATCGCACGGATTTGATCATACATTACGTACTCCATGAATTAAACATTAATAGTGTTATTACACGTAAAAATTGCAAGCGACAGAAATCGCCTGCGACTCGTACGTATTATCCACCTGAAACTTACGTATTATCCAAGCATTTCATTGGCTGTTCGGGAAAACGCTTTTCCATCGTCAGATTTCCAAGAAATCTGACGACCCATTTTAAGTGAAATTTCATTCTTAAACTTCTAAACATCCCACAATATTATTTTTAAACCGTCGTATAGAAAAAAAATTTACTTTTAAATACAATTTGTTTGAAAACTGTATCTTAATTTGTTTCTGAGTTATTAATTTTTTTTTTTTTGTAGTTTTTATTTTTATTTTTTTTTTTGTCATATTGGCAACAGAAGTACACACTTCTATTGAAAGTAAAGGGTAGTGTATAGAACAATCAGAAAACGAATAAAATGCGGATTAAACCAAAAAAAGGTTCAGATATGCTTTTGATTTCCTACCCTGACGAGGACAATAACCATTTTTCCAAATGGTTAAAAAACGGTCAGAAGCGAAAATTTTTTTTATTTAACTGAGGTTTAAGTTAAACTTGTGAGTTTAATTTTTCTTACCATTTTACCACTATAACTTTTTATTTTCTTCTAAATTTTTACTTGTAATGAATTTGCATAGTGCACACAGGAAATTCAAATAAGAAATAATAACAATGTAGTATTTTTAGTATAAAATTTTGTTATAACATTGTCTTAAATGGGTATTAAAGAATCGATGGTAAGGAAAGAAAATGGGACTGTATAGGGAAAAAAGGGACGGTAAGGGAAAAAAAAGGATGGGAAGGTAAGGTAAATTACCACCTATTTTTAGGCAAATCATGTTAAGACTAAGTGATAGCCACAATGTTTAACAGTTATATACATTGGATTAAATTTATAAAAAAATTACCTCGAAAAGTGCAAGAATAAACCTTGGGGACGGTAAGACTACCAATAAAATCAGGATGCATAAAATTGATATTTAAATACTGATTTAAATTCTGCGGTAAATTTCCTGTCAAAGAATTTTAGCCATTCTTTCTTTAGCATACATCTGTATAAGAAAAAAGTTGAAAAAAATTCTGTGACTGCATCTGAAGTGATTTTCTGTATAATTTAAGCAAGAGGAACGGTAAGGAATACAAAACCCAGTGACAGAATTTAAAAAAATAATAACAAACGTGAAAGTGTGTGCAGATTAATTTTTTGCTACATATTTATATAAAACAATAATCCCAGTTTCAGAAAAAAATTACATTGAATTACTTTTATTGAAACAATTTTTTGGATCCCCCAACATCGTCCAAAACTTATTTATCTCGTTAATACTGTTATACACTCATGCAATGGGATATTCCCCGGTATATGAAAAAAAAAAAAAAAAACCTCAAGAATATGTACTAAAATAAAAATTATTATTCAGGGACTTAAAAGTCAAAAGATTGTGAGAATTCCCCACATCACATTCTAATTCAAGAATCTTTTAGTAAACCTTCAGCGATGTATATCAATTTCACAATGCAACATAATTAAAGGCGAACAGTTTTTTCCCGAAGACCAGTACATAAACGAACTGATGTGACCCTGTAAGTCAATGATAAATGCTTTGCACCCCAATGCCTACAGAAAGCCTGATTTAGTGCACATCACCAATTCATACCAATTTCATGATGTTTGTATAGCGTAAAATCATTAAAATACGCCGCAAACAATTTTTCTTCGTATACCATAATACAATGGAATGCTTTTGAGACCCCCCGTATACGTACTGTAAATTCCACAAATAACATTCTATAGTAATCATCTTCTAATGCACCTCAATAATGTATACGCACTTTGATAGAACAATAGCGAAAAACGAAACTTAAAATTATACTAAGGCTACTGTTCTAAACATTTTATTTAAACTAAATAAAACTACCAGTTTTATATTGAGGGAAAATGGGCCAACTCTCTATTTTAATATTAGAACTATTACTTTAAATAACACTCCAACACTTCTTCCACTTGCACATAAAGAAAATTAATCAGACAATGAAAATAGTACTTACGTCTTACGTGGGTAGCCCGCATTCTTCAGAAGAAATAAACACGAACAGTCACAAAAAAACACAAATGTTCATATATTCGAACTATGTGTATTAAATATCGGTTAGTTTACATTACAACGGGGACTTACACACACAAATCTTCGCCCCATGTATATTTTACTTTCACATTTTTTTTCTGTCTACAATTTTTCACAGCACAGCAAACTTACTTCTCCGAACCGCCATCTTACTATACTACATTCTGCGAGCTTAGCAGAAAAAAACACGTACATTTCTAAAACATGATTCCTGGGCTCGCCACGCCATCTACCGGCAAGAATCAAAATAATATCTTAAATAATACACAATTATCACATATCAAGGAATAATTTAACAGAATATTAATAATTATTAAATCTACACTGAAACAGAAATTAAGAAACATTAATGATACAATTTACACGCATATACAAAAGATATACAGAAAGATATAAGGAATATATAAGAAATAGATAAACTAAAAATTGAAAGATCTGCAAACTGTAAATATAGTCTAAACCAGTTTTGGTGCTGCCATCTTCAGGCAATATTCATAAGGAAAACAGCCATTTCACAACACTCCCACCTTTTGATTTGGTGAGAGTCAAATCAAAAACTAATTTCTGTATCTTTAGTACAGGAGCACACTTCTAAAGGATAAAGCTTGCGCACAGGCCGCACTAATGTGCCATTTTTTGTCTTAACTTTAACTACTCTTACCCGTCCGTCTCGACCCGTACACAGTTCCTGTACTCGAGCGATTGGCCAGTTGATGCGTTTGGTGTTTTCTGAACCGATAAGCACAATGTCACCTTCGTGGATATCACAGTCCTTTTGACCATGTTTTTGTGCCAATTGGCTAAGATATTCTTGGCGAAACCTCATCCAAAATTGTTCACGAAGTTCTTGACATCGACGTTGGCGAACAAACAGTTTGTTGTTATCGACGAAGTCCAAATCCACTACACCTGAGGTTCGAAGATCGTGTAAAAACATCGACGGAGTCAATGGTGCAAGATCTTCAGTATCGTTTGAAACGTAAGTGAGTGGTCTACAGTTGATAACATTTTCGGCGTCACAAATAATTGTGAGCAGCTCCTCATAATTTACTGATGCTTGCCCTAGCACTCTGACAAGCAGATTTTTCGTGGTGCGGATTAGTCGCTCCCACCATGCAGCAGTAGGCGGAATAAATTTCCATTTTATGGGATTTAAAGTTTCATGAGAGACTACCTTCTCCCAGTCAATTTTCTTCAATGCCGTGGACGTTCCTACAAAATTGGTGCCGTTTTCCGTGTACACAACAGAAGGACGGCCTCTCCGGGCTATGAATCGACGAAGAGCTTGTATAAAGTACTCGGTGCTTATAGAAGTGACAAGTTCTAAATGTACACATCGGTACACAGCACACGTAAAAAGAACTACCCACGCTTTTACTTTATTTTTGAGAATCAGGGGGCCACATAAATCGATTCCTGTTATTTCAAAACTAAAGGCATCACGAACCCTGTCCAATGGCAATTGGATGGGTGCAGTAGTTGGCGGCTTTACTGTAAATCTTTGACATGGTACGCATTTCTTTATTACTGATCTAATAGTGCGTCTAGCGGCTATGATCCAATACTCTTCACGTAATATGACCAGAAGAGTCTGAATACCAGCATGAGAATTTTTCAAGTGATAATCTCGTATTAGACAGTGGACAATATAATGTTTGGAAGGTAGCAAAACAGGATATCTAAAAGCGTAATGATCATCACGTTCTATAATTTTTGTCTTTACTGTAAGTATTCCCCTCTGATCTCTCTCCGTCAGGAGACCATGAACTGAATCTCCAGTCTCTGAGAAACTCTCCGTCTGTACAAGTGAAAGAAACGTGTTTTTAGCTTCTTGAATTTCATAAGCAGATAGAAATGGTTCTTTATTAATGTTACGTTTTAAAGAATTACTGATAAACCTTTTTACGCAACTTAAAACCCTTATCATCTTTGAAAATTTAGAGAATCTCTCATACCATTTAATTTCTTCAGGATCCTTTATAATATTTAAACTTAAATTTACATTTACCCCTTTCTTGCGTTCAGAAAAAACTAAAGTCTCATCTGGCTGTATTTCTAGCTTTGGCCAGTTGTCTTTGTGCTCTTTTAGCCAGTTAGGCCCATACCACCATTTACATTCCATAAACCGACGAGGGGAGCAGCCGCGAGAAGGCAAATCTGCCGGATTAAATTGGCTCGGAACGTAAGACCACTGATTTACTTCTGTGACAGCGCAAATTTCCTTCACCCGATTGCCCACGAAAGTTCCCCAACTATCATTTCTTTTAATCCAGGATAACGCGGTGGTGGAATCGGTCCAAAAATATTTTGGGCAGTCCTGTAGCGAAAGAGCTTCTGTAGCATATTTAGAAAGACTCACCCCTAAAACAAACGCCATAAGTTCGAGTCTCGGGATTGTAACCCTTTTTAATGGTGCGACTCTCGCTTTAGCCATAACTAAACTTACGACTATTTCCCCTTTATATTCACATCTCAGAAAAATAACGGTCGCATAGGCGTGTTGGCTTGCGTCACAAAAAACATGGAGTGACCAGGAACTTCTATCTCCAAAACCTATGCGCCGCGGCAATTTCAAATCCGTGAGTATACCCAAATTATTATACCACTTTAAAAATTTAACTTTAATTTCTTCAGGTAAAGGGGTATCCCAATCTACTTTTATAGTCCAAATTTCCTGAAGCAATAACTTTGCCGTCAATAAAACAGGTGTCAGGAAACCTAATGGGTCAAAAATAGTCTGCGTTAGGGACAAAATCTCTCTTTTTGACAAATTCTCTGAAATCGGTGAAGTCTTAATACTAATACGCAGGTTATCTTCGTTCCTGTCCCACATAATTCCTAAAACTGATACCGGATCCTGTAACACGGATTCTGTACCCAAAACATGTGACATTGCACCGATATCTGCCCTACTGAATTATAGGTCCACATGCGTAACTCCATCTTCGCTTCGGCGAGAACCTGGGTAGAATATTTTATAAAGTCTTCGAGTTCTTGCTGATTATCAACGGATGTTACGCAATTATCTATGTATAAAGATTTATCTAGTTTCTGAGACAAAAACCTCTTTTCGGGTGGCACCTGTGACAAATGGTGTCTTATAACCGCTCCTAATAAAAATGGGCTGGAGGTAACCCCAAAAACTACCCTAGTATGGCGGAATACTTTTATAACATTTTCTCTCTCCCACCATAAAAATCTCAAAAAATCCCTATCTTCTTTTCTTAATTCTATTTGCAAAATTGCACGTCTAACATCGGAAGTTACTCCAATGAATTTTTCCCTAAATCTCAACAAAATAGAAGGAATTTCTTCAATTAAATTTGGTCCCTTAAATAAACAGTCGTTGAGAGAGGGAGCTCTACCCATTTTGCACGACGCATCGAAAACAGGTCTTATCTTAGTTGTGGCACTATCTGGTTTAAACACTGGGTGGTGGGGAAGATAATGCCCTTTCCTCTCTAGTTCTGCATCTGGTACTACCTCAATTACACCCTCTTCCATCCATTCGTCAAAACCCTATTATATTCCTCAAATTTATTCAAAGATTTAAGTTTTCGGGAAACACTGAAAAGCCTCTTTTCGGCCACATGACGATTTGATGGTAACTCTACATTCGTTCCCAACCATGGTAAACCTACACAGTAACGACCCTCTTCGTTTCGAGAAAGAGAATCTAAGAATTGTTCCCGGGCCATTTCTTCTTCCGCAGCATTAGTCAAATTTTGTGGCGTATCTAATATTCCGATTGTTTCTAAATCCCAAAGATCGGAAATTTTCAAATCTCTGATAGCCAAATTCGTACATAAAGTTGTAGCCCCTTGCTCTTTAGGAGGAGAAAAATCATCCAACGCACCACAAACGGCCCAACCCAACTTTGTACAAACTGCGGTCAATCCTCCTTTTAATTGCTTAACTAGACCCGTGAGAATTTTCCCATATATATCACTACCTATAAGCATCTCAATTTTAGGATGATCTGCACCCATATCAGATAACCAAATTTTATTACGTTTCAATTCCCTTAAATTTGATCCTCTAGGTAAACGCGGAATGTCACCGCAGATTACGTCTTTGCCCAAAAAATCAAACTCTAAATCTGGATATTTCTTTTGATTTAGTGAACATAATTTTACCCGATATTTGTTATGCAACTTCGGAGCAGTTCTAGCACCCCCGAATAAAGTATGAGCTATGCTTTCTTTAGAAATAATTGGTAAACCCAACTCGACTGCCAAAGACTCTAAAATATATGACTTTTGCGAACCGCAATCTAGAAGTACTCTGACTTTTTTCACTTTATTCGCACCCGCGACTTTTACCTGCAAAGTCATTAATGCTACTTCCGCGGTGCAAGTTTGCCTGGCAGCGGTCATTTGTGCATGCTCTGTTACCGCCTTTTCCTTCGGTGGTTCCCCTTTTTTATGCATTTCTGGGCAAAGTGAAATCAAATGAGGTCTGCCACACGAATAGCAACGTACAAATTGCTTACAAAATTTGGCGACATGATTAGGTTCTAAACATTTTAGACAACACATCTTCTCTTTAACTTTAGCGATTTTTTCCTCTAAAGTTAATAAACGGGCTTCGTAACAATTTTTGCTATCATGATTTTTATCACAAAAAATGCAAGAACGCTCTTTAATCGTTAGGAAATTTGATGCAGTAGGAATATTGTGTTTTTTGAATTTATCCTTTACCTCACCTCTTACTTTATCATGATATATTTCCCTACAATTGTTATTTTCAAAACCGCTGCGTGCTAGTTTTAATCGCTCTTCACCCTCAACTTCCGCTTTTAAGAATTTCATTAAATTATTGAGGCGAGAGAGATCTGTTCCCTCGGGTTGATTGAACAATGGACTTCTCTGCCACGCTTTCAGGACATCCTCTGTTAGGCTAGACTCAACCATCGGATATAACCACGATGTGTTTTCACTCAATTTTAGGCCTAATGAATCTAGAGCCCTCAACTGGACTTCAATTTTATCTTACAGCTTATCAAGGGGCAATTTATTTGTATTGTCAGCTTTTACATTCGAAATAATTAATTTAATCAACTCCCTTACATAAACTTCGATCAATAAATCGGGCTTCCTAAAACGTTCTGTCAGCGCCGCAACTGCATTTTTTTAATTATCAGAAGTAATCGGGTAACTATCGATAAATTCCTTAGCGCGTGACCCTATTTTCATACTTTGTACTAAATAGGAAAATTTATCACTATCATGCAAATCTGGGTCTTCGTGAATTTTTTGAAACTGGGACCAGAACGGCAGCCAATTAATTAATTCTCCGTCGAATTTCTTTAATTCTATTTTCGGAAGCTTATACGATTTCATCTTATTGCCCGTAACGCTGAACTCACCGTCTGGCCTCGCCTCTGTGATTATAAATTTTTCAATAAACTGACGAGTCAGCGTGATAAAATCATCCGAATAAGCTTCTCTGTTTTCTATTTCATTGGAAACAATTTGTCCTGCTGCCGTCCCATCAGCGGTTATCAAATCTAAAATTCTATTATCTAAATCATTTAATTCGGCTTGTATGTTTTGTAATTTTGCATACTTATCTTTAATTAAACTTATCTCACTATCATCCTTTACAAGTTCTGCTTTCAGAATATTTGCCGTGCGTGTAAAAGATGAGCGAACGCCGGTTCTTTTGAGTTTTAAAGCTTCCATAATAATAATACAAAAAATAATACAATAATACTCTTCAAAAAATCTTTTATAAAAAATATCACAAATAAACAAATAAATTCAGTAAATAAAGTACCTTAAAAATACATAGAGAGCCTAAGAACACTTAAGAACAGTAATAGAATAACCCAGTCCCTGTTCGGGCGCCACTAATGATAGAACAATAGCGAAAAACGAAACTTAAAATTATACTAAGGCTACTGTTCTAAACATTTTATTTAAACTAAATAAAACTACCAGTTTTATATTGAGGGAAAATGGGCCAACTCTCTATTTTAATATTAGAACTATCACTTTAAATAACACTCCAACACTTCTTCCACTTGCACATAAAGAAAATTAATCAGACAATGAAAATAGTACTTACGTCTTACGTGGGTAGCCCGCATTGTTCTTCAGAAGAAATAAACACGAACAGTCACAAAAAAAACACAAATGTTCATATATTCGAACTATGTGTATTAAATATCGGTTAGTTTACATTACAACGGGGACTTACACACACAAATCTTCGCCCCATGTATATTTTACTTTCACATTTTTTTTCTGTCTACAATTTTTCACAGCACAGCAAACTTACTTCTCCGAACCGCCATCTTACTATACTACATTCTGCGAGCTTAGCAGAAAAAAACACGTACATTTCTAAAACATGATTCCTGGGCTCGCCACGCCATCTACCGGCAAGAATCAAAATAATATCTTAAATAATACACAATTATCACATATCAAGGAATAATTTAACAGAATATTAATAATTATTAAATCTACACTGAAACAGAAATTAAGAAACATTAATGATACAATTTACACGCATATACAAAAGATATACAGAAAGATATAAGGAATATATAAGAAATAGATAAACTAAAAATTGAAAGATCTGCAAACTGTAAATATAGTCTAAACCAGTTTTGGTGCTGCCATCTTCAGGCAATATTCATAAGGAAAACAGTCATTTCACAACACACTTCATATGTTTAAAATAGTGTAACATCTTTAAAATACACGGCAAATGATTTTTTTCAGATCGACCATAATATAATGAAATATTTTTGAGTGTCTCTGTAAATCAACTATTTCCGCTACATACTTCATTTTTAATACCGAACATTGCAAGGTAAACCTAAACGTATACCAATTACATGGCAATCCGAATATATTTACGCGAGTTAGAGATTGGATAGATAGACGGACAGACAGACAGACGGACAGAGAAAACACAATTCATAAACACTTTTCAACTATGTTGGAAATTTGTTAAAAAGGAAATATAATATTAAAAAGTAAAAAAATGCCTATGAGTAACTCTGATGTTATGTCATATGTGGAAAGCAAGCCATTTCACTTTTTGGGTTTGTACTTAACAAGTAAAAACGGAACCATTATAAGATCACTCCTGTGTCTGTCTGTCTGTCACAGCCATTTTACTCGTAAACAATGGAACGTGGAAAGTTCAAATTTGGGGAAATAATAAAGACTATTGACCCACATAATTTCAGATTACTAAACATTCATAAATATATTTAGTTAAAATGTAGAGGGACTAATTAAGCTACTTGAAAAAAAACTTTTTTCTTTGTATATCGAGCAGGGCATCGTGTGAAAGCTTTCGTAACGCTGAACTCAAAAATACATTCCTTTTAATTTTAGGTATCATATTTTAGAAGATATGGTCGATAATGAAGCGCAAAAATATGCCCCCCCCCCCCTTTAATCCCGAATCTACTGAAACTAAAATTTTGAAAAAAATAGAGGTAGTAGACGTTAATTTAAACCTTAAAGACAAATTGTAGCGATTACCCTAGGTCACATAGCTTTTGAGAAAAATCGCATTTTCTGTTGCACACAAATTTCGATTTACGGGTATTCAGCAAAGGTGTTGAGAAGCGCTGTGGAGGTACCTATCATAGCAGAAGTACAACAGCATTGTTGATAATGATTTTCGAAAAAAATTCGTCAGTAATTAGCCGAGATATTAACCCTTAAAGATACGGACAGCTCGGACATACATAACGACAGGGGCGGCGTACTCTATGCCTAGTTAACAATTTTTAATAATATGTATGTGTAATGTAATGTCCAGTAGCAATATAAAAGCAAAAAAACGTCAAATTGTTAAAAACAGACTAATTTAAGGGGTCTCAGGACTCTTAAAATTCGAAAAAAAAAAGAAAAAAAAGTCCAATTTAAGAGTCCTGAGACCCCTTAAATTAGTCTGTTTTTAACAATTTGACGTTTTTAATGTATATGATTTTAAAACTCAATTTTTATTGGGGTGAAAGATATAACTATGTACGTATTTAAAAAATTTCAAGTATTTAAAAAATTGCAAGACACAGAATTAGTATTTATAGGGGGCTCGAAACTGTTAAACATTTGTCGAGCAGAAAATTGGCATAACAGCTTACGCGCAGGATTACAAAATAAATATTGCAACTAGAATGAAAATTTTGGTGACAACTTATAATTCAGATTGTAATAATGGCCCTGAACTTAAATAAATTGGTAATTAAAGCATTTTTATATTTTTAATGCAATGTTGTATTTAGCTAATACAAAATTTTGAAAATTTTAACAGTATAATTAGCTAAAAAAATATTTTTTTGAACAATAAAAAGGAAATTTTACGTTCAGTTTATACAGGCTAACATGAAATTTATGTTTTGAAAATTTCATGAAAACATATTCAGGAGTTTAAGAGGTTCCCTTCGCGTTATGACCAAAAATGTCATTTGGAGAAAAATGACTTCAAAGTTTCGGAAATGCCGCTTCATCTATTGAACGGGTATAATTCTAAAAGCCATAACTTCTGTTCTAATGTAAATTTCAAGGAAACAATTACATCATACTTTTCAGAAAAGATAGGAGTTTAACATCTAAAAAAATTAAAATTCTTAAAATTTTGAAGCTTTAAGAGTCCTAGGATCACTTAATTAGAATTAATCACATAAATACTATGGGATTCGCGACTAGTTTGGATTGAGTGGAAAATTAAACTTTCTTTAAAAAAATAAATAACTTTTATTCATATTTTCTTAAATGAACGGCTATAAGAATTATAATTCGTCAAAAAAATTTATTTAGGCAATCGAGTTAGTTTTATAATTTTTAAGAATGCAAATAACATATTTCCCTCTAGTCGTGACATAATTTCTGACATGGATAACTTTGCCGTGCATATTATTGACATTTGCCATCCATTTTCATTTAAAACTTGTTAAACTTATTTCAATTTTAAATTTAAAATTAGATGTTTTTGTTAACCGAATGCAGACGATAAAATATCAAAAATTGATAATAGTTTTCTTTAAATAATTAGTACTGATATCATAACTCAAGACCATTTCATCTCAACATCAAAGCATATCCGTTTTATTTCCAATATATCATGTCACATTAGTCTATTTCCCATACTTACTCATATTAATTCACCTATATTCTTTAAATACTTGATAATTTCCGTTTTATTTCCAATATGATGTCATACGCATATTTTATTTAATTCATAATTATTTTATCTCATTTTCCTTTTTCGCGTTAAAATGTTTGAATGGAAAATTAATTATTGAGAAGAAAATATTATTCAGAGTTTTCATTTTTGGCAAAGAAAAAACACATATGGTTAAATTTTATAGGAAAAATGTCAATTGATTCCAGAAGAAAAATAATGAAATTTTGAATTATTCAGAAAAATATTTTAATAAAATAAATGAAACATAGCCTATGTTAATTTCCGGGTTATAATCCATTTATATGCAAAGATACAAAAGCACATGTAAAATATTAGTCAGACTTCATAGGAATCATGGTCAATCTTTTTTATCTGTTACAGATTGCCCCTAAAGTGTCCCTGATCTCAATTACCCCTAATCCTAATTACTCCTACCTTCCCTACCGGATTTATGACAAAAATGTCATAAATCAGGTAATATGCCGCAAATATAGGTATTATTAAACCAGGCAAATCATTAAAGAAAAGAGAAAATAATTGACCCTATAGGAGGTGGTGAGAGGGATTATTAATCTTCATATATTTACCTGTCATAGTCCTTTATTATTTCTTTTGAATAAGAAATTAATTATTATTTCAGCGATGATTATGAATTTATTTTACAGCAAATACGTACATGCTACAATTTACAAAAACACCAATGCTTTTAAAAAATAATAATAATTTAACATGCAAATTTTATGTTAAAAGTATTTCATATCTGCCGCTATTTTATTATTATTAATTTTTTTTTACATAAGAAATGAAAAACGAGAGGTCTGATGTTTAAACAAAAATTACTGAATAGTAGCGAAAATGTGCTTAAAATTGCTTGCTCTTTACATTTTTAAAACTGTTTTAACGATTTTTCAATGCCTTTCAATCTCATAAATGGTAGTATTATGACTGCCGATTATCACCAGTATAGGGATTAGTGTCTTCCATTTGTTTTTCCTTTTTCAATAAAAATTGTATAGTTAATCATTTTGATAGAAATATTTTTATATCCATTTTCATTACTTTTTATGCAGCATGAAGCATAAAAGTTAGATTTAATGTTTATGTAATTCCTGTTTATCATCTTGGCAAATTTTATGTCGCCATGAAATGTTGTAAAAAACAGTGTTTTAATTGTTCAATACATAAAGCAAGAACAAGACGAATTTCCGTAATAAATATTGTATCTATTTATTTATAATGAACTATATGTTAAATTTTATTTGTTTAACACATGGATTTATTTAAAATAATGCTTTACGGATTATTTTTAATATATATATTTTTTTATTTATCAAAGAAATTGATTCATTTAAACTTAGACAAGCAATACAGAAAATGTAAATTGATTCTCTGAAGCAAGGGAAAATAAAGGGGATTGTTTTAATATTCAGTGAGAAAATTTACAATTTTTTTTATATCTATTATCATTACTTTTGAGTGAATCATCAAACATGAAATTTAGATGTAATCTTTATGCAATTTATGTTTATATTTTTGGCAAATTTGATGTACCCATGTAATGTTGGATAAAAGAAGTGTTTTATTTGCACAACGCTTCAAGCAAATAACGATAAAAACTAAATACATAAAAAGAATTCCATAATAAATTAGTATCTATTTACTTATAATGTACTTTAATTTTTTTTTTCAAAACATGAAATTTCTTAAATAACGCTTTACAGATTATTCTTTCTATGTATTACTTATCATTGAAATTGTTTCAGTTAAACTTTTATTTAAACCAAATTTTACAGAAAATTGAAATTGTTTCTTTGTAGCAAGTGAAAGATAAAGGTGAATTTTTTTTTAACCTTAAGTGAGAAAACTTACACAATATCTCACGCGTTGAGAAATTAATTTAAAATATAATTAAAGTGATAGTCTGATTATAATTTAAAATGTAAAAAGATTGTTGAAAGTATATTTTAAATTAAGGTAGGGGGTAAATACATTTTAACATGAAAAAATATAAATATGTTTGAAATTTCTATTTGAATATGTTTGAAAAAATATTATTTTTTTCTTCTCTAGCCCGTAAATAAAATAATTCTGTATTTAATAATGTTTAAAGATTGATAAACAGTTTATCAAATGAATGCAAAATTATTACATAATAAGTTGAATGCACTAGGCGAATCTCATTTAATATTATATCTTACCCAATGAAGTCCGGTACGGGATGTTATTACTGTTTTTTTGTTTTTTGTTTTTTTTTTGTTTTTTTTTTGTAGTCGTTATGCAATACTCCAGACGTATTAAAACTTCTGTAAAATTGTTAATTAACTAATATCAGCAGGTGATCAACATGTGGCGTAACTTGATTGTTTTCACTTACAATCGAAACACGTGTTAACGATACGACGATGTACAGGACTGTCCGAAACATTAATATATTCGCAGAAATAGGAGCGAATTGTATTTGTTTTTAAATATTTGTTACATTTCAAATCTATTATCTTCATGGTTCTTTTACATATGCTACAGGAAGCTACAACAAAGATTTATATTTTACAAATAGCGGTGACGAATATGTAAAAATACGAGTTCAAGTCAATAAGTAGGTCACAAAAGCCAATAGAAAAGGGAAAACAAGATACATACTTAAAAGGCATGTTTATTTCTCTATATAATCGTCATTTGTATTTGCCCCATCTCGTTATGAGTTTTCTAATACCTGCTGCATAAAAGTCTTTGGACTGCACTCTCAGCCATCTGTGTACCTCACATTCAACGTCTGCATCAGTCGACTGTAGGTTAAACCATGTGAACACCCTGTTGCAGTTGCTAATGCTATCTATTGTTGTTCGCCTGTCAGCTCTAACCATTTCCACAACCTTCCGCACTGTTTCTTCTGTCACAATCTCAACAGGACGACCACTTCGTTCTTCGTCAACAACTTTTGAACGCTCCTGCTCTTCTTGTACAACTGTTGTATCATAAATTCAAAATTGACATCTTACAATTGGCAGTGCTGCCACCTATTGCATATTTGGAAAGAATTCACTACTAATTTCCGACCTCTCATATCGGTTTGTGACCTACTTACTGACTTTCTCTCGTACTATGCTGGTTGGTTTCTATAAATGAACCTTGAATAAAAGAAAATATATCACATTTGATCTTTTGTTTTAAATCAATATCAACCTTTACATGCAACGTACCTCCACATTGCTCCAGATTGCAATACAGACGCCAATGAGCTGTTATACAGTGTGTGGCAAAATTGTTGGCCGATCTCATTCATTTTGCATCACCCTGTATGTTCTAATGTGTCAGACAAAATTTTGGCCGTTAATGATTAAGTTTTTCATTTGATCATTTATAATAAACTTTGGTTAAAAAAAAAAATAAATAAATAAAAATAAATAAATAAATAAATAAATAAATAAAAAGATAGAATGATATTCTAAATATTAAAGCCGCTCTTGAAAAATTAATAATGCAAATCTCATCAAAATCCGTCGAGTAGAACTTTAAAAAAAGTTAACATTTCATAATCGGATCCACCGGGTTATAGAACTTTCCGGCATAATTCTAGACCGCAGCAACGTAGAACAACAAGTATTATATTTTAAAACCTTAAATGAAAAATGATCAAACTACCAATGCCAGTTCCCAACTCTTACAGTAAAAATATTTTTTTTTTAAGTTGGAGGGGGGGTGAAAAAAGATCATAACTTCGTCAATTCACAAGATATTAAAGCTGCTTAAATTTATTATAATTCTTAATATTATCTACAACTTTCATATTGACAAATTTTTGATAGGAGCAACACTTACAGAAAAAAATTAGAGGTTGTAGGAAAAGTTATCGTATTAACGTGATTCTGATAAAACCAGCTCTTACAGAAAAATCAAATTAAAAACTCGTTAAAAGCGGCCAGATAAAATTGTTAAATTGGGTTCACCTCTAATCTTGATTTAATTCTTGTTGGTAAAATTCGTACTTAATTTCGCAATCTACCTGCGCCTGTAGGCCGAGCCGGCAGGGATTTTTTTTTCTATGAGACCACTTTGTATTTCGGAACCTGTTCCGAAAATGACAACGTCCATGTAAAACAAACTGTAACCATATTTAAAAAGTAAAGACTGACTCTTTTAAAGATTGACCTCGGGTACCCTATGAAAAAAAAAATCATTTAAAAATATTCCAATGCAAACGAGAATTTGGAAAAGAACGTTGTCATAGGTTTAAAAATAGCTTTTAAATGTTTTCGGATGATTAGTGGCCTCTTAAGAATATTTTCGATTCCCAGAGTACCTGTTATCTATAAAAACATGTAACCCAGCAAGAAAATATGTTCAAATAATTATTAACATTAGCTAGCAAGTGTTTTCGCATGATTGGTGGTTTTTTAAGATCTTACACTATTCACGCCGGTAACGCCTAGTATATCTGAGATCGATACCTAACTGAGTATGTTTTTACACTGTTAAAAATTTTGCAGCATTCTGGCAGGTCATTCGACCGTTTTTTGAAAAAACGGTTTCATAAACATAATTTAACTATATTCTGACCATAAAATAGCCAATAATATGGTCAGAATAGTGTTAAATTACGGTTGTGTAACCGTTTTCAGAAAAAACGGTCAAATGTCCTGCCAGAATGCTGCAAATTTTTAACAGTGTACTTTTAGTACACATTTTTCTTATTCGAAGATGCGAAATTAATTATGTGATTTGTCCCCAAAGTAATGTATGAATAAAAGCAAAAGCCACTGCGCCAGTCGTTTTCATCATCGTTATACATTTCTAAAAATAGTTACTTGTTTTTATTGTGATGCAATGGAGAACTACGATTTTTCGTCGACAACAGAAAAGTCCTTAGTGAAAGGGATAGAACTTTGTTACTAAAAAAGTGCTTAGCGTTAAACAAAAAACTAAAACAAGGTTTCGTTACTATTCTTTAATACTGCATTGTACAAAAACTTCGTGTGACAAACATTTTTTAAATAAAATACGAAAACGAATTCAAGTCATTTTTTTTTGCCCATGAATTATCTTGTAATTGGGTACAAAAACTCTCATGTTACTAATTTTTTTTTATTTTTTCATTATTATTTACTCGTGCCAGTTGTCGTATTTTAGCGTAAGTTGTTTAGCACATGAGAGTGTCTTTTTGTGGCGCTTTATTGCTTGCAACTTTCAATGTATAACTTACGTTTTTGTAAGTAGAATGCCTTTAACAAAAATACTGTAGCTACACGCAGAGGACTCATACTCAGATCGGATATTCTTGTACAAAATATGACAAACCAAATGCCAGATCTTGGCAAAATCCGCATAAACAAGTTCATTTAGACGAGTGGAACGAGTTATTAAATGCTAGATTATAGTTGATGATTTGCTCTCCAAGTATAGGACAATGATCAGTTCGCCAAGTTTTTGTCTAAAATTCTCACAGCCAATCAAACTATTGCTCATATTGAATTAAAACGTTGCATTAAAAACAAACATTTAAACAGACAATATCCAAATTAAGTACCTTGAAAACGTACATACTTACGGTTCGTGAGTAACTTGGAACATCAACAGTGTCAATAAAAAATAAAAAAACACGTATGTCTTATAGCAACCGTTTAATTTCTCATCGTCTTAATAAATGTGTTAGTCATCCTGGTTCTTTTGTTTATCCCCTTTCTTTTTCTAACCTTAATTTTTTTGCCAGTTTATACCATTAGCTTCAAAATAGCTAATATTTTAAGAAATTATGATTTTAATGTTGTTTTCAAGCCAGTCAATAAACAAATTGTTTCACCACTAAAAGACACCCATCTCATAACTTTTAGGATATTTACAATACAATATCAAATGCCAACGAGATTTGTCCTATAGAGGACAATCTAAACGACAACTCTGTTACAGAATCAAGGAACACATAAACTATGTTAAAAAAGAATTACAAGAATCCGCTATGATTCGGCTATTATTATTAAGAAAGGCAATAAATACTCCTTCAGATTTAGAATTTTTTGAAGCTGTAAATATATTCTAAATCTAGATACTCCCTGTTCAACGATTTTTCGTACCTTACATCTCACCTTTCTGGGTCGATTTATTGTGTAATGGTGCATTCTTTACTTCCGTCTTAAATTATTTGGTTGCTATAACACGATGGGCTATCAATCTGTTGCTTGCTGTCATTTGGGTTTTTGGCTTTCAGTTTTCACGAATATTTAGGGGTTATCATTTTTATTTTTATTAACATTGATAATATGGGTCCAAGTTCCTCACGAAACGTACCCATTTTCGTTTTCATGGTGACTGCTTCATTTAGATATTGTGTGTTTAAACGTTTTTTTTTTTTTTAAAGTATTGATCATATGTCGCCACTCGCATATTTATAAACACATCCTAGTTACAAGCATCGCACACCTCTAAGAGGCAGTAAACATTCATGGATTAAACATTTTGTTGTATCCATGATAAACTATACACGGTAAGATGACTGTTTTTATCTGAAAACATTCCATGCGGAATCCAAGAAGAATTGTAATGCAAAAAGTTAAACTTAAATGAGTTCTGTGGTTGAGATAATTACAGGCACACATACCACCAAAAAGCAGAAGCTCATTGTTTTATAAATACAGTATGAAAAATTCCACCTCAAGATTAGATTTTTTTAAAAGTTTGGTCATAAAAAGCTGCTTTGCAACCGAAGGCAGTTTCGCCCCCATCTACAGATTCATTCGGAAAGAGATTCATTTGACTGGCGATTCGTTTGGAAAAATCTTAAAGCGACGCGGTTCAAATTTCGCTATTATATACAGGATGTATCTGAAATGCTTCAACAAACTTAGAGGGATGATAGTACTCATGAAGACGAACAAAAAATGCAATGGAATACGCTTACAGGATGAAAATCGAGAAAATGCATCTGGAAAGGACAAACTGAGACAAGAAAGAAACACTTCAGAAAATTATTTATTGCACAGAATAGGTACAACATAGCTCGTGATGTCCAGAGAAAACAAATATTTTACAAAAATTGCCCAAAGTGTCGACCGCGGAAATTATAACACAGAGTCCATCTACGGAGGAACGACTGGCGGACACGCTCAAATTTGTATACGTGGATTCTTGATCACAGATTTGTTTGGCTTTCTTCCACGTTTTTGTTATCTCTTTCTGACCGGATATTCACAAAGTGAAAGGACAACCAGCTTCGTGCTACTAGCCAGTTCTGCAGAAAAGCAGCATGCGAGATTTCGATATTTTTAATAGTTTTGCGATTTTCACCCTTTAAAAGTCATTTGCGATCCCATGTTCCATTGCATTTTTTTCGTCTTGATGAGAATTATCATCTCCCTAAGTTTGTTGAGGCATTTCAGATACACCCTGTATATAACCTCTTGAGACCCGAAGTTAAAATAGCACTACAAATACTCATTTATCATTTTGTATAAACAAATTTCGTCACAGATGACAGAAATAAGCATAAAAGCATTCTTCTGAAACTGATACTTTAAGGGGTTGTTATATTCTCAGATTTATTAGGATTTTTAAACTAATTTTTGAAACATGGTTATTTAGGTTCATAAACATTAATCTAGAATTATTACAACCACCCAAATAAATAAATTTAAATATTATTTATCTAAATTCACCCAATTAAAAAATTAAGCACTTTAAATAAGTGAATAATGCGCAAATCCATATTTTTTTTTTTTTTTTTTTTTTTTTTTTTTTTTTTGTAAAATGTTAAATAATTAAGAAAATTTCCTACTTTCTTGGCTCTACTGTCTTGAAGATATTTTGCAAACTCAGATGAATATAACATTAATTTCATGAGTAAATCAGCATCGGTGCTGCCATTTATTGGTTCCGTTTTAGCGCAAAAATATTCAGCTACAATGAATTGAAGTCAAAATGCAAAAAAATTAGACAGTTCAGTTTTTATCAGGAAAATAACAGAGGGTCTCATTTGGATATGCAAAACTCAAGAGGACAAAAAAAGACATTCATTTAAATGAAATGAGAGGACGAAATGCAATATTCTACCTTGATTCAATCACAAAATAATGGTGAGGGTGACTGGTGAGGATTGACCCAGTTTTTACAAAATGATTTTTTATTTTTTAAATATTAAACCTAGAATAAAGTTTCATTCATATATCATTTTATTTATGTATCATTTTATTCGTTATACAATCAGTTATCAAAATAAAATTTCGACATAAGTGTAATATCTAAGAAATTTGAAAAATGATTGATTTTGATCATGAGAAAACAATGGGTCAAGGCTACCCAAATATGGGAGGCTTGACCACTTTATTTTATATTGAGATTATCTCTCTATTCCAAAAAAAGTAATTACTGCTGTCACCGCCGCCGCCGCCGCCGCCGGTTGTGAATTTTTTGTGACCGGAGGTATTTCTTCGTTAATATTAAGAAAAATATTGCATACAAAAATATGAAAATCGGTGGTATATAGAGAAATGTTTTATAAACACGCTGATGCAGACAGTTTTCAAATCGAAGAATTATTTTAAGAGATATTTAATGCTAAAGTTGGACAAAATCGTTCCATTAAAAAAGTTTTTTAGCAGAAAAAACTATAAACCGCAGTGTAGTCATTTATAGATCATTTTATGCGTTAGAATTTGCCGGAGTGCAGATTGCATTATTATTTTTTTTTTGACTCATTTTTTGAGGTTTTATTTCTATTTTAAATTCAAATTTTCAGCATTTTGAGAGATATTTTTTACATAATTTACAATATGGTATTAAATTAAACTGTTGCCAACAGTATAAACAGCGCAAACAATGTTAGCTTCAAATTAAAAATTTATTTACACGTGACTACTGTAAACATAAAATATAATAAACAGGAACTCATTGAAAATTACGCCATAAAAACTATATTAACACGTGAATTTTAAAAGATAAAGAATATTGTAGAATAATAAATTCATTAACATGCGTTAGAAGTCATAAATAGGAGAAATTATGTCACATTGCACTTATTACGTAAAATGAACAAAAAATAGTATCGCAAAACAGTTTAAATTTAAAAAATTGCGCGAGACATTTATTTGATATTTTTCAACTATTTTTGTTAGGACAGCTTAAATATTTCATTTCATAACAAAAGTATTTTCACGTGAATATTAAAAAGAGAAAGAAAAGTTTGGTGAAAATTACGCCAGATTATAAACGATATATTTAAAATGTCTTATTTAAAAAAAACTTTCTTTTCGCTTTGTTAAAAAATATAGGGAGACAAAGACTCTGTTTACTTAATCCATTTTATATTTTGAAATGTTTAACTAAAATTATTTAATCAAAGACGGAAGCAGCCATTGTATCTTTTAACAGTAGCTGATTTGGCCAAATTCCCCAATGAAAGAGAAATGAATAGAAACCCGTTTATAGAGAGATCGTCACTGTTTTTTAAGTTATAATCCAATCTTTCAAAATCTTTTTAAAGCCAATCAAATTAGCGTGCTTTTAGAGTCTGCGGTGTCTGAACGGGGTTGGCGAGCGTAGCTCGTAGGGGGCTGAGCCCCCTAATTGAGTAAAGAGAAATAAAATCAATTTAAAAAAGGGTAGAATAACTTTATGCTACTTGTTTTAATTATTATTCAAAATTAGTTTGGAAAATGTGATGCGTAAACAAACCTGCTTAGATGGAATTCAAGTCACAGGAGAAAAATTCCGTTTTAAACATCCACTTTTTGTGACCATCGACCTGACAACATTAGTTCCCATATAGTTTGGCTTCATCTCATTGTGTTAATATTAGTGAAATTTCTCTATATATTTAACTAAAGTGTTTTGATAAATGCTAAGTTCTTTTGCAGCGGCATGAACACTTAAATTTGCGTAAGTCTGCTGCTTTTATCCTTTCTAGTCTTTTCCATTCTTTCTAATTATCTACCATGGGTACTATTCGAATGAATTAAAAGTTCCTATCAAATTTCCAATTTATATTTCATTAAAATTTTTTTTGCTTCTATTGCAATTTTTCACAACATCACTCAATCAATTTTAAACATTTTCCTTTCTATCCTCCCATGTTACTGTAGCTTTACAGACCAAATTTTCATTATTTTAGAAATTAACTATCTATTATGTAGAGTGGATAATAATAAGATTTCCAAAAATACTTAATTAAGGAAGCCTTGACCATCTGGTCAACTCTCCCTCACATTGAATGTGTCAAGCCTCCCACATAGCCACTTTTTAAAGTTTAGCAGTTTTTTAGTTTTTATGTTTAGCCTAATTTACTGTACAATCTTTATGCTAGGAATGAAAGCTCAATATTTCTGCATTACTTAAAAACTACTTACTTAAATTTCTATGATATATTTTAACTGAGAAAATCTTACAAATGTTTCCAAAAATACACTTTTTAAGCTGAAAATTCTTCACAATCGATTTTTCTATACCTGTTTCAATTATCTGCATGAAACAAAGTCTATTGTTTGAGTATTTCAGTGGCTTTGGTTGCCATCCATTGGCAAAACTGAAATTCTTTTAAAGATAAAATCTCAGGGGTGAGTCAAGCCTCCGCTGTGGTCATCCATCCCCAGCCTCCCCTACACAATATGAACTTTAAAAAAAAACGCTCCCTGTTTTACTTAAAAGGCGACAATAATAATAATAATATAGCTGTTACAAGTTAAAAAATATACATGTTATTTAAAATTTCTTAGTACTTTCGGCCTGGAATTCTCACGGCCATCGTCAGAGAATATTTTTATTATTAATCATTGTTCCATTAATACAAATACGTCACTTCCTTTGAAATGGGACGGTCTAAGTCGGCAACTCGTGGACCGTGGAAGGTCTAAACCTGGACCGCTGAAAAAAGGTATTGCAATCGAAGAATTTATTCATTCTCAAACAATTCTTGAATATGAAAAGAAGAATTCCAAAATATACACTGCAGTATTCCTAAGTTTTATGTCAAATCTTGTAACGGAATTTGAAACAAGATTCCAAGAACTTTACAGAGATAAGTAAGTTGTCTTAATTCTTTAAATCGCCTTATGAAGTTGCTCCAGATGCAGAATGGACTGATGCGGCCTTACCCTTTCCTTTGATGCGGCCTTCGATAAACCCTTACTTCAAATTGAGATATTTGACTTGAAGAAGATATTTCCTTACATATGTATAAAACTGCAACCCCTGAAGAATTTTGGGGTAAACATATCTCAGAAAAGTATGAAAATTACAAAAAACTAGCTATTAACCCGGATACTATGTTTGGCGTCATATACGTATGTGAAAGAACTTTCGCCAAAATGATTTTTTTTAAGAACAAATATTGCTTGAGATTAACGGGCACCCATCTTGAATATACTCTTCGCATTAGCTGCTCACCACGTGAACCAAACTTAAAAGGCCATCTCAATACCGCAAGTGTAATTTTTCATTAAATAGGGGAGACTAGAGAGGGTTGACCCACTTTTTACAAAATGATTTTTTATTTCTTAAATATTGAACGTAGAATAAAGTTTTATATATCATTTTATTCGTTATACAATCAGTTATCGAAATAAAATTTCTACATAAGTGTAATATGTAAGAAATTTGAAAAATGATTGATTTTATTCATGAGGAAATAATGGGTCAAGGCTCCCCACATACGGGAGGGTTGACCCACTAAATGGGAGGCTTGACCCACTTTGTTTTATATTGAAATATTTGAGAAGATAAATAAAATCCGTTAAAAAAAAGCAAAATAACTTTATGCTACATGCTTTAATTATAAATATATATATATATATATATTTGAAAATATGACGCTTAAACAAACCTGTTTTGACGCAATCGCAAGTCATAGGAGAAAACATTTGTTTTAAACATGATTTTGTCTGAGCATGTGTAATTGTACAGCAGGGAAAATGAAATTTAAACATTTAAGACAGTATTCCGTCAGAGACAGGTTCCGTTTTCCTAGGATTTCATGTCCTGATTCAGAAGACGCTGTCCCGCCTTTTTTTTGTCTCCTTGTCCTACTTTTTGAGACCCTTGACCTGACAACTCTAGTTGTCACATAGTTTGGCTTCATCTAACTGTATTCATCCTGGTGAAATTTGTCTACATGCCTTCCTAAAGTTTTTCGATCAATGCTATTTTCTTTTGCAGCCGCATTGAGCACTTAACTTATTATTAACATCGTTTAGTCCTTTCAGGGGCAAAGTACTTTCAGTACTAAAATGTTGAAATAAATGACTGGCACCGGAATTTACGAACAAATTTATTTGGAAATAAGAAAAAAGCTATATATCACACACATATTAAATGGAAAAGATTTTAGCAAAATTCTGGTGTCATTATGGCGTTTGGGAATTAAAATTCAGTGGTTTCATAAACATGCCACTGCCTCTGAAAGAGTTAATACTGCTGTTTTCAAACTTTCTAGTCTTTTCCACTGTTTCTATTTACCTGTTTTAAGTAATATTTAGATGGAGAAAAGTTCCTATCAACTTTCCCATTTATATTTCATTAAGTATTTTCTTGCAGTGGATACTACAGCAATTTTTCACATCTTTCTTTAAGCCGTCTCAAACATTTTCTTTTCCATCACCCCATTTTACAGTAGGTTTACAGAATAAATATACATTCTTTTTTATATATAACCCTTTTCATTATGCACAGTGTATAATAAACAGATTTCCAAAACCACTTAATTAAGAGAGCCTTGAGCATCTGGTCAACCCACCCTCACATTGACTGGGTCAAGCTTCCCCACATACCACTTTTCTAAAGAATAGTACATTGTCATGTTAAGCCTAACTTACTGTACAATCTTTATGCCTGGAATGAAAGCTCGATATTTCTGCATTACTTTAAACCTACTTACTTAAATTTCTACGGTATATTTTATCTGAAAAAAGCTTACAAAATATTTCTAAAAAACGCACTTTTTAGGTTGAAAAGGCTTCACAATTGATTTTTCCACTCCCATTTCGATTAGCTGTATGAAACAAAGACTGTTGTTTGAGCATTCCAGTAGCTTTGGTTGACACCTATTGATAAAACTCTGAAATTATTTTAAATATGAAAACTGATGGGTAGGTCAAGTCTCCCGTATGGTCAACCCTCCCTAGTCTCCCCTACCTGCCTTTTCCATTTTATTATGTGTATGTAAAAATTTTCAGAACGTATACTTGGTGTGTAGTAATTTTTCAGAATGAATACCTGACTTTTCTATTTTATATTATATGTATGTGTATGTAAAAATAACAATTTAAAAATTATAAGTAGTTATATTACTTATGTGCTTTTTTTCTCAGGACCGCGATAAAACTTTTCAAAAATATTCGGACCCCCCCCCCCCCCTTTAAAATTACTCGCCGACCCCTGGTCTAAGTGGACTTATACTTCTCTATGTAGGCTTTCATATTTTAAACAAAGTGACGTGTTTGTATGAATGGAACAGTAATTAATAATAAAAGTATTCTCTGACGTTGGCCACGATAATTCCAGGCCGAAAGTACGAAGAAAGTTTAAATAGAAGTATATTCTTTAACTTATAAAATCTATATTGTTATTATTATTATTGTCGCCTTTTAAACCTTTATCTACTGACGGTACTTAAAGTACCATTAAAATAACTTATTTTAAAATTCATTTAATCGATCGATTAGTTGTAATGCAGTTTAGAATGAGTTATAGATACATTAATTTATCTTGTTCCAAAAGTATTATTGGCTACACAAAACAAAAATATTTTTAAAAGAATGATTTCTTTTGCCTTTGCATCTTTTCATCTTTCTTGGCGTTAGAAGGAAGGGGGGGGGGGATAATTCGGAAATATTTCTATATTTCTATTGTAAGAACATTATATTTGTACATTTCCTAATTCACCAAAGTACTAAGAAAAATATTTAAAATAAAAGATTTGAGTGGAGTTATAAATATCGCACAAAATCTCTATAAAGTCAAATTTAATTAATCCTTTTAAATCCTTCAATCATTCTAAAATTTATTAAATGATTATGTAAATCATCTAATGTAGTTTAAACAATTCACGAAAAATGCTTTAGAAGATAAAAATTTCATGAATTCATAATTCAGTACATAAAGGGTTAAGTAAAACAAGGAGCTTTATAAAGTTCATATTGTGTTTTTTTTCTTTTTTTTTGTGACGTACATTTATTTATAGCTTTCTTGGTATTTAAAAACATAACGAAATCTTGCTCCCAAATAATTCAGCAGAATACATTTCTTAACAAATTTTCTTACGAAAAATTTTATAAGATGCCATGGATTCATTTTCAATGTCTTTTATTTTCAGTTATTTCTGAAAGACATTCCATCTATACTGTACATCCAGAGAAGAACATGAGTTAACATTCTGTTCCATCATCAGAATTCCTCTCGTCTTTCACTGGAAACCATTAAATCGTATTTTATGTTCTTGGAGATTTTTTTATTTTTATTTTACTGTATCTCTTAATGTACCTTTCGAAAAACATTTTCTATCTATGAAATCGTAATACGATATCTTTATAAAGAACTCTGAAGTTAATTAAAGAAGCATTTTATTGTTATTCTCAAATGATAAGTTTCAGTATCAGCAGTAAAGAAATACTTGTTTTCATTTTTAATATGGAATAGTATGTAAGTTCCAAGATTATTGAAAGACTAGAAAACAGGAATTCCGCTTTTTCAGAATTTAGTGTCGCCCCGATGAAAAACAAAAATATAAACATCGATAGTACAAAACATATTTCAATTTTAAGACTTAGAATACACGCTTTTGTTTTATATAAAATGACCACATTTGCAACCGCTGAAGAATTCCATATTTACGATCCAGTCTTAAACAACATCTATAGAAAAGTATGCATATGACGTTACTATCGCGAAAGAATATACAAACCCAGTAAAAAGTGATGTTGTCATTAAAGAAACTCGACAAAAAAATCGAGTATTTAATTATTCATAAGCCTTTATTTGTTTGTAACATTAATATAAATATGGATACTGAAAATTGAATGTAGTTTATAATACCTCCATGTTTTAACAGAAATTATTCATTTATATACCTTTTTATTATTATTATTCGGAAAATGTTATAACACACGGATAAAAAATTGCATTGTTTCAGCTTTTTGACAGGAATCAAGTAAATGCGGAGAAAATAAGTCACACAAATATTCTTTAAAATGCATTTTTATAGCAGACAATATTCTTGGCTTATCACGTATTTTATGTACGTATTTTAAGTACAATTTCTTTCACTGTTTATAAGAAAAGGGCAACAAAAAGATATAGTAATCTACTATTTTGTACCTACTTTCTACAGAAATGGAGTACTACAGTTGCCAACATTACAAAAATGGTTTTAAAAACTACAAAAAATAATATCTCAAAAATAAATTGAGATGCAGTTTTCAAACAAATCGCGTTTAAAAGCACTTTTTTTTACTACCGTCAACCTTACTTTGGTCCTACTTTGGTCCTTGTGGCGTTACTTTGGTCCATCCCATAAAAAAGATTTTATTCTTTGTATTGAACAAACAATACAAGATAATTCGGAGTTTTTGCCCTTGAAAAATATTTTATACCCTACTATAGGGTATTTGAACAGTTTCGGGTAATTTGAATTTTTGTTAGTGGCAACACTGGATGTGTTAGTAAACAACTGTTTTCGTGTGTAGATTTTAACTCCACAAACTAGATAATCTGGATAAGAGATACAAACAAGGTAAGTGTCAAAATATTACCTTTAGTAACCTGTAACCCATGTGTGATCATAGTTTTTCCTTTAACTTTTTATTTTGACAGAAAATATTTACGTTTTCATAAAGCTGACATGAAAACTAGTTTTTCGGGGCTACTTTGTGCCAGTTTTTTTTTTTTTTTTTTGGCTCGTAAATAGCCCCAGTGTCTTAGAAATGCCTTTTATACAACCAAATCTCTTAAAAAATGTATTAAGTAACATTTTTTTCAAATGTTACTGTAACAAAATGTTATATTATTTTTTTTTTTTGTCCCAGTTGCTAAGAATAACATGAAGACAACAGTTTCTCGTGTCTTTAATATTAACAACTGGTTTATTGTGCTTAAATGTAAAAAAAAAAAAAAAAAAAAAAAAAAAAAAAAAAAAAAAAACATTTGTTTATCAAATTTGCAGTGTTAATTCATTAGCAGATCCTTTTGCAAGGGCATTTCAATAGGGCATTTCAATATTCCAACATATGAAATGTATTCATTTTATATGAAAATAAGTGAATGGACCAAAGAAGCCCCCAGCAGGGGCTACTTTGTTCAAAACTTTAAAAATAGTTAAAAAATAAAAAAATGAAAAATTGCCTCTTTAAAACCATACAGTTTACTTCATTGTTTCATGTTAATTGCTTACAACTGAATTTCGACGTTGAAAAATCATACATAATATTATTTAATAATGGAAATGTTAGTGGAACCAGGAAAAAGTGGCCCAAAGTAGTGAATGGTTGCTGGTTGACGGTATAAAATGGTATGAAAATTGAAAATGTGTGATGTTTAGAAGTTAAAAAAACTCGCAGGAGATATTGTCAGTATTTAACAGTACAATGATACATCTGCTTCATTTTACGGCTGGCTTCAGTGATGTAACTTTATTTTTTACGGACGACACTTTAATTGCTGCCCGAAAGAAATAGCATATCGGTGGCTAATAAGGAACAAGTATCATATTTATATTATAAAGCAAACACATGTCAGTAAGTAACACTGGCGTCATACTGATGATGGCATTACCAATAGATTTCGCTTTTATTGAATTTTTTTTTTCATTTTAATTGCACAGGTTAATTTTAACATCGACGGATAGACAAAAGAAAATATACTCTATTAATACTTGGAAAATTTTCCAGAAACAAACAATCGCCTTGCATACAATATTTCAAATGAAAATCAAATTTCAAATTAATTGCTTAGCAATTAATTTTAATTAATTAGCGTTCCATGTGGTTTAGTCGGTAGAATGTCAGTGCGCTATACTGATGGTCCGGTTTAGTGTCCCGGCATGAAATCTTTGTCACTAGGTTGGCCTTTGCGCCTTTTAAGCAATTAATTTGAAATTTGATTTTCTTTTCAAAATATACTCACAGATATAATTTGTTTCAAAACTCTATCTCAATTTACAGATTTTTTATAGTTTTTAAAATAATTTTTGGAGCGTGATTTTATGAAATAAATATATCCACTGCGTTCATCCCTATTGCGAAGGATAAACCGGTTTTCACGCTAAACAATATAAATAATTCAGCATTTTTTCATGGTTAATATCCCATAGCGAAATTAAAAATTCGTCAGCATATAAATAAGTAAAATAAAATAAACAAAACACGAATTTAACAGATATGTAATCGAGCGTGCTTAAAGACTAAAATAATGACAATGACAAATTATTCTGTACATAAAAAAATCTTTGATGATTACTTCGGATATTAATTCCTAGCATCTGTCTAATATAGAAGTACCATTTTCAGTAAATTTCAAAACCTTATTTGAATACATAATTAATATTTTTTACATAAAATGGGTTTACAGTTTTGTAAATCTGTAATGTAAAAAACCTATTGGAGTTTAACTTTTAAAAAATGGTATTCAGTTACGTTCTCAGCACTGGGCAATACGTTCTATAACCCGAGAAGCCCTGGTTGGATTGTTTGGTATTTATAATAGCACAGGCTGGTTTATAACCCTTTAAAAAGGATTTATTCATAAAGCTTGTTGTTGATTTTTAGCATAATAAGGATCATGTGTTGATACTTCGGATAATGAATGTTTCAGCAAAGAAAGTTATTTTTCGCTGTTACTGACGCCGCAAACATATAGTTTATTGCATATACACGTTTACATAAAGCAGATGAGTTGTATTGTTACTGTACTGAAAACAACAAGTTGGTTAACAAAGATATTTTCTATTGGATGTGATTCCATAACGATGTGTATTTGTTAACTAAGGTATCAATATGTTTGCAATCTTTTGAAACCTAATATTTGGAAGTTTGAAATACTCGAATTTTAAAATCAAATCAACGAATAGTGGTTATTTAGAAAAAAAAAAAATTTCAACACTGAACACCAACGTACTGTCGGTATCGAAAAAGATAGGCACCATTTATATCTCGAAATTTTCGCAGAGAAAAATGAAAACAGCCATTCGATTGGGAAGTATGTGTTATTTTAATTTATGCTGAACAAATAAGTCCAAGTTACCGTCTCCATATTGATATCGTAATAAATTTTGAAATTTTCAGTATGATTACTCAACTTTAACATAATATTTAGATTCTGCAATAAATTTATTCTTAATTTGTTTTCAGAATTTACATATGTTATAATTTTTTTTAATGGTTTCTAACCTATAAATTTTTGAACTGAAAGTGATATCTAGAAACTTTAAATATATGAATGCAAAGTTACAGCTAATTCAGCTAAGTAATTTTTGAATTATGTATACAAAAGCTACTTGCACTGCTTTTTTTCGTCTCTTAACACTAAGCCCTCCGGTGGCACCATGTTGGTGCCATGCGAAATCCATCGGGCAAACGCCGGTGGCTCCAGGTTGGTGCCATGCGGAAATTATTGGGCAAGTTCCGGTGGCTCCACATTTGTGCCATGCGGAAATTATCGGGCAAGCACCGGTGGGTCTATTGTGGCGTTCAGAACTGTCGAACGAAGGCTAATATTGCCGTGTTTTGCGATTACCCAACGAACAAAATATAAATAAATAGATAAACCTATAATACAAAAAAATCTTGTACTTATTTACATATGTATATTACAAAATTTAAATTTTTGCGCCAAATTTAAAGTATTTTATGTAAATTTTCCTTTTTCAGTAATATTCCGTATATTATACCGGCTTATTAAATTAAAACCCAAGTCTATTAATCTCTAAGATCTTAATTCATATTTATTCCAAATTGCGTAAATCTAAAAATGGCTCGATTATTTATATTTCTTTAATAAAACTTTTATTATTTAAATTCCTATTAAATTCCGCTATTAAATCCCGGTATATCATATTCCCCTTAAATCTTTATTTAACTGCTAAAATATTATTCTGTCTTAAAGAAAAACCCTACTTATTTCAATTTATTCTTTTATTTAAAATATCCAGGTGTAATTAAAATATTTCAAAGATTAAAACTTTGCAGACATAAATTCATTTCTTTTATCGTCTGAAGAGGGAAGGAGGGGTTATTTTTGCATAATCTCGACTACAGATTTTAACATTTGTTTATGCTTTAGATAGCTGGTGCGAGGATATAAGAATTTTCTAGAACAATCTTTTCAGCAGAGTATAAATACGAATGGCGGGAACCAGAGAGATGGCATAAAGGATATAGCATATAGTAGAGGAGCTGTGAGTTTAGAAGCTTTTTAGTTTTTAGCATGTAGAGGTGAACGTGGTGGATTGCAGTCGTAGCAAACTGGATATTCAATGTGATTGCTCGATGGAGGTAGTAAAATGTTGGATGAATACTGTTTATTATGTGAGTAGAATGAGGAAGCAACGGTATCGTAATGGGTGATAGATGTTAGATATTAACGGATTAAAGACTAGAACGCAGTCAAGAGATGGAGTGATTTTAAACTAATTGTGACAGGAAGAATAGACTTTATTCTTTTTACCATGGAAGGAGAGAGCATCTTCCCTAGATTTAATCGAGAGTGTGGAAATAAAGTGAATAATGTTCCAAGCGACTGCCTTATGTTAATTCTTCATTTTTCTTTAGTATTTTAAAACCAATCGGCTGCTACCTGTGTTGTGTAGGAATGGAAACCCTCATTTTTTTTTTCGACAATACAAACTACTTGCCGTCAAAACGTCACATGTATATCCTCAAAATTTCGAGAAAATAGAGGGACAGGATTGAGAACTTAAGTGAACTGAAGAGAAGATTAGTAAACTTGGCGATATATTGTCTCCGAAGAACCTCGAAAAACCGCCGGCGATAAGCGAATTGATGAAGTCAGTTCTTCCAGTGGGACAAGAAAGAATCTAGATTAGATGTGCGGACGGCATAGTGTTAATAAGCAATTTAACGTTACGAGTTCTAAATTTTGAATCTGTATAGCTTCTAAACCATTTCACTGAATGACTTTCAGTTTGGTATTCTACGGTAAAATGTAGAAAAAAATTTAAATATGATGTCAAGTTCGTATTGAAAATTTCTATTAAAATTTAGATGTGGAGATGGCCTCCGAGGCTTATTTGTTTAACATGGATTAACAGTAGACAGAATTCCCATTGGAATGGCTATTTCGTTTCTCACTGCGACAACTTGCCGAAAAAAATGTTTCATGTGTATCTTCTTTAAGACACCGACTGCAAAAATGAGGAAATGTAAAAAAAAAAGTAATTGTTGATACATAATATCTATATTAATTGATATTTGACGATTAATGGATAATCAAGTGTTACTGCCAAATATTACGTTAAGCTGCTATCTTAGGAATTTAGCAAAAGATAAATTAAAATGAATTTACAAACGATTCAGGTTGCAAGTTGTGTACATAAATGCAGATTATAAAACATAAAACATAGTACATAAATGTGCCTTTCAAGTATATTTCGAGGACTTGCTTTAGAACAGAAACTATAAATTAACATAAGAAACTGAGCATTTCATCACATTTAATTGTTATGTGGTTATTTCAGGTTTCAAATGTTTCTTATGATGCATGAAAGTTACATCTTTCTCTTACATCGTGAGATTTCCGCGATTTAAGATGTTTGGTAATATTGGAAAAATAAATTAGTAATAATTTATTGTTAGTAAGCTAATTTTTTATAACCGCGCATATAGAAACAAATTTGTTAAAGTAAATAAATAGCCTTTTACGGTTGGTTGTACATAGTTTAATGGCGCAATGTTTCTTTAAGCACGTGGAACGGTAGACAAGAGTTAAATAGAAACACTAAAAAGAAATCCCTTCGCGATATTAAAAATATAAACCAGGAATATCACACATTTACAATTAGTCCCCTTACCGGAATTGAGATAGCCCAGATTTGAACATCTTATTATGAACAGGAATCTTACCGCGCGGTTAAAATTACCTTCTCTAGACGAAACATTTTTTTATTGGGTTATCCTATCGAAAACATTACTCCTTGAGGTTGAAAATATCAATAAAGAGTTTAAGCAGAAAATTTTTATCTTTATAATATATACACTGGTGTCCAAAAATTAAGGACGAGATGGTTTTTCGAATGTAACGTTGTGCAGAAGTTTTCCACATCGACCAAAATCATACCATAATATCTCCAAGATGTGAAAATATGGGACAAGTGATAAAAACCATCTAAACAAGGAATAAAAACGATATAAAAAATACGTTATTGAAAAGGTCACTTGGAGAACAACTGCAGAAAAGACAGAAATATCCATCTTACAGGCACCTGTCAGGAAAAATTCAGTCTCTAATAAAGGATATGGTCACCCCTGACTGCGATGCAGGATTTACAACGTCTGTCTATGCTGAGGAGGAAGTTGTCAAGGAACTTTTGAGGCATCGAGTCCAAATTCCTCTTGTAACGCCAATTTCATCTGCGGAATTGTTGCTGGCGCCTGGTCACGTGCTGCAAGCGTCTACAGAGAAGGTCCTAAACATGTTCTATGGGATTTAGGTCCGGGAACATTGCAGGCGTATCCATACGTTGAATATCTTCACTCTCCAAGAGCTCTTCGACAGCCACTGTACGATCAGGGGGAGCGTTTTCGTTGATAAAGAAGATGTCGCGATCCACAGCACCTAAACAGACGCACGTGAGGCAAGAGAATCTCGGTGCAATAGCGGACTCCAGGGACTGACCTCCTTGGAAGACGTGGAGGTGCGTACGGCTATCAAGCATGATACCGCCCCAAACAAGAACTCCGGCACCCCCAAAACAGTCCCTTTCGATGCTGTTGGAGGGATGATTACGTGTTTCCTGCTCTCTACAGATGTGTACACGTCCAGAATCGCTCGTCAGACTAAATCGGCTTTCATTCGTAAAGCGTACTCGACCCCACTCCTGTTGTGTCCAGTTGCTATATCCTTCGCACCACATTAACCGGCGTCTCCGATGAGCAGACGTTAATGGGACACACCGTACTGGCGTTGTGAGTATAGATCACCTTTTTGCAACCTCCTAACCATGGTAAAACGTGATATACGACGTCCAGTAGTCTGCTCCATATGCCTTGCGATTTTCCAGCTGTCTGCTGCCTGTTTCCTTTCGCCAGTAGGGCAATATAACGGTCTTCCGCTGTTGTTGTTGCTCATGGGCGTCCACTACTGAATGCTCGGACAGCTGTTCCCATCGTTTGAAATGCACACGAGGCTCGTAAAACAGTGCTGTGAGCATTCCCGAACTCTTCTGTCACACTTGTCACACTTCGACCTTCTTTCAACCTCCTAATGATGCGACCTCGTATAAGGTCATCCATATGACATCTCCTGGACTGCCTCTTGGCCATATTACACAATAGTAGTAAAAAAAAAACGTCTTTAAAATCACTGTATACCGTACAATAGATTCCACAGAAATGCTGAACGTCCACCACTTCTGTGTTTTATCCCCTTATTACCATCTCATTTTACGTCAAATGCCATACATGCACATGTTCTACTGCATTTGTTCCAGGTCTATCTCCTGATTGGTCTTTCATTTCGTTCTGTTGCCTTTTTCGGCTTTTATGCTAATTTATCTCCTCCGTCTTTAATTTTAGCACACCAGTGTATATTAAATATATAAAAAATATATATGTTACCGTGAACGGCCGAAATCTAGAGAATGTTGACTTTTACAGGTGAATGCAGTGTTGCCAGATTGGGGGCTTTTTTAAATCAGATTATTTGACAGTCACCACTTTTTTTTAATAGTATAATTCACCTTATTTTTCAGAATTTTTACTCTATTTTTAGATAGGCCGAATATTTCTATTTTAAAAAAGCACTGACAATCAAACAATCTGAATTAAAAAAGTCCCCAATCTGGCAACACTGTGTGAATGACAACATTCACATAGTCGCTTCGTGAATATCCGAAATATTTGCTAAATATCCTTATTTCTCACTTACTCCGGCAAGTGTCGACATTTACCATGCATATCTTGCATGCCTATCCACCATGCAACATTGACCATATTAATTATATATAAATATATATAATATATTTCGCCTATTTCCAGATTTGTATAAAGTGCCGTATTTTTTGGTACTTATCTAGTTTATTATTACATAAGAGTTAATTTTATTAATAAACTAAACGGAATGGTTTGTTTTATAAATCATACTTATTTAGGGTAGGCTATGAAATTTGGAGTAAATATCTTAAAGAAAAGGGCTTTATTCATATGATAGGAAATCTTATTTTTATTAAATGCATGATGTTTACTTTTTAATTCAAAATCGGATTGGGGCTTCAAGATCATGACCTCTTCTAGTTCAGTGAGAATAATTCGAAATTAATTGTAAAGAATAATATGTATATTCACGGTTAAAAACTGAAATGAAATAATTTGTTCTGAAAATCCTGCTCTGATTATTTTTTATCGTGTGACAAAAATTACAACATTTCGGAAATTATTGAACTTATTGCAAGAGTTGAATCTTATTGTAGAAGACGATACATTGTTGATTGATTTGGTCGTTTGATTATCCGGGTGTTACTCTCATCTTTTTTACATGAAACCTAAAGAAACCTGGACACTATGTGGACTACGACCTACTATATTCATCCAAGCTTGAATTTGACCTCAAACCAGGACCCTCTTGTCCAGTACCTAGCGTCTTAATTGCTAGACAGGCTAGTTTGCTGGAAGATACAAAAAATGTCTGTGACATTAAGGGGACTCTTAAAATTGGAAAAAAAGAAAAAATAAGACCATTTTCAACCTTTAATATCTTAAAATATATATTATTTTAAAACAAAATTTTTACTGGGAATGACAGACATATATATGTTCTTTAATTTCATGAATTTAAAAAAACAGCAAGATGTAGAATTAGCATTTACAGGGTGCTCCAATGTGTCAGACACTTGACAAGCAGAAAATTGGTATAACAGTTCACGCGCGCGAATACAAAATAAACATTTGAAAATAGAATGGAAATTTTGTTGTCTACTTATTATTCAGACTGTAATAATTACCCTGAATCTAAATAAATTTGTATTTAAAGCATTTTTACAGTTTTAATACAAAGTTGTATTTACCTAAAACAAAATTAAGAAAATTTCTACAATATAATCACCTAAAAAAATATATTTTTTTAACAATAAAAAGGAAATTTTAGGTTCCGTTTATACAGAAAAACATGAAACATTTGTTTTGAAAATTTCATGAAAAAATATTCAGATGTTTTTGCGATATCGTGCGCATTATGCCCCAAAACGTCATTTGAAGGAAAATGTCTTCAAAGTTTCGGAAACGCCGCTTCAGCTATTGAACAAGTATAATTCTAAAAACCATAACTTTTGTTCCAATTGGAATTTCAAGGAAACAGTTATATCAAAATGTTCAGAAAAGATAGGAGTTTAACATCTAAGAAAATTAAAATTTCGAAAATTTTGAAGCTTTAAGAGTTCTGAGACCCCTTATTAAAAAATATATATATATATATATTTTAATCAACTAGATATAATTTATATATAAATGAGTTTTCCAAGAAAAGTTTTACTATATTGAATTTATAGTATTTTTATTACATTAAAGAATAATTTAAAATGTTAACTATGAAAATGTGTTGTAACATACAACAGTACTATGTATGTATGCCTTCGTTCATTATAAAAAGCAAATAAAAAAATCTACGAATCATCTCTTTTCCTGAAATATATATATTAAAGTAAATGCATCTGTAGTGGGCTACGTACAAGTAGCGGACCACTAACTTTTAAAATTTAAAAACAAGTATAAAATGCATTTCTTGAAAATGACTGAAAGAACGCTGATTGATTAACATCCTTAAATATTAAGTTCCCATAAACTGATTCGAATAATTATTTTTTAACACTTTCCAACAAAGTTGAAAAGTGTTTATGACTTCGGTGTGTCTGTCCGTCTGTCCGCGCTATAACTCCCGTAAATATACTCGGATCGTTCTGAAATTTTTGTATGTTAGTGACCACTACTATAGAACGAAATCTATTTCAAATAAAGTTTGTAGCTTGTTTAGTTCATTTACAGGGACCGTCAACATTTTTTCTGTTACATTACGTCCTATGGGTAAAATCGTTTAAAATGATTTTTAATGATGTTACATGCTTTCAAACAAAATAAAATTGATATGCATTTATCAAGTGCACTATAATTTGCATCCTGTAGAATATGCGGTGCAAAGAATAATTATTATTCATTTACAGGGCCACACAAAAGAATTCCGTTACATAATAATATAGGAGTGAAGGGTTTTTTTTTCAGGCGTATTTTAATTATGTTAAAATATTTTATGTATAATGAAATTGATATATGTCACTGAGGTTTACTATAACTTATTTCATGTATAATACGAAATACATAGCATTTACAGGGACACACAAATGATTTCAGATACTATATTGTATCCGAAGTACTGTACGGTAGCGATGATTGCTGGAAATGCATTTTTAATTATGTTATGTGCTTTTATGTTTCACTATATTTATGCATTGGATATGGTGAGTATAAATGCTGTAATTCCTATGCAGGGCTACACAAAATAACTCGTAATGGTCACTGGGTATGATTGCAAATTGCGTAAAGGTTGTTTTTAAATGAGTTATGCATTCTTAAGCTGAACTGCATTTAGTTTACTAAGAAATGTTTGCAGAACATATATTAAATGATATACAGGGTCACACAAAGAATTGGATACATGGCCATATATAAATGATAATTTCTGGAAATGTGTTTTTTCCAGTAGTTTTAAGAGTGTTTTACTTTGAATTAAATTTTAGCTAAATAGTGGCGCGTAATAAAGGTACTGGGTTAACTACAGGGTTGTACAAAAATATACAAGTATGTTTCCAGCTATTAGTATGAATTGCTGAAAGTGAAATTTCAACCTGTTATGGGTTTTCTTGCTAAATTAAATTTTCCCATTATATAGTATATATATTAACGTACAGATCAAACACAGGGCTGTTCAAAAGAATTGGAATACATATTTGATATGGACGGTAACTGCTAAAATCAGTTTTTCAAACCTTTTATGCGTTTTCTAAAATGTTTACATAGTTCTCTTATATACCTTATTTCCATAAATAACGAAGTTTTGTTAAAGCATTAAGGAAGTGTTGGAAAGTGTTTCATAATCTATGCTGAACGTATGATTTTTCTTATTTGTTTTTTTTTTCTGCTAGTACATTTGCTTATTTTCTAAGGTATCTTTAGAAACAGATTTTTTAAAAATTCTTAGACATTTCATTAAGAGATAGGCTTTTATTTAAAATATTGTCCCTTTAATATTATGTTTTATTTTAAATTAAACTACTATTGATACATTATGTTACATTATAAGTAATTGGTTGGATAATCGGAAAACTTAAAGATTCTTGCATCAGGAATTTACTAGTCCCACTACTGGAGCATAGAGTAAGGTAACATTTTTTTTCCTTTATTTATTTATTTTTTTCGAAGAATATATTTTGAAACTTTATATGTTTATTCTGATACAGGAAGGTTAGGAACACGCTAAAATTATATATATCTTTTGGAATTCACGAACACTTTAATAATAATTAGATAAATGTCCTTAAACGGCCACTACTTGTGCGCCTACCTTAGTGTGTTTTATAACATAAAACCTCTAAATTATTCATATTCTATCAAATATTAACTTACCAATAACTGAAAAAAGTAGCATTTTGTAAACGATGACGGAACTAATTAATTTTTAAATTACAATATTTTTTATGTGTTTTTTTTTTCGTAAAACACTACATTTACACACATATAACGAGAAACCTTCGTCATCAATTCTATAGCTTTATTTAAATAATATAAATTTTCAGCATACATTTGATTTTTTTATAACTTTTCTAAGAAAAATATTTCTTCTTTTCAGAAGATTCCCTATATGAGCATTGTTAATTCTTAAAAAAGAAAAAAAAATTAATTCCTTAAGGATAATTTTTTATCCGACGTAAAATATGAACATGTAATCCCTTATCTTTCCGGTTAGTTAAATACAAAGTCACTTTTGGTTTTTTCTTTACACATAACTTATATTTATTTATGCATTTATTCCTTAATTATTGATTATTTGTCAGTATTTTTTTCATACTATCTAGTTGATAGTTTATTAATACCAGAAATCTTATTACTCAGGAATTTCCCAAGTTTTGACATTTCCTAAGGCTGTGCTTGCATAGCAAATGCAAATGAGTAACGATTTGCTGTCAGCTTTAAGCAAGATGTATGGTAATTAGTTAAAATTGAAATTTTGTGCTGGTTTATCTGGAAATATTGAGAAACACTGAAATAGATATCTATCTATTTAGAACTGTAAAAGATAAATAGTTTAATTTAATTCACTTAAGAACGATATTTTACTTTTCTTTTAGATCCCATGTCGGTATCGTACATATTGAACAAGTAAAGTACTTTATAGTAAGAATACTTTTTGGAAAAATATAGTTTTTAGTAACCAAAACAGATTTTTTTTAAACTATTGGTTGATATTATGCAGGTTTTTTTTATAAGTTCAAAATGCTATTTTTATGGCTTATTATTTTTATAATGACACTTGTTATCTTTTCAAATTACAGGAAGGTAAAATATGTCAATTAAATTTTGATTAATCACTTAAAGGGTGATTGCTTATTTATGGACCCCTTAAATTTAATCTGTAAATGCTACATTGGCACCAGGAAGTTGTAATTAAAATTTTCCTTTTCTAAAGGATATATATATATAAAATATTTTTAATTATGTTAAAATAAATTTGTTTGTCAATTCTGGTCTCTTTCAAACATTTCAACATTTTACGAATCCAAGTACTTTGCCCCGGAAATCGTTTTAAGGAAACCATATACATATCCACAAATATTAGTCCGATAACGTTTCTCCACAACAAAATGCTTATTAAAAGTACTTCTTTAAATTATTTTCAAGATAAGGAAATGTTATTTACGCTCGTAAATAGTTTATATCTAAAATGTGACTGAGTCATTCTCCTAAACTAGGAGAATTTCATCATGAAAAAAAGTACACAGAAAATAGATCTTTGAAAATTAGGAAATTTTTTTGACAACTAATATAAGCATGTTAAATATAAAAATAATGCTGTTTTTGTCAAAAAAAAATGTTCATGAAGTTGATAATACTTACTTCAAATGCCATTCTAACCATACAATTTACAAAGAAGATTATTGCATTGAAAGTAAATAATTTATTCTTTTTCAAATAATAAATCGTAACAAATCTACAAATATGAGCCGCCTCATACAATAAAGGGTTATTTTTAATTAGCTGCCTTCTTTTTCTTTATGCTTCTCTGTGTTGTAGACGCCATTTTTAAATTTGTTTCTTACTTTTCATACTTTATTTGTCCCCTTTCGTTTTTCGCTTACTTTTCAAATTTTCAAACTTTCCATAATTTCTTACTTTTCACACTTTCAGTTAAAATGAAATACAGAAAAGTATAAAAATAATGCACAATTATTTCCAAACGTCAATAAAAAATTAATACTTTTATTTATAACAAATTACTATTTTTAATATTATAAATGAAAAAAAATTCAATTTTCTTTTACTGAAATGGAAAGATTTTTTTACCTTTAATAAAATTCTCCAAAACTACAAAAACCCAGTAAATATATACTAGGTAAACAACATACTATAAAAATTTAATAGCTTTGTAAACAGCTTATGTTATAAAGAAAAAAACAGTTTTATTCTAAAAATACACAGCTTATTTTAAATGGAAAACTTATAGACTTATAATTTTATTTTTTTATATATGTGAATATTTTATATTATATAAAATAAAAAACTAAAAATCGATTTTAAGCTCTTAATATAATTTGAAATAAATTCTCCCAACTCCATTTGTACTAATATCACTCCCTGGTCATTAGGGTCGAGTGAAATAACCAAAAATAGGAAAATCAAAATGTAATACCGCGCAAAAGTTTGATATGGTCCTCAGTAATAAATCTGCGCAGTTTTTTGAAATCAAGTTTTATCTTCCGGTGCCCCCGAACCAACCAGTTTTTGCGAAATTCGTCAAAAATGCCTTGTACAACTTATAAATCGAAATAAACAAAGAGTTGGAAAATAAAAATGTCATACTGCGGAAAGTTGTGTATGGTACATAGCAATATGTCTGCACAGTTTTTCGAAACCACCTAATATCTTCCAGGACCCCGGTCATTCGAAATTTAAAAAAAAAACGTAATTTCCCTTTTATCTCTTGTACATGTAAAATAGAATGCATGGCACAATGAACAAGAGTGCAATAGAAACATTTTATCTGTGAAAAGTACACAAATACTTAAAGTTGAAGAATGAAAAACAAACATTTAAATCTGTTAAAAGTGTTCCAAAAATTTAAAATTCATTTAAATCAGGCCGTACTCTTTAAAACTAAAATCTAAATATTCGAAATGTTTCGGGTTGGTGTTTATTGTTGATCCTGTTGGAATTTTGAAACCTTAAAATCTGATTTAGTCTCATAATATGGCATAATGGCTCTTGATTGTTGCATGCAAATGAGCTGCATTTGCGAAATATGCTTCAACGTCTAAACGGATGCAGCAGAGGACCATACAGTGATAGTGGGTGGGTTGAAAAAACGTTGGACAAGTGTTAATCCATTTCCATCGTTTCTTTCCAGACTATCAACATTAATCATAACCTCGAAACAGTTATTGACGATTTCAATACCGATCAAAAATACTTGTAATGATCCTATCTATTAAGAAAGGAAGTTGTTCGGAAGACCTTGCCTTCGGAAGACTTATATGGCATATGGATTTTGAGACTCTCTGAGGCAACTCCGGATCAACGTCAAATTGGAAGATATTGACGGAGTTTGTATTCAATGTGTACGCACGTGTATGGTTTGCAATTAACTGCAAGCCATCCTGCAAAGACGGTTCAATCCATCTATGGGAATTTTTTTAATTTTCCAAGGATATGCGACAGACAGTTAAAGTTGTCATTGACCCAGTAATGCAGCGCAATGCCTTTTTCACACGTCGGAATACCTGTTGATTGCCATGGTAACTAATGATCGGAAACTTACCCGCGAGCTAGAATTTCGTAGAATCCTTCAAGCGCGAAGTGCAAACGCTAGTCAAGAAGTCAGGTAGTTCCAAGTTCCTGCAATCAATCTTAGTGCTGCAGATTGTATTAATATGATTCAGTGGGATAAGTTAGAAGTTACGGAACCACCTATTTTGACTAATCTTTCATACGATGATTTCAGGATTTACTTTGACAAACGTGATCGTGAAGATATCCTTTCGTTTGCTGAGTTTGCATGCCACAATCAAATTGTAGAAACGTGTGTCAAAGTGGTCACCGAAGCTGCTGCGACAGTTTGTTGCGCAAGCAACAGGGATAGATTCTTAAAATCTCGATTACAATCAACAGCCATTAGGCCATATTTTGAGACTAAGTCAGATTTTAAGATTACAAAATTCCAACAGGATCAACAATAAACACCAATCATTTCGAATATTTTTATTTTGAAGAGCACGAACTGTTTTAATTGAATTTTAAATTTTTTGCACGCTTTTAGCAGATTTAAATGTTTATTTTTCATTCTTGAACTTTAATTGTTTAGGTACTTTTCACACATAAAATGTTTGTATTGCACTCTTGTTTCTAATGTGATGCATTCTGTACATGTATAACAGATAAAAGGGAATTTACGGCGTTTTTTTCGAAATTTCGATTGACCAGGGCTCTGGAAGATATTATGTGATTTCAAAAAATCTGTGCAGGCATTTTACTACGTACTATACGCAACATGTCCATGGTATGAAATTTTTATTTACCAACGTTATGTTTATTTCGATTTATAGGTGGTACAAAGCATTTTTGGCGAATCTCTCAAAAATTGGGGGGGGGGGGGGCAGACCGGAAGATAAAACTTAATTTCAAAAACAACTGCGCAGGCATATTACTACGTACCATACACAACTTTCCGACATTTTTATTTTCCAACTTTATGTTTATTTCAATTTATAAGTTGTAGAAGGCCTTTTCGACGAATTTCGCAAAAATTGGTGTTCTTGTTGGCACCGGAAGATAAAACTTGCTTTCGATAAAGCTGTGAAGTTTTATTACTGAGAAGCATACCCAACATTTCCGTGGTGTTACATTTTGATTTTCCTATTTTGGTTTTTTTTCACTCCACAATACTGGTCATCTTATGACATGGAGATAATGTTAATGGTGTTGAAAATATTAACTTTGTACCAGCCTAATCCCCATAATTTTAGTCTAATAAGTACATGGTTTCAAAAGTACTTATGGGTACAAGTAACAAATGTATTGAAATAGATATTTAATATTTAATTATATTCTTTACATTGTTGGAGTGGTCATGGAGTTGATGTTATAAAAACATAACTTTATTTTCTTAACTAGTAAAAGGAGCTTTCTGAAAATACAACAACAAATATCCCTCCAGTTGTTAAAACAATAGCAATATGACACCCTACTTCTTCAATTAAACGGCAAACAAATGCTACAATACTACCACTCTTAAATGTTTATGGTAATTAAATCATATACATGACTTGATACATCACCCTATGGTTACAGAAGTTCAGGAATAGATTTGACATTAAAAAAACTGACACAAAAAAAATTTCGCACATTATAAGAATCTCACTTTTTCTCCTACGCAAAGTCAAAAGATAAAATACTTAAATTAAGGCTTAGTGCTGAAAACAATATGTTTTATTTATAAATCTGAATATGGTTACAGTCCATGGAGTTTATATTTACAAATGTAAAAAAAAAAATAATAATAATTTGAAATTTCCAACATGATTTTATGCATGGAATCAATATGTTACAAAATGTTACAAAAATTTACATTTTTGCATGCAATGAATTTTGGTTATAACAATTGTCCTAGTTTTGGAGAATAACCCTATTGTAACTTGAAATAATAAGGTTAGAAAATAGGGTTTGTGCAAAATTTTTGTCCTTTTTTTAAAATATAATTTTTTATCTTTGTTTCAATATGAAGTGTGCCATAAATCATAATAAATTGGTATCCAATCGAAAACTTTAAAAATACATTATTAAAAACTGTTTCATGCCTAGATTTGGATTAAACTTCAATGGAAAGATCTATGAGTTTTTTTTTAACGATATTTAGAACAAATAATTTTGCGTAAAGAAATACGGAATCAACTTCCATTTCCTCTAAAAATATCTATTTTTCACTAAATATTTGAACTTGAACTTGAATTTTTTTTTTTAAACTGCCATCGCATTATCTACATTCGCATCTTATTTACTTGAACTTATAATTAAGCTCCATGTACCGCAGACCAGTGTTTTTCCCATGTGCTTTCTGCAACAATTATTATAATTATTTCAATTATCGAGATTCATTGCTTAATACTAATAAAGAAGGTCCTATAAATTCATTCATATTTCAAATAAATCATAAACTACATTCAAATTTTTGTCTCGACATCAATATAAAAAATATTAAAAAAATTTCGTATCAGAGCGCAGTTTACATCATAAGACATTATAAAAATATCGAATCGTATATGGTAAAATAAAAATAAATATAATTTAAAATTTCTTTGATGTATTGTTCGACACAAAAATTCAGATCATTTGACTTATCTTGTGATAGATACGACAATTTGTTACATTATTATAAATTTTTGAAGTGTCAGTGGACTTACGAGATTCTATGATTTTTTATTTCTTTTGCCCCGAAAAATCCTACTCTTTGCCAAGACTTATGGAGCATCTAAAATGATAAATATTTAAGTGTTTGTGGATATTCGGAGTTTGAAATTACTTGATGACTTCTTTACACTATTTTCTTTTTTTACCACAAAATTTCTGTCTCTTTGCAATTTTTATGGTGCAAAAACACCCCAGTTTGACACTTGTTATTTCTTTATGAATTTTTGGAATGTGTAGCCACTCATTGGACACCCTGTATTTTGGGTGATTCCTGCTTTTTAACACCGACAGGCCACATTTGGGTGGGTAAAATTATCTTTTTCATCACATATACTGTACTAATATTAACGACAATTATTAACAAAATATGTTTTGTAATCTATGACTCGAAATACATTTGAAATTATTCAGCACATAAGGCAGAATATTAAAACAGTTTATATTTTATTCTATATTGGCCTTGATGAAATTTAAGCATTTAAAACATTTGCATTTATTCCTAAAATGAAGGCTGGAAGTCCTAAATAGATTCTTCAAAATACTCAAAACCAAACATTCAATCATGTGTCGTTTAATATCAGTACTTTACTAGAAGGCATCTTATGAAATCTCAACACATCAGCTTCAGATATACTTGTTCTGAATAATCGGATTGCTACTGAAAGGCCATTGTCATAAGCATTTTAACTTACAAAACTATTTATTAGACCTACACTTATTCAATAAACTAACTTTAAAACCCTAGCATCTTTCACGTGCTTTTTCTAACTTATTTTCACACGGAATTATGTTTAATATATTTCCGGTAGGCGTACTCATTTGATCAAACAAAAGATGTGATGGTCCATGTAATACGAAGGATGCCTTAACCCTTACACAGGTAAATCAATTCTGTTGCTGAAATGTTGAAAGGATTAACTGCCATCCATATCTACGAACAAATTGATTTCAAAATTTAGGGGGAAAATATTTTCTTTAAGTGCATTATAAAAGCAAAATATTTTCCCCAAAATTCTGGTACAATTCAGTTGGGGATTAAAATTAGGTATTGGATATATTATCACCACCTGTTTAAGGGTTAAATGCATTTTTTCAACAATAAATTCAAATTTGTGTTACCTTTAAGCAACATTTGAGACAAATGTATTATGATCCTACAAATTAAAAAATATATACTGTAATGTAGAACCTCGATTGTACGTAGTTCGATTATTCGTGAAAATTGTCTGAGTCGAGTTTCATTTTCTATGTTTCTAGCGACTAAGTCCTATTTCTTTAAAACAAACTTTTCTTTCACCGTCAGAATTGTGTAGATCACTCCCATATATCTACAAAAGAAAAAAAAAGTAACAGGTTGCTTTTTTAATTACTATGGCATTTCTACAATTCATATAAATTTCATTTTTACATCACTAACTAGGAATCAAATGTATTTATGAATGAAAGTTGTTTGAAAGTTGTAGTTCAGTTTAATGAAATTTTATGAACCTTTAAATAATTTTCAATCACATTTTTTTAAAATCTGTCTCAATAAGGATTATTTGCTTACTACATTAATGTAAAGTATCTAGTGGTAGGAATACCAAACTCTGGAATTGATTCTTCAGATGAAAGAAAATGAATTAAAAGCAGATTAACATAAAGTCTTTCGGGTTAAACAAAAACCTGTCATCAAAGTGACAGATTTTGATCTTATGATGAGCATAAAATTAATATCGAGTTAAGTTAAATTGAATAAAACATTCGATGCATCAAAGTATGCTTGCAATTATATATTTTTTAATTATTGTAATTTATTTATTTATTTATATTATCCGGCTCATCATTTGAAACATTAAATATTTCAATATCTTATTATTCTTGAACTACCAGAAAATATATATTGAAAAGTTATAATTATAAAAATTTTAATTTGCCGAATTATATAAACTTTAAAGTCATGCTTTAAACTTCCAGTAAAGATGTTGTTAATGACAGATTGTTAAAGATAGACAAAAAAAAAAAAAAAGCAATTTAACAAATTACAACGACCATTTGGGTAAATGATTTTTTCAAAGACTAAAATTTAAGACATAAAAATCGCACCGAGTTGATCCTACGTTACGTACGCCATGAATTAAACATTAATAGTGTTATTACACGTAAAAATTCCAAGCGACAAAAATCGCCTGCTACTCGTACGTATTATCCACCTGAAACTTACGGATTATCCAAGCATTTCATTGGCTGTTCGGGAAAAGGCTTTTCCATCGTCAGATTTCTAAGAAAACTGACGACACATTTTAAATGAAATTTCATTTTTAAACTTCTAAACATCCGACAATATTACTTTTTACACCGTCGGATAGAGACAAAAATGTACTTTTAAATGCAATTTGTTTGAAAGCTGTATCTCAATTTGTTTCTGTGTTATTAATTTTTTTTTTTGTAGTTTTTATTACTTTTTTGTCATAGTGGCAACAGAAGGTATCCATCATTGTTGAATGTAAAGGGTAATACAGATTACTGTATAGACCAATCAGCACACGAATAAAATGCGGATTAAACCAATAAACACCTTCAGATATGCTTTTGATTTCCTACCCTGACAGACAACAATAACCATTTTTCCAAATGGTTAAAGAAAAAAAAAAAAAAAGTACAACATAACCTGCTCTTAACATTTTAGCGCATTTTCCTTGCTTTTTGGAAAATGAGAATCTCAACATTCATAAACTATTTAAAATATAGCATGTAAAAAAACAGTCAGCTCACTGAAATACGGGGGGGGGGGGGGTTATTATTTAGTTTCACATGTAAAAAGGAAAAAAAAAATCTCAAAGTAGCGTCATTGAGATTAACGAATGTAATAGTTAATGCAGCAAGCTGAAAAATTCAACTGTTAGCTGGTTAAATAGTGGGCCATAAGGGGGGCGGGGGAAGGAACAATTCGCCAGCAGCATGTGAAGATATTCAAAAAGAAACAAAATAGAACACTAAATTCAATAATACTTGAAAAAATAATTAAACGTCGACTGAAAATAGCGTCGTTGAGTTTTGGATATACAGGGTGTCCGGTCTCAACGGTGTCCAATGGCTAATTCCTAAACCGTTAGTCATAGACATATAGTTGCAATTACAAAAATGTTTTAAATCAGGTAAAGAAACATTTTAAAAGCGATTTGGGTCAATAAAAACATTTCTTAAAAAATTACGAAATTTAAATTTTTATACGGTCCCCCGGTCCTATAAGTTATATTTAGTAATTTTTTCCTATTACACTGACAAGTAAGACAAAAAAAGTCCCATTCATATAACACTAAAATTGAGCGAGTTATGAAACTTTAAAAATGCATGACTTATGCCACTTTTCTACTCTGAAAACAAATGAGTTCGGCTTGGCTTTGCGGGATCATATACCAAGTGTTTAAAGTATTCGAAGATCTTACTTCATGTGTATCTGCGCTTTGAAAAAAAAATCCTACAAGTAATATGATTAAGTCTCAAATTGGCTAAAATAACATATGTTTTATTTTGTCGGGATTTGAGACTGTTTCTCTTATGATTTCTTTTAACAAAAATTATGTTTTTTTATAAGTTTTTATTTAACTTCAACGATCTCATGTATGTTTTTCCAGTTCAAAATTTGTACTCGAACTTTAACTCACTTTCAAATATCCGATCGAGATTGCATTTTGCATACTGGCGCAAATCCGATAAAAATCTAATATTATTAAGATTTTCACGGTTACCATTTATACTTATTTTACAGGATAACACAAAATATTTCGGATAGATTTCTGCCAAGGAGTTTAAGAAAAAAGTTTTAGATTAGATAATACAAGACTGCGATTGTTGGGTTTTTTAACTTTTATGTATTTTTTAGCACTGAATGCGAAAATTATCTTAATTTTTAACCATCATGTCATGGTATTTCGCAAATCATAAATTTTCAAATTTAAAGAATAACAAAAATCGAATACTATAAAGTAGAGGAGATGGTTGTGTTTTTTAACTTTTGATAATTGATTTTTACGCACTTTTTAGCACTGAATCTGAAAATGACCTTCATTTTTAACCATCACGTTAAAATTTTTTTGCAAATCGCAAACGTGTAAGTTAAAGTATAGCAAAAATCTCATACTATAAAACATATGTAAAACATTTTTTATTTTATTTTATTTTATTTTATTTTATTAAAAAATTTATTCGATATTTTTGCTTATCCTGGGATTCTTACAGCTAAACAGCTGAGTGGTCCGATGAGATGGGGGAGGAAATTCAATTTTAACATTGAACTTCTTAACTTTGAAATTTGCAATTTGCGAAAAATCCTGATATGATAGTTAAAAATGAAGGCCAATTTCGTATTCAGCGGTATAGAATATATAAGAATCAATTATCAAAAGCTAAAAACATGACATAACCTAACTTTTGCAGGCTTGTGCAATCTAATAATATTTTAAAATACGTATCATTTTGTAAAGAATTGAGGCTGTTAATTTAGAATCACTTTATTTAACAAAAATTCTGTTTTTTCTTTCTTCTTAAATGTTTATTAATAATTGTATATTTTCCATTAATATGCCAGAATGATTAAAGATTTCAAATTTATATTGCAATGTAAATTTTACTCCCAAACATTTTTTATATCTGACGAAATTATATTTCGACTAAATTTGTGAATGACCCCCAATTTGCAGCAAAAAATATGCTCTAACTTTAAACAGCTATTACTCGGTCAATTTTAATCGTAGAATAACGGGACTTTTTTTGTTTTACTTGTCAGTTTAAAAGGAAAATTTCACTAAATATAACTTATAGGACCGGGGGACCGTATAAAAATTTTAATTTCGTAATTTTTAAAGAAATGTTTTTATTGACCCAAATCGCTTTTAAAATATTTCTTTACCTGATTTAAAACATTTTTGTAATTGGAACTATATGTCTATGACTAACGGTTTAGGAATTAGCCATTGGACACCGTTGAGACCGGACACCGTGTATAACAGACAATTATGCTAACTGAATAAAGTCCCCTTGTTAACCAATAAATAGGTAAACTGATGGAAATCACAAGTCAGCTGGTTAGACGTCGGGGAAGGAAAAGGGGGTGTTCTTCAGTTGAACGTTTGAAATATTCAAATACAAATTGATAGTGGAGTCGTTGAGGTTTGGATATGTGATAGTTTATAATACAAAATAATGAAAAATCCCAGTCAGCTGGTTAGACGTCGGATATACGGTAGGGCGGGGTTTGTCAACTGCATATCCAAGCAACAACAACAACAACAAATAATTAAACACCGACTGGAAATAGCGTCGTTGAGTTTTGGATATAAAATAGATAATTATGCAAACTGAATAAAATCCACATGTCAACTTGGGGTGAAACATACATACATACATAGGGGTGAACAACATAGGGGTGAAGAGAATTAAAAGAGCAGGTTAGAAGGATGTCTGCTTTCTTTGATTAAATATTGCCGTTTTTATTTGTGCTAGTAAAAATGTATCTAACGTTGCCTGCCCGTTGTTTGACAACGGCTCATCATCGAATTATCGGGATTATCTTCACAAGATGCATATAGATATGTATAACTCTGAACAATGGTAAAAAAGCAATATTTCAATACTATGATTGTAATACCGGTGAGTCAAAAGTTCGTTAAAACTTTAAAAACTTATAAAAAAGGAATAAATTATGTTAAAGGAGTACAGTTTGCACAAAAAAAGGCTCACAAGGTAGTCGGATTTTTTTTAGAAGCAAAAAAAAAAAAAAAAAAAAAAAAGTTAAAAAATCACATGTAGAGGGCGCTGACGTCCCGAAACACAATGAACAGGTAATACGACACAACCTGGTTGTGTCGAAGAATGTTCTGGAGGTCATGTTGAAGGTCATGTGATCATGTTTTGGGAAGAAAAAATGGATGGAGTGTATTGTTGTGCTGTTCATTGTGTTTCGGGACGTCAGCGCCCTCTACATGTGATTTTTTAACTAATTTTTTTTTTTTTGGCTAAAAGAAATTTGACTACTTTGAGAGCCCTTTCTTGCAAACCGTACTCCTTTATCATAAGTTCTTCCTTTTTTATGAGTTTTTAAAGTTTTAACAAACTTTTGGCTCACCCGGTACCTTAGTAACACACTCTTTATCGTTGAAATCGAAAATATTAATCTAAATACGTTTTTTCTATGTATAAATAATTTTTCATTGTAACTGCTCCCAATGAACATACGGCATTATACTTTTCACTCGATCTGTCCAAATATTATTTACACGCTTTAAATAAATTTTGATGTGATTTAGTATTTTACTAAAAAAATATGAAAATTTTGTATTCCAAACTTGTTGCTGTGGCAACATTTTTAAATATACATGCTGAAAGATTGAGAAAAAAAGACTGTTCAAACTTCGTATGCAAAGTGGGATTACAGTTCTCCAAATCTAACAAACCATCCTTAAGAAGTGTTATAATTATAAAGGGTCACATATAACTTAAAAATAATTCTGTCAATGTTATTTATCGAAATACATAAGTACGAAATAACAGGTTAAACGTAGTCTAAGTTAAACACAATACGTTAGAGATTATATTTCTTAGACACAAATCTATATTTTCAATAAGAAAATCATTAAAATATATTTATAATAAAACGAAAAAAAGGAAAAGTAATAAGTTGGGAAAAAGATTTAAAAAATTTTATCTGTAGATGCACATGAGAATGTAATATTGAATTCGACAAAGGTCATTTAACTTCATGTTTGCACGTGGAGCTTTCTTCCTCCACCCTCGATGTCTAACCATTCCGTTGATGGAATACACTTGAGATAAATTTCCAAAACATTACACTTTTTAAATTTGTATACGACCCTTGGGTCATATAAATTAAATTTAGAAAACTGTTCTCCATTGTCTGGCAAGTACAACATTATAAATTCCAATCTTCTAAGCAGAAAATTCACGTAATTATAATACTTTTAATTTTATTGAATTTCGGACCTTTCCGGCACTATAAATAATCAGACGATTTTTTGGGAGACGAAACTAATGACAGGACTATCTCATCAACCTTAATTTTCACTTCGTTTTTAATACTTTTGTTATTTACAATTGCCTGTGTATCTCCAATAGGCTTTATTTTTTAAAGTACGCATTTCAATTTTTTGAGATACCCTGTATTGTCAAAATATGAAAGTACGTATACACATAAGCTATTGCACAAAATCCGTTATCTTATTATTACTATTTACAAATCAATTTGAATATACGGGGTGATTCAAGGAAAGTTTACAAAATGACAGGGCAACTCAGGCATACAACAAGGATGAAAAATCTCTTAGGGAAATAGGGTCGTAAACCATTTATTTTGTCACAAATACAGGGTGTTTCAATCTAACTCAATTCGGGTTGACGGTAATAACTTTCAGAAAGCTGAGGTATATTATAATAAAACATTTAACAGGCATTCTAACCTTTGATGTAAATAAGATAACACCAAACAAAAGGGGTAGAAGTTTGCATTATACGCGAAGTAGTATGTGCAGTCGTGGAAAAAAAAGTAAACACCCCTATTAACTACTCAACAAATTATCGTAGACGAAAGTTACTGGTATCGGACGATTGGAAATAAAGTCTACTTTTAAATGGTGTGTATAAAATTTGCTTAGGGGGCCGTATACATATTAAAACGAATCCAAACTTCATTTTTTTCAATGGCAGTACCCAAATTTAACGAGATATTTCAAATCTTCGGTTCAAAATATGCCTAGACACCAAATTTCAAGTCATTCGAATGAAAAGCTTTTGAATTATAGACATTCAAAATTTAGTACTTCTAATGTTAAATTACATTTTCATATTTTTATTTATATCTCCTGAAATTATGCTCCTAATGAGCTAATTTTTTGTGTAGCAATAATACTTATATACCCAAACATAAATACGTTGAATTTGCAATTTTTATAATTTTATGATATGAATTATGAATTATGAAATTAATATTCGAAATAATTATGAATTGCAGCATACAATTTTTTTGATGGATTTAGATTTATTAAGTCCTGCTTTATGGAAATCCAAAATTTCACGTTTTTCTTCCAAGTAGTTTTCAAATTATGCTTAAAAAACGGCAAAATGATGGTTTAAGGTGCCGTCTAGGATAGAAGTGAGTAAATTTTTGAAGTTCATTCTGCTATCCTGTATTCAAACAGGTTTCACTGACGCTTAAACGTGCCTTGATCAAGAAGGCGGCTCTCTCGGTTAACAATCGAGTTCGGAACTTCAATTTGGATAAAGCCCTTAAAATACGCTCGTTTTAAAATAATTAATTTCTCGGAAACCTACGGCACGAATTGCATAAAAATTTGTTTAGAGGCTAATTGAAAGGAGTAGAGTTTATTTATGCTGTCAGAATCGTGTACTTCTACTGAAAAAAAAAAACAAAGTTATGGTGTGTTTTAATATGTAGATGGCCCTCTAAGCAAATTTTATATACATCATTTAAAAGCAAACTTTATTTCCAATCGTTCGGTATTAGTAACTTTCTTCTACGATAATTTGTTGAGGAGTTAGTAGGGGTGTTTAATTTTTTTTCCCACGACTGTACTTGACGCTCTTTATTTTGCACTGTGACGATTGTGCACGATTTTTTAAGCACCCTATAGTTTAGAGAAATTACAGTCGTTATTCTGGAACTAAATAGGATACATTTGTTTTTATCATTAAATGGTATCAAACTTTTTTAATGACTTTTTATTAGTTTTTTTTTTAATTACAATACTGGAAAATGATATTTATTTCATAAACAGAGAGTTCTTTTAAGTGTATTTCCATGTTTAATTCAAGGAAATGCATAATATATCCTATATGCAATAATTAGTGAGTAACTACTGCATTAAATGCAATGTATTTGAAACATAAGGAAGAAACATTTGTGATGGCCACAATAGAACAGTTTTCCAGTGTGTCTATTTCTTAAAATCATTTTGATCTAGAATTCCTTTAAATGCCATTTGAGAAAATAAAATTGTGATCAAATGACTTATCAAGTTCATATCGAACCAGCTGTATATAGTAAATCACCATATTTATAAAAGTTGCGATGAAACATTTATTAGCATGAGCTATTATATTATGTTTTTATCAGAAAATAACATATGACATAAGAAAATATACAAAAATAAACATAAAACGTTATACAAAACTAACTTGTGTTTCAGTGCGAAAACTATTTTGAAAATAAATGAAAAAGACAGCATCAACTTTCATTCTTTTATTTTTTGTCTCTTTTTAATATTTATGTCATAGCTATAAACCTTTTATGTTTTTGCGAGTGTTGACTTTAGTTTTTTTTTCTAAACACTATAAATTTCTCAGAGAAAGAATAATAAAATGCTCTCTCTCTCCCTCTGTTTACTATTTTACTTTTAACCTAACATAAAAATAGAATAAAAAAGAAATTGTAACAAAATAATTTTAAAAAGGTTATCTTTTGTTTCCTTTTAATACTTAAAAAAATATATTTCTAAATGTGTTTTGTTTCATATTTCTTGCTACTGAACAAAGTTATATATTTTTATTATATTAAGCTTTTTATTTTAAAAAAGTAACTTTTATGTGGATGGACATATCTGAAAAATATTTATATTTAAATATTTACTTTTTTAGTTTAATACTTAATAATTTCCAGTAAAACGCAAAAAAATGGTTTTTAATATGCATCTTAATAACTTTTTTGCAACTTAATATTTAGAACCATTTACGTATGGTTTATAAAGAAAATGATGCAATATTTTATGTTTATTTATTTGATACTTTCAATTAAAACTTCCAAATCATGTAGCAGATTGCCTAGCTACTCTTTTATAAAAGTACACTACTGGATAAGAAACTTTTTGTGAATTTGTGTGTGTGTAAATAAGAAATCTATTATGTCTCTCTTCGCAAAGTGTATATGTATCCCTCTAATCTTGTTAAGACGATTATTTTTTAATAATATTTTAATCAAACAACTGTGGTTGTGTAGTATCTATATACAGTGAAGGGTTATCTGGAGTCAGGGAATTTGGAACGAATCTCGCCTAAAAGTAAAATCCCCCACTTGTTATCTACGCCGGGCGGAGTTGCAAGAAAGGAGTTTTGTTAAGATGGTAGGAATGATATTCTGCTACCAGGCTGTGAATGTTTGGTAAAAAGTTTTATTACTCGAAATATAAGAGTATTGAGACTCACGAAGTTCATTGAGTTTTATAGCTTTCGTAAGGACTGTGCTTTCTCATAAACAAAATTGTTTAGAGTCATTGTGAAATAAAGTCCAGCAGTTACAGTTTAACATTTAGTGAAGTGTCTGATTACGTTTAAAGATTAAGCTGGTTGTTCCTATGCACAAACTCGATTTTTTAACCCTTAACGGTCGCATAAAATTACGGTTTAAAAATTCAAATTGCTTATTGGTACAACTTTAAAAAAAAAGAAATATTTACCTTATTTAATGACAGGTAAAATGATACCATAATAAAGCCAATTACACTATTTTATAAAACTAGTGGGAATTAAATAATCTGAATAAAAGACACAGCCCGGGAATATCACGGGAGCAAGATTTAAGGGGTTAAATGCTTATTAAACTATCGTTATTTTTAAACTGTCTTCATGATGTCATTTTAAGTTTACAACGTCGAAGGTGGTTGTCAAAATCTAAATACATGTCGCCTTGTATTGTTTACTTTAATACACTGCTCGAAACAATTAGGAAAGCACAGGGCTTTAACGAAATTACGTAAATACTTACACCGATAAATAACGTAAAATAAAACATCCACATTTTAAAGCGTAGCAGAAAACAGAAGAAGTAAACTTCATATCCAAATAAAAGTTCGTGACATCAAAAACCAGAAAAAGGAGTTAAGTACAGAAATCGGGATTTCGCAGAAACAACTGGGTCATTCCATGTCAGTTCAGGCAGGCATGTAACCCACCATCACAGATGTTGATGAAACTGCGTGTGTTTGTTCCTATTATTAAGATATGATCACCAGTATTTTTTTTTTTTACTCCTTGGTCAAATAGTTTGTGAGAAAATAATTGTCAAAATTTTGAAAAACTGCCGTCATTTGGCATTCTTGACTGCTCGGTTTTCAAATGTAGCATGTCATATATATAATCATATTTCAATATCTACTCTACAAATCATCTTCAAATAATTTATGCATAATATTTAGGGTACGCAGTTTATGAAAAAAAAATGTTGTCACGTTTATAACATTTTAAGTGTGTCTAAAAAAATGTTTAAACTTTGATGTCGTGAATTTTTTATGAAAAATAATGCATTAACAAAAAAGCATTATCTGCAAAAGGCGGTATTTTTATTAAATTTATTTTTTGTGGGAGATATACTTAAAGGTGTCCTTTACCTGATTCTGAAATAAAAAAATAGTGGGATTTTGGGTGTTTTTAATAGTATTTTCTAATTAAAAATATTTTGAGGTGCATTTCAAATCAAATCAAGCAGAGTCATTCCATGTCAGATCCCGTAAGCCATTTAATCACTGTCACAAATTTTAATGAAACTGGGTATGTTTATAGCTCATTTTAAGACGTAATCACCTTTCATTTTCTTGATCCTAAGTAAAATATTTTTTAAGATAAAAAAAATATCAAAATTTTGAAAAATCGTTTAAAATTTTTTTAATGACAGTTCTATATTCAAAGACTGCATTAAAAAAAAGGGGTCATTTCAATATAAAATCACTAAATAGGTTTCAAATAATGTATATGTGACAAATAATGTAGGATGATTATTATTTATTGTTGTTTGTCATGTTTAAACACTAAGAGTGTGTTTAATTTTGTGATTTTTTAAAATCAAGAATTTTGTGAAAAATAATGTGTTAATCAAAAATTTATTATTAACCGAAGGCAGGCTGTTATTACTTTTTTTAATTATACGTAAAAATATCTTTTCAATAGTTATAAAATAAAAATAGTGAAAATATGAGCAATTTTAACAAAATTTTCATAAAATGTGAATGTTTAATGATAAATATTGAAGCTTTTCATGCTAAGATATACTATAAAGACTACGATACCGTGTATTGCTACTCTTGCTTAAATATAATACATACAATAATAAAATAAGAAATATTATTTACAGCAATAAAAATTAAATTAAATATTACCAGTTCCTTTACTAACACTACACTGTTCAACAGCCGACTTAAAATCAACAGCCCACTCTTATTGTAAAATACATTCAACTGTTCAAATAATAAATAAACTACATTTAAAAATCTTAATACCAACTTATTATCTTAAGATGATGATAATAATAACTAAACAACATAATGAATTTATAAATCAGCTTTTAATTGAAAATTCATGAAACGGTCGCTTTAAATGTTGTTGTTCATAGAGTCAATCAAAATAAAGTATTAAAAAAAAATAGTGAACCTAATATGCTGATTGCAATGACACTTCTAACAAAACTAATTAAATCATTACCACCTGAAATCAAACCGGAAAGATCAAAATGAAAACATCAGCTGTAGTGTGAATGGGACATATTCAGTTGTTGTTGAGATAGGAATGTCTTTGTGACATTTTCACCCGTACTTCAATAAAATATAAACACGTACGCTTTTTTCCTTCATCCAAATTAAGTAAAACAATTATAAAATTTTGTTGTCATTACACCAGAAGTTAAATTTTTTGTTACATACTATTAGATAAGTTCGATTAGATATTATTTACATATCATAAAACTTACCATATGTATTTTCTATAAGTGTATAAACAATATATATGCTTTATCAAGCATAAATGAATAATTTTTAACTAATTTGTTTGAGAACAGGGATATATATCTACACATATATATACTTACATATATATGTTGAAAATCCATCTTTCAGCAATATTGTGATGAAAATCAAATTACATATCATTAGAAACTGAATAAAGTTACAAAAGTGCAACTCATTAAGTTTTAAATAATTTATTAGATATAGTATTTGAAAGATATAAATGTAATGGATTATGCATTTTTTGCATATATTTAAAGCAAAATATGTGACAATTTTCTTCAAAAGACTGAAATTTGGTATTATTTCAATATTAGCAGCTCAATGCAAAATTTTCAATATTAGAAGCCAAATATGAGTTTAAAGATTAGGAGTGTCATTTTGAAAATTTCTATTGGGCGGTGAGGAGCTAGTGATTTTCCTCTTTTTCGGAAAGGGATAATCTTCGCCCTAGAAGTTTTACTAAAAAACAATATTGTTTATTTTTTTCCTTAAGAAACGAACATAAAATATAATTTGAAAATAAAATAAATGTATAAATAAAAATATTTCCAGGGTTGATACATTGGATAGATTTTACATCTGAAAATATTGATATTTTAAAATATGATTTAAATACTACTAAAAGCAACCAAAATCCCACTACTTTTTATTTCAGATACAGTTATAATGTAGTTTTATGTACAACTTAAAATTAAAAAATTAGTCATAGAAACTCCAACTCTGCTTGATAAAGTTTTTTTAATAATTTCATTATTTTTTGTAGAATATTTCTGATTTCAAAGATTATACAATTTTTTAGACACATTTAAATATTTTTTAACAATACAGCAATATTTTTTTTCACAATCTACATACTTTATTTACCTTGTTTAAATTATTTGAAGAAGATTACTTTATTAGTTATTGAAATATGATTTTATATATAAAATGAGGCCTTTGAAAATTGAACAATCATTAACGGCAACTCGTGGCAATTTTCTAAAACTTTGATAATTTTTTCTCATATTTTCACTATTTTTATTTTATAACCATTTAAAAGATATTTTTACGTACAATTAAAATAACACCCTGCCTTCGGTTAATAATAAATTTTTGATTAACACATTATTTTTGACAAAATTCTTGATTTTAAAAATTCACAAGATAAAAGACACTCTTAGTGTTTAAACATGACAAAAAACAAGAAATAATAATCTGCCTACATTATTTGTCACATATACATTATTTGAAACCTATTTAGGGATTTTATATTGAAATGACCCTTTTTTTTAATGCAGTCTTTGAATATAGAATTGTCATTAAAAAAATTTAAAACGATTTTTCAAAATTTTGATATTTTTTTTTATCTTAAAAAATATTTTACTTAGGATCAAGAAAATGAAAGGTGATTACGTCTTAAAATTAGCTATAAACATACCCAGTTTCATTGAAATTTGTGACAGTAATTAAATGGCTTAGGGGAGCTGACATGGAATGACTCTGCTGGATTTGATTTGAAATGCACCTCAAAATATTTTTAATTAGAAAGTACTACTAAAAACACCCAAAATCCCACTATTTTTATTTCAGAATCAGGTAAAGGACACCTTTAAGTATATCTCCCACAAAAAATAAATTTAATAAAAATACCGCCTTTTGCAGATAATGCTTTTTTGTTAATGCATTATTTTTCATAAAAAATTCACGACTTCAAAGTTTAAACATTTTTTTAGACACACTTAAAATGTTATAAGCGTAACAATATATTTTTTTTCATAAACTGCGTATCCTAAATATTATGCATAAATTATTTGAAGATGATTTGTAGAGTAGATATTGAAATATGATTATATATATGACATGCTACATTTGAAAACCGAGCAGTCAAGAACGCCAAATGAAGGCAGTTTTTCAAAATTTTGACAATTTGTTTCTCAGAAACTATTTCACCAAGGAGCAAAAAACATTACTGGTGGTCATATCTTAATAGTAAGAACAAACACACGCAGTTTCATTAAAATCTGTGATGGTGGGTTACATATTGATATTTTACTGCCTGATTTGATGTGGAATGCCCCCACTGTTTCTTTGTCGCAGTTTTGACTGCCTAAGAGGAACTGCTCAGACGTGGAATCCACGTCTGTAGAGCATAGATGTCCCCCCCGGACACCTTTATTAATGTCTTAGAAAAGGTTACATCAATGAGTCTACAGACTGAAACCGCCAGAAAAGAAAACGCGAGCAATGGGCGGCTTTAAAAAATATTAAAAAGAAAGTGAAATACATAGATATAATACATAGATTATGGTCGTAGACCAGATCGCCATAAACACGAAAAGGGGCAATAGTAAGTACAATGCGTAGTAGTAAGATAATAAGTAGTAGTAGATAGTAAGTGTTGTTTAAGGTAAGAGGTATAGAACTAATCTTTAGATAGGTCCATTAAAAGACTAAAAATCTGTTTTACTTTTAAGCGAAGTGCTGAACGGGATAAAATATTACTTAGCCAATTTATAGGTATTGATAAAGTGTGTCGAATATGCCAGCGTGAGGTAAGTAGGCAAGAGAAGTAGCAATGCGGTTAAATTCAATTTCTCAGCTTTTGTTTTCAGAAAAGATGGCTTGAAAATATCACAATAACGTGATTTACCGGAATCCACGACTTGCCGTATTATCGGAAGATTTTAATCCGGGTAAACCCAATGAAGTGTAGTGGCCGCTGTTGGTGTCGCAAGAAGAGTCACTGCAAGGCTGTGGAATAGATTCCAAGAAACAGGGAATGTTAAACGTTGTTTGCGTCATGGTCGGCCACGTGCTACCACAGCAAATAATGACAGATATATCCTTTTAACAGCTCGTCTAGACAGAACGTGCAATGTTATACAGCTACAAAGATAATTGTTCTTGGCAACAAAACGAAGGGTATCAATCCAAACAGTCCGAAATGATCTTCAACAGTGTAGTCTCTATGCACATAGGTCAATGATCTGTATTCCGTTCACCTCATGAAACCGTGCTGCCCAAAGAAGGCGGGCTGTTGGACATCGAGATTGCGGGAAACGTGACGGGAGTCAAGTACTGCTTACAGACGGACCCCGATTCAGTCTGGAGTGTGGCACTCTACGTGATTTGGTATGGAGGGGTCACATTAACATCACACGTGAAAGGTCACATTACAGACTAGGTGGGTTGATGGTATGGGCTTGAATCAGGATAGGTGCACGCATTGACCTGCATATCATTCGGAATGACGCTTTGACGGCCCAGAGGTTTGCAGACGAGATACTAAGACTTCAGACGTACCTTATGCTGCAGCCATTGGTGATTCCTTTGTTTTCATGCATGATAATTTCAGACCGCATTGAGCTCGTTTTGTGAAAAATATGCTTGAATCTGAAACAATGCAATGCATGGAATGTCCAGTATGCTCTCCTGACGCAAATTCGTCCGTGCATGTTTTGGACGCACTCGGGGAACTAATTGCAGCGATACCAAGGCATCTTTTTACTGTTCGATACTTGGAGATTACAATTCTTGAAGATGTAACAGTATTCCCCAAAGTCTTATCGATAACATCATCGCATCCATGGAAAACAGGTGTTCAGCAGTTTTAGCTGTTGAGGGGACCACATGTCACATTAAACATCTTGAATCATATCTAAACAATACAATTTGTATGCAACCAAATTGTTGCCATAAACCATCTTTTCATGTCCTTTCCATCGTTTCAAAGAATTTAAACACCCTTACATTTCTTTGTCTTTTTTTCTGTATTGCGCATTGATATACGTATGCTCTCTGTTTTATGCTCAACAATGGTTCTCGTAAGGTTCTATTCATTTTTTCCCTGCTACTCTAATTTTTTGAGCAGTTTATTTTATTTAAAATAACGCACATAATTTTAAATAAATATTGCATTTCATTAATTTTTTGAAAATACAAACCTACTTGTTACGCATACTTAAACGCATGAAAAAGTCTTTTAATTATTCTTTAGTCAATTAAATACACTTTTGAGATACGCATATATTTTAACGTTTGAATTAAATTATTATTTTAACAAATTATGAAACTCTGGACAGACTGAATACATTTTAAAAAAGCATTAAAATTAACTTGCTTTTTTAAATGTATTCTAGTCTGTCTAGTGTTGCATAATTAGATTAAATACACTCTGTTGCAAAAACATATATGTACTCAAAAAGAATTGAACCAGAGCTACGAAACTTGGTGTGCGGATGTGTTGGATATTTTTCTTATGTTTTAACGTTTTTACTTACTACCATTTTGATTGTATATTGAATTCGTCCTTATGGATTTTATTACCAATTAATTTTATCAAAGGTACGAGGAATTTTGAAAAAGGAGGGGATGGGTTAACAACAAAACTAAACTAACAAAGCAAACATTTAAACTTGAGTAAAAAATTTAGTTAATCACATATAAACATATGTATTAATAAGTTAACAAAATTATAAATTCCATTTAAACAAAGTTCAAAGAAAAACACTCAACAAGATAGGGTGATGAATTATGGAATATTCATAGTTATTATAAACCATATCAAAGTAAATTGAAAAAAATAAATTTTGATAGAAAACTGAAACCTCTCTTACACAGAGAGCGAAATAAAAATAACACATACTACTAAAAAAAAGAGCAAAATTAAATACATGTATACTACAATATGAATACGCCTGAATTTATAGAACCTTTGGCATGCAACCGCATAGGATAAGTCTGAATCATCCAATTTATTTAACTCATTATATAAAATATCTCTTGCCTATTAAAAAAATTATGGTATGTATTTTAAATATTAAAACAAATTTCACGGAACTTGCACTTTAATTTGCACAGAATAAAAATTAAATAGAAATAAAAAATTAAAAATTTCAACTAGAAGTCATATTTTACTATTGCAAAAATTAAGATTAAATGATGTTTATCTTATTTACATACGGTATTTTAAAGATTACTTTAATCTTTAATGTTGATATATTTAACCCTTTCCGTCGCAGACAAATTCTATTCGCAAAATGAGAAAATATTGACTGACACCGGAAATTGCAAACGATTTCTTTTATAAAATAAAAACTCCTTAAAATTAAGCTTTCACTGTAAAATCAAAATTTTGTTAAATATTCTTGGTGCCATTTGCAAGGTTGGAATTAAAATTAGGTGTGTCCAGACTGGACACACTGCGCCGGAAAGGGTTAAGACCAAACTGCTATTTTACTATTTAGAAGTGACTATAGAATTCACTTATCTCTATCACACTAATTTAAAATAGTTAACCCATAACTGGAGGCATGAATTTTCTTACGCGTTCAGAGATATAATGTTATTTTCCTTTTTTGTATTTTGTAAACAGCATTGGAATTTTTTTAGAAACGCAATATATATACTGGAAATCTTGTAATGATAAAGAAACTACTTGTCGGTACTGAGGAATGATTTTATTCAAGGACAAAAAAACATGTTATAATCAGAGCCAAAGAACAATGCGGAGTCATTCTGACTTCTGACTCCAGTTACGGGTTAAAAACTTACAGTATTGAAATATTATTTTGGATTTATTGTTATTGTTATTGCCAATTCATTTTTCATATATATAGCTATTAATTTCTTTTACTTAAGCTGTACATCCACTTTATTACACATAATGAAAAAATAATAATAATTAAGGCAAATAAATAAATAAATAAATAAATAAAAAAGCGATAATCCACTTTAGTCTTCTATTTAGTATGGAGAACACTTCAATCTAACTTAGATAAATTTCAAAGTGGAATACTAATATTACATTCAAGGAGTTGTGTTTCTGTTAAATATCTGGTTAATACCGTAATCAATTTATACACGCACTGATATTTACATTAGGAGTATAAGAACAGAAGGCAACATTAGATAGTAAAAAAAATATAGGGCTTACATATTGATTTGGTTTCCACATGTATATATATATACGCTGATATCTCTTGCTAACATTATAGAAGGTAAATACTTATCATTTTTAATCCATAGGAACGGCGCTTTTGTTGTATTTCGTTTCTTCACAACTGAGGATTTGAGTTTTTATTCCTACTTCTTATCTTCATATTCAGTAGAATTTTTCATGCAGCTAAGAAATTGGAGGAGTTTCTCGAAATGTGGGGTTTCATTAATCCTCTACGATTTAACATTACTTAGGGGACCATAAATGTTTCACTAGATTATTCAAAGTCCATGATTTCTAATCTGAAAATTCAGCTGAATTTTTTATGCAGCAAAGAAAATGGAGGGGTTTCTATAAGTGTGGTGTTCCATGAACGATTTCACGATTTAATATTCATCTAAGCGACATTGTGGCTCCACGGTGTTGGCATAAGTGGATCAAAGAAGGTACGGCCAACCGTAGCAGTGGCTCAGGACGCTCCCGGGCCACAAATGCATGAGAGGATCGAGCAATCAGAAGTGCAGCCACATCTACACCAACAATGCCAATAACATCTATTTAACGTCATTTGCCAGTGTTTATGGATGCAGTGGTATCAAGGCATACCATTCTTAGATGACAGGTTGGCTCTGGGATAAGATCTACACGTCCATTTAGACAGTTACATCTAACCCTTCAACATTGGCGGTGTTGTTTGGATTGGTGTCGATCTTAAGCAAGCTGGGCAGTGTCTGATTAGAGCAATGTTATATTCAGCAACGAATCCCGCTTTTCTCTCAGTGCGGGTGACTACCGTATATGCGTGTAGGCATAGAGGTCAGTGTTTCAATCTTGCATTTGTTACTCAGAGCACGCTGACATAAGACCTTGAGTGATATCTGGGGAGCGATCTACTGGGACAGCTGATGACTATTACTCGTGTTCCGAGGTACACTAATGGTTCAAAAGTACGTAGACGACATTTTGCAGCCGGTGGAACGGCCTATGCTATCTTGTCGCCTAGGTGCCTATTATCAGCAAGATAACGCCAGACCACATACTGCGAACCAAAAAAAAATGTCTAGACAGATATAATGTCCTTCCATGGCCTGCTAGGTCAGCAGATCTTTCTCCGATAGAGAATGTGTTGGACGTTTTGGAATTACAACTTCAACCGTCTCGGAATACCACCGAACTAGTTCATCAGTTGCTACACTTAGGGCAGAATCTTCCGCAGAGGGACATCGGTAATTTACTACACTCCATGCCTCTCCAAGTTGCTGCTATAGGTGGCTTTACAACCAAAAGAAATTGACATTATTTTTATTGCTACTAGTCAATAAAATGTTTTTTCGTTCAAAATTTATAATCACTTTTTCATCTAAGCAAATTCTATTTACATATCAAGTTTCTTGGTCGTGTCTCAATTTTTTCTGTATGCATAAATTTGTTTGTCACAGAGTGTATATTATTTACGAGAATTTGATCAGCATTTTGTTTAAGTAACCATATTGCTCACCCATGCATAGGTCCAAACATTCTTGCTATTGTTGAAATGGGGCTTGGATTTTTTAGAATAAGCGTTTTGCTATCGACTCGCAACGGAGTATGAACGGAGACACTTCAACTGCATTTTTATTTTCGGGTAAATAAAAGCGGTAACTATGACGAAAATAAAAGATGACACATAGTGACTGAGGAGAAACTCACGAATGAGAAGGTATTGGTGTGAGAGGGTGGGTTTCATGTGGAAAATCTTATGATTCGCACCCAGGAAATGCTGTGATATATTCACCGTAGATTGATAGATTTTGTTTTTAATTTAACTTCAAACGGCGTTTGTACGGGTCCTGGAATTTCCAAACCAGAAAATTATTCGATACCAGTATTTTGTTATAGGTAAACTCTTCTGAAATTAGGCGAGATTTCGCGCGTTTGAACTTGATTTATTTTTTTATAAGAAAACACTGATATTTGCCTTGAAAATAACGGTACCCGTACGAACCCTGTTCAAAGGAATGTTGGCTTATTGTTTCAGCTTTTTCTTCTTGCTAGTTGCCAGTTTGGCCTCAGTTTATGTTTCGAACTTACAAATTTATACCGGAAATGTTGAAAGAGGGAAGAATCTTTATTTTAAGTAATCACAAAATTTCTCTCAAAAAAATTAAGCAAAAAAAAAAAAAATGCTATTTTTAATTTCTGGCCCACATTCGGATTTTCTGAAAAATAAATGGAAACCAACGTGGCAACCCTGTGTAATCGAATGGGAACAAGATGAATATATCATTTTTCTCAATAGTCCCTCACATGTCCAACAAATATCATCAAATTATCGAAATCGCTGCATTACTAAAAGTGTGACGGAAAAAATTTAATACCAGTAACTTGTGTAATATATAATTTTATAGAAGTTGAACAAAAAATATTAGGGCAATTTCGTAACTGAATAATTTGGGAAATATCAGTTATAAGGTTGCAATCCAATGGCATATTCCGGGCTGCCATAGGTGACACACTTTTTCAAAAACAAAATTATTTTACATACGTTTCGACAACATTTGCAAGAGAAATATACTACAAAATGTATGTTTTAAAAATGGTGGTGCAAACAGAATATAAAATTAGTCGACAGTGGCAGAACTGCATAGTACTATTAATGTGCCGTACGTTTGCTGATACGTTTGTTACCTTAATGCTGAAGTCTTAGATTGGATTGATCATGAAGGTATCATTCCATCAAATGACATTTTAATTCAAATTTTGTTTAATAGGTTTGCAGCAGCCTTACTCAATCTTTTCTCCCCGCGGGCTGCAAACATATGTTTACGACATTATGTGGACCGCAACACACTTATAAAAGGATGACAAAAGCGATAATTACTATAAAACAGGAATTCTGTTTCTTTTTTTCAGAATTTAGTGTCGCCTCCAATGAAGAGGAATTATATATGCATATAAATTTCGTATAGTTCAAAATGTATGTGTATAGATAGTACAAAACATATTTCTGTTTTAAGACTTAAAACACGCGCTTTTATTTTATATAAAATGACGCCATTCACATTGGCTGAAGAATTCATTATTTACAATCCTACAGTAATATATCTACAGTATAGTAACAATATAGTAACAATATCTACAGTAAAGTATGCATATGACTTCACTATCACTGAATAATACACAAATTCAAAAAAAAAAAAAAAAGAGAGATGTCGTCATTCAAGAATCTCGAAAAAAATAATTGGCTATCTAATTTTTCATATACCTTCATTTTTTTGTAATATTAATATAGATACTACAAATTAAATATAGTTTATAATGGCTGCATGTTTATCAGAAATCATTCATTTATATTTTTCCAAAACAGCACGTATTTTAATTACATATTTTCAGTTGTTATGGGAAAATCGCAACAAAAAGATATAATTACTATTTTCCAATTATTTTTCCTTTACTTTTCCATAGAAATGGAGTACTTAAGCTGCCAACATTAAACAAATGCCGCTAAAAACTACAAAAAAATTAACATCTCAAAAATAAATTGAGATACAATTTTGAAACAAATTGCATTTAAAAGTACTTTTTTTTCAATACGATGGTATAAAAATTGAAAATGTGCGATGCTTAGAAGTTTTAAAAATTGCAGTAGAGTATTTAACCGTATAATGATACATCTGCTTTGTTTTAAGGCTGGTTTATACAACGGAACATTACTTTTTAGAGACGACATTTTAATTGCTGGCAGAAAGAAATAGCATATCGGAGGCTAAAAACAGTAAGATAACAAAACTAATATAACAAAGCAATATACAAATTTAATATTATCAGTAGGTTTGAACATTTATCGCGGAAGAAATGCTACCAAAAATAATTAACACCACTATTTCCATCCAATAAACTTCTTAGTAGATTTCTATTGAAATGTTGTAAAAATGTACAAATGTGCCATACATTTTTTTGTTTTGAAATGGTAGTGTAAAAATTTTTTGGTACCATTTTTTACCGCAACAAAATTCAATCCTAAATAGCAGTATTCATAAGAATAAAACGTAATAATATAAAAATGCAGAATTTCCAAGTTCTAAAGAAAACAAATCAAGAGATTTCCCCGAATAACTTTTTATGTTATTTGTTAGAAATACATAGCACAAACTTAATTAATTTGGAATAATGTTTGTTTAGTGTTGAATATTAAATGTATACAGCACTGTAGCATAAATAATGCTATAATGTTAAAAATAGATTTTGACCAAGAAATCGGAATTTAAGATGTTTTAATATAATCTTAAGTTAATTATATTTAAGAGGACAGACTTTTGTCTCCCGCGAAAATATATAAAAGAGTGGTCTTAAATACCTTTTTATGCATCTCAATTAATTTTATGATCATGGATTAATGATTATTTATATCGGACCGCACACAGAAGGCCTCCGGGCCACAGGTTGAGTTTGGCTGGCTTACAGTCTACCTTTTACGAAATCCATTCCCGAATTGAAATTACGAATCGGATCTGCACTCAGTTTGACCAACACAGACATGTTCAAAAACATATTTCAAGGGACAGATGTACTGATAGAACATTTGCAGAGTAACGATGGGCAGCCACATCATACATGTGTAAAAATTGTAAACTATATGAGGTTCAATGTCTTATAATCATATTAACGCTCATAGTTTGGTATATAACTATGAATATTAACCATTTTATTTATGCAGATATTACATTTGAACGCTGCGCTATGTTTTTCTATAAAATAACATAATACATTAAAAAAAAACAAGCTGAACTTTAAATATGAATGTAAAATAATGCGTTTTAGAACCTTATTGAAATAAAATATTGCATTTCTTATAGACCAGTCAGTCGATATGAAATCACAACGACGTGATAAATCAACGCTTTAAAAACCATTATGTAAAATTCTACCAGCTTAAGACTAAAAATAAATAAGAATATTTACATTTGTTGTTCAAAAACAATATGCTTTCCCAAAAAGAAATTGCCAACCTCGAGCGATATAGAACGCCGACATAAATTAATTCTAACTAAAATCTTTCTCATCTCTTTAGATTCCTATCCAGCCTAGCTTATATTTTTCTAATTATTCGGTTCGTTCCGACAGTGTTTGTTATTATTGACCGTAAGCTCTACTTAATCCTGTAGTTAAATCCGGGATGAATGTGGATGTGTGAAGATTACCGGAAATAAACGTTACACATGAATGGATCTTCCTTACATTATTAAGTCATTAACGTTTGAAGCATGATAATGTAGGCCGGAAAAAAGCATTTTAAGATTAAAATACTATGTAGGTGTTGCTGAATAAAAGATATTTAAACGTAGGTTTCGTGGCCCAATAGGTTTTTTATTTGCTTTATTTGCTTTCAGAGTTACAAGTGAGTTTTCTATCAAAAGCGTTTCGCTTTCCGTGGATATTATCTATAATTCCAGGCATTATTGCAAGCTTAAGTTAGCTGCGCTTGGGATTTGATGTCATTTACTAGATTTTTAAAGAAAAGTAGTGTGGTAAAATATTTAGTGGGCTGTTTAATCTAGTATACAAATAGAGATTGTGTTTAATATCCTTATGAAACCGGAAGGTTTTTGGTAGAAATGAAATTTCTTGTTGGTTTCCCCTAATTACGATCATATTTAATTGAAGAAAGATTATATAAAATACTCGATGTCAGATTATGCCAAAAGAGGATTCACGCAATTCTGTGGGTGCAGGCTGTACTTTGAATCGCACAAAAAGAGGAAAATGTTTTTTTTTTCTTTTTCTTCAGGATCACCTACACAATTGTGTAGGTCATGACCTAAAGGATAAAGGACTTGTAAACTTGCAGAGAGTACTAATACTATAAAAATTTCACGTGAGTTGCATTAAGGAAAATAACAGTAGATGATTTTCCTTCCACTCTGTTATCTTCATTTGAAATATGAATTAACTGGCTAATAGATAAAGCTGAACGGAAGTCTGTTACAATCCTTGTATATTGTGCCTCATTTATACAGGTGCAAGCTTCAAGTGAATCTCTTAAGAAAACTAATCTCTATTATACATATGTGTTACTACTCCCGTTTACTAGGAGTTGTAATTATCTAACGCCCTTATAACTATCAAGTAAATGACACTACATTTACGATCCAATACACAGTTCTGTAAAAATGCTTGATAAGGAGATATTTGATTTTATACGGTTCATATTTATCTGTTATTTCTGAATTTATAGGATATATTTGAAAACGTCCTGACTTAAAGAAGTTAAACGTGACTTATACATCACAAAATTATCATCTTTTTATCTCATCCATTAGGTTATTTCTTCTTTTAGGATTTCATTAAATTTCGTGTCATTGTTAAATTTTCGGAAGAAATACACTTTACTTGTTACAATCGTGCATGAAATCTTCAAGTTTATTCTATTTCAAAGTAGAAATCTCAGAAAAATTCGTTCCCGGACAAATTTGAATTCAAACGAAAATATTTCCTTTACACTTAGTTATAAGCCAAGTATCCCATAAGTCTAGACGCTTTTTAGAAAGGTAAAGAAAAAAGTCCTTCCGACCAGTGCCGGGAGGAAGAGGTAGCTTTCATAATCCTTATTTAAAAAAAGCCAACTTATATCATGCAAACACACGAAGCTCAATTTAGTGGAAACCGAATATAGAAGATTCAATACTAATTTTTATCAATATAATGAATGAGAATTTCTCGAAATTAGTCAGCTTTATCCAAGCTGCTTTTCTTTAAAGTAACTTATATTTGGACGCCAAATTCGGCAATTTCTTAAAGTGCCTGTCATTTTAAGACAACATGGTGGATGAAGCTAAGCAGTGAACTTGGTCGACACCTTAGTAATTGCTGTGCACATGCTCACTCACATCGGAATCGGTTAATATATAGCAGTGCTGTCGCACGCAAAAAATCAGATTTTTCAAAATGTCACCCACAATAGAAATTGAAACTGCTATATCTGAGCCATTTTTTAAGGTAAAGACAAACAAAAAATGCTCCTGAATCCTTATATCAAGATCAAATACTTAAGAAAGAAACCTTTTTCAATTTCTAATTTTTTTGCACCTCACTTTAAATATATATATATTTTTTAATTTAATGGCCGCCATTTTGAAACAAGATGGCTGATGAATCTGGCCAGCGAACTTGGTCGAGGTGTTGATGTATACTATCCACATGCCTTCTTACATCGAAATAGGCGAATACGTGTGTCATCGCGTGACAAATACAAGATCGTTACAAAATGTTAGCCTTGCTAGAAATTCAAAGTGCTATAAATCAACCATTTTTTTAAGATAGAAACAAAAGAACAAATTTTCAGAAACAAAAACTGCTCCGGAATCTTTCTATCAAGGCCAAACACATAAAAAAAATCTTTTTCATTTTCCAATTTTTTAATACCTCATTTTGAATTTTAAATTTAATTTTTTTTAAATGGCAACCCTTTTGAAACAAGATGGCGAATGAAGCTGGCCAACGAACTCGGTCGAGACATTGGTATGTACTATGTACAGACCAAGTTACATCCAAATAGGTTCATAAATACGCCTGTTATCGCGTGACAAAAATCAGGTCGTTTTAAAATGTCAGCCACAAGAGAAATTCAAAATGCTATTACTCAGCCATTTTTTTTAGATATAGACGAAAGAAAAACTGTTCCGGAATCTTTGTATTAAGGTCAAACACATACAAAAAAATCTTTTTCATTTTCCAATTTTTTGGTATCTCATTTAATTTTTTTTATTTTTTAATTTTTTAAATGGCCGCCATTTTGAAACAAGATGGCGGATGAAGCTGGCCAACGAACTCGGTCGAGATATTTGTACTATGTACACACCAAGGTACATCCAAGTCGGTTCATAAATACGCCTGTTATTACGTGAGAAATATCAGGACGTTTCAAAATGTCAGTCACGCTAGAAATTCAAAATGCTATAACTCAGCCATTTTTTAAGATATAGACGAAACAAAAACTGCTCCGGAATCTTTGTATAAAGGTCAAATACATAAGAAAAAAATATTTTTCCATTTTTAATTTTTTGGTACCACATTTCAAGTTTTAAATTTTTTTAAAAATTTTAAATGGCCGCCATTTTGAAACAAAACGGCGGATGAAGCTGGCCAACGAACTCGGTCGAGACATTGGTATGTATTATGTACACACCGAATTACATCGTAATCGGTTCATAATTACGGGAGTTACAGTGTGACATAGGTCAGATATATATATATATAATATATCAATTTTGAACGGAGGGTGGTTTCGGGGTCTGGGGGTCATGATCGATGAAAATACAGTGGACTCTCTCTATTCTGAACACGCATGGGACCGACCAAAAATGTTCAGATTATGGGGGTGTTCATTATAGAGGGAGACTGCGAAATAAATGCATTACTGCTACAACGATTCAGTTTATAGACTGTATAAAATGCCAATTATCAAGATGGACGTGCTGAATTTAGATTTGGCGGCTAGTGCAATGTCAAACTGAATACAGTCGAACCTGTAATCTACCGTCTCTTTTTTTAATTAAAAAAGTTTTACAAAACATACATATATACAATATATTACTTAAAAACAAAATCTGTACATTATTTAACAAAGTGAGTAATTTTAGCTTGTTTTTGCACTGTGCGTGCTTGTGCAGTGTACATGTTAGCCACTTGTTTAACTCCTTAATTCTCGTTCCCGTGATATTCGCGGGCTGCGTCTTTTATTCAGATTGTTTGATTCCTACCAGTTTTATAAAATAGTGCAATTGGCTTTATTATGGTATCATTTTACCTGTCATTAAATAAGGTGAATATTTCTTTTTCAAAAAAGTGGTGCCAATAAGCAATTTGATTTTTTAAACCGCAATTTAATGCGACCGTTAAGGGGTTAAAAAGTGGAAAGACTTCGGGTGATGTTCAGTTACATAGTTCAACAGGTCTTAAATCCCTTGCCCATATTGCTTGAAGGTAAGCGTACTTCTAGTTTCATCGGTCTATTCTGACTTTACGTTTTCTTCACTATCCTCTTCCGCTTCAACGATGTTGTTATCGCAAACTGGAAGGCTTCCGCCGGCTCCAAGATAAGCTCCAGGTTCAATTTCAGTATAGACCATTTGGAGAATTGACCCCAAGTCACTCACACCTGTTGCTTCTTATTCCTCTATAAGAATTGCTCATTCTCACATTGGAATCCAGGTTTGTAGAAGCAGCTTTGGAATGCGTAGGAAGTTACTTCATTCCAAGTTGTTGATATCCAATGGATATCATCCATAACGTTGACCTTCTTCGTTAGTTTGGTTGCCTTCAAAAAATGGATTCGGTAGTGAGCTTTAAAGGTCTTGATTACTCCTTTATCCAGTTGTTGGATTGTAAAAGTACAATTCGGTGGTCAGGAACTTCAGACTCACGTTGCTCAGCTGCATGTTTGTGTGTGATCTGGCATTATCCACAAAAAGATTTTTTCTCTTTCTCTCTTCATCATCTCGTTACTACCCTCCAATCATTGTGAGAAATTTGTGAATGTCATCATGGCTGTTCAATTTAATTTACACAGGCAATGATCACGGGCAATGATGCGATTTTCACATTTTAGAAACATCGTGGTTTCTCACTTTTTCCGATTACAAGTGGTAAGAGCTTCTCACAAATAAAACTGTCACTGAGCATCACGACAAGTCTTTCTTTTGACATTTTTCAGCCCACACCTTTCTCGTTTGCTTCTGTTAGGGTTTTATTTGGAAGACCGGTTTCGTTGGCATTGAAAATGTTAAACGCGTCGAAATCCTTCAATATATCCGGAAGATTTCTTTCCATTCCTTCACAGTGTCGATATTTACGTCTGCAACTTCACCAGTGATTATTTTGAATTCAATGTTATACCGATTTTTGAAGCGAGTCAACTATCCTTCTTATGCCTTGAATTCCATTATTTTCTCCTTTTCTGTAAAATTAAGAGCAATCTTCTTTAGCAGGTGTCTCGTACAAGAAGATTCTTCATTCTCATTTGGCAATAAAACTTCAGACGCGATTGTTTATGTTCTTGTTTCCCATTTTCTTTTTGAAAATTCTACAGTTTGAGGAAATTTCATTTGATTTGTTCAAAAGCGATTAGAATTTTTTTCTCTTTCTTGCTCATGGTGTTGACTTAACCTACTGAAATTCCAAACTCACATGCAATTTTCCTTTGACTTGCGTTTGATTTTAACTTTTGAACAACTTCATATTTCTCCTAAAGCTTCAGTTCTTTCCGTTTTTCTACTTATGTCCAATATAGCTGCATAAGTGCAATGCTTCTTACCCTGCAACTGTAGAGAAACGGCGAACAAAAATTTACCATTGCCGAGCAAAAGGAAGAAATAAACAGTAGCGATAGTCCCCATGGAGGTGTGCGTAAAAGAAACCATAATCCTTTTTTAGCCACTCCCTCTAATACCTGTTCACTTTTATCTGTCACTGGGGGCGGGCCCTTTCTGTTGCATAATCTTTCTATTTTTATCTCGGCTCCGGAGAGGGGGACTCTCCTGACATGGGTTTTTACATTATTATTTTTTTTTTTATCCCTTTGCATAAAAATTGATTGTTTTGTTCATTTTATTTATCTGATTAACATGATTTACTTTTTGTGAAATGGCAACAGTTTTATATCTGGACTTTTTTGTTTATTAAAAATATAAGAATGTTCTAGCTAGTTTAGATGTAGAACACGTAAAGGCATACCTGTTTGAAAAATATTCTTTCAATTTTTTTTTTTTTTTTTTTTTTTTTTTTTGTTATAACATATGTTTTGTTAACTGAAGATTTTATCTCAATTATTCAAACAAATTACAGCATCGAGCAGATGCTTAAAATCTGGCAATGATTCTGTCTGTTTATTTTTAAATCGAGTTCAGGCATGTGATTTCCGCGTTTTTGGACACCGGTATTTTGTTAGAGAAAATGTCATTTTATTTAACCGGAACATTTTTGCGATTTAAGAAAACAATATTTTCTCTAAGAATATATTGGTGTGCAAAAAAGCGGAAATCACATGCCTGGAGTTTATTGAAATTTTTATTCTTCTGCAACAATTCCCAGAATTTTTAATTACAAACACACACGTTCAGTTTACAGAGAGGCGGAGTAGAATGGGGATCAAAAGTAGCGTTCATAATAGCGAGGTGTTCACATTAGAGAGTGTTCAGAATATAGAGAGTTCATCTTATGTTAAATCTATGGAATTTCGCCGGGGCCGTCGGAATGTGTTCATAATACCGAGGTGTTCACATTAAAGAGTGTTCAGATAGAGAGAGTCCACTGTATACCAAAATTTTTTGAAATCGCTTTCCTCCGAACGGCTGCAATAGGTAGCTTTTTTGTAAAGAAAGCTACCTAAAAAAGTTCACGTAAGCCGCAGTCGTTTTATGTAGTTTATGACCAAAGATTTATCAAGGAGTTGGATTTTGTTGCCATAAGATTAAAAGCAGTTAATAGTTTTGTTAATAACCGCGTTATTAAAGTAAAATTTAGAAAACTAAACGAGAAAAATATTAAGCTTATACTGCAGATATTCGTTTAGACAAAAACGAATGCTCGATGTGTTTACCGCAAGCTACAAGAACATTTTTGCATAAACAGTGTTAAAATAAAACAACTTCAGACGAGTCATTACTATTTATCAACATTGCAGTCACTGAATGAGAGCACAAAAGAATTAACTTAATTCGCACACAAAATTACTAAAGTAGTAATTCATAAATTTCACCAATCGTTGATTCACATCTTCTCTTAAAGCAATACAATTTGTATATATTTAAAATAATAATCTGCAGAGCGAGATCTATTGAAAAATAAATTTTAAAAAATCTGAAGAACGTTAAGCCATTGATTTGTAACTGACATTGTTTTTAATATATACTAGCAAAACCCGCGACTTTGCTCGCGTAATAGTTGAAATATGCGAAATGCATTTGCATGACTATTTTTTATTAGGAGAACACTTTTTGAAATAATTCAAAAATTACAAATTTAGCCACAGTTTGACTAAATTTAGATTTTTTTGAAAACCTTCTTAACGCATTTACATCTTAAAATTAACCATCATGTCAAATTCCAAGCTTCTTGTCTAACAGCCTACCACCTCTCTGGTGTTAGTGGCACCAACATAAAATGCCGAAATAGAGTTGAAATTAAAATGTTTCGAAGAATGTTGAAACAGAGACTGTCACCATTAATTTGCTAACATCAACCTTGAAATCGTTTGGTATTTCCTAATATTCTATAGAAAACGGAATTTAGATGTTTTTAAAGGCTTCCTTGTTGTTCCTGCCAACCAGGTGGTAGTGACACCGGCATAAAATATCGCCATAGGATCAGGGACTATCACTCTTGATTCGCAACCAACAACTTCTGTAATCGGTTTATTATTTCCTGAGATTCCATAGAAATCGTAATTTAGGACTCTTTTAGAGTGCTTTTCGCTCCTCCCTTCGCTTCACCCATTTTTAATTTCGAATTTATTTTCGACTATTCTTAGAGGACATTTATTTTTTATAAGTAACTACCGTGCTATATTTAAAGTTTCTAGCTTCTTCAGTACCGCAGAAATCGCAATTTAGAAAGTTTTTTGCTCCTGCAACCCTCTAGGGGTTGTGGCGCCGACATAAAATATAGCTTATGTTTGAGCAGGTTCTATCACCATCAATTTGCAATCTTTATGTTAGAAATCGGTTTTGTATTTCATACGATTGCATAAAAATCGTAATTTATAGCGCTTATAAAACGCATTTCGCTCTCTTCATCCTTTTAAATTTGGAATTTTATTTCGACAATTTTTAGAAAGCATTTGCATCTTTGAAGTAATTACCATTGCAAATTAAAAATTTTAGACCCCCTCAGTAACACAAAAACGCAATTTAGAACATTTTTTGCTTCTGTAACCCCCAGGTGGTAGTGACAACGACGTAAAATATAGGCTATGTTGGAGCGGAGACTGTCACCATCAATTTGAAACCATTACTTCTGAAATCGGTTTACATCTCTTGAGATTGCGTAGAAATCGCTATTTAGGGCGTTATTAGAAAGCCTTTCGTTCATTTTCAACCCTTTTGAATTTCAAATTTTAAAATAACTCTTCTCAGAGAGTATTTACATCTCATAAGTAATTACCATGCCAAATTTCAAGTTGCTAGCCCCTTCAGTATCACATAAATCATAATTTAGAACGGTTTTTTAAATGAAATCACAAGGTGGTAGTGACGCCGACATGAAATAGATCCTATATCTGAGCAAGGGCTGTCATAATCAATTTCCAACCAATACTTTTGAAATCGGTTGGGTACTTTCTGAGATTGCGTAGAAATCGCAATTTAGATCGTTTTTTAGAACGTTTTTCGTCCATTTTCACCCCTTTTAAATTTCGAATTATTTAGGAAATGTTCTTAGAGATAATTTATACGTTATAAGTTACCATGCCTAGTTTCAAGATGCTAGCCCCTGCAGTATTACAAAAAACGCAATTTAGATCGTTTTTTGGCCCTTCACCCCCTTTGGGGTAGTGGCACCGGCATGAAATACAGCCTATGTTGGAGCGAAGGCTGTCACCATCGTTTTCACACCATTATTTCTTAAATCGGTTCGGTACTTCCTCAGATTGCGTAGAA